>OX451741.1:1361164762-1362364762 GCA_948472305.1 Vicia faba | reverse complement strand
TAGGTTTTCATTTCATGGACCTTATCATCATCAAGCTACGAGGCTATTCTTTTCTTCTCAATGTCAAGTTGCAAGGTTTTATGAGACGAAGCTAAAAATCAGGGTTTATACATTTTCATACTTGAGCTTGTCAGCATTCTACCTGAGGTTCAGTCCATATCAAGGTATTCGCATGTCTCATCTTTCATATTCATCTGCAAAGAATCCCTCAGGTCATAGTCATTATCATCTATTGAGAAGGGGTCCAAGACGTCGTTGTTCTAGCGCTCATATAGTCGGGACATGGTACAAGATGCTGATTATGATCAAGGTGTCATTATTTCGAATGCTTGTTGCTTGACACACAAGTTTGGTTTATACTGAGGAATTGAATTGAATTAGGGATTCACTGAAGCTGTAGTTTGATTAGAATTCATTCATTAATATTTGAAGTGGATTTGGAGAAAATCAAAGTTCTTAAATATTTGCGTGGCTTTTCTTGGAATTCAAACCACAAGTATGAAAAAGCATGCATCAAATTCATCCAACCATCAAAATATTGTCCAAATAGCCTCTCTTGGATTCATTCAAGACTCATGTCTCTTTTGGTTACCTTGCAAATATTTTGGATTCATACCATTTATTTGGATTCATACAAAGGCCATTTCATTATGTGGAAATAAAGTCAACATACATTCCAATGTGTATTCAAATACATACAAGTCCAAAATTCCATTACAATTATACATAACATCTATACATTTTTACCAAAACCTATCCTAATTTTCAATCATTCTTCATGTTTCAAACTTCAAGCTTCCAAAACTCCGTGTTATGCGTCTTTGTTCCAACTTCATATCATCTTGGTGTTTTCCTTTTGCCTTTGCTTCCCAATAGCCCTGATATAAACCAAACCTGCAAAAATATTGGATAAACTGACATAAGCATGAACCGCATACACTACACTTCCAATTATCAAAACCAATTCCGTAACCCAAAAAAATAAAGGCAGCCCTGCACATAAATTTTATAAACAAAGTAACTTACTGCACCATAATCTATAACTAATTGCTAACCTCCTAACCATCCTCAAAAACAGTCCACACTGCAAACAGCTAACAAAAACCAAAAGTGAATTCATAAATACCCATTCATAACTAACTTTTCCCTAACTTCTAACTGTAACCAACCTACACCCAATTCCCTAACTCATAACCAACTTAACTAGTAACAAACTCCTAACTAATTTCTAACATTATCCTAACAGAATTAACTAACCACATAACCAACTCATGGCTTATTTTACAACAAACTTCCAGCATATATACATAATGAGGATGGAAAGAATAGGGAGAGAGAGGATTCAACAAACATGTAACAGATTGGGAGCAGGGAGAAATTATTCACAGGATACGATTATTCATAGAAAATCTCAGAGAAGAACTGCAAAAGAACTCACCAGAAAAATCTTCAGTCTTCACCTCTCTGCACTCTCATTTTTCTCAGCATCACAATAGTATCAATCATCTATCTGCTTTATAATCATCATTTTCTGCGCTTCAATCTTCATCAGCAAGACGTGAACACTGTTGCAGCTTCGTGTCATCATCAACCTCAAAGGTTCTCTTCAACTTTGAATCTCTTGCATCATCATATGCATCTTCATCAAACTTCAATCTGCATCAGGCAATCTTCACCCTCATAGCAATCATTTCTTCAAGCATCTTCAACCTTCAACAAAGGCTTCACTTCATCTTGATTTTCTAATCAATCTTCAAGTACATAGCACCATTTTCCACAACCGCAACTGCTGGATTATTCATCATCACCATAGATCCGTGAATATCTTCATCTTCATCACCTTCCATTTGTTATGCAAAGCCTCATCATCCTCGATCCATCATGTGAATCACATCGCAGCAAGCACAATACTTCTGCAAGAACGAAAAAGAAGTCGCGGCATCAAAATTCACTGAGAATCACAACGAAGACGCGAACAGAAACAAAAGCAGAAATTAGAAGAGACGAGAAGAAGAGGAAAAAAGAAGAACAACAACGATAGAAGGGATCGATAACAGGAAAACGCATACATGGATAATTATTCAAACCCAGAAAGATCGAAAAGAAACTCACCTCAAGAATCTTCTTCAATCGAAGCTTTCCCTCTCCGTTCCATCTTCTTGATACAACTTCATCATCACCATCTGCCTCAATCGCATCTATTCACCTTCAATCACCCATATCAATCTACAATCTTGATCAATACCACATTCACGACCTATCTGAACAGATCACGCAACCGGCTTCCGTCTCTATCACACCTCACATTCTCCGATCTTCATCAATTCAACGGAATTGACACCTGAGCCTCCATCACCGTCGTACATCATCAACAGCATCGTAGAGAGAACGCGAAGAAGAAAATAGAAGCGGAAGGATGAAGGTGGAGAGATTTCCACCGCTAAGCCGCGCCGCGAGAGAGGAAGAGACCTTTTTTCTAACCCTAAAATTCCCTTTTCAATTTTCATATCTTTTCTTTTTTAGTTTTAATTGTCACACTATTTTATTTTTATTTTTAATTCAATGAATACAAATGGTAAATAAAATTAAAAAGCAGATATGATGTTAATTACAACATGAGATGATGATGTTTTTTGTTGGATTGAACTCGATTGGGCCGTGCCACTGAAGTCCATTAGCGTTTTTGGAAAGCATAAAGCTGAAAGTGGAGCAAAAAAACTGCTCCTTGACTCATGTCATGTTGGGCCATAGCGCCTAGATTTGGCTTGCACCACCCTGAATTCAGCTTGTACCCCTTGATTCTTCTAATTTTTATTTTAGTTTTTCTTCTAATTTAATTTTTTTTAATCAATAATAAAATGATACAAAATAATAGAATATTTTAGAATAGAATTTCTTTTTAGAATTTCGATTAGAATTTTTTCTATTTTATTTTTCATATTCGATAATCATTTTTATTTCCATTTTCTAGTCGAGACTTTTTGTAGCATCGACATAACTCTGGCAGTGTGGAATACTCGGGGTTAATTCTTCAATCACTTTCCCAAGGGAACTTTGATAGAATTTCCTTACCGCTTGCACAATTTTGAAGAGGCAACGGACCTTCTCCGTTCGGTATCGTCACAACTCTATTTTATCCTTTATTTCAGTACTTTATCGCAAACCATATGCGTGCTGACATTAGGTAGAATTCCCTCATTCATTCTAACTTTAGGGCTAACAATACATAATAGCATTAGGTTTAGAAGTAGGCTAGTCTCCTTTTTGACTTTTCTTTCTCCTTTTGCATTCGCACCTAAAACTAAAACTTCTTTTCTTTCAAAATTCAAAACACTTTAAAACTATTGATGAGAATCATGCTTTTGCTTAGTACGAGAAATGATAAGCGGGTCTCTTCTCGATCTTATTGTTCTTCATCTCAAGCTTAGGTGTGGTTCAATTCTCAAAAACTCCTTTCATGGCTAAGTAGAAAAATGGCTAATATCTCTCTCTTAAGGTCAATCAGTCATTATCTGCAACAAAAATACAAAACAAATTCAAACCATTTTGTGCGCTCGAGCACTTTTCTTTAAAACCCTTTTCAGGTAAGGACACGATTAATTTACTTCTGTGCCAACGCATAAGTCTCCAAAGGTCGAGCTGCGGCAGAAGGCGGAATTAACTTTGCCCACAAAAAACATCTATAACAAAATATAAACCAATTCAAATCTTTTGTGCGCTCGAGCACCTTTCAAAAAACCCTTTTCAGGTAAGGACACGATTAGTTTACTTCTGTGCCAACGCATAAGTCTCCAAAGGTCGAGCTGCGGCAGAAGGCGGAATTAACTTCATCCATAAAAAACACAAAACAAACAAAACATATGAGCCGAACTACGGTAGCTCTGATTCCTCAAAAAGGATACGTAGGCATTGGGGTAGGGCCCAGGCGAGCACAATTTTATTTTCCCTACATTCTTTTCTCCTTTCTTTTGCATGCATTCCCTTCAGTAGTATAGTAGACAATAAGCATAGATTAAACACACCCATAAGTTAGATAACAAGAGTGGATACCGTAGAGTACTACGGGCGTGTGGGGTGCTAATACCTTCCCCTCACGTAACAGACTCCCTTACCCGATCTCTCGGTCGCAAGACCGTGACTTCTCCCTCATCAGGTTTTCTCGATGTTTACCTTTCCCTACATGTGGGATAAAAGACGTTCGATGGCGACTTCATTGTTTTGATGATTTTCAGCCGGTTGTTTCAATAGACAACTACACCTAGTAGCCACGGGTCACAACATGTTGCCTGTAATCTTCACAATCTTGAATTACATGCAAGCTCCATAACTACTGCAATAATAACCATAAGTAAGTTCTAAGATCCCTCTATCATGGAAAAATAAGGCTTTTGTTGAGGATGAACACATGGACACCAGAAGACAAACAAGAGACTTCACGCACTCACTGAAACATATCAACACTCTTGTGAAAATAACTCATCCTGAATCTGATATACCAACTCCAGTTCTTCATACTTTTACAAGGTCATGGCCACACAAATATCCATACCTCTTTGGATAACCAGGATACCATGAACACATACTTGGACATCATACAAACACAAGCCCTCAAATAGCTTGCTTTAACCATACTTGCAACAGAGGAAAACCACCTTCTTCATATTCCTTTGTTCTAACAATCACTAGCAATTGCTGGTACTAGTGAAGTCTTCAACATAGTAGTTATGTAGTCACCAAACATACTATTAAGGACAGGATTAGGATCTGCATCTTCTAGTCCACAAAGTCATAACTCCTTCTTTTGACAACCATGTTAATCCTCAATCTTCCATAATCATAATCTCAAACCTTCCTTTATAAAGCGATGTTACAATATCATTTAAGACATCAACCTTTCTTTATATATCCCAATAATTCAATTCTTGATTTATTAACCAAGGAGATTATTAATATTGATAGTATTTTTAAGAAAATATCACAAAAGATTACATCTTATGCGACTCATTTAGGTTGATACAGCCACCTGGACATTATAGAGAGAAATAAATTATCAACAATATTTGAATCATCAGTTCAGATAGTAGATTTGCATCCATACCTCAGATAAGTACTTATCTCCCGACAAGGTCTTTTTCATCAGAGGAAAAACTTCCCCACACACACAACTGCAGATGATACTCCTTTTCGATAGATGTTAGAGCACTTGAGCTGACATCCTTCTTCTTCATCGTTCAACACAAGAGGATCCTTTCAACATTCTAGACTTGGTCAAAGACTGGTCTTCAACTCCATCATGATCAAGCATTCCAACTTTGAACTTCACAGGTGAACAACAATACTCACCTCATGATCTACAAAACAATTTCCTTTTTAGAGGAAGCACTCACCTAGAGATGATGTCCCGACATCAGATATGACATCATCCATTCTTACTATGGTTCTGGGGGTAACTTCTATAGTAACTTATAATAAACTCTTGTGGG
The DNA here is from genome assembly GCA_948472305.1 of Vicia faba. NCBI lineage: Eukaryota > Viridiplantae > Streptophyta > Magnoliopsida > Fabales > Fabaceae > Vicia > Vicia faba. Next base: position 1,362,359,279 of record OX451741.1, on the reverse strand, counting down.
GTTTAACACAAGGAAACAAACCAACAACAACTGATCAATCTTCAGGATCAGACTACCAACATATGCAGGGGATTGCACGAGCCACGTCTCAATAAGCTTTTCTTTAGACCTCATGTCTGACGTTGAGATGATGGATGCCATTGTTTGTACCTACAGAGGAAATTTCCTCTATTAGGTCTCTGGAATAGACTCTGCTAGGCATGACAAAAAGACTTTTCAGAGCATCTGTTTCCCTTGATTCTTCAAAAACAATGCCCTTCAAATTTTTAACATCTTCAAAGATATCACGACATTCTGTCTGACATCATATCTACCCTTGACAAGGGAATCTTTTTCAACAACTTTTGAGGATACACAAAGAGAATCAACAATTCTCTTCCTCAAGGGAAATCAAAGCAATATTCAGGAGCATCAAACATTATGGTTGGATCATAATACTCCTCTTCATACATAATATGTTCTATGGCCACAAACAGGATTCCATGAATTTGGTTCCTTTGATCAGAAGGATCTTCCAGATACGAGCTCATCTCATATACATAAAGATCTGGTGGAGATTCCTTTATGAGTTCTTCTCAAGAGCATGGAGCTCAACCACTATACTCCCATAATCCTTGGTCAGAAATAAACTAACACATGGAGTAGATAAATTGTTGATCATGTGCTAATCAACCTGCACAAACCAGATGCCTCCTCTTCCAGATCGGGAGTAGGTTCCAAACAAAAAGTATTCAAAACATTTTTATTCAGTACCCAAAGCATTTATTCTTTAACTGGTAGTTGCATAATGTTCTAACATCCCATAGAACATCAGTTCCTTCTTCTTAGAACACGCCATCCTTGACAGTCTTCAAGGTCAATATGCAGATGTATATAAGCATCATTGATAAATTGATTCTCATCAAACTTATTGATAAATGTATTTATGAGTGGACTTGAGGAAAATCTCAAGTATCTTTGACACTTTTAATACGGTTGAAAATGTCAGCATATATTCTGTTGAGGGTAACAACCCTAGTATTCTTCTCATACTTTCAGGTTATATCAGAAACCATGCAACGGAATATAACGAACTCCTCAACAATATTCAGACACAATGCTTACACCACTATCCAAGTACAAGAATGGCAACCTAGGATTGAAAAAAATAAACCCTACATATTACAGCTTCCCACTAAGTTGCAGGCTTGATGGCAACAGCCAGGAATAATACTTGTCACATATAACTAATGATCCTTGCCAAGAGATCATCCAAATAATAGTATGAATTGTCCAAGTTCATACCTCTTTTCAGTAAATACTTTCTTCCTTTCCCATGACCAAAAAGTACCTTCCTAGGATCTCAGCTAGAGCAGAACATGATGCCTGCTTTGATACCAATTTAAATTCTGGTACAGCATACTCAGATGTCATACAAGGATGTCGAGACATACGATCTAACATAAATACATATGCAAAACAGTATTGAAAAGATAAAGAACACACCAGAATTATTTACCCAATTTAGTGTACAACAACACCTACTCTGGCAGCTACCAAGCCAGGAATGAAGTCCACTATTAGTAGTATCAATTTTCACACCTTACAGCCAAGAATGAAGTCCACTATTAGTAGTATCAATTTGCACACCTTTCAGGGTTATATCAGAAACCATGCAACGGAATATAACCAACTCCTCAATAATATTCAAACACAATGCTTACACCACTATCCAAGTACAAACATGGCAACCTAGGATTGAAAAAAATAAACCCTACATACAACAGCTTCCCACTAAGTTGCAGGCTTAATGGCAACAGCCAAGAATAATACTTGTCACATATAAATAACGATCCTTGCCAAGAGATCATCCAAACAATAGTATGAATTGTCCAAGTTCATACCTCTTTTCAGTAAATATTTTCTTCCTTGCCCATGACCAAAAAGCACCTTCCCAGGATCTCAGCCAGAGCAGAACATGATGCCTGCTCTGATACCAATTAAAATCCTAGTATAGCATACTCATATGTCATACAAGGATGTCGAGACATACGATCTAACATAAATACATAGGCAAAACAGTATTGAAAAGATAAAGAACACACCAGAATTATTTATCCAGTTTAGTGTACAACAACACCTACTCTGGCGGCTACCAAGCCAGGAATGAAGTCCACTATTAGTAGTATCAATTTGCACACCTTACAGCCAACACACTGGTTGACGATCTACGCACTTAATCACTACCCAATGACCCTTCTACCTAGGTCCTCCCTAGATATGGAATATCCCCATCCCACTTCCAATCATCGCAATGATGTCTAGCAGTCAACACCTCAGTCACTGCATCAACGACCCTTCACCAAGATTCTGATCACACAAATAGACATTTTGGAAGACACACTTCCATGACAACCTAGCTAAGTTTCTAAGCCAAACTCCACTATTGTTAGCTTTTTCTTCTAACTAATAACACATCCTGGAGTTGCTTCAAAGCTTCCTCCAAGAACAATACACCTCTTACCTACAGACTTCGAGGTGAACATGGTAACCTTCCCACAACCCGGGAGGTTTACCTTGACAAAACCCTAGACTTTTACATCTTGAGCCGTGTTTCTTATAGGTTAAAAACCCTTCAATTTATAACATGTTACCCAACTTGTTTTGGGCCTTCAATCACAGCAAATCAGCTGTAACAAACTGCAGAAACTTCTGCCTAAGAAAGGTCTCCAATCTTTACTTTCCTAAATAATCTCCTTATTTAGAAAGTCTTCATTCTCCTTGATTTCTGATTGAATTTTCTGGACCTTTAAATATACGCCACATGGGATACATAATATTCTCCTGAATATTCTGCCAATGTTGAGAATAAAACTAAATCTCATTAATCCAGCTCAGCAGGCGCAATGTCAAGACATCTTCTTCGACATGTTGTTCCAGTTGCTGAAAAAGTTCAACATAACATGTTCTGACATTGTAATAGGACTTCTTGTTGTACTTGTTCTTCTTATCCTATTCTTCATTGCTGCTATTATTTGTTTTACAAAAATTAAGCCAATCCTAAAACAAGAGAACTAACACTATTAGCTATTTTATTGCGGAATGAAAGGTTGTTGTGAAGTCACCCATGGTTGAAGAGCACTTACAGAATATACTAGATGTGGAACAACAACAAGACATGAGTAATATGGAAACTGGATGATTGGAACTTTTCCTTTATCATAAGAAATATGACTTGACTCACCCTCATTTCTCTTAGCACCTCCAAAATATGGTTTCTTTCCACTGTTAGAACTGTTGTTGTTACCACTAGTACCAATTGTATTCTGAATTGAGATAGCTTTGATACACATTTCAACCCTTTCCCTAATAATCACTATGTCAGAAAAGGATGAAGAAGTACTATTGATTGCATGTTGAAGATACAACCCTTTTAAAGTACCTATGAACAAATAAAATAACTCATGGTCAAGGAGCGGAGGATGAACCCTTACAGCTAGGCTACACCACCTTTGGGCGTACCCTTTAAAGGATTCATTAACTTTTTGTAACATACCTTGCAATTAGGCACAACTAGGAGCCATGGCAGTATTTTAGTGATAGTGTTTTAGGAAAGCGTCAACAAGCTCTCCTCAAGTACTAACATGAGTTTGTTCTAATTGCATGTACCATTATAATGGTGCCCCTGTAAGACTATCTTGAAAACTGTGGATAGGCAAAGGTTCATTTTTCAGCATAGGTAGCCATTTTATGGCAGTAGGAGCAGAGATGAGTTTCAGAACATGTAGTTCCCTTGTATTTGTCAAAGTCATGGTTTTTGAATTTCTGAGGCAGCACAATCCCAGGGACTAAATACATGTCAGCAGCATTGAAACTGGTTTTCTTTGACACCTCCATGGCCTTGAGTCGCTCTTCAATAGCCTGATACATCTTAGCAGTCTGATTAATGTCTTCCTTGAGGTCAACAACCAAGTTACCCTGAGTGTCACCAAAATCAATAACATTGTTGTGATCATCGATTATTTTCTCCCCTTGATTCCCAATATTAAGCACAATATTAGGTTCGTTAGCAGGTACTCCATTGGGTCCTCCATTGGTATAAAAGGAAGCAGCAGTAAGATCAGCGACATTCTGATGAAGTTCTTCCTGGCCTTTGATCACAACATGAAGTGTGTTAAGAATTTGATTCATTTGATCCCCCGTGGAATCCATATCTTGGAGGAGAAAGTTATGGTCCTCTTCAAAGCAGTATATAATCCTCTGTTGATTGAGTCTGGTGTTGTACGGGTGTGTAGGAGTCAGCTTCACTGATTGTGAATAAGGACAAAAGGTAGGGCCCCCATTAAGTTTTTGTACCTGATAAAAAGATGCATGGAATGTATGAAGTGAATGCAATGTTTTCGTTTCTAGGAAATCTGAAGGTTCTCGTCACCTAATAAGATGATAAACAATAAGGTTTAATAAACGAAAGAATTTAAAGACATCCTGGAAGTGATATGCATATGTGAGTTATCATTTTTGTACATAAATTTTTGAAAATATATATGTTATGATGCAAGATGATGGGATCAAGGTTTCTATAACACTGGACACTATTGAACTGTTGTACGGAGTCAAAAGTCATGTGATCAAAAGTTCGGAATCACCAACAAGAACCAAAATAGTCACCAACGAAACCAGAACCAAGGTCACCAACAGTACCTGTAAGAACATCCCTTCCCACTTACGGGTGAATTCTAGGTTAGGGTAAGGCAAGGGTGACTCATAATCATGGGTTCGCCTGAAAGTACTATCATTGCAACACATACGTGTATGATGATAATACTCTATTTGTACCTCAACTAAGCATGGTACACATGACCTCACTAGTAGGACCTTGTCCAGTAGCCGTCATGTCCCCACTCTAGTCCTAGGGTTCCTAATGGTTTACAATTTTGGCCTGGGTACTGGGTCTTTTACCTCAATAATACCATCCCATTCTAACAAAGAAACAACACAACAACAAAATCTAGAGTATAGGAAACCAGTAGAATAGAATGCAATGCATGAAAGCATATAAGCAAATGAAGTTATAAAGAAAAAAACAAACAAAACACCCAAATAAAAGAAAACAAACAAGAGCTAGGATTGACTCTGGGATGGACCAGAAATTGATCAACTTGTCCCCAATAGAGTCCCCAACTGTCGCGTCTGGGATTTTCATCGAAGCGCGAATGATAGGCGAAAAGACAAAAGAGTCATCGTCGATGTTATTTATCCCAAGAGAGGGAAAGGAAACACTGAATAAGCCTAAAGGTAAGGAAATGAGCATGGTCTTACGACCAAGAGAAAAGGTTAAGGGAGTCGATTACGCAAGGGGAAGGTATTAGCACCCCTCACGTTCAAGGTACCCCACGGGGTTCACAAAAGTTTATTCTAATCTAAGGGTGTATAAAAATCTAAGTCTAAAGCTTAATTCTACAAGCGAATGCATATAAAGTATATACAAAAGGAAGGTTTTTATTAGTTGTACCCGCCGCGATTGCGAACCTTTAGCGCTTACGTACCACCCTTCGTGCAATGGGGGACCAGGGCACTCGTAGTTCTTCTAGAAAATATTTTTTTTGTTGTGTGTTTTTTATGAGAATGATGCATTAGACATTCCAAATTTCAGAATGTTGACTTATTGGGAGCTCTTTGAAGAGGCTTAAGTTGTTGAGTTTGCTTCGTGTTGGAATAGCTAAAACACATTCGCTTTATGAAAAAGTTTTCAAAAGAAAAGCCAAGTGGCAAAAGAATTTTGAATTGGTTTTTGTTTTTGTTGTAAATAATAACTAATTAATATTAAGAGAGATATATTTATCCATTTCTCCACTTATTTATGAAAAGAGTTTGAGACTTGAATCACACAAAAGACTAAGAATGAAAGGATGATAAAATCGAGAAGAAACTCACTTATCATTTCCATCGCTTAACAGAAGTGTGATTATCATCATTTATTATTAAATGTTTTGAGGGGTTTGAAAGAAAAAGAAGTTTTAGTTTTAAGATATGCAAAAAGGGGAATGAAAAAGTCTAAGGGAGACTAACCTAGTTTCTAGCCCTAATATTATCATGCAACGATGGCCCTAAGGTTAAGGTTTGAAAGGGGAAATTTCTACCTAAGTTAGCATGCATAGATAAAATCCTAAGGTCTGATTAGTTCACATCTCAAATAAGACGAAACTAACATCCTAAGGGAACATGTTATCTTACAAGAAAGAAGGAGGAAGAAAGGATAAGTAAAAAGAAGCACAAGATACGTCATGTTCAAAGAGAAAGACCAAGATGATTAATTGAAGTAAAATGCCTCTCAAGTATTTGGAAGACTATCCTTGAGCTTATCATACCTTTCAAGCATCAATTACAACCAAAACTTGCACAAGAACATGATTTAGAGATCAATTGAATTCAAAATTAGGGTCTTACAAACCACACAAACTTTATGTTCAAGGTAAAAACCAAATAATCAACATATAATTTTCAACAAATGAAAAAATGTTAACATGTCATTAAATCATTCAAATGATCATCACATATCCAAAGATTGGCCTTAAATTATGTTCATAAGCTTTTGAAATAAAAATTGACTAAATTACACTAGGCCAAAGAGACATACTCACTTCAATATTCCATGAAAAATAAAAAAATAGGACGTAAAGTCCAAACAAAAATGTTCAAGTGAGCTCAAGTATCTTACAAGTCAGAACCAATCCTCGCTCAACTTAAAAGTTCATGGAAATATCAAAAGTAAATTAAAGAACACAAACTAGCTCAAAAATAGGTCAAAAAGACCATTAAACAAAAGAAACTTGCAAAAAATAGAAAAATTAAAATTAAAATTCCAAAAAAATAAGAAACAAGTTTTCAACACCTTAAATAAGATCAAACATATTTTTTCGGACTTTTAGGATCAATAGAAAGGAGTGAATTATATCAAAACTTCAAAAAAAAAAGTAATAAAACCTCAAAAACTATTAAATCATTTCTCAAAATTTTAAAACAAAGAAAAACTTAAAATAAATAAGGTATAAGACCATCAATAATTCAATTATACTCAGAGGAACATAGAATATTTTTTGTAATTTTTTATAGTTCCTAAATAAGTCAGAATTAATTTTATACAAAAGCTATGTAAATTAAAACAATTATAAACACTTTTAATTAAGAAAAATGTGGAAAATAGAAAAAAAATGCTAAAATAAAAATAAAAATCAGAATTAAATAATGGACTCAATTATCTTTCAGCCCATATTTTTTGTATTTTTTGGAATTATAAAAGTATTTTTAATAAATTAAGAAAATAAAAGTATTTAAATATATTAAACAAAAGAAATAAAGAAAAATAATGTAATGTGAGATAAATAAGTGTCATACGTGTGGAACTCAAAGAATCATTGGACAATCATGAGTGGGCCCCCAATCATTAAGGGCTTGACACGTGCGCAGAGAGAGAGAAAATAAAAGCAAAAAAATTTGTAAAATCTGGATGTAGAAATCATGATTTTCGGGGGGGGGGGGGGGGGGGGGGGGTTCTAGCTCAGTTTTCTCTTTCGTTTCTCAACCAAATAGAAAAGTTTAAACACCAAAGTTGTAGATCTAAAAAAGGTCTACAACTTTGGTTCAAGAAGTAGTTGAAAAGGTTGAGATATGAGAGATAAATTTGGACTTGAAGAAGGCATACAAATTATTTTTCATCCAGAATTCAAAACATTTGTGATTTTCTAGCCTTCTTCTGATCCAAATATCTCACTCCTTGTTTGAAGAAATTAAAAAGTGTAAACAACAAAGTTATAGATCTACAACTTTGGTTCAAGAAGTTCTTGAAATGCTTACAATATGAGAGAGAAATTTGGGCGAGAAAAGGGTATAAAATAATATTTCATGTATTTTTCAAATCTGAATAACTCAAAATACAATTAATATAAATGAAACAAGTTCTAAAGAGAGATGTTCACCAATAACATAACAACAACATCAAACAATTTCCAGATCCAGAAAATCAAAATCAAGGGTTTTAAGGGATTACCTAGTGGAAGATAGGTACACTGCCTCTTTGTGCGTGGGAGGATGATAGAAACCCAGAAATGACTCTTGATTCTACTTAATGGAGCTCAAATAAAGAGCTTTAATGTTGACAACTCTTGGAGAAGAGGCTTGGTTTTGGAGATTGAGAGAAATTGTAATATTAGAGTTTTTTGTGAGAATGCTCAAAGCTTTGAATTTGTGAATGAATAGAGGCAAGGATTCTCTTATATAGACCCCAAGAGTGAGGGTAGAGTGGTCTTTTGGGCTTCATAATCGATGGAGGGCATAAATGGAAGTTTAGGCTAAAATATGGTTTGGTGACCAAGGCTGCATTTTGTGAAGAGATGGTGAGACCTCTTGGTCATTTTGGATAGCTCATATATGCAGTAGCATGTGTTCAAAAGATGGTACAAGTTAGTGGAGTATGGAGAGAGAAATATGGAATTGGCTATTTTTGGCAATTTAAAGATTTTTTATACAAAATGGATAAAAATTCATGCATGGGTGTGAATGGAAGATATGATCCTCTTATTCACAACCCAAATATCTTATGGGCATGATTGGAGTAAAAAATAATGGCCAAAATTGAAGAATTTGAGAAATCGTAAAATTTGACTTGGCAAAATTCAATTAAATGCAATCCCAATATAAAGGGGGTAACTTGCTCAATTATTGGAGTTAGGTCACAAACTTGAAATTTTTTTAAAGGTCTTGAGATTTTCTACAAATTTCATGTTGGAAGAATTTGAATTTAAATCTATTAAGATCTCCAAAACTGCCAACGAAAATTGGATGAGTTGAAAAATGACCCATAATGCCAAGAAATGACCTATAATTCCTTGCTCCATAACTCTTAAAATAATCACTTTTTTTATATGATACCACATTCGCAAAGTTGTATATCTTATTTTTCTCTTTCCAAGTATGTAAAGTTTGCTCAATTTCAATAAGAATTGAAGAAGTTATGAATTTTTGAAGTTTAGGTTTATGACTTTCCATACTTGGAAAATTTTCCAACTTCACCAAGATACCTTCATGAACAAGTTAGCTTCAAAACCAATATTTATCTTGAATTTGTTCAACCATAGGCCATATGATGTTGAAACATGATCATTGACCTCAAGTTTGACCAAAAGTTCACTTGATCAACAATTAACTTTTGTTGACTTTTGCTCAGATGACCAAATAATCAAGATTAAGCAGTTGAACTTCAACAATGCCAACCAATGGTCCACAATCCAAATGAGAATGTTTTAATTCATATACAAGTCATTGAGAACCAAGTTTCTCAAGAAAAATGTCAAGAAGTGCCTTTGCCAGAAAGTTGACTTTTCAGTCAACCAAGTCAAAATTTCACCAGTCATCCAGTGTAATGCTTTGAGTGATCTTGTGATGAATCTAATGGCCATAATTGATACTTTGGGATATCAATGGATCATAGAAACCCAGTCTTGATAAAGAAGCTCACAACTTGAAAGGGGCTGAAACCCTAATTTTTTACTGAACAACTTAGGAGATGATAACTGAGGAGCAAACCCTGATTTCCCAGAGATTCCTTAGAAATTCAAGGAGCCAATGAACTTGAATCAATAATAAGCTCATGATCATTAGGTCCTACAAAACTTTACTTGAGAAACCCAATCTTGCTTAATGGATAATCTTGAGCCAAGAGAAACCCTAAAACCTTGATCCCATGAATCTAGCAATGAATATGTCCTAATGGTAAGTATGCAAATGCAATGCAATAAGCCAGATGAAAATATAAGGGTAGGACAAATTTGTGGTATGACAACTTCCCTTATTTAATCTTCTTAAACCTGAAATTGAGATTGGCGCCAGCCTTTCAAACATTCAAGGTAGAAGAATATTAAATACGAAATACCAGGAATTTGTGTGAAAGAGGAAGTGGTGTTTTTTTTTATTATTATTATTATTATTATTATTATTATTTGTAATATCTGCTGGGAAAAGAAATGTGTTCTTTCTGGTGAGTAAGTGTGATTGAATGATGATAGCTTGTAATGTGGTAACGGTGTTAAAAGATTGTTAAAAGGAATAGGATTGATGACAGCCTGATGATCTATTATGTAAGATCTACAAGGCAAAAGAAAAGACAAAGTATGAGATCGATGATAGAGGAAGTACCTATTAGTAGGATCTGGCATTCCTGAAAAGAAAATGGGTGAGGTCAAGCAAACTTTCAGTAGGATCTGGAATTTCCAAAATAAAATGGGTGAGATCGATGATAGTGGAAGTAACTATCATGCAAGATCTGGAATTCCCGTAAAGAAAATGGGTGAGATCGATGATAGTGGAAGTAGCTATCATGTAGGATCTAGCATTCCCAAAAATGAAGTGGGTGAGATCGATGATAGTGGGAGTAGCTATCATGTAGGATCTGGAATTCTCGAAAAGAAAGTGGGTGAGATCGATGATAGAGGAAGTAGCTATCATGTAGGATCTGGCATTCCCGAAAAACAAAAATTTACTGGAGGAAAAGTGTATGTGTTTGGAAAAGTGTACTTGACTTTGCTTGGATTCAAGATTACAAAGGTACTGACAACGTTAACTTGGAATTGTGATGTAGTTAAGGATATTAGTTGGGGATTTACCATTGTTTTGGTTGAGGAATGATTCGGGCTTTCATGCAAGGTTCTAAATCTGGCTTATGCTTTGTGTGCATGTTTGAATTTATTTTTAATGCATAATGAACCACATAAATGGATATGCTCCACGTTTTGAGGATGTGATAATATGCAATGATAACTATATGCAAATAAAAACAAAGAGAAGAGAAACAGTTAATCAGGAACTGCGGCTTGCTGTCTCAAGATACCAAGACGGATCAGTGTTTCTAAGGATTGAATACCAAAGATCATTGATAACTCTGTTGGGGATAATGAAAGGCTCTATAGGGAGAGTTGTAGTTTCGCTCGGGGAGAAATAAACTCTTAAAGATTATCCGTGGTGAAGACTCACTAGGGAGGAAGTAATTTATTCTGATTTTTATACATCCTGGATTGCCTGGGGACGATAGGATTAGACATGGATATCCTGGGAAGTTGTATGCTGAAAATCACTTGGATTTCTTTGGATGCCCCAAGTCTAATTCATGTCAGGGAAATGCACTTTGAACTGTTTGGGGATCAGAAGACCAACATGATCCTATTCGACTGCCCCGAGTTTGCTACTTTGCTGAAGATTAGGTGACATTCATTTGTGGGGGTTACATGCTGAACCACATAGAACTCCTCGAGTGCCCCAAGTTTACTCTACTGGGGAATTATGTGTTGAATGTGCGTCATGAACCATGCCCCAGGTTTGCCTCACTGCTGGGGATTAGTGATCATTTACGGGAACAACATTTTTGAACGTCATCTAGAATGTCCCAAGTTGTATCTTCTGCTGAAGGTTGGATATCAAACATCTATGGACTTGTTTTGATGAAAAATGAACTTGATATGCCCCAAGTTACATCACTGGAAATTTTGTGGTGAACAATGCCCCAAGTTCCTCGCTTGTTGGAAATTTGTTGCATGGTGACTTCTGAAGAGATGATGATTTTTGAAATGGCAGACAAGGTTGGCTGATTTTGACTAGGAGAGTGACTAACACGACTTGCTACCTGCACAGAAGAACAACACTTGGATGCCACATCATTCATGTTAGTTAATTTAAAATCCATGCAAAATCATGTTTCAGTTTTAGCTTGTGTTTATTGTTATTCCCCAATGTTTTCAATGCAATGACTAATAAAGAATTAAATCAAAAATTCGCATACGAAAAATGGAAAACAAATAGAGAAAGATTTTGGTAAAAGACCAATTTTATTGATTGAAGATCTTTCCTTTAAATAGGTGTTCATACAAAGAGGCAACTCCTAAATTAGGTAGTTGCGAAAATAAAATAAAAATGGAAAAATACAAAAGGAAATGGAAATGAGAAGTTCTCGAATTTCCATTAGACCCGATATTTCTATATCCCCATATTCTTGATCATCTCAATGCTTCGCCTTTAAAGAGTAGTAGTTGGACTGATCCATTCACTACCAAGGGTGCACATAGTTATTAGTGGAGGGTATTCATACAACAACCTCTTGCTCATGATCCCTAACTTTTTCCTGGACCGCCCTTTCGGGTTTTCAATCCAGCAGGATACCCATTTTTGCCTATGTCGCCCTTTCGGGTTTTCAACTTAGCAGGTTATTATTTTTTTCATTTCTATCCCTAATTTTTGCATGGATTTTTCCTTTTATTTCCACCGGGATGCCCTTATTTTTGCCTAAGTCGCCCTTTCGGGTTTTCGACTTAGCGGTTTTCTTTAGGCGTAGTATTTTTTGACTAAGTCTGAATTAACTGGTGGAGCTTTCTCTGCCTTCGCAACAAGGCACTTGGCCAAACGCTCCTGGGTAGAGTTCATCTTATCTGCAAGAAAACAAAAAATTAAAATTAGAAAACAAGAGCAAAATGTCGGGCACGCAAAGTTAGTCGAAACATAAATAAAAGAAGCTACCAAAGTACGCAACATGATCCTCACTCTCGAGGAACTCCTTGGCACCTATCAGACCCGATTCATACCCCACCTCCCTGTCCTTGTTGGTGACTAGTCTCCCTCATCTGCCTGCACGCTGGACACGACAGATCCCCGTGACAAAAGTGACTAAACGATCGAAGCTATCCTGGTTCTCGGGACCCAACTGGTTCTTCTTCTAGACATAAGAGTCAGTTCCCTTCTCGAAGTGCCTCCTAGTCCACTGGAAAGGGAAATTGGACACTAGCTTGTTCACCTGCTCCCCCGTCTCATTCCGAACAGGGGCTTCATCCTCGTCGTACACAGAGGCAACCTTGAAAACATTCAGCAGCACCCTCTGGGAAACAGGTTTAACAAACATATACTTGTCCGTGAAGAAACGAACAAATTCCAAATTCGCCTGCTTCAAAGAAACCCATCCGAAATGTTGGCCGAACGTGCTCCTCTTAAGATGAAAGCATTAGAAGAACAGAGGAATAGTGACCCTGAACTGCATATAATCGGACACGATCTCGAAGGCCCATAAAAAGGTGAATGGATTCGGATGCAACTGGGAGGGAGCCAGTCGAAGATGCCTGAAGACCACCACTTTGAAATCCAAAAAAGGGAGTCGGAGGCCCATCTCTATGAACAAGATATCGTACATAAGAATTTCTCCGAGCATCATTTTCTGAACATATTCGACTTTCCTTCCCAGGGATCCTTACCAACCACTCCTCCTCGGCCCCTTCACGGTCCATCGCTGAGTCCACCATCGTAAAAAAATCATCTAGATAACTGTAGAAATATGAGGCGTGCTCCCGCAGGCCCGACGCAACCCAGACCAACGGATCATCCTCATCCACGGGAACACTTGGACCACTTTGGTCAGCAAGAACCATCTCGTCATCCTCCCCGATGGCCTGCTCACCGGGCGGCCCTGGCTCCAACCCCTCCGATGCGGACTCCGACACCCCCTAGGTACTCGCCTCGCTAGAAATTCCCTCAGTGGAACTCTGGGAGGACCCACTGGGCTCAGTCAGAAACTCGTCTTCGATAGTGTCGGCCATAGTACCTGAAAAATAGAGGATAAAAGTGAGTTCGACGTCGAAGTTAAATCCTCTATTCCACCGCTAATCAAGTGAAAGGGTGCCACAGAATGAGGACCCTATCCCTAACCAGATCCCTCACTTAGGCAACAGATGGATGATCATCGCCTCCCCCGACCTAACAAACTAGAATCACCCCCAAATACTAACAAAGAGGAAACAAAACACCCTCGCCCGAGAGTCATCCGCGACTCGCCAAAGGCCGTCATGATTCCAAGTTCCCCAGGGAGAACGCACGGTGTCACTGACTATCTCACTCGATAAAACTACCGTTTACCACCAACACTCCACCTGAATATCTAAGCAAAAAGATGAACTAAACCCTAACCGCATGCATTTCTAGGAGAAAAAACATAAAATCTAAGCTATAATGGGAGTCAAATCTATGAAGACAGAGGGAATCGAAGAACTTACTGAATCAAATGGTGGAATAGACGGCGGTTGGCGGTGGTTTAAGCAAGAACTTTGAAGACTGATGAAGTCGGGCAGTGAAATGATGAATTCGAGTAGAAATAGGATGAATGAGCAGAAGAAATGCAAGCGAAAAGTGCAACTGAAGCTCTTTCCCCTCCTTTTATAGTCTGGGCTCATCAGTGTGTTGACGAGCACGCGCCTAGGGAACTCTAAAGGGCATCATCATTGCACCCTAGTCCCTAGGGTAGCCATCATCACCCCTTTTTCTGATAGCACATAGCTCAAGACACGCGTGACACACCAACTCTTCATCTTTAGAAACTAAACCATTCCTTTCCCCGTAGGTCAATGTCCGTACGACACGATAACTGCTCAGAAAGAACGCTCGATTGTTCCCCTCCCCGCAAGACGAACACAACGAGCGTCCCTCATGCTCCCCAAACGAGGTTAACCCATAAGCACCCCTGTTTCGCAAACTAATTCTAAGTCATCACTCATATGTCCAGGAGCAATGACTTGGGGGGCTCCTGTTCTAGACTGGCCCAATGACTGGAATTGACCCAATCTGCTCTTGCCCTTGGCTCAACCTGATGACAACGACCCAACTTTATGGTTGACCACGACGCTTGTCATCAAACCACTTATGCCCAACATACACGCCTGACCAGATCATCGAATGTCTCTCGTCGGCCCGGTACGAGTCGGGAAGACACCCAGGAAACGACCAAAATAGCCATCTTCCTGTAATCCTCCTCCTCAGATTAAACGGCTACTTACGAGCATACCTGCTCGTTTTGACCAGTCCTATCAGTTATCTATTTTTACGGACCCACATATCTAGGCCCAAAAATAGGAACCAATGGCTACGCACCGGGGGAACATTATATAAACCTTCACACATGTGAGGCCCAGGTATTCACATTCTCACACCTTAAACCCTAATATTCTGCTTGTATCTCTTTGCTCCCACACTTACTTGATCGTTGGAGTGTCTTGCAGGTACAACTCCCTTTTCTCCTTAACTTTCCAGCCAGTCAAAGATCATCCTTCGGCCCACTTGCAGGTTCTGATCAACCCGTAAGATCAGAGGTTAACCATCATTTCCTTGTATAAGGGGGTTTGTGAGTCTTTCCTACTAAAAGCTCCCAATATTTATTGGAAACTCTCAAGATCAATTTTTGTGGAGATGAATAAGTCCTTTTGTTTTGACTGAACCTCTATAATTCTTAGTGTTTCTCTATATTTTTTATTGCTCAACACAAAGGAAATTTAATTATTTTAAAAAATAAAATAAAAATTCTATTGTTGGTTTATAGGATTAAATATGTTTTCGGTTCCTATAAATTATCAAATTTTGTTTTTGATCCCTATAAAAAAATATAAAAATATAGCATATTTTAATCCCTACAAATTATTATGCACGTAGTTTTAGTTCATGCTATTAAACTGATGTGTGTTTTTGAATGATTATTTTGTAGACATGTTTAGAACATTATAAAAAGTCCTCGAAAATAAAAAACTCAAAATTTAATTTATAAGTCAAGTTTTAATTACTTTCATTAATATCTTTTAAAATTTAAAAAATTCATACTTAATTTATTTCATTTTAAAAGATTCTAAAATTTGTTAAATGAATATTTTATATTATTCTAAACACGTATAGAAAAAATTATTCAAAAATTTAAAAATTTAAAAATAATTAAATTATTTTTAAATTTTAAAAAATAACATAGATAAATATTACATAAATAAAATTTTTATATGGATCAACATATGTCATTTTTAAAAAGAGATTAAAATAAAATTTGATATATTTATTGGAAAAAAAAAAACATATTTGTTATTTTATTTTAAAGCATTTGGTTACATTTTGCCTTAGTTGTCCTGTTTTATATCGGAGTCAACAAGACATAAATGAGAATGTTGGCTACGGCGTTGTTGTGTGCGAGCGAGCGATGAGTTAGCGATGAGTTGAAGGATAAAATAGTCTTTCCTCGAAAACTGCAGCAACAAACAGAAAGAAAATCGTTTCGCTGATATACCGAACACACCCGCGTCTTTGGAATACAATACAACCTTTACCTTCACCTAAAGTATGTATCATTCTTTCTTCTTCGTTCTCTCAATTCTTTAATTTTCACGCTTCTTTTCTAATCTGTTTTAATTTGGCTTGATCTAGTTTAATAATTATTAGTTATTATTTTGAATTGTTTCCGATATATGGTTAATCGGTTTTTAATCAAGCGCGTGGGTTTCAATTTGGAAGGGCTCAAGTGTATGTTTGAGTCTTTGAGTCAATCAATCTCTCTTGGTGGATTGCCTCAATGTTTGAACTTGGAACCTTTTGAACTGAAATCTAAATACACTCTAAGTCTTTGATGATTCAGTAATGGTAACTGAGGCCAATGATTCTGTTTCAACTTCTTGGTATTGTTACTGTTTCAGGATAAACCAGCCTCCAGAGTTATCATTAGGCTCTCTTTTTCTCTACAAAGAAGTTCAATGTCATGGATGATAGACCTCCAAAATTAAAAATCATTCCGGATCACTTTCAAATTCCAACATCGAGTATAGAATCTGCTGAGAGCGGAAAATCGTCTACTACTGAAGAACCTGGAGTTGATCAACCTGTAAGGTATTGTTAGCTGGTTAAAAAAGGAATAGAAAAAAATACAATGATAAAAAAGTTATTCAGAGTTTATTTGAATTAAGTTACTCAATTTAGCTTAGTTTAGGCCCTCGCTCCAGCTGTGGACTCCAAGAAAATTTAGGACAAGTTTCATGTTGAATTTGTTTACTCTACGGAGACTGTCATGGGGGTCCGATACTGGAGGTCGCGAAAAGGTTTGATTCTGGGAACTTTTTCTGTTTGGATCATTTTTCATTGGCAAAAGGTTTTGTTATATTGTTACCTATACAAACTTCTGTTCTGTAGGTTGAGCTAACAGCTGCCGAAGTAGAATCACTTCGATCGGAGCTTGCTGATTTAGAAGAAAGGGAAGCTCACTTGAAAGCTCAGTGAGTGATCCACAATTTTGAGTGATCCACAACTTTGGAATTGAAATTTCTATATTGTGAAACAAGGGAAATTTACTGTTTTATATATAATGTATTTTAGTTAGTTTTTTTTTTTTGGCTTAAAAGATTTATTTTTACACAGGTTGCAACATATTGATGAAGTTCTGCGGTCAGCTCGTCTATCAGGCTATTTACACATTAGAACTGTACTAGCTGTCCAGCCCTGCATTAATTTGTTTTTCATTGGTCCCAAACAAGTTGGCATTAATGTGTTTTTTTGTCTTTCTCTGTAGAGATGGTCAGCACTTCCCGGAGAGCCCGAACCTATAGATGATACTGAAGTAGATGATCGGCTTCCACGCTTTGTCGTTCTCCATGGAGCATGTATATTCTTATATTTGTTGTGTACAGGTAAGGTCGTTAGCTGTGTTCATTCACTCCCGCTCGATTTCTTTTTTTTTTCTTTTTCCTACTAGTCTTTGTTTTCATTTTTACATTAAGACTTTGTTGGTTACTGAGTAGTTTAGTGTAGATGTAGGAAAATGATGATCAGTAGATTTAAATGATTTTTCTTTAGCATGACTTAGGCTATATTTGGGAGTTTGGAGGGGAGGGAAATGGAAGACTTCTAAAAATAATTTTTAAAAAAAATATAAAATTTTTTTAAATATTTTTTGAAAAAATGATTTTGTTTAGAATGATAAAATAATGTTTATCATTAGTATTTTTAGTTTTTGAAATACTATAACAACAAAAATTATATTTGAACAAATTGATTAAGCCCCCCAAAACCCTCCAAAACTCTTCTCCAATACAAATTTTGAATTCCTCTAAATTAGTGGATTTTTGGTGTTATGATTAAAAACAAACATGTTATGATTAAAAACAAACTTTCCAAAACCCTCTAAGCAAAATCTTTCTACTTTTTTCACCCAATTCTTCTATTTTTCAAAGCCCTCCCCTGCTTTCCCCTCCAAACTCCCTTCCCCTCCAAACTCCCAAACATAGCCTTACAATAGGATATATGATATATGTCATTTGATCCACGTAGCCAACCCTCCTTAATAGAAAAAGGCTTTTGTTGTTGTTGTTGTATTTTATGAGTAACTTGGTGCACATCTGGCTGTTGCAAAGGGAAAGGAGTGAAAATTAGAATGGGTCAATAGGTAATACTTCGATCAATTTAATGGAAATAAGCAAGTTGTCAGAAGAGTGAGTGTTCCTTAAAATTATAAAAATTGATATTTCACTCAGTAGACACATGTCCATGTGGTGTCGGACACGACACGACACCCACACATGTAAACATTCAATTTATTCATTTTTTAAAATTTATTACCTAAGTTGTCATGTCTAGTGTCTGTGTATAAAATGATGATAGTCCTATTCATTTTTGTAGCTGAAAATATTTTGGGGTCATTCAGTATTATTTAGTGTCGAACTAAATTAGACGTGACCTAGCCTAAATTAAAATTGTGGAACAAACAACAATTACATTTTTTGGTATAGCGACGCAACCAAACCAAAAATGAACGCTTTATCCCATTCCATCAAACCAAACACGACCTTGGTTTTTGCTTTGTTATATCCGTTAGCTATGAAGCACGAATCCAGGGACACGACACGGACACTTCGACACCGATAATGTCAAAAACATAAGACACCGACACTACTACATATAAGATAATATATGAGTTTCATTTATACATATTTTATTTAAAGAGTTAAAAATATTCTAATCAAAATTAATGTCTTAAATTCTTTATTGATAACATTGCTTCAATACATGTTTAACCCTTTTAGATGTGTGAGATTTGTTCAAAAAATTTATAAACGTGTTGAAGCAAAGAAAAAACAAATTTTTGTTTGAAACACTTGTTTGAGTTGTCTGACATCTGTAGTATGAGTGTCATACAAGTGTCAGACACTGATTAAAAAGTGTCGAAGCAAAGAGAAAAAAACTATTTTTTAGGTGACACTTGTCTGACTCTTCCAACACGTGTTTGACTTTTTCATCACGTGTCGTACGGGTGTCATACAAGTGTCGGACACTACGTCACGGCTACTCCTGTAGGTGTCCGTGCTTCGTAGTCTGTTAGTCCTAATCAGAACTTCAAGATTTATTAGGCTGACCATTTTTCTGTAGATAAATTGCATGTGTGTTTTTTTCATTGCGGGTAAAATGGAAGTCTTGTAAGCATCTTAATCGCCAAATTTGTGCGATTTCTTTTTCAATTTTTTTGAAATATATCCCTACAGTTATGAAACATTCTTCTTCTCTATTGGCTAGTATATTTTCCAAAAATCATTTTAAGTTGTGATTGACTTTCTTTCTCTCAAAGAAACATCTCATAGAAGGACGTCTAAGTTTGTTTGAACTCCAAACTAACGACTCAAACCCAACACTCTCATAAGTTTAAGATATAGTAAGAATTAGGCTAAAAAATTCATTGTATCTATCTGTCTTTAACTTGCCTATTTATGTCCAAATCTTGATAATAGCTGAAAATTCATTGAACTAACTCTCCAAATGCTTAAGCTATTTATTAAAGGTCAAAGTTTTCTTTTTATTAATATCTTTGAAAAAAGTTGCAAATGGTTAGCTTCAATCAATTGTATTTTTATCTCATGTTTTCAGATGATCAACTTTTTTTTACAAGATCTTAATACTTCTTTACTGATAAAGTGGAAAATTTGCAGATATAAGTCCTCAAGACTCTACCCTTTTATCTGATATTCTTGAAGTAGGGAGATTGCCAAGTTTTAAGCATGAAAATGATGATATTCAATATGCTTTTTATATTTTAACTCGTCATGGATATCGCTATGAGTGCTCAAGCAATTCTATCATTCAGGTGTGTCCAAGTTATTTAGATAATTTGATTCTTGGTAGTTTTTTTCTCTTCTATTTCAGCTATACAATATGGACAGATTCGAAGTGACTTGCCTGATCATTTTAATTTTGAAAAGTTCTAAATATAATGTCTTCTCCCTCACACTTTCAGGTGGACTCTTGGTTAACAGCTTTAGAAAGTTACAGCAAATTAGAATCTGATAGAGCAGCTCCTAATGGTTAGATTTGACATGTAACAAATTGATGAGTTTAAGTGGCATGAAACCTTTGTAAATATGTTTCTAAGCCTTAGTTCTCAGTAATTGAATGAAGATAAATGTTTTAATTGTCAATTTTGACTCTTACATGTTTGAGCAATCCTTACATAAATTGGAGTCAGTATATGTAAGTATGAAGCATAAAAACTGAGAGATAATAAGGTAATACCCAAACGATCAGTGTTGTTGACAATGCTAAATATGCTTGAAGGATACATTGTTTGAGTAATGCAGCACTTGAAAAAACGATGCAAAATGAGTGGTGATCCGAAACGATCTTTATCTTCAAGTGACTGTGATGATGCTGACGATTGTGAACTCTACTTTAGCGGTCCTTCATACTTGTATTTGGTGGTGGGGAATGTACCTACAAAGACTCTGACAATAAAGTCAATGACAGTTGTAAGTGTGGAGTTTAGAATTTAGAATAGCATGTATTTTTAGTCTAACTTCTTTGCTCGGTTTTATAGGTTGGGTTTAAGGTTGAATGACTCTAAAACCTTTCTGGGGACAGTTGTCTCGTACGACATGGGTCATGAAATTCCATGATTCTCCCTGTCTACGAGATTGTGAGGTGCCGCTAGGATCTTGTGTCTCTAGGAAGTGTCCATTATGTGGTTCGTCTGCGTCGGCTTTTAGGCGGATTGAGCCCTGGCCTGATCCAGAACATATGGTACTGATCTGGAACATTTGGAATTGTTACCTCTATGATCTCTTTGGTTCTTTCAGACATATCAATAGCAAGTTCCAAAAAAAATGAGTTATTGGATTAGTAGTTTCAAATAGGTGGTTTCGTTACCTCTATGACCTCTGGTTCTTTTGGGAAAATCTCAGACATTTTCTAAAATTAAAAAAGAAAAAACTAGAGTTATTAGATTAGGTTTCTGTTCATACAATTATATACTTAAAGCACGAGTAAGTTATAAATATTTTTATAAACGGAAAAAATATATTGTTGATATAATTTTTTTATAATCAAAAATAAGTTAAAAATATTTTTATAAACAAGAAAAATTTATTGTTGATTTTAATGAGATGTGAACTTATCAATGAGATGTAAGCGATAGACTGTTCAGTTTAATGTTCTCTAGAAAAAATTTAATGTTATTTATACAGTTGAAATTAGAGAATCAACTGAATGGATTATTATAATTACTAATTAATGTTTAAAAATTTATACATTCATATTTTATAAATGATAATTCGGTTGCTTAATAATTGAGTTAGTGAATAATTATTAATCTTTACAACAGTTTTAAATTGAATTCGTCTATAATATCAAGAATTCATCCATAATATCAAGACATTTCCTATTAATCTATTAAAATAATTTTTTTTAATGATTTTTCATTGTTTTCTATATCTCTCTTTGCTCCCCATTTCTTTCTTCTTCATTCCCTGTCATTTTATTATTTATAATAAATATATTTTTTTCTCCAAAAAAATATGGATAAATGATAAGAGTGATAAACGGTATGTTAAACTTGTTCCGCAAAAGCCCATAAAAATAGGACGGAGTGAGACCGACATAGTTGAGGGTGAATATCTAAAATTTAGGTATGTTCCGTAAAAAGTGAGTGCGGGTCGGAGAAAGTCCACGGGCACGGTATCTTTTAAGCTTAAAAATACAAAATTTTATGTTAATAATCATGACCGCAAAAGACTACGAAGAAAACAGGGCTGAGCGAAGAAGTCATATTAGAAGATAAAAGCCCGACCCATACAAAAATGCGAGTAAAACACGAATAAAACATACATGTCCAACAAGTCAGCTTGTTTTGCCACTCCTAATAAATAATGAGTAAACAAGATGAATATTGATTTTAGCACATCTTTCCTTAATATGTCTTCTTCTTTTGTTGCATCTCTATTTAGACCATATTTACTTTTTTCTTTTTTTTTTTTACAATTCAATATTGATTATAGTATGTTTTTCCTTGGTATGTCTTTTTTTTTTTATCTCTAATTTTTTAGATTTAAAATAGCATTTTATTAATTTTTGCAGATCTGTGACAACATACATTGTCTGATTACAGATCTAATCTTTTTCTTTCAATCTATCAATTCAAAATTTTTAAGGATGCATCATTTTGCGCCTCTTTTTGGAGTTTACTTTTTTTTTTCTTTTTCGATTTCATATTGATTATGGTAAGTCTTTTTTGGTATGTTTTCTTATTTTTTGTATCTCGATTTTTTCAGATTTAAAACAACATTTCATTAATTTTTGTTACTAATATTTGTATATCTGAAGCAATAAACAATATTTGACTATATATATATATATATATATATATATATATATATATATATATATATATATATATATATATATATATATATATATATATATATATATATATATATATATATATATATATATATATATATATATATATATATATATATATATATATATATATATATATATATATATATATATATATATATATATATATATATATATATATATATATATATATATATATATATATCAATTTAAAATTTTCAAAAATCCATCTCAGATTCAAATTAGCTATTCAACTCAATTGATAGGATATGGAAACAAGAAAATGCTATTTTATTAATTAGTTGTTTCTGTTGGCTATATATGAGTTTTGTAATATTTCTATATACTTTTCTATTATTTTACTATGTAATATTTTTATCTCATTATTTCATAAATATCTTCTTCTATGAGAATAGCAATAGAAGTCTAATAAATTTCTTACAATCAAGAGAAATGATTCCTCATAATTTCTCTTACCATTATATTTATAATTTATATCATTTTTAATATGAGATAGAGCTTAAATAGTCTTTTTGTTTTTGTATTTTTTTGTGTGAATATGATTCTTGAATAATTTTTTTTTTTAATTTTAGTTCTGAATATTAAAAATCTGCATGAAAATTTGAAGAAAAATTACATAATTCTAATGGATTTTAATTTTAGAAACTAAAACAAAATGAAATTCTAACATTTAAGTATTTTATCAACAAAAAAATATAAAAACAAAAAACAAAAAAACATAAATTTTCAGGAATCAAAAGACTATTTAAACTAATAAAATATTATATGAATAATTATTATTTTATTAATTAATTAATTGTTTTTGTGGTGTACATGAGTTTTTTATAATAATTTTTATAATATAATATTAATTTTATTATTTAATATTTTTTTCTCTCATAAATATCTTCTTCTATGAGAACAAGAATAGAAGTCTAAAAAAAATTGAGTTGTGAAGATCAACTTCTCAGTCTTCTTTGTATATTATTGTGATATTTAAAATTTTCTCTAGAAGCCTACAGTTGTGGATCAATAGTCAAATTCAAGTTATTACAAATTATTATTCTCAAAAACTAATTTCTACTATAAGGGATCTCTCAATAATGTCTAATAACTACTTATAAATTTCTTTCAAATCAAAAGAAATGATTACTCATACATCAATATATATTTCTGTTGATACTCATTTTATATTTTGTTACTTATAAGTCTATCATTATTAAAAATTAATATATATTATTGAAGAATCACAATACTATTTACTTTTAATTATTAAAAATCATTATTCTTTATAATCAGATTTTTCTATTACTCACATCCATTAATAATTCTATCTCGGATCATTTTTATAAGAAATACTTCACATTTTTGAATAAGAAATACTTCACATTTTTGAATAATTAACAGTCTAAATAAATTAATTATTCAATAAAATTAGAAAAAGTGTCTGTTATAAAAAAATCGGAAAAAGTATCTATTAATTACTATATAATTAATTTTAATAAATTTTAACAGTATAATAAATCCTAAATAACTATTATATCAAAATATTTAATGTTACGATTTAAATACATTTTAGTAAAGAAACAAATCAACTATTAAAATTAAACAGATTTAATATTCGTGAAGACTTAGATAACTATTTTTATAGGAAACGAAATTTTTTTCAATATCAATATATTTCAATGTTAAAACAACATATAAATATGTTTCTCAATTTATTATGTATTGTTTGTTTTAATTATTATTTTTTTAAGAATACCATTAATTGATTTTATGTTGCTAATTTTTCAGCAAATATATAATTATAACATTAATATTATGGTTTAAATTAATTAAATTCGTATTTCAATAAATTTCTATAATATCAAAATATTTAATGTTATAGTTTAAATACATTTTAGGAAAGATCTTTTAATATTTGCTATTAATAGTGCAGTTTTAAATTGTATTGGTTTTGATGTAAACCCAAACTAAAGATAAATTAACTATTATTTTGTTTTTATTTTTATTTTTCTAAGTGTGAATAGAATTAAGTAAAAAATTCAAACACTTTGTAATATGTTCTGTGATGTGAATGTTGATACCAATGAAATGGAAAATATTCTTTACATGGAGGAATCAATTCCTATAGTTGGTTGAGATAAAGAAGAAGGTGAAATATTAATTTTTGTGTATTCTTTATTATGTAATGCTAGTTTATATAAACTCTTGTTAGGTGAAGAAGCACCCGCCAATGGAGTTGAAGAGGACTTAATTTAGATTCTTTTCCACAAGAGAATGTAAATAGTTACAACGGTGCGAATGATCCACAAAACGCTCATGGTTGATACAGGCCGAGAGTTCTGATATATCACAACGGACATGTTCATGGCTGCCTCATTATGATAAGTCATAGTGGAAGTTAAATGTCTTTTTCTGTGAACTCAGGTTGCAATCTTGGAGCCCATTATCTTGTTCTTTCAACTGTTTCTCGCAATGCTAGTGAGCCGGTTACCATTTTTCATGGTTTTTCGGTTGAGATTTTTGGTGTCTGTACTTTCTGTTTTTTCGGTTGAGATTTTAGTGTCTGCATTCTATAGAATTTTCTGTTTTACTTGATTATAGTGGTGTATAGATAACCCTTCATTTGGTCACAATTTTTATAGGGGTAGATTTTATGGTTTGGTCTTGTGTAGTGATTTTGGCAGGTTAGGGAATATAAGTAAAGAGCAGGGTCTCTAGAAATTTATAGTGGGATATCAATATGTTATGGATCGTCTAAATCTTCTTTTTCCTCTTGTGAAGTTCAACTGTAACTAAGTCTTCTATTACTGTCACACTAATATCATCATTACTGTCCATGGATTAATGTTCTGCCATGTTGTTGTTAATGTTTTGCAAGATTGATTGTCTGTTAAATATTAATGTTATTAGTGTTATTGTTATTACTAATATCATATATATATATATATATATATTGATCGGACCTGACCAGAATTGATCGTCAAAGCCTATGAGCTGTGAGTTATTACTAATATCATATTAATGTCATATATATATATATATATATATATATATATATATATATATATATATATATATATATATATATATATATATATATATATATATATATATATATATATATATATATATATATATATATATATATATATATATATATATATATATATATATGACATTAATATGATATTAGTAATAACTCACAGCTCATAGGCTTTGACGATCAATTCTGGTCAGGTCCGATCAATATATATATATATATATATATATATATATATATATATATATATATATATATATATATATATATATATATATATATATATATATATATATATATATATATATTGATCGTACCTGACCAGAATGGATCGTCAAAGCCTATGAGCTGTGAGTTGAGCAGCAACTGGAAGCGACTTGGGGAGGGTACCTGCAAGACACTCTGATGCCAAAGTAAGGTTCAGAGCAGTGCGAGCAAGTATGAGAGTGAGTATGAAAGAATGAATACCTGACATTTTCAAGTGAGAGAGTATCTATAGCCTCCAACGCTAGGTCAAGGTCTCCATCGTTGGGTTGGGCAAGCAAACTCAAAATGGAGACTGTCAGGTCCTACGTGCGTAGTGGAGCCAGCACGTGGTCCCCAACCTGGATGGACTCCCCCGAATAGTCAGAAGTATATGGATGTTGTCTTTTCGGGACCAAGAGGACTCCGTGATATTCGGGGGTGTGGTGAGTCAACCCTATGAGGGAGATGTTCATGATGTCCTTCTTTGTTGTGGGCCATTCTCGCCAGCTGCGAGGTCGTTCGAGAGGGCTTATCTTGGTCGACGAGAAGAGTGGAGGATGCTCGCGACTACTGGACTTAACCCCATACAGCGAAACCGCATTTTTCCGAAGGGTGAGGCTTCTGCCCGACATAGTTGAGGGCATGTTCAGTCAGTAGGTCTCTTTAAGCAGCATAATTGGATTGGGTCTCAGGGTGTTCATACATTGATGTGTAACATTTGCGAGTGGGCTCATGATATTCATTTCTTCTCCGTGAAATTCATGAAAATACCTGTGACATTCATCTGTTCCCCACGAAATTCGCGAGTTCTGCCCGGGGAATTTATATACTCCCCGGTGAACTCATGGATTTGTTCGGCAAATTCGTATGTTCCTCGCAGCATTCATGGAGATGCTCGCGATATTTATCCTGTGTCCGCGTTGCCCATGAAATATGCGTTTTGTTATAGTCATCGTTGTGCGGTCTTACGAGATTTGCATAAGTTCCATGTGTTGATCGTGGGTCGTGTATGTTCCCCACTGCACGAGTGATCCTCGACCTAGTCTGGGCGCAACTATCCCCTTTCATTCGTGCTGCGATGGAAGAGTGGATGTGATTTTGCTGTCGAATTCACTGGTTTCCTCTGCTTTACATGTGAAATGACCGATACTCCCGAGTAATCCGAGCACATAGATGTCGAAGAGATAAGCACAGCCGAGGAAGGACTCCATCTGGTCGACACAGTCGATGACCCTGCGTTGTCTTGGGTCGGGCCAGAGCCTCGAGGGATAGCATCGATCTATAGTTATATCAGGAGGGAAGCATATACCATTGTCGAGCACGGCGATGATATGGAAGGTTTTATCGGAACTTCACGATCCTGCGACTGCCTCCCACAGCCAAGATATGCATGGAGTTCGAGGAGGATCGTTTCCCTATATATGAGGTCGTCTTCAAAGACTTGGGGCTTCGTCTTCCCTTTAATGGTTTTCAGATGGGTGTGTTTAACTACTTGAGCCTGGCGCCCTCTCAATTATACCCTAATGTGATCGCCTTCATCCGGGCTTTTGAAATCGCCTTCCAGTTTCTGAGGATCGGGGCGACCATCCCTTTGTTCTTCAGGGTTTTCCACCTCCAACGACAATCTATGGGTGGGAAACATAGTTGGGTTTCTTTGAAACAGTCGAAGAGACTGTTTAGGATGTATATGGATTCTGTTCGTGACTTTAAGGATAGATGGTACGTCGTGCAACCTTCGTCTCAGGCGACTGTGGATGTCGTGTTCGACCCGGTTCAAGTAGTAGATGAAGATAGGGAGGGCAATCCAGAGATTGGATGGCTTTTGAAAATTCCCTTTCCACTAGTGCTCAGGCCACTATGAGCATAGTCCTGGCCATTACCATACCCCTGCAGGCAGTATGAGTGTCGAGGATTGTTCTGGACTGGGCCCGCCTTAGCCCAAAGTACAAATAAAGGCCCAGATCCAGGCAACTCCTCGAGGAGTGCTCATAATCAGACCATCTCGAGCGTGCCCGACCACAGACCATAGCGGCAATTTCCGCCATTACCCGCAACGAGCAGCGTCCCCGACCAAGGGCACTCCAGCTCGAGTCTTGCTCGAGCATCCTCCCCGTAGGGCAGATTTTGTCCCCTCTGAATGTTATGGGATCCTTAAAGCCCCGGAAAGACCGCGTCTTCGTTCTTCCTCATTCTTTGCAGAGCACCATCCAGGAAGGGGACCACGTGCGGGTCCCTACTACACACGTAGAACCTGGCAGTCCCTTTATTGGGCCAGTTCTGGTCGGCCCAATGAAGGGACCTTGGCCCAGTGCTGGGGGCTATAAATACCCTGTACTTCAAGAGGGTCAGGTATTCATTCATTACACACCTACATACTTTTTGCATGCCCATTCTGTCTCTCATTTTATCATCGGAGCATCTTGCAGGTACCCCCCCCCCCCATCTCATTCAAATCCAGTTTGAGCCAGTTGTGACGGTCCAAGTCTGATCCGGTAAGATTAGTGGCGCCGTCTGTGGGAAACTAAGCTTCCCCGTCTTACAAACTTTCAAAGACCAAAAGCTAAAAACCATCTTCTACCGTCATTGCTGATCAAACACGGGACGACCAGAGCGTCTGCATCGTCGATGCTAACAACAACCTCGCAGACAAGAATGGGGTCCCCGACAACACCAGCAACCCCAGCCATAATATACTCCCCGGGGGCGTCATCCCTGGGCCCTCAGGCTACCGGGACGGAGCCACGACTTCATATTCCTCGCCCCCCTCCGCTCGAAGAAGACAATACGGGTCGCCTAAACTATCTAGCCGCCCAATTCCAGTAGGTCCCTGTCCCCGCTGGGGCAGACGCCATGACCAGAGCACTGTTCGCGGCAATCAACCAGACAAACTACCTCATCTTTGCCCAAGGGGAAAGATTGAGGGCGCTAGAGGACGACAGAAGACCCCCGAGGAGACACAGGAGGCCTCGGTCCCCACCTCCTCGAAGAATAGAGGTACGTCTCCCATCTCCCCCGCAGAGACAAGATAGAGACGCCTTCTGAAGCCCGTCACCTTGACAACCGGGGAGACGACCCGCCTTGGAGAGGGAACCAATCATTGAAGGCACCGCTCGAGAGACGTCCAACACGATCATGACCGTCGTGCCCGACAATACCTCAGGTCCCCGTCCCTCTCCCCAGAGCGAAGTGATGAGGACGACCCTCGCGGTCCCCTATCACAAGCCATCATGGAGGCACTGATTCCCCCGAGCATGGAGAAGCCCGCTCACCTGAAGGAATACGACGGAGTCGCCGACCTGGTCAATCATATAGACGGGTTCAAAGTTATGCTGCACTACCATAACATTGGGGGACCCATCAAATGCCGATTGTTCCCCCACAACCCTCAGGAAAGCAGCAATGGATTGGTACAAGGGTCTTGCCCCAGGGTCAATCACCTCGTGGCGAAACTTGAAAAACCAATTCATAAGCTCGTTCACCGTGTCACGGCGACATACAAAGACCGAAGCGGCGCTCGAGGCTATCATCCAGAGGCTGGATGAAACCTTGAGAGAATTCATCAACTGCTTCAACCGTGAAGCCATCCATGTCCCCTGCGCGAACCACATGAAAAGATACTTGCTGGAGAGGGGACTCCTCCCCGGCATAGAGTTCAGAAAAGCAGTGGGCATCGAACCACCCCGATCGTTCGATGCTCTCCTCGAGAAGGCCAGGGCCTACACGGACTACGAGGAAAGGGAAGCGGCCAACAAAGCCCGTGACCCCAGAACTCGCGGATCCAGCAGCAACCCGCGCCAAGAAGTCGTTCCTCCTCGACGGACCAAGGAGAAAAGAAAAGACAACAAACCCCGAGAAGTCTGAGAACAAAGAGGACCCTCAGGGCGTTTCACAGAGTACACTCCGTTCACGGCTTCCCGCGAGCGCATCTTGGCGGAGTGTGCCAATACAGATTTCAAAGATAGCGGCGTCAAGCGCCCCCGACCAGCTCCTGCCAAGCCCGGGGTGGACAGGAGCAAATACTGTCAGTACCATAGGAGCCATGGTCATCTGACGGAGGACTGCGTCCACCTCAAGGACGCCATCGAGACCCTCATAAAAGGGGGGAGACTCGCCCAGCACCGGCGAAACAACGCTCCTCGTCGTGATGCCCGTGAGACAAGAGAACCAGAGGAGGATGCCCGACCATCTGACAAGTCGGTCCCCATCCAGACCGCCTTCTCTGTCACCAGACCCGAGGACTTTTACGTCCCCGAGCACTTGCAAGAGCCATTGTTAACACACAGCAGGTAGGAGCACTTTCCCTCCGCCATTGTCATCAATGGTGGAGGATTCAACGACCTAACCATAAATTCGGCCAAGAGGAATCTGGATGAATTGGTCGACTCTGCACCTCCTCAGACGGTGACCTTTGAAAGGGTGAAGGGTAGATCGGAGCCTATCACCTTTTACCTCGAAGAAATCCCCGGTGGGGCCCCTAACACGGTCATTCCCCTGCTAATAAGAGCGAGAATGGCTAACTTTGACGTACATCGCATTCTTGTCGACGAGGGAAGTTTCGTCGACGTAATGTACAACCAACTGTTCTGAACCCTGCAGCTCGACGACTCGCACCTCTCACCTTATGTGGGGTCAGACCTGCAGGGCTTTAACGGCTCGACTTCCAAACCTTGGGGATACGTCGAGCTCATGGTTACCTTTGGCGAGGATACAGCGACGAGGCAGGTCAAGGTGCGCTTCCTCGTCATCGACTGCCCGTCCCTCTACAATTGCATTCTGGGAAGGCCGACGTTGGCAGAACTGACCGCGGTACCCTCTACCGTCCACTTGAAGATTGAGTTTTACACCAAGAAGGCACGGGTCGCCACCATCCAAGGGGACCTGGCTGCTGCCCCAAGGTGTTTCAACGCGGCATCCAAGGGACGCGACACGGTCGACACCGGTACGAGACCCGCCAAGAGAGCTGCAACAACGCGACCAGAGCCTCAGAAGACAGAGCCCGTCAAGGCAGAAGAACAGAGAGCTCCCCCAAAGGTCGAATCCATATCCCTAGACACCCGCTTCGATCAGGACGAGCCTCCCAGTGGCGAGCAAGTCCCCCTCCGACCAATTCTGGACGGAGACTTCGAACTCGTCCCTCTTGGCGATGACGCGAGCAAAGGAGTGAAGATCAGTACCGGCCTCCCCGACTTGGCGAGGAAGTAGATCAAAGCTTGCTTGCGCGAGAATGCTGACTTATTCACATGGAGCGCCGTAGAGATGCCCGGACTCGACCCCGAGGTCTCCTGTCACCGCCTCGCCATAGATCCAGCCGCTAGGGCAATAGTACAACATAGACATAGGCAGTCTCCGGAGAAAACAGAGGCTGCTGAAAAAGCTGTAAAAGACTTCTTAGAGGCAAATTTTATTTCTGAAGCCCGGTATTCAACCTGGCTGCCAAATGTTGTACTAGTCAAAAAGAATAATGGAAAATGGCGAATGTGTGTTGATTATACTGATCTCAATCGGGCATGCCCGAAAGATGCATTTCCTTTACCAAGCATAGACATGCTGGTCGACAACTCGGACGGTTATAAAATATTGTCGTTCATGGATGCCTATTCAGGCTATAACCAAATCCCAATGGCCGTAAGCGACAAGCATTGCACTGCTTTCATGACCAGCTCGGGCAATTATTACTACAACGTGATGCCCTTTGGTCTGAAAAACGCAGGAGCAACATACCAACGTATGATGAACAAAGTGTTCCACAGCCAAATCGGGGACATGCTCGAGGTGTATATGGATGACATGATCGTCAAGTCCCGAGCAGATACCGATCATGTCGCTCACCTCAAATAAGTCTTTGCTCAAGCGAGACGATGTAAGATGAGATTCAACCCCGAGAAGTGCACGTTCGGGGTCAAGGCAGGAAAATTTCTCGGTTTCTACCTGACAGAACGAGGAATCGAAGCTAACCCAGACAAATGTCGAGCCTTCTCCGACCTCCCGACACCCACGTCGAAAAAATCCATACAAGTCATGAACGACATGCTCACCTCGTTATCCCGCTTCGTCGCGAGATCCACTCAGCACGCCCTCCCTTTCTTCAAACTACTTCGCAAGGAGGCAGCCTTCGAATGGACCGAGGAATGTGAGCAGGCGTTGCGCCACCTAAAATGAAGCCTATCCCAACCGCCCATTCTGTCACGTCCCGCCACTGGGGAACCGTTGTTCATATACCTGGCCGTCTCGGTCGAAGCTGTCAACGCGACTCTCATTCGTGAAACGCCCGACAGACAAAAACCCGTCTACTTTACGAGCAAAGCACTGCAAGGGCCCGAGGTCAGATACCAATAGATAGAGAAAGTAGCTCTAGCCCTTGTCAACGCGGCGAGGAGACTCAGACACTATTTCCTCGCTCACACGATCATAGTAAGAACCGACCAGCCAGTAAAGTAGCTTTTAGGTCGACCTGACATGGCAGGTCGAATGTTGAAGTGGTCCTTGGAACTCTCTGAGTTCGACATTCAATACGAGAGTAGGAAATCAATAAAGGCACAGGCTCTGACCGACTTCATCGCAGAAATGACCGCTCACGACCCCCCCGCAGGGAAAGAACACAAGTGGACCATCTTCGTTGACGGAGCATCCAGCTCATCTGGAAGCGGCGCAGGGATCCTCCTAGTAAACGAGGAGGGCGTGGTGATCGAGCACTCGCTCACCCTCTCCTTCCCAACTTCAAACAACCAAACAGAGTACGAGGCCCTGCTCACGGGACTGAGGCTAGCCGAGGACCTAGGGGCACGTGAAGTACAAATTTTCACGGATTCTCAGCTCGTTGCTTCCCAAGTCCAAGGGAGTTACCAGGCTAAAAACAACAGCCTCATTGAATACCTGAACTTAGTCAGAGAATACATGAAGAAGTTCGACCGAGCAGAAATATCGCATGTCCCGCGCGAGCAAAACACAAGGGCCGACATACTTTCGAAGCTCGCAAGCACGAGAAAGAAGGGCGGGAACAAATCCGTCATACAAGAATCCCTATCGCGCCCAAGCATCGAAAAAACCTCGATCCCTTTTGAGGTGCATGCCATCGGAGACGCTTCGTGTTGGATGACCCCGATGTTTAACTTCCTAACGAAGGGCGAGCTCCATTCGGACCAGACAGAGGTGACCGCGACCAAACGACGAGCGTGCTCCTACGTAGTGATCGAGCATAAATTGTATCGTAGGGGATTTTCCATCCCACTCTTAAAGTGCATCGACGAATCCACGACCCCCGAGGTACTACGGGAAATTCACGAGGGTATTAACGCCCCACACATGGGCGGCAAGTCCTTAGCAAGGAAAGCTCTGCGAGCAGGGTACTATTGGCTGACGATGCAACAGGACACCAAAGACCACGTCAAGAAATGTGATAACTTCCAGAAGCACGCCGACATGCATCTCGCTCCCCCGTACGAGCTGAACATACTCTCATCCCTGTGGCCATTTGCCTGGTGGGGGATGGATATCCTCGGACCATTCGTACAGGGGACATACCAAAACAAGTTCCTTATTGTGGCCGTGGATTACTTTACGAAATGGATAGAGGCCGAGGCCCTTGCAAAAATCACATCCCACAACATCCTTCGCTTCTACAAACGAAACGTCCTCGCCCGATTCGGAATCCCGAAGGCGCTGATCACAGACAACGGTACCCAATTCACCCATCAAGGCTTTCGGAGCTTCGTCGCCAAACTCGGGACCAAACAACATTTCACCTCAGTCGAGCATCCCCAAACCAACGGGAAAGCCGAGGCCCCCAACAGGGTCATCCTACGGGGACTTAAGCGCAGATTGGGCGAGGAAAAAAGGGGGTGGGTCGAGGAACTACATAGCGTCTTATGGGCTTACCGCACCACACCCCATTCAACGACGAGCGAGACCCTTTTTCGACTAACATACGACACCAAGGTCGTCATCCCCGTGGAGATCAGGGAACCCTCCAGGCGGACAGAGATGCCTCTCGACAAGGAAATGAACGACGAAGCCCTTAGGGACGAACTCGACCTGGTCGAGGAAATTTGATCAAGGGCAGCCCTACGCGAGGCCGCTCTAAAACAATGAGTAGCCCTGCGTCACGACGACAAGGTCATCAGAAGCGAGTTCCAGATCAGAAACCTAGTATTGCAAAGAAATCAAAAAGACTTCCGCGAAGGGAAATTAGCCGCAAACTGGGAAGGACCCTATCGCGTTCAAGGCGCTACAGGCACCGAGGCATATTACCATGAGCAGTTAAACGGAGAACCGTTACCACGACCCTGGAACGCTGCTAAGCTAAAATAGTACTATAGCTAAAGCCCTCAACCAATGGGGACTTTCACTGTCGAACATCCACCCTTAGCCAACAAAGGGAAAAGTCTCGACCACGTAGACAGGTCGAGGTACAGACCGACCTACCACCGAGTGGCATACCGTCGTTCACCCAACAAGCCGAACGACAATGCCCAACAGGGACACCTTGATCGAGCTCCACTGTTGAAGTACCCACATGGAAGAACACCCAGCTCGCGATGGGCAGTTCATGCCACGAGCGTAGGACCCTGATTTGGGTCATACGTCCGACATGCGGGCTCCACTCTGCACAATCGACGCATTTCGAAGTGTGTCGATCCATCAAAGGGGTCGAAGGATATCTCCGCTCGAGAACAAAACTTTATCAAAGTATTAGTTACGAAAATGACAGTCGAACATTAGCCTAGATACGAGCAGATTATTGCAAAATAAACATCCATCGGAACAAAAAAATATGCACAAAACAGGTTAATGGTGAATCGACCAAGAAGGCCGGTGATGTTCAAGGTTACAAACCATGGCACAAAGGCCAAAAGAAATAACGAATTAGCACTGGCACACAGGCCCCAAAAAACGAACACGGACGCGCAGACCCCGAAAACAAATAAAAACCAATACACGGGCACGCAGGCCCAAACGATAACTTGATGCTAAACATCCCCAGGACTACCGACATCCACATCAGGAGACTCGGGAGGAGGCACAACCTGACCATCAATAATCTAGGACAGAAACCTGACTCCCTCGGTATTCATGCCCAAATTTAGGATGAACAGGTGACTGACTGCAGCCTCGAACCTGTCGGCTAGGGCACCGACGCAATCTGACTCAAGGAGGTGGATACGAGCAACCAAATCCGAACGGGTGCGCAAAGAGGCTATCTCCTCTGGCTCGTCATCAGCAAGAAGCATATTAGCTTTTAGCTCCTCGATTTCCTTGGACAACCGTTGGTTGTCGCTCTCCAACAGTTCCTTGTCAAGTTGGAGGCAATCCCTCTCCTCGAAAGCCTTCGCAGTCTTCTCCTTCTCCCCCGACAGAAGGTCGGCCTGCTCACAAAATATCTCCTCGGACCGCTCGAGGGGCGCCTTCAACTTGCGAGATTTGGCAGCGAAAGCAGCCTTCTCCGATTCTAACTCCCTAACACGGTCCGAGGAATCTGATCCTTCCCATGCAAGGACCACAACCATCTCGGCCATCTTCACCACACTGACCACGCTGGCAGCGAGGTGTTTCCTCCGGCCTTCTTTGTCGAGCCGTTTAATAATGTCGGCCTCGTTCTCAGACACTATTATAGGAAACCCCTCGAAGAAATCCTTTTTTGGAAAGCAAGGCGGTAAGCCAAAGGCCTGGGCAGCTACGGGCTCATCACCAGTTTCCGCTCTGCTCTCTGTCCGACCCCTCTTCCTGCCAACCAGCTCAGTCTGTTGCTCGGCATCGGGAGAGCCCGAGGACCCACTGGACGCGTCTCCACCCGAACTAGCGGGCGGGCCCATCCGCGTGGCCTGCAGTGCTCTCACCAGCCTCTTGCTTATCTTTTTGTCCTGGGTCAACTTCAACAGCCTCTCTCGACGTTCCGCCATGTGACCTGCAAAGAAGAGCGAACCCGGGTTAGCTACAAGCAATTAAAGGCAATGAAAATGGAATAACAATAAGAGCAGAAGCAAGAAACCTAGGAGATCTATGGCCTGCCCGTAGGATTGGAATTCAATGAGTGCCTTGGTATTGATAGGGCGCGCCTCAAACGTCGGGTAGCCATCCTCATCAAGAATGTCATCCACTTCCCTCGTGACCCACCGGGCGGGAAAAAAGCTATCAACAAACTTACAAAGGACAACATAGGCCTCCTCATCCTCGGCACTCATGCTCCCCGCAGGGGTACGATAGTGTCCAGTGCCATGCTCATAATGACCCGAGCACCAATGGATAGGGAACCTGGAGATCCGCCCGACTGCGGGACTACCCTCAGCATCTACAAGGGGCTCCCCGTCCCCGTCGACCACCACAGTTTCCTGCTCGAATAGAGAATCCAGGGCCGTTTGGGTGGCCGGATGCAACACGTACCATTTATCTTTGAAATCCCTCACCGAGTCCATGTACATCCTAAATAGTCTCTTCGACTGTTTAAGGGATACCCAGCTATGTTTGCCTCCTCGAGACTGACGTTGCAAATGAAAAACCCTAAAGAAAAGGGGAATCATCGCCCCAATTCTCAGGAAACGGCAGGTTAGCTCGAACGCCCGGAGGAAGGCGATCGCGTTCGGGTGTAGCTGCGAGGGGGCCAGGTTCAGATGACTGAACACCCCGACTTGGCAGTCACTAAAATTCAGCCTAAGACCGAGATCCCTGAATATAATCTCGTACATAGGGAACGCATATTCAGTGAACTCCGAGCAGATACGAGCATCAATCGTCAGCCTCATTTTTTAAAATTCCTTTGAAATCCTTCTCGAGTGCCGTCGTGCTCAACGACGGTATAAGCTCGCCGGCTACGATGGCAATACACCGAGGAAATTCCCCGGGGCTCAGCACCCACCTAGTCTAGCGTGGGGTCGTCGACGGTGTCGACCAAGGTAACATTCTCTTCTGTACTTGTTTCCTCGACATCATTTTGTCTCGAGGACTCCGGATTATTGTCCATTTACCTGCAAAGTACAGGAAATCGGTGAATTCAACAACAAATCCGTGTGCTCGCCACAAAGGCGGGGAGAAGTATGCAACACTCAGATCGAAACAAAAGCCAAACACCGACACCCTATCTCTGACCATGCATCAATCGTGGATGGCACGAGCGTAACATGAGCGCCCCGGGCGAATCGTGAATCACGCGACCAAATTCCTGACTTCGCCTACCCGATACTAGAATACCGCGAGGAGACTACCCTACATACTTCCTAAAAGGATGAATATCCCGGCCAGTTCATGAATATGCCGACCAAACGCATGAGTATCACGGGGAATATCATGAATTATATGCCTAAAACTATGAGTGTCTCGAGCACAATCATGAATCAGGCGTCTAACGCGCTTAAATTTACCGGGCATTACTTCCAAATACATGTTTCTAGTGTCAAAAATGTCGTCAAAGCTATCTACAACACAAGGAAGCAGGAAGAAGGGATACTTACTTGGAAGAAGAGGAGTACGAACAACGGTGGTGGGAGTAATCAATGGTGAACGGTGCGGCGGTCTCAACGGCGTTACGGGAACCAACGGCTATGGAAACAGAGAAATAAGGAAGAGCGTGAAGAGGAGAAACAGATTATGGGCCCAAGGGTCCTATTTATAGAGATGACGTGGAATGTGAAACGTCGCACCGGGGAGACACGAACTTCCCCCATCCTCGATACCTACCCACCTAGGCAATGATGACCCTATTTACTAGGGCGGCGTTGCAATTCCCAAGGACTACGCCACATGTCTGACAGACGCAACCCACATATCCCCGCGAGATTTCCTCGAGCACGCTTCGAAAGGCAAAGCCCTGGGTCGGGCATTAGGTCCCCGCGGAAAAAGAAAGCTGAGACCAAGTCATAACTCCTGTGCCAGGAACAACGACTTGGGGGGCTCCTGTTCTGGACTGGGCCCGCCTTGGCCCAAAGTATAAATAAAGGCCCAGATCCAGGAAGTTCCTCGAGGAGTGCTCATAATCAGACCATCCCGAGCATGCCCGACCACAGACCATAGCGACAATGCCCGCCGTTACCCGCAACGAGCAGCATCCCCGACCAAGGGCACTCCAGCTCGAGTCTTGCTCGAGCATCCTCCCCGTAGGGCAGATTCGGTCCCCTCCGAACGCTATGGGATCCTTATAGCCCCAGAAAGACTGTGTCTTCGTTCTTCCTCATTCTTCGCAGAACACCATCCAGGAAGGTGACCATGTGCGGGTCCCCACTAAACACGTAGAACCTGGCAATCCCTTTATTGGGCCAGTTCTGGTCGGCCCAATGAAGGGACCTTGACCCAGCATTGAGGGCTATAAATACCCTATAATTCAAGAGGGTCAGGTATTCATTCATTACACACCTACATACTTTTTACCTGCCCATTTCGTTTCTCATTTTATTATCGGAGCCTCTTGCAGGTATTCCCCCCATCTCATTCAAATCCAGTTCGAGCCAACTGTGACGGTCCAAGTCTGATCTGGTAAGATCAAGGATGAAGAGTTCTTTGGCGTCCTTAATCGATTCATTGACGAGTTCTTTCCCTCGAGGTGGGTCACGAGGGAAGGACATGACATCCTTGACGAAGATGGCGAACCAACGTTTGAGGCGCATCCGATCAACACCAAGGCGCTCGTTGAATGTCGCACCTACGAGCAAGTCGTGAACCTTATAGGTTTCTGCTCGCATGATTTATTGTATTTTTACTTGAGCTATTTGTTTGTCCTTCTAATGAGGCTAACTCGAGGATATTGTTTTTGTTTTCGTAGGTAACATGGGGGAGCATTGTGAATGACTGTTGAAGCTGACCTAGGAAAAAAAGGATCACACGAGGTTGGTGAAGCCGCACCAGCCCACACGCCTTGGTTCGGTCTTAGAGCCGACCATGAATGGTTCGAGTGGATCATCAAGTACCCGCGACGGCACGCGGTTGTGTTAAGTAAGAAGAGAAATCATCCCGACGATGGACTCGCAAATGCGACTAGGGAGGGGGTGATTGGTCGGGCTTTCAACCTTCCCCCTTGTTTCATGGAAAAAGATTTCTTCGAGGGTTTCTCTCTTACAGTGTCTGATGCTGAGTATGATATTATCAGACGCCTCGATGAGGAGGGTCAAAGGAAACACCTGGCTTCCAGGATGATCGGTTTGATGAAGGTCGCGAAGATGGTCGTTATCCTTGCAGGTTAAGGAGCTAGATCTTCTAGACTGGTGAGGGAATTAGAGTCAGAGAAGGCGACTCTTTAGGCGAAGACGCAAAAGCTAAAAACTTCCCTCGAGCAGAGCAAGGAGAAGTTTGAGGTGCAGGTCGACGATTTAGTGAGGGAGAAGGAAAAAACTGCCAAAGTTTATGAGGAAAGGGATTCCATGTTGCTCGAAAGGGAACAATTAGAAAAGGAGGTCGTCGATTTAAAGGCTGCCATGTTACCTGTAGACGGAGAACCTGAAGGAGTCGCTGACTTGCGTTCCCGGGCGAAGCTAGTTGCTCAGATCCAGATCCTCGAGTCAGATTGCATCGACACTTTGGCAGACGACTTCGAGACAGCATTGACCCAACTGTCCGTGCTGAATTCGGAGCTCAACACTGATGGTGTCGGGGTATTGTCCCAAGTGATTGATGGTCGGGTGGTTCCTCCTCCTGATTCCCCCGAGGTGGAGGTCGAAGTGGGAACTCCGCGGAGTGATTAGTATTTCTATGATATTTTGGTTATTTGTATTCGGGGCATGCATGCTTGTACTTTTTTTAATATTCAGACAACGTCGGCCCTCGTGGTTGACATTTATAAACGTTCTTACTTTGTGTTGTACCCCAAAATTTTCCCTCCCATATTCTTCAAGAATTACAAAGAGCATGCTTCAAAATCTCCCCAAGGGTTGCACAGTTCAAGGGCCTCCTAACAGTCAAAAATTAGGGTTTTGGTTCTGACAAAGAAAATAAAGTTTCCAAGGGTCCAATCAAATCCCACATGCCTATAAACATGGTCAAGCATCCTCATACCAAGTTTCAAGACTTACAGCACAAAATTGCACAGTCAAAAACCCTAATTGCCCTGCAGTCAACTGCAGGGGCAAAATGGTCATTTGACAGTCAAAAGTTCAAATTTTTGGTCAACATCTCATTTTGAAGCCACAAACATCATTTGATCAATGCTTGATCATGATTCTCAAAGCTTGGCTCAAAAAGTCTCAAGATGCAAAAGTTTCCATATTTGGACAGTTGAAAAAAGTCAACTGTAATTTGACCAAGGCATAACTTCCACATGGATTATCAGAAAAATTACATCCAAAGCTCATTTTGAAGAGAAAGACATTTCCTACAACTCCTCTTCACACTCCAAGTCCAAGAAATGCTCTCACAAAAAGTTACCAATTTCAACATTATAGGTCATTTTCAAAAGTCAACAAAAAGAGACTTTAAGTCAAAGGCCATAACTTAAGATTGGTAAATCAAAATGACATGGGAACAAAGACATTGGTTAGAGGACTCAAAGACCTTTCCAAAATGTCCAAGAAAATGAGCAAAGCTTAAACATTGAGCAAGTTATGCCTTGTGGAAGTTGGGAAATATTTGGATATTTTGAAAAGTCAACATTGATTCAAATGTCTTAAAAATGCTAATGGGCCTCTTTTTCTTCCAAGAATCATTATCCAAGGCATGTGCACGACCATTTGGCCCAAAGGGAAGTCTTTCATCATTTTTATTTATTTAATTGAATTTTTAAATGCTAATAATTCATTTAATTAAAATAAATACATGAAAAATACCAAACCTAAGTTTTTAAATCTTTTTGTGCATGAAATAGTCTCAAGATTTCGTGCATGATCTGATTTAGAAAGAATCCATGTGATTGGACATGATTGGAACCAAAATAGCATGAAAAAGATTGAAAACTCATGGCATGAAAAATCAAATATTTTCTCATCAATTCAAGGATTCTTTGGCTCAATTTCTCAACCCTAATCATTCATACATATATATACATGCTAACCCTAGTGATCAGAACCTCCCAGCTGCGCCAGAAAAGCATAACAAAGTTTGAGTTTTTGCCTAAAATTTCAAATACTGAAAACTAGGTTACAGCACGATTCAGAGGCCAAGATTAATCTCAATAGCTTGCAAAAGTGTTACTGAAGCTAACTGGATAGTTTTCCATATCCCTAACATCCAGAATTGGTATAGGGAACTCAAACTGTTTTCAATTTTATGCATAATCGTGTTTTACTATTCAAGCATTCTCATTGCATTTTATTTATGGATTTATACTAATTGGACCTTTCTGAAGCTAACCACATGATTTAATTGAGTTTTTAAGCGTTGTGCGTGATTTCACCATGGATGCATGCTAGGGTTTTCAGAACATTGAATTGGGGTTTCTCAGTAAAGGAAAAATTATGACGTGAGACCTAGACCATTCAACTCAGCATGCTTGGACGATTTGGACACACACCTCGTGCTCAATTTATGAGCTACCATGTGTTATTCGCTGTTTTGGCATATATCATATAGTGGGGGTTCAAAACCCCCGCAATCCAATTGTTTTTTATTTCAGGAAAATGCAACAAGGAAGAAGAAGGCTAGATGGCACAAGTTGGTTGGAACATTTGAATTCTCGCGCGAGAATGTCCACTAACGCCTGACTTACCTTATGTTATTTGTCTTCCATATAATAATTAAAACGCGTTGGTAGCTCCACTGGTCAAGCGAAGGGTTGGTAATCTCTAGGACCTGGGTTCGAATCCCAGGTCCCCCTCCCTTTCAATAATGTTTTTCCTAACTTGATTCCATGCAGATTCAGTTCCTGGGTGCACCATACTCTCC
Source organism: Vicia faba (assembly GCA_948472305.1). Classification (NCBI taxonomy): domain Eukaryota; kingdom Viridiplantae; phylum Streptophyta; class Magnoliopsida; order Fabales; family Fabaceae; genus Vicia; species Vicia faba. Next base: position 1,362,317,722 of record OX451741.1, on the reverse strand, counting down.
ACATCCAGGCCTTCCACGTGCTTACTGAGATTAATCAAAGGGCCATAATTGGAAGAACATGATGGGCAGGAGTCAACGCATATGCATGCTACCCTGGAAAGTCAATAAGGCCAAGGATAATTGGGCCTGAATTTCTAAGATATGACCTCCAATTGGGGACAGAAACCTCCCAAGGTATTGTATTTTCTTTTTTTCTCCTTATTTTATTTATTTCAATTAGTCCCTTTTTTAATTAATTTAACTTATTTTCATAAAATATAAAAAATAGTAAAAAACAGAAAAGTCATAAAAATCAAACTTTATTTATTTAATTAATATATTTTTTGTAAATAAAACTCATTAACTAACTTAGTTTTAAATTCTAGGATTAAACTTAATATTTTTTCAATAAACCTAAAATTGGTAGAATTAGGGTTTCAAGCATTTTTTATCTTTTTTTCCTTTTTTCACCATATTAATTATTAATTCTTAATTAGTTATTTTTATAAATCAAATCGCATTAATTAATTAGGTTTAACTTTAGATAATTTTCATATTTTCTTAATAAATTAAAAAATAGCTAGAATTAGGTTTAAATTTCATTTAATTCTCATTAAAAAATCATAAATACAAAAAACCTCAAAAATAATTCCTTTTCATTTTTAATTTAATTAATTTGTTAATAATAATTTAATTTCATAACAAAGGGTCCAACGCCCTCGCTTTCAATTTTTATTCTCTTTGCGCATTTTATTTATTTATTTCTTATAATATTAATGTAACTCTCCCAAAGCCGTGTAAATATTTATCTTTCGCACTTTACTTTATTTCTTTATTTTTATGTCAAATCGGGTCCTGGATTAAATTTGGCGATGTGGACCCGCGCCTTTGTAATAGTTTAGGAACTTTACCTTTCTCGCACTTTTTAACTGTTAACAATCGCATGCAAGAATGAATGACAAAAAACAAAAAAAAACGCATATATCACTTTGACATGAACAAGATAAATGCAAATGAACATGACACACAAATCACACACCACCCCTAGGGTACGCCTCACTGTTGCCTTGCCTCGAAAGGTGATCGTCGAGTAGAGGATGTCTTAGTAAGTCCTCATGATCCGGGAACCTGGCATGAGGGTAGCTTCTAAGGTGTCTTCCCATTGCTCTGGTGATCACCATGTCCCGAACCTCGAATTGACCCGAATACCTCCAACGGTGGTGCTACCTACCTCTCAATGGTGGGATGGCACTACTTTAAAGGACATTTACACAGACGAATTCCTTAGGGTAGGTAGACGACTCTAGATACTTGCTCTAATTTCAAAACAAAATTCAAAAAAACTTTTCACACCGACACCTTTTCAAAAAGCTTTCGAAAGCAACTTTTCAAACACTCTTGAGGACTGATACAAGAGTCGAACTGAAATTTTCAAAGAAACTTTTTTAAAACCCACAGTTGAAAAGCAAACAAACCATTTTGAAAACACAAATGAGCAAGTATCTAAGAGCCCATGGATAACCATGGATAGAAAGGGTGCTAACACCTTCCCTTTCTATAATCTACCTCCCGAACCGAGAGCAATCTCTTTAAGGAATTTTTCTGTGCTTTTGTCCTTTCCATTTGGAGAAAATAAAAGACGGTGGCGACTCTTGCTTACCGCGACATTTCGCGAACCAGCGTTAAACAGTCAGTTCCAGATCCACCGATCACAGAACTGGCGACTCTGCTGGGGATTACTTTTTAAAGTGAGGTGTACCTTTGGGTTAGTTCATAACTGTGTTTTCAATTGTATTGACTTGCTTGCTTTACTATTGTGGGTTGCATGGGAGTTACATAGATCCTAACCCGGATCTGGGGATACCCTGTTTAGGTAGCATAAGTTGTGAGGGACCTGTCCGGCGTAGACCGACACGGGTGAAGCAGTGGCTACATTGGTGTGGCACCTTGGTCTGTACTGATATCCCTTGTGTCGCAACGAGGAGAATATGGGTCTTCTGAGGAGTCATTAAGAACAGTAGCAGTATGCTACGCCCATTGAGGCTAAACTCTCGTGATGGTTCTGGCCGCAAGAAAAGATTGCGATGCTGGAGTTATGACCGATTGAGGGTAGTCAATGATATTGGGACCCTCTAAGAACCCGGTTACTTTGATAGGACAGGTATGAACCAACAAACTGAAAGAGGGTAGTACCTAGACCTCATGCTGGCCTAAACTTTAAGGGCTTGTCTTGTGTGACTTGTATGCCTTACCATGTTTGCCTTCGTATCTATTTGTGGTGTGCTTTATCATAACATCATAACATCATGAGCATTGCATGCATCCTGCATAAGGACTGACCATTTCAAAGACAAGAGGGTTTCACCTTTGCTCTGTTTTGTAGGACATCATGATGCCTGTGCGAAGGAATACTATCCGGTTCAACTTTGTTCACTCACCTGAGTTGCTTGAAGAGTTGGTTAGTAGAATTCCAAATACCACTTCCTTCATTCAGAGGCATGGTTCTCTTCTCAGTTTAGTCACTGCAAAGCGGGATCAACAGTTGATGAGTGTTCTGACCCAATTCAATGACCCTCTGTACCAGTGCTTCACCTTTCAAGACTTCCAGCTGGTCCCTACCCTGGAAGAGTTCTCTGATTTGCTTGGTATCCCTATCTTGGATCAGACTCCCTTTACTGGTTGGGAAAAGACCCTCAGGCTTGAGGAGGTTGCTGCAGCTCTTCCCCTGACACATCAGGAGGTAATGGACAACTGGGTAACTAGAAGCGGAGTTAAGGGTTTCTTGGCTAAGTTTCTGATTGGTAAAGCTAACAGTTTCTGGAATGACTTGGACTTTAGGGCATATGAAGACATCTTGTCTCTCTTAATCTATGGGTTAGTCTTGTTTCCTAATCCTGACAACTTCATCAATGTCACTGCCATAAGGATCTTTATGTCTCAGAATCCTGTACCCACTCTCTTGGGTGACATTCTGCAACAACTTCATGCTCGTACTACCCGAAGACGAGGAACTCTATGGTGTTGTATCCCTTTGTTGGTGAGGTGGTTTATTTCGCACCTCCCTAAGTTCGTACTGAAGAACCAAGAAGGAAGAGGTTGTGCTCATAGGTTAATGTCTCTCGCCGATAAAGACATCATTTGGACTTGCAGAGGTTTGGATGAGATAGCTATTATTGATCGATGCAGGGAATACCCTAATGTCCCTCTGATTGGTACCCAAGGAGGGATCTCTTACAATCCATGCCTAGCTCTCCGTCAGTTCGGAAGAGCCAGAAGAGCAGGGCCTCATGAGATGTTGGTGCCTCACATCAGTTTTGAGTTTCAGGTGGATAGTGACGAGCTGCGTCGTAGGTTCATCAAGGCTTGGGACAAAGTTCATAAAGCTGACCCACAAGAGTTGGGGCCAAAGACTTCTTTACCTATGGAAGCCTACTACAAATGGGTTCGCATCCGTGCTCAGAAGTTAGGTATGCCATACGAAGCCGTCAGACCTATCATTCTTGAGTATCCTGACAAAGATGGTATTCCTCCAACTGTCCTTCCTCCTCAGATACCTACTGATTATGAGACACTAAAGAGGTCTTGGTCGCAACTGCGAGAAGAACGGGATTCTTGCCGGGAAAAGTTCAACGAGCAGGAATTGAAGATCCAGAAGCTGACAAAGCAGTTGGAGAATGAGCGAGTCTTGAATGCTTACATCCGTACTGAGAAGAGGAGACCATGGGATCAATAAGGAGTTATGGATGTTCTTTTACAATTTTATTTCCCTTTTCAGTATTTTCCTTTCATGTAACGCCTAAAGGCAACCTGTTGAGCAATTTAAGTTTTAAAGTTGAATCTAATGAAGCGTGTTCCTTTTTTGTTTACAAAGTTGATTCCCGATTGTCTTTGAAAACATAAATCATACGCATTCCATTCATCATGTGCATAGCAGGTTTTCTTCTTTTCAGGTTGCTTACCGTTCTTCGCTGTTTATTTCAGCATCATGAATCCTGACTCATCATCAACTGAGATGTCCATCAAAGCTCTTCAGGCGCAGAATGCGCAATTTCAGGAATTAATCATGGGTTTGGCTCAGGGCCAAGAAGAGCTGAAGGCTCTGCTCCTGAAGAAAGAGAAGAAGAAGAAGAGGAGAACTGTTCTTTTCAACTCGGGCCGAAGGTTTGGCAACACTCTGCAGAATGAAGAGGCTGGTCCTTCTATAGGCAAGGGTACCCCTCAAGGGGAAAAAGGTCCTAGTCCGGTAGTCTCCGACAACGAGACTGATTTTGATGAGGAACAATATCCTCTTGTAGAAGACAAATATAAGCAGTTGGAAGACAAATTGAATGCTATGGAGATCCAACAGGTGCCTGGGCTGGATTTTGGAGATTTGGGTTTGTCTACTGGTGTGATCATTCCTCACAAGTTCAAAGCACCATCCTTTACCAAGTATGACGGGGCGTCTTGTCCCAAGTTACACCTCAGGTCTTATGTGCGGAAGATTCAACCGTACTCAGTGGATAAGAATTTGTGGATCCACTTCTTCCAGGAGATTCTTTCAGGGACTCATCGCGAATGGTTCTATCAGCTGGATGGGACCAAGGTTCGTAACTGGGAGGAGTTGGCTACTGCTTTCTATAAGCAGTATCAATATAATGCCGACCTTGCCCCTACGCGTACCCAACTCCAGGGTATGTCGCTAGGTTCAAGCGAAGGTTTTAAAGAGTACGCGCAGAAGTGGAGGGATCTGGCTGGCAGGGTGCAGCCTCCGTTGACTGACCGGGAGTTGGTAGACATGTTCTTGGGGACCCTATCTGGGCCATTTTTCAACCACCTTATCGGTAACTCATCTGCAGGGTTTACTGATCTTATTCTGACTGGAGAGAGAATCGAGGCTGGGTTGAAGTCTGGTAAGATTCCGAAGGGTGCATCTACAAGTTCTGAGAAGAAGCCCTTCAAAAAAGAGGCCAGTGCTGTATATGGCTCTAGAAGACAAGAGAAATCTGAGCGCCGCCAGTCTGTCAATGCGGTGATGATTGCTAAGCCTGCCGCCGCTCCTCGGCAAAACAATCCACCAAGGGCTGAAAGACCCCGGAGAGAATTCACCCGTTTGAGTATGACTTTGTTGCAGATCTTGCCACAGTTGCTATCCACCAACCTAGTGACTGTCAGAGAGGCCCCAAAAGTTGTGAACACTGCCTCTCCGAAATACAATCCAAATGCCCGTTGTGCTTATCACTCCGATAGCCCGGGGCATTCCACTGATGACTGTTGGGTATTAAGGAATAAGGTGCAAGACCTTATCGATGCAAAAGAGATACAGTTTGAAGCGCCTGAGAGGCCGAATATGGTTACTGCTCCTATGCCTCAGCATGGAGTAAATGCTGTTGATGAAGATGTATACGCTGTTTCTGTGGATGATGTAGCTACTCCTTTGAAGACTGTCAAGAGGAACCTACTGTTGGCCGGTTTATTTCCGGGTTGCAGTGAGGGTTGCCTGTTCTGTGCAGTTTCCCTATCTGGTTGTCCTTTGCTGAAGTTGGGCATCCAAAGCCTAATGGACAGCAAGGAGATTCTGTTTAAGAAGTCTGTTGTTCAGTTGGTTCCGGTAGAAGAAGTTTATGTGGTCACAATCTTCAATAATCCAATCAAGGCTCTCCCAAGGAAGCCCTTCCAAATCATGATTGTCGCACATGTTGTTATTACTGTTCCGGGGCCTCTCCCCTACGTATCTGATAAAGCTGTCCCCTGGCACTATGGGGCAGATGTGTATGTGAATGGAATCAAACAAGAGTTCAACACTGGCGCCAGTATCTGCGATATCACTGGTCCAGCCAAGGTTACCCGCAGTGGCAGGCTCTTCTCGCCTGACATTGCACCACCAGCTGTTCGAAGACCCCTCACCATAACACCTACAAGTGTACCTGTTCCTGTTTCTGATCAAGTTGTTTCCCCTGCTGCCGAGTCATCCAATGCTCGGGGCAAAGGGATTGAAAACGAGCCTGCCCGGATGGAGGCACCAATACCTATAAATGCTGAGGCCTCCCAACAAGAGATGGAGGAAATTCTGAAAATAATCAAGAAGAGCGACTTTAATGTTGTGGAACAGCTGGGGTACACGCCCTCCAAGATCTCCATGCTCTCCTTGCTACTGTGTTCAGAGGCCCATGTTAGGGCCTTGATCTCATTTCTCAAGACGGCCCATGTGCCACAGGAGACATCTGTTGTCCAGTTTACTGATTGTGTAGCAAATCTGACAGCTGACAATGGCTTGGGTTTCTCAGATGCTGACCTTACTGCAAAGGGAAGGGACCACAATGATGCCCTGCATGTCTCTATTGAATGCAGGGGCACTACTCTGGCGCACGTGTTGGTGGACACTGGCTCTTCCTTGAATGTGCTACCCAAGAAAGCCTTAGACCGTCTGGATTGTGAGGGCCTAGAGCTGAAACCTAGCAATATTATCGTCAGAGCCTTTGACGGTTCCAAGAGGATGGTTCATGGAGAGGTCGACATTCCTATTCGTGTGGGCTCTCAAGTATTCGACTCTACCTTCTACGTGATGGATATCCATCCATCGTATTCTTGTCTATTGGGTCGACCTTGGATCCACAAAGCTGGGGCAGTGACCTCTACCTTGCACCAGAAGCTAAAGTACCCTGTCAGAGGGAAGATTGTCACTGTGCAGGGAGAGGAGGAGTATATGGTGAGCCATTTGAATTCCTTCAGATATATTGAGATGGACGGGGAGTTTATTGAAACCCCCTTTCAGCATTTCGAAGAGGTACTTCCAATTTCAGCAGCAGCAGAAACAGCGGTCGAAGAGGATGTTCCTTTGAAGATGGCTTCCCTGAAGGATGCCCGGGCTGTGGTTCAGAAAGGTGAATGTGCTAACTGGGGCAGGCTTCCCGACTTTACACAGAAAACTGACAAATTTGGACTGGGTTTTACTGCAGAGGGACAGAAAGCTATACGGAAGGCAAAGACCAGAAGACCTCCTGTGCTCATTACAAATCCAGGAGTGAATGCTGTTGGGGAGGATAATGAAGTGGATGAAGCTGAGTTCAATAGCTGGATCTACCCGACAACTGATGGCGGATTGACCAATTGGATTGCCAAAGACCATACTCCTGTTACTTTTGTTACGCAGTAATAAACTTCTTTGTTTCGTTATTTGTAATAAATAATAAATTGAACTCTATGGCCCGGTGTCTTACCCGAGGCACCGTTGGCTTCGTTTGTGAGGGCATATAAATTGTCATTTCATATATCATGAATAAAAATCTTGGACGTTTTCTCACATCTCAAATCTTATGCTCCTTTTCTGTCTTTCCTTCCTTTATATATTTTAAAACAGTTGTATTTACACACACTCACTCATACAGGTTTCAATCCACTCTGGATCTCACTGGTAACGACTCTGCTACTGCCAATTATGACTTCGAAAATCCGATCAACTTAGCCGAAGACGAAGGTGAAGATGATTGTGAAGTGCCTGGCAAGCTTGCAAGACTGTTACTTCAGGAAGAGAGGGCAATTCAACCACACGGAGAGCCAGTGGAGACAATAAATCTGGGTACTGAGGTAGATAGAAAGGAAGTAAAGATTGGCGCCAACCTAGAGCTCAGCGTGAAGAAACGGTTGACTCAGATGTTACATGAGTATATGGAGATCTTTGCCTGGTCCTACGAAGACATGCCCGGGTTGGATACCGATATTGTGGTCCATCACTTGCCTACTAAGGAAGACTGCCCTCCAGTTAAGCAAAAGGTCCGCCGTATGCGTCCAGAGATGTCTGAGAAGATCAAAGCCGAGGTTATGAAGCAGTTTGATGCTGGGTTCCTTGCAGTGACTTCTTACCCTCAGTGGGTTGCTAATGTGGTGCCGGTACCAAAAAAGGACGGTAAGGTCAGAATGTGTGTCGACTACAGGGATCTGAACAGGGCCAGCCCCAAAGATGACTTCCCCTTACCTCACATTGATGTCCTTGTTGACAATACAGCTCAGCATAAGGTGTTCTCTTTCATGGATGGCTTTTCAGGTTACAATCAGATCAAGATGGCTCCTGAAGACATGGAGAAGACTACCTTCGTTACTCAGTGGGGCACCTTCTGCTACAAGGTCATGCCTTTTGGACTGAAGAACGCTGGGGCAACCTACCAACGTGCCATGGTTGCTTTATTTCATGACATGATCCATCATGAGATAGAAGTGTATGTTGACGACATGATCGCAAGATCCCAGACTGAGGAAGAGCACCTAGATCATCTGCAGAAATTGTTTGACCGGTTGAAATTGTACAAGCTGAGGTTGAACCCGAACAAGTGCACCTTCGAGGTAAGATCTGGAAAGTTGCTAGGCTTCGTTGTGAGTGATAAGGGTATTCAAGTGGACCCTGCCAAGGTTAAAGCTATTCAAGAGATGCCGGTTCCTAAGACAGAGAAAGAGGTCAGAGGCTTTTTAGGACGCCTGAATTACATTGCTCGATTCATCTCACACCTAACTGCTACTTGTGAACCAATCTTCAAGCTGCTGAAGAAAGATCAGGTAGTACGTTGGAATGATGAATGTCAGGCTACTTTTGACAGAATTAAGGAGTATCTCCAAGAACCACCCATCCTTATGCCACCGGTTGAAGGGAGACCTCTGATACTATATCTGACAGTACTTGACAACTCAATGGGGTGTGTGCTGGGGCAGCATGACGAGTCTGGCCGAAAAGAGCATGCCATTTATTACCTTAGCAAAAAGTTTACCGACTGTGAGACCCGATACTCACTGCTCGAGAAAACTTGTTGCGCTTTGGTATGGGCTGCTCGACGGCTGAGACAGTATATGCTGACTCACACTACCTTGTTGATCTCAAAGATGAATCCTATAAAGTACATATTCGAAAAGCCTGCTCTGTCTGGGAGAATAGCAAGATGGCAAATGATCTTGACGGAATACGACATTCAGTATACAACCCAGAAAGCCATCAAGGGAAGTGTATTGGCAGACCACTTGGCACATCAGGCCGTAGACGACTATCAGTCAATGAACTTCGAGTTTCCAGACGAGAGCATCATGATTGTGACTGATTGTGAAGTGCCTGGACCGGATGAAGGACCTGAGGAAGGATCCCGATGGTCTATGCACTTTGACGGAGCCTCCAATGCTTTGGGTAACGGTATCGGCGTCGTAATCATATCCCCTCAAGGCACTCATACTCCACTCACTGCCCGGCTATGTTTTAACTGTACCAACAACATGGCGGAGTATGAGGCGTGCATCATGGGTCTTCAAGCTGCGATCGACCTAAGGATCAAGTTTCTGAGTGTCTTCGGAGATTCCGCTCTCGTGATCAATCAGATCAAAGGAGAGTGGGATACGAAACATCCGAATCTTATTCCTTACAGGGAATGTGTGTTGACTTTGATCCCCCACTTCACGAAGATAACCTTTGAACACTTCCCGAGAGAGGAGAATCAGCTGGAGGATGCGTTAGCTACAATTTCTTCTATGTTCAAGGTCAAATGGGACAATGAGGCTCCCCGGATCATCATCTGGAAACTGGACGAACCGGCATACTGTTGTGACCTTGAAACTGAATTGGTGACTGAGAAGCCTTGGTACCATGAGGTGAAGAGATATTTGGAAGCTCAGGAATACCCTGAAGGTGCATCTGTCAATGATAAGAAGTTCTTGAGAAGGTTCGCAGCAAAGTTCTTCCTTAGCAACAGCATCCTGTACAAGCGAAAGGATCATGGAAGAGCTACATGAAGGGACCTTTGGTACACACTCCAGTGGACACACTATGGCAAAGAAGATCCTTCGGGCAGGGTATTACTGGTCCACAATGGAAGCTGACTGCTACCAACATTCCCGGACATGCCATAAATGCCACATATATGCAGACAAGGTGCATGTCCCTCCAGTTCCTCTAAATGTCATGACTGCGCCTTGGCCGTTTGCAATGTGGGGCATAGACATGATCGGTGAGATTAAACCTACGGCATCTAACGGGCATCGCTTCATCCTGGTAGCGATCGATTATTTCACGAAATGGGTCGAAGTGGCTTCCTACGCTACGGTAACCAAGACAGTTGTGGCACGGTTCACTCGGCATAATCTGATCTGTCGATACGGCGTCCCTAAGAGAATTATTACAGACAACGGTACCAATCTGAATAACAAGATGATCACTGAGCTCTGCGAACAGTTTAAGATACAGCACCACAACTCTTCTCCTTACAGACCAAAGATGAATGGGGCTGTAGAAGCAGCAAATAAGAATATTAAGAAAATCGTGCAGAAGATGACAGTGACTTATAAAGATTGGCATGAGATGTTACCGTTCGCTCTACATGGGTACCGTACCTCAGCCAGGACGTCAATCGGGGCAACTCCTTTCTCCTTGGTTTATGGTATGGAGGCAGTCTTACCGATTGAAGTACAGATACCCTCTCTCCGGATAATGAAGGATGCAAATCTGAACGAAGATGATTGGATCCAGACACAACTTGATCAGCTAAACCTTATTGATGAAAAGAGACTGGCTGCTATCTGCCACGGTCAGACGTATCAGAAACGGATGATCAGGGCATTTAACAAAAAGGTCAGACCACAGGAATATCAAGTTGGGGATCTGGTAATCAAACGAATCATCCTTCCTCAGAGTGATCCAAGGGGCAAATGGACCCCTACGTACGAAGGGCCATTTGTGGTTAAACATGTGTTCTCGGGAGGAGCCATGATTCTAACCAACATGGATGGTGACGACCTTCCTCACCCCGCCAATGCAGACATAGTAAAAAGATACTACGCATAAAAAAGACCCGCTAGGCTGACATGCCTAGGCAAAAATTAGGGCTTCCCGGCGAACCAAAAGGGTTCGGGCAAAATGAAGGGATGAAATGAAAAAATCTGTACACCCGGCAAGTCGAAAACCTGAAAAGGCGGCTTGGGCAAAAATGGGTATCCCGGTGGACTGAAAACCCGAAAGGGCGGTCTAGGCAAAAGTTAGGGATAAAAGCGTAATACTATGTCTCATTGGATCACTTTGCATCCAGAATCCGGTATCTACGTCAAGTTCAGACGGCATCGACCAGTCAGCTTCATCTTCAACCAAGGTCATCAAGTGATGAGACGCTCGGAGATATAAAGGCAATAGCAGAGTTGAAACCCAGTGGGATCATTCATTTCACACAGCTGTTTTATTTTCTCTTGTATAAAATTTGTATAAACTCTTTCGTTCGGCGGCGTTCTCTTACTAGGACGTCAGCCTCTTGTACATAAATGCCTATTTTACAGGCAAATTCAAAATCAATAAAAATATACTTTTCAGTTAAAATTGCCAATTGTTTTTCCTTTCCTGTTTTGTTTTGCGAAGAACGTCCAAGGTTCAATTTGTGATATATGCATTAACAATAATTTGCTAACTCATGAATAATTGCATACGAAACAAAGGATTAATTACAGGTAACATTAGAAACAGGGGCAATAAAGAGTTGTCTAAGCAATCTAATTGTCCTGTCCTCCAAGGTACCAAGGTGGTTTCGGCTGAAGAACAACCAGGATATCTTAAGTCCCCAGAGAGTGAGTCAGCAAGTCAGTACACTCTCCTCAAGCAAAACTATTATCAAACCTTAAGGATGTTGGGTATCCTCCCGCAGAGCTTAACATTCCCCAGCAGTACATATATTCTTAACAAGCATCCCCGACAGTCTTGACCTAAAGATTGTTCCCCGGCGGTGTATCAAACATTCAATGGAGTTACTTCCCCGATACAGTTCAAAACTTCCCCAAGAGAGTCCAATCCAGCTCCCCCAGGAAAGTTGGAATCCATCTCCCCAAGCAGTAAGCTTATCCCCAGTAGATTCTGGAAGCTTATCCTCGCAGAACACGAACGCGTCTCCCGGCTTTATTCAAAGAGTTATTTCCCTACCAGGATATAACTGGGTTATCCTCAGCCAAAAGCCACGGAAAGATCGTTCTCGGCGAAGTCTTCTTATCCCCAGCGAAGGCTATCAACACTTCCAACCACAACAAGGGTATCCCCAGCAAGTTATTATCAACAGCTCAGCAAAGTATCTCTCTCCCCATAGAGTATTGCTTCCCAGCAAGATCGTTAGGATGCTTTTCTCCCTGCAGAGTAATCCAGTCGCCAAGTTTATTCCCCAACGGAGTTATCTTCTCTTGCCGGTATTCTTGCAACTAGCGTCCCCAGCGGAAGCAAAATCTATTCTCCAACATCAGCCCAGGAGTGACTTCCCGGCACCCGTCAAGGATTTACTTTCCTAGACATTCATAAACATCGCACTTCCATACATTATAGCATGCATATACGCATCATATCTTACAAATCTAATTTATGTTGAGAACATCATTGCTTGATCCATATCACGCATTGCATATGACTGACCTTTACCTTTCAGGAAAGATTCAGTTAAGTTCTCAGCTACGTTCCAAGACCTAGACCGGTTCAGTTAAATCGACCCTAAGATTTTTCTGTTTCTTATCCAGTCAAAGGCCTTCTCTGGTTCAGTCAGATCGACCCTAAGATCTCCCTGTTTCTTATCCAGTTGAAGACATCAAGACCTAGACCGGTTCAGTTAAGTCGACCCTAAGACTTTTCTGTTTCTTATCCCGTCAAAGGCCTTCTCTGGTTCAGTCAGATCGACCCTAAGATCTCCCTGTTTCTTACCCAGTTGAAGATTTCAAGACCTAGACCGGTTCAGTTAAATCGACCATAAGATATTTCTGTTTCTTATCCAGTCCAAGGCCTTCTCTAGTCCAGCTAAATCGATCCCTAACAGATTTTTCTGATGAAGACTCAGTAGAAGATACCCAAGATTCTCTCAATGATTACTGTTGAGGTTGTAGTCACCTGTGGTTCTCTCCCCGTTATTGCGGAGGTAGTAATCGCTCCAAGATTCTCTCAATGATTACTGTTGAGGTTGAAGTCGCCCAAGATTCTCTCAATGATTACTGTTGAGGTAGAAGTCCCCAGATTCTCTCAATGATTACTGTTGAGGTTGAAGTCGCCCAAGATTCTCTCAATGATTACTGTTGAGGTTGAAGTTGTCCAAGATTCTCTCAATGATACTGTTGAGGTTGAAGTCGCCTATGGTTCTCTCCCCGTTACTGCGGAGGTAGTAATCGTCCCCAGATTCTCTCAGCGTTCCTGTTGAAGTAGTAATCATCCAAGGTTCTCTCACCGTTCCCGTTGAGATAGTAACCATCCCTGGTTCATCCATCACCATTTGAAGCTCCAGATCCAGCTCCTATAACCAGTCAGGACACACCTACACAAAGAGTTTGAAGACCAGCTCCTGTAACAGGTCAGGTAATCATTTTCTTTTGTAGGTACGCAAGCTCTCGCTAAGGAATCTCTTGCGCGATTAACATCCAGATGGCATCTATAAGCCCATCCATTCATCCATCATCTCTTAGTATGGCATCTATAAGCCCATCATCCCTTCCATCAATCTCCAAATGGCATCTATAAGCCCATTCCCATCACCACACTATTATGTGAGCGCAAATTTCTGGGCACTCTAGTGTTCAATCATCTTCCACCTTCGGATTACGAAAGGCACGTCAGCCAATCTGCATCCTCAGGTCTAAGAAGATTGAATAGGGGCAACTGTTGTACCCCAAAATTTGCCCTCCCATATTCTTCAAGAATTGCAAAGAGCATGCTTCAAAATCTCCCCAAGGGTTGCACAGTTCAAGGGCCTCCTAACAGTCAAAAATTAGGGTTTTGGTTCTGACAAAGAAAATGAAGTTTCCAAGGGTCCAATCAAATCCCACATGCCTATAAACATGGTCAAGCATCCTCATACCAAGTTTCAAGACTTACAGCACAAAATTGCACAGTCAAAAACCCTAATTGCCCTGCAGTCAACTACAGGGGCAAAATGGTCATTTGACAGTCAAAAGTTCAAATTGTTGGTCAACATCTCATTTTGAAGCCACAAACATCATTTGATCAATGCTTGATCATGATTCTCAAAGCTTGGCTCAAAAAGTCTCAAGATGCAAAAGTTTCCATATTTGGACAATTGAAAAAAGTCAACTGTAATTTGACCAAGGCATAACTTCCACATGGATTATCAGAAAAATTCCATCCAAAGCTCATTTTGAAGAGAAAGACATTTCCTACAACTCCTCTTCACACTCCAAGTCCAAGAAATGCTCTCACAAAAAGTTATCAATTTCAACATTATAGGTCATTTTCAAAAGTCAACAAAAAGAGACTTTAAGTCAAAGGCCATAACTTAAGATTGGTAAATCAAAATGACATTGGACCAAAGACATTGGTTAGAGGACTCAAAGACCTTTCCAAAATGTCCAAGAACATGAGCAAAGCTTAAAAATTGAGCAAGTTATGCCTTGTGGAAGTTGGGAAATTTTTGGATATTTTGAAAAGTCAACATTGATTCAAATGTCTTAAAAATGCTAATGGGCCTCTTTTTCTTCCAAGAATCATTATCCAAGGCATGTGCACGACCATTTGGCCCAAAGGGAAGTCTTTCATCATTTTTATTTATTTAATTGAATTTTTAAATGCTAATAATTCATTTAATTAAAATAAATACATGAAAAATACCAAACCTAAGTTTTTAAATCTTTTTGTGCATGAAATAGTCTCAAGATTTCGTGCATGATCTGATTTAGAAAGAATCCATGTGATTGGACATGATTGGAACCAAAATAGCATGAAAAAGATTGAAAACTCATGGCATGAAAAATCAAATATTTTCTCATCAATTCAAGGATTCTTTGGCTCAATTTCTCAACCCTAATCATTCATACATATATATACATGCTAACCCTAGTGATCAGAACCTCCCAGCTGCGCCAGAAAAGCATAACAAAGTTTGAGTTTTTGCCTAAAATTTCAAATACTGAAAACTAGGTTACAGCACGATTCAGAGGCCAAGATTAATCTCAATAGCTTGCAAAAGTGTTACTGAAGCTAACTGGATAGTTTTCCATATCCCTAACATCCAGAATTGGTATAGGGAACTCAAACTGTTTTCAATTTTATGCATAATCGTGTTTTACTATTCAAGCATTCTCATTGCATTTTATTTATGGATTTATACTAATTGGACCTTTCTGAAGCTAACCACATGATTTAATTGAGTTTTTAAGCGTTGTGCGTGATTTCACCATGGATGCATGCTAGGGTTTTCAGAACATTGAATTGGGGTTTCTCAGTAAAGGAAAAATTAGGACGTGAGACCTAGACCATTCAACTCAGCATGCTTGGACGATTTGGACACACACCTCGCGCTCAATTTATGAGCTACCATGTGCTATTCGCTGTTTTGGCATATATCATATAGTGGGGGTTCAAAACCCCCGCAATCCAATTGTTTTTTATTTCAGGAAAATGCAACAAGGAAGAAGAAGGCTAGGTGGCACAAGCTGGTTGGAACATTTGAATTCTCGCGCGAGAATGTCCACTAACGCCTGACTTACCTTATGTTATTTGTCTTCCATATAATAATTAAAACGCGTTGGTAGCTCCACTGGTCAAGCGAAGGGTTGGTAATCTCTAGGACCTGGGTTCGAATCCCAGGCCCCCCTCCCTTTCAATAATGTTTTTCCTAACTTGATTCCATGCAGATTCAGTTCCTGGGTGCACCATACTCTCCACATCCAGGCCTTCCACGTGCTTATTGAGATTAATCAAAGGGCCATAATTGGAAGAACATGATGGGCAGGAGTCAACGCATATGCATGCTACCCTGGAAAGTCAATAAGGCCAAGGATAATTGGGCCTGAATTGCTAAGATATGACCTCCAATTGGGGACAGAAACCCCCCAAGGTATTGTATTTCCTTTTTTTCTCCTTATTTTATTTATTTCAATTAGTCCCTTTTTTAATTAATTTAACTTATTTTCATAAAATATAAAAAATAGTAAAAAACAGAAAAGTCATAAAAATCAAACTTTATTTATTTAATTAATATATTTTTTGTAAATAAAACTCATTAATTAACTTAGTTTTAAATTCTAGGATTAAACTTAATATTTTTTCAATAAACCTAAAATTGGTAGAATTAGGGTTTCAAGCATTTTTTATCTTCTTTTTCCTTTTTTCACCATATTAAATATTAATTCTTAATTAGTTATTTTTATAAATCAAATCGCATTAATTAATTAGGTTTAACTTTAGATAATTTTCATATTTTCTTAATAAATTAAAAAATAGCTAGAATTAGGTTTAAATTTCATTTAATTCTCATTAAAAAATCATAAATACAAAAAACCTCAAAAATAATTCCTTTTCATTTTTAATTTAATTAATTTGTTAATAATAATTTAATTTCATAACAAAGGGTCCAACGCCCTCGCTTTCAATTTTTATTCTCTTTGCGCATTTTATTTATTTATTTCTTATAATATTAATGTAACTCTCCCAAAGCCGTGTAAATATTTATCTTTCGCACTTTACTTTATTTCTTTATTTTTATGTCAAATCGGGTCCTGGATTAAATTTGGCAATGTGGACCCGCGCCTTTGTAATAGTTTAGGAACTTTACCTTTCTCGCACTTTTTAACTGTTAACAATCGCATGCAAGAATGAATGACAAAAAATAAAAAAACGCATAGATCACTTTGACATGAACAAGATAAATGCAAATGAACA
The DNA here is from genome assembly GCA_948472305.1 of Vicia faba. Lineage (NCBI taxonomy): Eukaryota > Viridiplantae > Streptophyta > Magnoliopsida > Fabales > Fabaceae > Vicia > Vicia faba. The sequence goes on along the minus strand of OX451741.1, from coordinate 1,362,301,116 downwards.
TGACACACAAATCACACACCACCCCTAGGGTACGCCTCACTGTTGCCTTGCCTCGAAAGGTGATCGTCGAGTAGAGGATGTCTTAGTAAGTCCTCATGATCCAGGAACCTGGCATGAGGGTAGCTTCTAAGGTGTCTTCCCATTGCTCTGGTGATCACCATGTATCGAACCTCGAATTGACCCGAATACCTCCAACGGTGGTGCTACCTACCTCTCAATGGTGGGATGGCACTACTTTAAAGGACATTTACACAGACGAATTCCTTAGGGTAGGTAGACGACTCTAGATACTTGCTCTAATTTCAAAACAAAATTTAAAAAAACTTTTCACACCGACACCTTTTCAAAAAGCTTTCGAAAGCAACTTTTCAAACACTCTTGAGGACTGATACAAGAGTCGAACTGAAATTTTCAAAGAAACTTTTTTAAAACCCACAGTTTAAAAGCAAACAAACCATTTTGAAAACACAAATGAGCAAGTATCTAAGAGCCCATGGATAACCATGGATAGAAAGGGTGCTAACACCTTCCCTTTCTATAATCTACCTCCCGAACCGAGAGCAATCTCTTTAAGGAATTTTTCTGTGCTTTTGTCCTTTCCATTTGGAGAAAATAAAAGACGGTGGCGACTCTTGCTTACCGCGACATTTCGCAAACCAGCGTTAAACAGTCAGTTCCAGATCCACCGATCACACTTTGTTTTTATGCCTTTACATTTTCGTTTATGTTTGCTAGATATCCATTCGTCTTGTTTTTGACTTGTTTATTTTGTGAAATTTTGTAATTTTCATGGCTGGAGGTTTATGCTCGACCTTGGTTGTGGACGACACATGTTGGGATGTGTCAACGGGGTGGAGTAGTGATCCTCAGAACGAGCTCAAGATCACGGTCGGGATCTTAAGCTCGTGGTGTGAACGGCCCATCGCGAGCTGGGTGTTCTGCCTATTGGGTACTTCGACAGCAGAGCTCAATTGAGATGTCCATGTCGGGCTAAGGTTCTGCTCGATAAATGAACATCAACCCGTCGACGTTGATGGTTGGAGGCCATGTTCATACCTTAACATGCCTACGTGGTTGAGCTCGTCCCGTCGCCGGTTGGAGAGGACTGATCGACTGCCAATGCCCGTAGTAGGATAAGGACTTAGCTGTAATATTTTTTCAAATTCGTAACATTCCATGGTCGAGGTAGTGGTTCTCCATTTAAATGTTCGAGGTAGTATGCCCCGGTGCCCGTAGCTCCATGGACATGATATGGTCCTTCCTAGTTCGTAGACAGCCTCCCTTCTCGAGAATCTTTCTGATTTCTCTGCAGGACTAGGCTGCCGAGCTGAAATCCGCGCTCTATGACTGTTGTCATGGCGAAGGGTTAACTGTTATTTCAGCGTGGCCTCGCGAAGAGCTGCTCTTGAATGGATTTCCTCGACTAGATCGATCTCTTCTCTTAGGGCCTCATCATTTAGTTCCTCTTTTAGAGTGGCCTTAGTTCATCTAGACGGTTCCAAAGTTTCTACAGGGATGACATCCTCGGTGCCATAGGTTAGCCGGAATGGGGTCTCGCCTATCACCGAGTGGGGCATCGTTCAATATGTCCATAGGATGCTATGTAGTTCTTCGACCCATCCCCTTTTCGCCTCGCCTAACCTGCACTTGAGTCCTCGTGGGATGACTCTATTTGCGGCCTCAGCTTTCCCGTTAGTTTGAAGGTGTTCGACTGAGGTGAAGTGCTTCTTGGTGTTGAGTTTGGAGATGGAGTTTTGGAAACCTTGATCAGTGAATTGGGTCACGTTGTCAGTAATGAGCGCTTGTGGTATCCCAAATCGGGCAAGCACGTTTCGCTTGTAGAAACAGAGGATGTTGTGTGAAGTGATTTTTGCCAGAGCTTCGGCTTCTATCCATTTCGTGAAATAGTTGATGACCACGATCAGGAATTTGTTTTGATACGTCCCTTACACAAAAGGTCTGAGGATGTCCATTTCCCACCAGGCGAACAACCATGGGGAGGATATTGTGTCGAGCTCGTGCAGGGGCGCGAGGTGCATGTCTGCGTGCCTCTGACACTTGTTGCATTTCTTGACGTGCTCCTTGGAGTCTTGTTGCATGGTCAGCCAGTAGTAGCCCGCTCACAGCGCCTTTCGTGTTAGGGATCTTCCGCCCATGTGTTAGGCGTTGATTCCTTCATGGATTTCCTGCAGTAACTCGGGGATTGCGTATTCTTCGACACATTTTAGGAGTGGGATGGAGAATCCTCAGTGGTAAAGTTTGTGTACGAGTACCACATACAAAAATGCTCGTCGTTTGGTCGCGGCTGCCTCTCTTTGGTCCACGGGAAGTTCCCCCCTTTGTCAGAAAGTTAAACACTGGGGTCATCCAACATGATCTGTCCCCGATGGTATTTACCTCGAGAGGCATAGTTGACCTTTCAATGCTCGGGCGAGAAAAAGATTCTTGGATGACGGATTTGTTCCCGCCTTTCTTCTTTGTGCCCGCGAGCTTAGAAAGTATGCCAGCCCACGTATTTTGTTTGCGTGGCACGTACTTGATCTCTTCCCGGTCAAACTTCTTCATATGTTCTCTGACCAGGTTTAAATATTCGATGAGGCTGTTGTTCTTAGCCTGGTATCCCCCTTGAACTTGAGATGCGATAAGTTGTGAGTCTGTGAAAATTTGTATCTCTCGGGAACCCAAATCCTCGGCCAGCCTTAATCCTGCAAGCAGGGCCTCGTATTCAACTTGATTGTTCGATGTTGGAAAAGAAAGGGTGAGGGAATGTTTGATCATAACTCCTTCCTCGTTCTCGAGGAGGATTCCCTCTCTGCTCCCTATTGAGATAGAAGCTCCATCCACAAAGATGGTCCACTTATGCTTCTTCCCTACGGGGGATCATGGGCGGTCATCTCTGTGATGAATTCGATTATGGCTTGGGCCTTGAGGGCCTTCCTGCTCTCGTACTGGATGTCGAACTCCGAGAGCTCCAAGGACCATTTTAGAATTTGACCTGCCATGTCTGGTCAGCATAAGAGTTGTCTTACAGGCTGGTCTACTCGTACGATGACCGTGTGTGCCAAGAAGTAATGTCTAAGCCTCCTCGCCACATTGACGAGGGCCAAGGCCACCTTCTCAATCTGTTGATACCTGACCTCGGTTCCTTGTAGTGCTTTGCTCGTGAAATACATTGGCTTTTTCCCGTCTGGAGCCTCACTATTATACCCCAAAATTTTCCCTCTCATATTTCTCAAGACATTGCAAGAAAAATCTCCAAGTGGCTCAAGTTAGCTCAAGAGTTGGTCAGACAAGCTCTCTCCTAAGGTTGTCTACCCCAAATTAGGGTTTTGTATTGCATCAATATATTTGAGTCCAAATGACCTCAAGTGCTCCCCAATGTCCTAATATGTTCTCAAGATCATCCATTCCAAATTTCAAGCCTTGCAGAGGAAGTTTGCTCAGTCAATTGCTCAAGGGTCCAAAAATCGACTATGCTAGGGAAAAAGTCAATTGTGACCTATAAACAGTCAAACTTCAATATTTTTTTGTCAACGTTCTCATTTTGAATGATATTTCATCATTTGATCAAGTGTTGATCCTGATTCATCAAGGATTGCTCAAAATTCATCAAGACTCAAAAGTTGCTAAATTAGGGTTTTGTAGGAAAGGTCAACTCAACTTTGACCAAGCATAACTTTCTCATACTTTATGAGAAATGACCCATCTAAAGCGTATTTTGAAGAGTATGAAATTTCCTACAATCCATCTTCATACCTCAATATCAAAAAATGCACTCACAATAAGTTATAAATTTGGACATTATAGGTCATTTTTGAAAGTCAACAAAAACACCTTTTTTGCCAAAGCTTATAACTTGAGCATGGAATATCAAAATGAGATGATACCAAAAGGGTTGGTTATAGGACATCTCAAGCTTTCTAAAAAGTCCAAGAACACCTCCAAAAGTGCAAAATTTAAGAAGTTATGCATTGTTGAAGTTGGACATTTTTGCAAAATTGTTAAAAGTCAACTATCCCCAAAACTTCAAATTTTGTCAAATGGGCCCATTCTTTTCCACTTTATTTGAGCTTGCATCATTGCCCACGTGTCCTAGCTTTAGCCATGAGCCCATATTTTATTTTTATTATTTAATTTGATTTTTAATTGAATTTATTCATTTATCAAATAAAATCATATAAAATCCAATGCTTTGATAACATAAGATTTTTTGGATATTTCAGGCTTTGATTGCAATCTTTAACATCATCAAAATCGAATCAGGCCATATCATGTGCAAAAAGATTGAGATTTGGCAAATTTGGCAAGTTTTTAAATGGGAATCAAATCATATTCATGTACATTGATTTGAAAGGATTCAGTCCATAATTTCTACCCTAATACACCACACAATACATAAGCAAGCAAAGGCAATCGAGATCAGGGTTGGCAATTGCAGAAAGAGGCAGAATAAAGTTGGAAAAATACACAAAAAATCTTAAGATCGAAATCATAGCTAGAGGCGTTTTCAAGAGCTGAGACCTGTCTCAATCGCTTCCTGGACATTCACTCGAGCCAAACTAATCCAAAGCAAACTTGTTCATACGCCCAAACGCGCTGTAAGTGTCACGAAACCCAGCTCTGTTCTTGAAATCGTAACTCTCCATTCTTGCATCTATAATGAAAATTACTTGCATATTTGTAATCCTCACAACATTTCTAAGCTATTTGCATCATTCAATTTTGTTTATCTAATCTGTAATGCAAAACGCCATAGCTAGGGTTCTTGGAAGCGTTTTTAGGGTTTTCTGTTTCAGGCAAAATTGGGACTCAAGAAGAACATGGCTGTGATTAGGAGGCCATAACGAATCTAACTATGTTCTTGTAATGCATTTATTTAGCCTGGAGAGGTTTTTAGCATAAGCCTGCGTTTTTTGCTGTGGATTCAAATCCGTAGGTAATGTTGTTACAGGTCTGAGGACAGGGATGAGATCGTGTCCTCCTCCGATTGGCCAATTCAAATAATTTTCGCGCATTTTTTGTTTTGCTGGCATATGACCTTTTTTATTATATTATGTTTTCTTTGTATATCATTAACAAATAGATCAAGGCAGCGTAGTGGCGAGGCAAGCGAGCAATTTCCTTCAGGACCTGGGTTCAAATCCCAGGTCCCCCACTTTCCTTAATAATTTTGTTTTTCAGATGATTACATGTATACTCAAGCGTGCAGCCCACCATGGTCCATCAATCCTTCAATCGCCAGATGGCCAAAGGCCAAATCTGATGGTCAAACGCTGGGGGTCTACATGGAGCCAAGTCAATGCATAGACACCAGATCACTAGGAGTCAACAAAGGCCAGCGCTTTTGGGCCTTCCAATTGCTGTTCATACTCCCAATTCAGGCCCATACTCCCCCTTTCTCTCATTTGTTTTGTTTATTTATTTATTATTTGTTTAATTGTTTTATTTAATTTCTAACCAATCAAATTTCTTTTTTTTATAAAATCAAATCACAAAAATATTTTTATCCAATCAAATTTTTATTTTTCTTAATAAACACTAATCAATTAATTTAGGTTTTTTTTTTCTAGAATAATTTTGACTTATTTTATAAATAAATAATTAATTATACTTAATTAGGTATTAACCATTAATTTAATTAATTCCATTTTTCTTTCTTAAAATAATTTAAAAAAAACTCCAAAAAATAATTTATGTTTATTAATTTAATTTAGTAATTAATTTAGATAATTTCTTTCTTAAAATAAAAACAAAAGATATTTTCATTAACCAAAAGGGTCAAAACCCTAATTTTGCGCTCGATTTAATTTCCCGCACGCGATTTATTTTCTTTTATCCAATAATGTACTTGCTTCTGGATTGTAATAGTTAATATGACTTTTATTTATTTTTATTGCTTTATTTATTTTCAAAAGGGTTTGTCTTTGGCGATGTAAATACCCGACGCCTTGTAATTTAAATTCCGCATTTTATTTCCGCAAATTATAACTGTTAGATGTTTGATAATAGGGATGCATGACAAGACTGAATGTTTTAACCTAAAATTAACTTAGATCACCCTTAGCATGTACAAAGATAAAAATAACTGAAAACGACATACTCGCACATGCGCACTCTTAGGGTACACCCCACTTGGTTGCCTTTGTAAACGGTCATTGAGTATAGGTCGTTTTAGAGGCCGTCCTCTTATCTAAAAGATCATAGTCGCCTCGAAATGGTTGCCTCGGATATTGTTTCCTCAAACAAATGATCTAAGACATTAGTGTTAGAACAAAGTTCGAATCTACTACCCTAAGTTATAGTTTTGATGATAACAAAATGTTAGATTAAATAAATTGTATAATTCATATGAGACATATATGCTATCTAAAAATTATATTATGCATTTACAGAAACTCTAATGGATAGCATAAGAAGATGAAATATCATATGCCAGCATCAGAAGATGAAATATCATAAGCCAGCATCAGAAGATCAAAGCATGTGCTTACGCTGAAGCTTGATGAACAGATCTGCACGTAACATACTTTAAACTCTGATCAAGACCACAACAATATCATCAGCAGCTAGAAGCGTCAGAATAAGCCAAAGCCAGCAACACGCTTTTATTGACAATGGTACTGTGCATTCAAGACACTTTATTACCAACGACTGTATTCCAAGACAAAGATCTTCTCAATATGGAAAGAACGTAATGGACATTGAAATGGCATAATTGACTACAACGTATCTTTTCCAAAGCTATATAAATAAGTCAGTGAGAAATGAATTGGCTAATGCTCTATAACTCTTCACACGCATCAAGCAAGTCATTTTCATCCTCACTCAAAAAGTTTGCGATATCTCTCAAATTGCCTACTCCATAGTTATAGCATCCTAGTTTCACATAAGCTTAATTTGTGTATTATCACAGGTGTGATATAGAGTTTTTTTGTAGAAAACATTCAACACACATAGTTTTCATTTATCTATAAGAAAGAATTTCCTTGAGAAACCGGTCTGTGGTTTAGACTCAAGAAGGCTTTAGCAGTTGTTAAAGCAGTTGTAATATTCAGTTGAATATAGTGGATTAAGACCTCGTTGGAGAGAGGCGAAATCACCTTGACGGGTGGACTGGAGTAGTTTGAGATCAAACGAACCAGGATAAAAATAACGTGTTGTCTGCATTTAATTTCAAGGTTTACAATTCAACCCCCCTTCTTGTGTTTTTCACTTCTTCAATTGGCATCAGAGCACCTGGTTCTGAGCTAAAACACTTAACCGTGTCAGTACAAGATCCAGCGTCAGAAAAACACAATGGCAGGAACATATCAACACACCAACAATGACAATAATGAAGATAGAGACAGATTCAGCGGTAAACCTCCAGTCTTTGATGGAGAGAATTTTGATTACTGGAAAGACAGAATTGAAAGCTTCTTTCTGGCACATGATGCTGATCTGTGGGACATGGTGACAGATGGATACATGCACCCAGTGAATGCAAGTGGTCAGAAGATTGACAGGAAGGCAATGTCTGATCAACAAAAGCGTGACTTCAAAAATCATCACAAGGCCAGAACTATTCTTCTCAACGCCATTTCTTACGCTGAATATGAAAAGATATCTAATAGAGACACTACAAAGAGTATGTTTGTCTCTCTCAAAATGACGCATGAAGGCAACATTCAGGTCAAAGAAACTAAATCTCTTGCGCTCATTCAGAAGTATGAGGCATTCAAAATGGAAGAAAGTGAATCAATTGAAACGATGTTCTCAAGATTCCAAATTCTGGTGGCTGGTCTCAAAGTTCTGGACAAAGGGTATTCTACTGCTGATCATGTCAAGAAGATCATCAGAAGCTTGCCAAAATAGTGGAGGCCAATGGTTACAGCGCTGAAGCTAGCTAAAGATCTCAACAAAATCTCTCTGGAGGAACTTATCAGCTCCCTCAGAAGTCACGAGATTGGGCTAGAAGCTGATGAACCTCAGAAGCAAGGTAAGCCTTTAACTTTAAAATCTAATAGAAAATCTGACTCCAAAGTTTTGCAGGCTATTGAAGAAACCTCTGATGGGTCCTCATCAGAAGAAGACGAGCTTTCCCTCCTCTCCAGAAGAGTGAACCAACTATGGAAGCAGAGGCAAAGAAAGTTCAGGAATACCAGAAGATCCGATCAGAATGAGTCCTCCTCCAGATACAGAAGGTCAGACTCCTCCTCTAGATACAGAAGATCTGAAGGCTCTTCAGGAAGCAGAAAGCCAAACACCAAGGACATCATCTGCTATGAATGCAATGAGCAAGGACACTACAAGAGTGATTGTCCAAAGCTTCAGAGGGAAAAGCCCAAAAAGAAGTTTGGAAGGGAAAAGAAGAAGAGTCTCATGGCTACTTGGGATGACTCTGACTCGTCTGAAGCTGACTCAGAATCAGATGATGAGAGAGCAAACATAGCTCTCATGGCTAACATATCAGAAGACAGTGAAGCTTCTGAATCAGACTCTGAATCAGACACCGAAGAGGTATTCCCTGACTTTGCAATTAATTTTACTAAGGCTGAACTTGCTGAAAGCCTTAACGAAATTCTAGAAAGATATCAGCAGATCAGAGTTAAATTCAGAAACCTGAAAAGGAATCTTGATTCTGACTCTGATAAAACTGAGAGTCTTAAATTGGAAAATTTTGAGTTGAAAAATAAAATTTCAAAATTAGAAAATCTTTTACAAAACTCTCAGAAGGAAACAATTTCTGAAACTCCCAGCAGCGCTGATGAGATCATCAAGGAGTATGATCACAGCTTTCAGAAGTTCCTTGCTAAAAGCATAGATAGAAGAAAAATGGCTTCAATGATCTATGGAGTTAGCAGAAATGGCAGAAAGGGAATAGGATACCAAGGTAAGGTACCTACACCAAAGAATGACATGGATTTAATTATTAAAGACACTCCTCTGAATTCACACTTTGTGTATGGTCACACACATGACATTAAATATACTAGTAGTAACTATTTTGTGAAACCAAAATTCAACCAGAGATTTGGCAAAGCTAACAAATCAGGACCCAAGAAGATATGGGTACCTAAGGATAAAATAATACATGTTGCAGATATCTTTAGCAGCAAATCAGAAACAACAGTCATGGTACCTGAACTCTGGCTGCTCACGACACATGACGGGAAGAAGGCATATGTTCCAAATCCTGGAACTTAAGCCTGGAGGCCACGTAGGCTTTGGAGGCAATCAGAGGGGAAAGATCATTGGATCTGGAATAGTAGGTAATGGAAATCTTCCCTCTATAAACAATGTTCTATTAGTAGATGGATTAATGCATAATCTGTTATCCATAAGTCAATTAAGTGATAACGGTTATGATATAATCTTTAATCAAAAATCACGTAAAGCTGTTAGTCAGAAAGATGGGACTATCCTATTTAATGGAAAGAGGAAAAACAACATTTATAAAATCAAACTTTCTGAACTAAAAAGTCAGAATGTAAAGTGTCTTCTGTCTGTTAACAACGAGCAATGGATCTGGCACAGAAGATTGGGGCATGTTAGTATGAGAAGAATATCTCAGATTAACAAACTCAATCTGGTCAGAGGACTTCCTAATCTGAAGTTCAATTCAGATGCTCTGTGTGAAGTATGTCAGAAAGGTAAGTTTGCAAAACCTGCTTTCAAATCTAAAAATGTTGTTTCCACCTCTAAGCCATTAGAACTTCTGCACATTGACTTATTTGGACCAGTTAAAACTGCTTCAGTCAGTGGCAAGAAGTACGGGTTAGTAATCGTAGATGACTATAGCAGATGGACATGGGTAAAGTTCTTAAGACACAAGGACGAGTCACACTCTGTGTTTGTCAACTTCTGTAACCAAGTTTAGAATGAGAAGGATCTTAGAATCGTTAAAGTCAGAAATGATCATGGTGGAGAATTTGAAAACAAAGATTTTGAGTCATTCTTTAATGACAGAGGCATTCTGCATGATTTATCTTGTCCTAGAACTCCCCAATAAAATGGAGTTGTAGAACGAAAGAACAGAACATTGCAAGAAATGGCCAGAACCATGATCAATGAGACAAACGTTGCTAAGATCTTCTGGGCAGAGGCAATAAACACAGCGTGCTACATTCAGAATAGAATCTCCATAAGACCTATTCTGGAAAAGACTCCATATGAATTGTGGAAGAACAGAAAGCCCAACATTTCATATTTTCATCCATTTGGATGTACTTGTTTTATGTTAAATACAAAAAATTATTTGAACAAGTTTGACTCTAAAGCACATAAGTGTATTATGTTAGGATACTCTGAACGCTCAAGAGGGTACAGAGTATACAATACAGAAACACAGATTGTGGAAGAATCAATCAGTGTTCGTTTTGATGATAAGCTTGACTCTGAAAAGTCAAAGCAGAATGAAGTCTGTGCAGGTGTGGAAGTTGAATTCACAGGTTCTGAAGACAAGTCATCAGAAGCTCTCAACAAAGGCACTCCTTCAACATCAGAAAGGAGCACTGCAAGCAATTCAGCAACAGCTGCTGATCAACCTCAGAAAAGACTACCCAGAAGCAGCATGGATCACCCAGAAGAAACAATCTTAGGAAGAAAGGAAGATCCAATCAGAACAAGAGCCAACTTCAGAAACTCTGAAGAATCCCTCATGGGACTTGTGTCTCTGATTGAACCTTCTTCAATTGATGAAGCACTTTTGGACAACGACTGGATTCTAGCAATGCAAGAAGAGCTGAATCAATTCACCAGAAATGATGTGTGGGATCTAGTTCCCAGACCAAAAGGATTCAACGTCATTGGAACAAAATGGGTGTTCAGAAACAAACTGAACGAACAAGGTGAAGTCATCAGAAACAAGGCACGACTGGTAGCACAAGGTTATAGTCAGCAAGAGGGGATAGACTATACAGAAACCTTTGCTCCAGTCGCAAGGTTAGAATCTATCAGACTTTTGATTTCTTTTGCTGTTAATAAAGGCATCACTCTATATCAGATGGATGTCAAGAGTGCATTCTTAAATGGCTATATAGAAGAAGAGGTTTATGTGCACCAACCCCCTGGTTTTGAAAGTACAAAAAATCCAGAGTATGTTTTCAAACTAAAGAAGTCACTGTATGGTCTGAAACAAGCTCCCAGAGCTTGGTATGAAAGACTAAGTAACTTTCTGTTAGAAAAGGAATTCACCAGAGGGAAAGTGGACACAACCTTATTCTGTAAGACAGTTAAGAATGACATCTTAGTGTGTCAGATTTATGTTGACGATATTATATTTGGATCTACTAATCCTTCTCTTGGAAGAAAATTTGCTAAGTGTATGCAGGCAGAATTTGAGATGAGCCTCATGGGGGAACTGAAATTCTTTCTGGGAATTCAGATCAATCAAACTCCAGAGGGAACTTACATTCATCAGAGCAAATATGTCAGAGAACTTCTGAAGAAATTTGACCTCTCAGAATGTAAGTCATCAAAGATTCCAATGCATCCCACGTGCATTCTGGAAAGAGAAGAGGTAAGCAAAAAGGTAGAACAGAAGGTCTACAGAGGTATGATTGGTTCTCTTCTTTATCTGACGGCTTCAAGGCCTAATATTTTATTCAGTGTATGCATTTGTGCAAGATTCCAATCAGATCCTAGAGAATCTCACTTAACAGCTGTTAAGCGAATTTTCAAGTATCTGAAAGGTACTACTAATCTGGGTTTATTTTATAGAAAATCTAGTGATTACAGCTTAGTAGGTTACTGTGATGCTGACTTTGTTGGAGATAGAGTAGAGTGTAAAAGTACTTCTAGAAGTTGCCAGTTTCTGGGAGAAAATCTGATCTCTTGGTCCAGCAAAAGGCAATCCACAATTGCGCTATCAACAACAGAAGCTGAGTACATAACAGCAGCAGGATGCAGCACACAAATGCTCTGGATGAAAAGTCAGCTTGAAGACTTCCAGATATTTGAGAGTAACATTCCTATACTCTGTGACAACACTTCTGTCATTTGCTTAAGTAAAAATCCTATTTTGCATTCTAGGGCTAAGCATATAGAAATAAAACATCATTTCATTAGGGACTATATTCAGAAAGGCATTTTAAACTTAAAATTTATTGATACAGACCATCAATGGGCTGATATTTTCACAAAACCACTTTCTGAAGATAGGTTTAACTTCATTCTGAAACATCTCAGCATGAAGCTCTGCCCAGAGTGAAAATGTTTTAATTTTATATATTAACCTTCAGAATGCGTCTTATTTTACTGTGAACTTCTGATCAATCTTCTTTCAGAAAGTTAGACATGCAGATTGTATCAGAGTCTATCCATAAAGATCTGAGCGTTTCATTTCAAGGATAGATGTGTTGTTCACCAAATCAAACAAGTGTCATCCAGTCATCAGCTAATTTCTGAAGCAAAACACGTGTGCACGCTTCTGAGAAGGCAAAACGCTGATTGGATGCATTGAGACACATGTCATGGGTAACCGTTTCAAATATCTCTCTAAATCCCCCAAAATCAGCCAACATTAAATGCTAGTAATCATGATTTAATTATCTCTCTTAAAACGTTTATATTTTCAAAACACTTTTTGAAACCTATTTAAACGCTTTAAACATCATTCATTCTCTTTTACCGTCTCTTACAAATCTTCAACATTTTTCTGTGATTCCTTCTTACTGTGTGTTCATTTTTTTTCTCAAAGAAACCATTTTCAAACTTTGTCTCTCAAACCCTTGTGTGAACATGGCATCTTCTAGCATTCCATCTGCAGGTTCCCAGCAGGATGCTTCTTCTGAACAGTATCAGATTCCCTTCAGAACGCTCCTCACTCCGGTCAAGAACTTGGAAGTTCTGTCAGAACTGATAGTAGATTTCAACAGCTTGAAGGAAAATGGCTTTGATTTGACTGAAGAAATTAAGGCACAAGGATGGGAAAAATATTTTGATAGGCTGGTGGGTCCAACGTTCCCCATTCTGGTTAAAGAATTCTGGATACATGCGTCTTCATCAACTCATCAGGTTACTTCGTATATCATGGGAAAGAAGATAGTGATCACTGAAGATCACATTGCAAGGCTGATTGGATACACTGGTGGTGGTATCCGCTGTATAGACATGGCAGATAGATGTGCAAACTCTGCCCTAATTGCAAGAGAGATTTTCACACATGGTGTTGTACCCCAAAATTTGCCCTCCCATATTTCTCAAAACATTTCAAGAAAAATTCACAAGTCCAACCCGGCGCATCATATTCAGGTGTTCTTTCGCCAAGATATCTCTGATAACACATTCTCAAATTCAGGTTCGGCTCAAGAGTCAATTCTTTAAAGAAGGTATCCGAATGTGTGAGTTTGCTCGAAGAAATATGGTGAAAAAGTGTGCTGAAAGTGCAGTTTTTACGCGCTAAAAAATTCATTACTTGAAGATAGTGGCTCGTTTTGAACCCGTTCCGGTGGCCTAAATTCCGTCTTGACATTATCTACGTTTTCATCTCTCACGGCTGGAAGCCAATTTCGATCAGAAGGTCTTCAAAAATATGAATTTATCAAGTATTTTCATACAGAAAATTTGTGACAGAAGTTTATTTGCGTCATGTTCAGAAAATCATAACTTGGTCGATTTTCATTGTATCGAGCTGGTTCTGGCGCCAAAATTTCACAAATTGAGTTGGCTACATTTTCACAGAAGGTATTGAGTTCAAACGATATACAAAAGGCCTTCGTTTTTTGCTCAGAGTGCGTGACACGCTGAAAATCCTGAATGCTGAATATTATTTCATCTGGGCCGAAACTTCGAAAATTCATAACTCGGTCAATTTTTATCGGATTGGGCTCATATTTTTACACAAGGTCCTTGACTCATAGATCTACAACTTTGCTTCAAAAGTCGAGACCGGATTATGCTCCGATCAATACCAGATTTTTATTGAAGAACGTGTCAGAGTCGACACTGGAGCCCAAAATAAGTTTGTCTGAGCTGAAACTTTAAAAATTCATAACTAATTCACCGTTTATCCGATTGAGCCGATTTTCGAACAGGAGTTAGTTATCGATGTCGGCTACATTTTGTTTTCACATTTCAACTTCAAAAATTGCACTTAAATCCCTGCGATTTAGCCTGGAAAGTGACGAACTCAAGTGAACATTGGAGGCCCAATTGCACATTCAAAGCTCATTTTCTTTACCCTAATTTCCATTATATAATCACATTCTTTTCACACAAACCAAAAAGGGAGCAGAAAAAAGAGAGAAAAAACCTTGCCACAACACTGTTAGAATATCAAATTCTTTCAAGAACCCTAAAACCTTGAAATCCTTATTACAAATCCCTCTCTCACTACAAACAAACCATCACAGTTACAAACCAACACCTCACTACTTCTTCAGTAAGGATAAGGCTGGCTTGGTCTCCATAATCCAAAGGGCATAAAAGCATTCATGTCACTAATTTTCCAGTAAGGATTTAGACAGGATCCCCTGCAGGTTCATTAAGGAACGTTGAGGCCAAAAGCCAAATGGCCAAAAGCCAAAAGCCAAAAGCCAAAAGCCAAATGGCCAAAAGAACAACTTATGCATGACACCAATACATGGCGAGACAGACATCCTGAGAAGATTAAGGAACGTTGAGGCCAGAACACAAATGGCCAACGGCCAAAACACAAATGGCCAACAGCCAGAACACAAATGGCCATGAAACCCAATCCAATGGCCAAAGAATACAGACCACGGTACTCAGGAGTCAATGAAAACGCACGTGATGCCAGAAAGTCAAACAAGGCTTTTTGTCTAGTGGGCCAAATTGCTTCCAAAAAACCTCCCTTTGGGTCTGAATACCCCCCATGGTTTGCATTGTTTTTTATTTCTATTTGATTTTCTTTTAATTCTTTTAATGTTTTAATTATTTCTTTTAATTCCATCAAATAATTTTCATAATAAAAATAAAATACAGAAAAATCAAAAAAAATGTTTATTGTTATTAATATTAATTTCACCATTATTTTTGTAAATAAACTTTAAACAATTAATTAGATTAATTTAAGTTTCAAAACTTTAATATTTTTCTTAACAAATTAAAATATGTAGAAATTAGGGTTTTTAACTTTTTATCACTTTTCTTAATAAATAACTTTTTCTTATTATTATTATTATTAATTACTAATTTATTTTGTAAATAAACATATACATAAATATTTTAGTAAATTAGGTTAAACTTTAATATTTTTCTTTAATAATTAAAAATAACTTAGAATTAGGGTTTCTTTTAATTTTAATTTTAATTTTCTTATTCCATTAAATACCAAAAACATAAAAAACATTTCTTTTCTTTTAATTAAATAATTCATTAACCTTTCATTCAATTTAATTTCAAAAGGGTCCAACGCCCTCGAACGTTCAATTTTTATTTTGTTTCGCATGTTATTTTATTTTCCTTTGTGAATATTATGTAATTGCTCAAGCCTTGTAATAGTAATTAGGAATTTATTTACTTTCCGCATTTTTTATTCAAAACGGGTCTTTGTTAATTTGGCGATGTATAGACCCGCGCCTTGTAATAGCGTAGAATTTTACTTTCCGCACTTTTAAACTGCTAACTTGCATGAAAGAATGAATGACTAATTAAAAACAATATGTAGATCACCATGATGCATGTACAAGATAAAACATAACTGAAAACAACACACGAATTCACACACCACTCTTAGGGTACGCCTCACTGTTGCCTTACCTTCGAAACGTGGTCGTCGAGTATAGGACGTTTTAGTAAGTCCTTATGTCCATGACATGATCCAGTTGCCTCGAAACGGTTGCCTCGGAATAAAAAAGGATCAATGGCATAAGGGTAGCTTCTAAGGTGTCCTACTGTTGCTCTGGTGACCATACTGTCCCTAACATACGAATTGACCCGAACACCTCCAACGGTGGTGCTACCTACCTCTCAATGGTGGGATGGCACTACCTTAAGAACATTTACACAGCCTAATTACTTAGGGTAGGTGGATGACTCGTAGATACTTGCTCTAAAAAACAAATCAAAACTCTTTTCACACCGACACTTTCAAAAAACTTTCAAAACAATTTTTCAAACACTCTTGAGGACTGATACAAGAGTCGAACTAAAATCTTTAAACGAAACTTTTTTCAAACCCACTCACACTTTGAAAAGCAAACACTTTTGAAAACACAAATGAGCAAGTATCTAAGAGCCCATGGATAACCATGGATAGAAAGGGTGCTAACACCTTCCCTTTCTATAAATCTACCTCCCGAACCGAGAAACTATCTCATAAGGAATTTTGTTGTGCTTTTGTCCTGTCCATGTTGGAGAACATAAAAGACGATGGCGACTCTTGCTTCCGCGACATTTCGTGAACCAGCTTTCAACAGTCAGTTCCAGATCCACCGATCACAGAACTGGCGACTCTGCTGGGGAATATCTATTATAAAGTGAGGTGTACCTTAGGATTAGACCACTCTTATGTTTTCAATTGCTTGTCTTGATTGCTTTTATATTTGCGGGCATTGCATCGGAGTTTCATAGATCCTAACCCGGATCTGGGGAATACCCTGTTAGGTAGCATAAGTTGTGAGGGACCTGTCCGGCATAGACCGACACGGGTGAAGCAGTGGCTACGTTGGTGTGGCACATTGGTCTGTACCGATATCCCTTGTGTTGCAACGAGGAGAATATGGGTCTTCTGAGGAGTCATTAAGCACCAACCGACCTTAGAACCTTAAATGACCCAACTTGGCCAATAGAACAGTAGCAGTATGCTACACCCATTGAGGCTAAACTCTCGTGATGGTTCTGGCCACAAGAAAAGATTGCGATGCTGGAGTTATGACCGATTGAGGGTAGTCAGTGATATTGGGATCCTCTAGAACCCGGTTACTTCTGATAGGACAGGTCTTAACCAACAAACTAAAAGAGGGTAATACCTAGACCCCATGCTGGCCTAAACCCGAAGGGCTCTTTTGTGTGACTTGTGTGCCTTCAAACTTGACTACTTGCATACTTGTTATCTGACACTCAAGTTCTTTGCAGGTTTTGTTTACAGTCCTTAATTGGGACTCATTACAGGGCCTACTTACATCATTCCATGCATAGCATGCCATCATACCATTGCATACATCCTGCACAAGGACTAATCCATTTCAAGGACCTCAATGGCTTATGATGCAGGTCATACTGAACCAATTATCCAGCAAGGGGCAAAGGGGATTTATTTTCCTCTAGCCAAGGTTGTCAGGGGCTATGACCCACTCGATATGGTGAGCCTTGACCCTTGAAGAAGGACTCTCAACAACATGCAGTTCCTTCAATCAAGTTATCGGGTCCCAACTCTAACAATTTTCTTGTTTACCCCGCGAGATCCTTGAAAGCATTGCATGCATACATACATATCATTGCATTACAGGTATCCCTTTTACAGGTTGCTTACCTTCTTCGCTGTTTATTTCAGCCGATCGTCATGAATCCTGAGTCATCTACTGAGCAATCCATCAAGGCCCTCCAGGCTCAGAATGCCCAGTTCCAAGAATTGATCAAGAGTCTAGCCCAGGGGCAACAAGATCTGAAGACCCTGCTTTTGAAGAAGAAGAAGAAGAGGACTGTGCTGTTCAACCCTAGACGCAAATCTGGGAATGGATCACAAAACGAAGCTGAGCAGACTACCCCATCTGTTGGGAAAGACAGTCCCTAAGAAAGGGAGGTTCCTAGTCCAGTGGTCTCCGACAACGAGACCGATTACAATGATGAACAGCACCCTCCAGCTGAGGATAGGTACAAACAATTGGAAGACCGGCTAAGTGCCATGGAGATACAAAATGTGCCCGGCCTGGACTTCGAAGATCTAGGTCTGTCTTCTGGGGTAGTGATCCCGCACAAATTCAAGGCACCTGCTTTTGCAAAATATGACGGGGCTTCCTGTCCTAAGCTGCATCTCAGGTCTTATACAAGGAGGATCCATCCCTACACGGCTGACAAGAATTTGTGGATTCACTTCTTTCAGGATAGTCTGTCGGGAACTCAACTCGACTGGTTCTATCAACTGAATGGAGCCAACATCCGCAGCTGGGAGGACTTGGCCACTGCATTTTATAAGCAGTATCAGTATAACGCCGACCTCGCTCCTACGCGTACCCAACTCCAGGGTATGTCACTGGGGACGGGTGAAGGTTTTAAGGAGTACGCCCAAAAATGGAGAGACCTTGCTGGAAGGGTACAACCACCTCTAACTGACCGGGAGCTCGTTGACATGTTCTTGGGGACTTTGTCTGGTCCATTCTACAACCATCTGATTGGAAATTCTTCTGCTGGGTTCACAAATCTGATCTTGACCGGGGAGAGAATTGAAGCTGGTATCAAATCAGGAAAGATTCAAGAAGCTGCACCTGCTGATGCTCAGAAAAAGCCCCACAGTGGAAAGAAAGAGTCCAATGCTATACATGGTAAAAAGGGTCGTCATGATGTAGGGGCAATCCAGATCTCTGATCCCGCGCCTGTTCAACAAAGAAAGAGCAATAGGCGTAGGATAAAGTATCAAGATAGGAAGTATACTGACATCAGCATGCCTTTGTATCAGGCACTACAACAATTGCTGAAGGCGAAACTGATCACACTAAAGGATCCTCCTCAAAATCCTGACACTTCCTCTCCCAAGTACAACCCGGGTGTGAGATGTGCCTACCATTCTGGCTGTCCTGGACATGACACCGACGACTGTTGGACCTTGAAGAACAAGATCCAGGATTTGATTGACGCCAAGGAGGTCAAGTTTGAACACTGACCCTACACCAAGTCATCGAGAATGTCTTTTGTTCATTCGAATGTTCAAGTTGTATTTTTCTTTGATTGTTCAAACATTTTATTCATGTCAAACTTTGTTATTTCATTAATGCATTACACGTGTCTGTTTTGAAGTAATTATGTTTACTATGCTTAAAACTGTTTTCATATTTTTGTGATGTTCAACGCTCGGTTAACAATTCTAAGCCTCTTGAGGGAGGATGACGAAAACGATACCACGATTTTTACAGTATGCTTTTGAACAGACCCCGCTGATGAGGTACAGGCATTGTTTCAAATCCTAAACACTGGAGTTATAAGGCAGATAATCCCTCGTTAACCCCTTTGAGCCAAAGAAGTAGGAGTTTTTCTTTTCGAAAATTAAAACCCTTAATCATAACCTGGGGCAGGGTAGTTTTCTCAGTTGATCCAAGTGCACAACGAATAGCACCAAAGAAGTCCTTACAAAGCAAAAGACAGTGATGGTTCCGAATAATTAAAGATAGGCGGTCATTATCTATCAAAATAAAAGCCCAATAAGTCAAAACCTATGAAGGAGACTTACAAAACTGGGGCATCCCGCTGACTGTAATCACAAAAGAAACAGTTCAGGCAAAAAAAAACAGGGATAAAAAAATCGAAAAGAAAGAGGTCCTACAAACCCTCAACAAAAAGAAATGATTGTCTATTCAAAATAAATTGTCAACATCCGAACCATCACCAGAATATCAGGACAAGAACTCAAACAAAGTTTAACGCACGATGAGTTGAGTTTAGGTTTGAAGAACATCATGAAGAATGGGTGGGTACAAATAAATTTGAGCCTTTATCCTTTGTTTCTTGAACCGTGAACCAGGCCACGCTAAAACCTTTAAAAGTCCTTGCTGAAGCATGGGTTAATTCGAAAGCATATTGTTACGAAAGGTATCCTGACTCCTTAAGGCTTGCGGTAAAATAATAAGTTGACATCACAGTTTACAAAAAAAAACTCACTTGCTTTTATGAAAAAAAATGCATTTTCAAAAAACTTCAAGACAAACATAAGTTTTGCATTTTTAATATAACATTGCTTTCATGTGACTATTTGTTTTAACAACATAGAAATTCGCACGACGAATAGCTGGTGAACAAAAGCACTTCCAATCAAGGGGGCAGGCATGATCATCGTCCATCATCTGGGGCAGTTAAGTCAAGATTTGGAGAATCTCTCAAAAGGCCAACCAGCTTGGGGGCAAATCTCCATCTGGATCACTTGGGGCATTGGACGATCAAACGAAGATCTTCTGGTAGTATGGCAATACAACGCTACTGACAATGACAACCTCCCTACATTCTGAGAGCACGGGCATAGTCGAAAAAAATACTACGCAAAATCAAAGACCCGCTAGGTTGACACACCTAGGCAAAAATAAGGGCTTCCCGGCGAACCAAAAGGGTTCGGGAAAAATAAGGGATGAAATGAAAAAATCTGTACACCCGACAAGTCGAAAACCTGAAAAGGCGGCTTGGGCAAAAAAAGGGTATCCCGGTGGACTGAAAACCCGAAAGGGCGGTCCAGGAAAAAATTAGGGATCAAAGCGTACGACTATATCCTGGCATCTCGTCACCTATCTACCAGAAGATTTGTCAATTACCCCCACATGTGCCTTCTCCCACTGAAACTGGGGCAATAATGAGTTGTCTAAGCGATCTAGTTGCTCTGCCATCAAGGTACCAAGACAAGTTCAGCTGAAGAATGACCAAGATACCCTAATTCCCCATAGAATAAGATAAGGTTCAGCCATACTCTCCCGAGCAGAGAAGGCACAATACCTCCAGCAAGTCAGCAACACTCTCCCCAAGCAGAGTTAGCTTACTGTCAGCCTTAAGGAAGTTGGATTATCCCCCGAAGATCTCAATATTCCCCGACGGAGTATACAGACATTCTTAACAAGCATCCCCGACAATCTTGATCTAAGATTGTTCCCCGGCGGTATACCAGACATCAAGTGGAGCCATTTCCCAGTCCAATCTGAAAAAGTTTCCCCAGGAACGTTGAATCCACCTCCCCAACAGGTCTTAAAGCTTATCCCCAGTAGATTCTGGAAGCTTATCACCTGCAGAGTACGAACGCTCTCCCCCGGCTTTATTCAAAGGTTATTTCCACACCAGGATATAACTGGGTTATCCTCAGCCAATTGCCACGGAAAGATCGCCCCCGGCGAAGTCTTCCTATCCCCAGCGGAGTTCATCCAATCTTCCAACAAAGCTCAACAATGGTATCCCCAACGGAGTTATCATCAAACCTCAGCAAAGTACATCTCTTCCCACAGAGAATTCCCCGCAGAGTATTTTATTCGCCAAGTTTATTCCCCAACGGAGTCATCTTCTCCTACCAGTATTCTTGCAACCATCATCCCCAACGAAAACGAAGAACTCTCTTCAACATCATCCCAGGATTCAGCTCCCGGCATTCGTCAAGGATTTATTTTCCTAGACAAAAATACATTCATAAACATCACATTGTCATACATTATGATACATGCATACACGAATCATATCACCCCAATCTCATTTATTTTTGAGAACATCATGACATCATGCATGTCATACATTATGACATTGCATACAACTAACTCGTTACTTTTTCAGGAAAGAACGATCAACAGATAAAAGTCTTTACCTTTTGAAGTAGAAGACGTCCAAGATTCCTTCATCATTCTGCTGAGGTTGTAGTCGCCTAAGATTCCTTCATCATTCTGCTGAGGTTGTAGTCGCCAAAGATTCTCTCATCATTCTGCTGAGGTTGAAGTCGCCAAAGATTCTCTCATCATTCTGTTGAGGTTGAAGTCGCCAAAGATTCTCTCATCATTCTGCTGAGGTTGTAGTCGCCTAAAGATTCTTCCATCATTCTGCTGAGGTTGTAGTCGCCTAAAGATTCTCTCATCATTCTGCTGAGGTCGTAGTCGCCTAAGATTCCTTCATCATTCTGCTGAGGTTGTAGTCGCCAAAGATTCTCTCATCATTCTGCTGAGGTTGAAGTCGCCAAAGATTCTCTCATCATTCTGCTGAGGTTGTAGTCGCCTAAAGATTCTCTCATCATTCTGCTGAGGTTGTAGTCGCCTAAGATTCTCTCATCATCCTGCTGAGGTTGTAGTCGCCAAAGATTCTCTCATCATTCTGCTGAGGTTGAAGTCGCCAAAGATTCTCTCATCATTCTGCTGAGGTTGTAGTCGCCTAAAGATTCTCTCATCATTCTGCTGAGGTTGTAGTCGCCTAAGATTCCTTCATCATTCTGCTGAGGTTGTAGTCGCCAAAGATTCTCTCATCATTCTGCTGAGGTTGAAATCGCCCAAGGTTCTCTCATCATCCCGTTGAGGTAGTAATCGCCCAAGGTTCTCTCATCGTCCCGTTGAGGTAGTAATCTCCCAAGGTTCTCTCATCGTCCCGTTGAGGTAGAAATCGCCCAAAGGTTCTCTCATCGTCCCGTTGAGGTAGTAATCGTCCAAGGTTCTCTCATCGTCCCGTTGAGGTAGTAATCGCCCAAGGTTCTCTCATCGTCCCGTTGAGGTAGTAATCGCCCAAGGTTCTCTCATCGTCCCGTTGAGGTAGTAATCGCCCAAAGGTTCTCTCATCGTCCCGTTGAGGTAGTAATCTCCCAAGGTTCTCTCATCGTCCCGTTGAGGTAGTAATCATCCAAGGTTCTCTCATCGTCCCGTTGAGGTAGAAATCACCCAAAGGTTCTCTCATCGTCCCGTTGAGGTAGAAATCGTTCAAGGTTCTCTCATCGTCCCGTTGAGGTAGTAATCGCCCAAGGTTCTCTCATCGTCCCGTTGAGGTAGAAATCGTTCAAGGTTCTCTCATCGTCCCGTTGAGGGCACGTCTGAAGAGTTTAAAGATTCGATACCTGTATCCAGCCAGGGCACATCTACACGAAGAGTTTGAAGATCAACCCCTGTAACAGGCCAGGTAATTATCTTTCTTTCTCAGGTATGCAAGTTCTCGCTAAGGAATCTCTTACGCGATCGACAATCTCTCGATGGCATATATAAGCCCATCCACATACCAACAATCTCTAGATGGCATCTATAAGCCCATCCTCCTATCCATCATCTCTTCAAATGGCATCTGTAAGCCCATTCCCGACATCACAACGCTGATACTACTCCATGCGAGTGCAAATTTCTGGGCACTTTAGTGTTCAATCATCTTCCACCTTCGGATCATGAAAGGCACGCAAGCCAATCTACATCCTCAGGTATAAGAAGATTGAACAGGGGCAATTGTTGTACCCCAAAATTTGCCCTCCCATATTTCTCAAAACATTTCAAGAAAAATTCACAAGTCCAACTCGGCGCATCATATTCAGGTGTTCTTTCTCCAAGATATCTCTGATAACACATTCTCAAATTCAGGTTTAGCTCAAGAGTCAATTCTTTAAAGAAGGTATCCGAATGTGTGAGTTTGCTCGAAGAAATATGGTGAAAAAGTGTGCTGAAAGTGCAATTTTTACGCGCTAAAAAATTCATAACTTGAAGATAGTGGCTCTTTTTGAACCCGTTCCGGTGGCCTAAATTCCATCTTGACATTATCTACGTTTTCATCTCTCACGGATGGAAGCCAATTTCGATCAGAAGGTCTTCAAAAATGTGGATTTATCGAGTATTTTCATACAGAAAATTTGTGACAGAAGTTTATTTGCGTCATGTTCAGAAAATCATAACTTGGTCGATTTTCATTGTATCGAGCTGGTTCTGGTGCCAAAATTTCACAAATTGAGTTGGCTACATTTTCACAGAAGGTATTGAGTTCAAACGGTATTCAAAAGGCCTTCGTTTTTTGCTCAGAGTGCGTGACACGCTGAAAATCCTGAATGCTGAATAATATTTCATCTGGGCCGAAACTTCGAAAATTCATAACTCGGTCAATTTTTATCGGATTGGGCTCATATTTTTACACAAGGTCCCTGACTCATAGATATACAACTTTGCTTCAAAAGTCGAGACCGGATTATGCTCCGATCAATACCAGTTTTTTATTGAAGAACGTGTCAGAGTCGACACTGGAGCCCAAAATAAGTTTGTCTGAGCTGAAACTTCAAAAATTCATAACTAATTCACCTTTTATCCGATTGAGCCGATTTTCGGACAGGAGTTAGTTATCGATGTCGGCTACATTTTGTTTTCACATTTCAACTTCAAAAATTGCACTTAAGTCCCTGCGATTTAGCCTGGAAAGTGACGAACTCAAGTGAACATTGGAGGCCCAATTGCACATTCAAAGCCCATTTTCTTTACCCTAATTTCCATTATATAATCACATTCTTTTCACACAAACCAAAAAGGGAGGAGAAAAAAGAGAGAAAAAACCTTGCCACAACACTGTTAGAATATCAAATTCTTTCAAGAACCCTAAAACCTTGAAATCCTTATTACAAATCCCTCTCTCGCTACAAACAAGCCATCACAGTTACAAACCAACACCTCACTACTTCTTCAGTAAGGATAAGGCTGGCTTGGTCTCCATAATCCAAAGGACATAAAAGCATTCAGGTCACTAATTTTCCAGTAAGGATTTAGACAGGATCCCCTGCAGGTTCATTAAGGAACGTTGAGGCCAAAAGCCAAATGGCCAAAAGCTAAAAGCCAAAAGCCAAATGGCAAAAAGAACAACTTATGCATGACACCAATACATGGCGAGACAGACATCCTGAGAAGATTAAGGAACGTTGAGGCCAGAACACAAATGGCCAACGGCCAGAACACAAATGGCCAACAGCCAGAACACAAATGGCCATGAAACCCAATCCAATGGCCAAAGAATGCAGACCACGGTACTCAGGAGTCAATGAACACGCACGTGATGCCAGAAAGTCAAACAAGACTTTTTGTCTAGTGGGCCAAATTGCTTCCAAAAAACCTCCCTTTGGGTCTGAATACCCCCCATGGTTTACATTGTTTTTTATTTCTATTTGATTTTCTTTTAATTCTTTTAATGTTTTAATTATTTCTTTTAATTCCATCAAATAATTTTCATAATAAAAATAAAATACAGAAAAATAAAAAAAAAATGTTTATTGTTATTAATATAAATTTCACCATTATTTTTGCAAATAAACTTTAAACAATTAATTAGATTAATTTAGGTTTCAAAACTTTAATATTTTTCTTAACAAATTAAAATATGTAGAAATTAGGGTTTTTAACTTTTTATCACTTTTCTTAATAAATAACTTTTTCTTATTATTATTATTATTATTAATTATTAATTTATTTTGTAAATAAACATATACATAAATATTTTAGTAAATTAGGTTAAACTTTAATATTTTTCTTTAATAATTAAAAATAACTTAGAATTAGGGTTTCTTTTAATTTTAATTTTAATTTTCTTATTCCATTAAATACCAAAAACATAAAAAACATTTTTTTTCTTTTAATTAAATAATTCATTAACCTTTCATTCAATTTAATTTCAAAAGGGTCCAACGCCCTCGAACGTTCAATTTTTATTTTGTTTCGCATGTTATTTTATTTTCCTTTGTGAATATTATGTAATTGCTCAAGCCTTGTAATAGTAATTAGGAATTTATTTACTTTCCGCATTTTTTATTCAAAACGGGTCTTTGTTAATTTGGCGATGTATAGACCCGCGCCTTATAATAGCGTAGAATTTTACTTTCCGCACTTTAATTTCCGCACTTTTAAACTGCTAACTTGTATGAAAGAATGAATGACTAATTAAAAACAATGCGTAGATCACCATGATGCATGTACAAGATAAAACATAACTGAAAACAACACACGAATTCACACACCACTCTTAGGGTACGCCTCACTGTTGCCTTACCTTCGAAACGTGGTCGTCGAGTATAGGACGTTTTAGTAAGTCCTTATGTCCATGACATGATCCAGTTGCCTCGAAACGGTTGCCTCAGAATAAAAAAGGATCAATGGCATAAGGGTAGCTTCTAAGGTGTCCTACTGTTGCTCTGGTGACCACACTGTCCTTAACATACGAATTGACCCGAACACCTCCAACGGTGGTGCTACCTACCTCTCAATGGTGGGATGGCACTACCTTAAGGACATTTACACAGCCTAATTCCTTTGGGTAGGTGGATGACTCGTAGATACTTGCTCTAAAAAACAAATCAAAACTCTTTTCACACCGACACTTTCAAAAAGCTTTCAAAACAATTTTTCAAACACTCTTGAGGACTGATACAAGAGTCGAACTGAAATCTTTAAACGAAACTTTTTTCAAACCCACTCACACTTTGAAAAGCAAACACTTTTGAAAACACAAATGAGCAAGTATCTAAGAGCCCATGGATAACCATGGATAGAAAGGGTGCTAACACCTTTCCTTTCTATAAATCTACCTCCCGAACCGAGAAACTATCTCATAAGGAATTTTGCTGTGCTTTTGTCCTGTCCATGTTGGAGAACATAAAAGACGGTGGCGACTCTTGCTTCCGTGACATTTCGCGAACCAGCTTTCAACAGTCAGTTCCAGATCCACCGATCACACATGGGGTTCCCTCTAGCAAAATCAGAGACTTGGAAGATCAGCACAAAATTTGGGCAAAGATTATTCTGGGCTGCTTCAACCACAGGAAGCCTACAAGCTCTCCTGACTATATAAACATAGATCAGCAATTTCTGATTTATTTTATTGCAAAGAAGTCCAAGATCAATCTTGCTCACCTTCTGTTCAATCATCTGAAGACAAGCGTCAAGGAAACGAGAGAGGAAGAAAGGACTAAAAGGGACTGGATACCCTTCGGCAGATTAATATCAGATATTCTGACGGAGAATAGGCTGATTGAACACCTGACAGAGGCACAGGAAATAAGCTCTCTAGAACCTTCTGTTGGCAAGTAGCTGAATGCCAAGAAGATGAAGATGATGAAGCTGATAGAGAATATAAGGAAGGAGCCCAGCATCACTCCTCATGCTGAAATCACCAGCAGAAGAGTCCCTCTGGACGACTTTCCTATGTTCTCTGAGATTGACTCTAAACCAGTCATTCTTCTCAGATACTTGGATGCGTGTAAAGCTGATGGCACAGATCCTGATATGAACATTAAAGATCTGCACCAGCAAACACCAGAGGTTACTTTGAAGAAGACTAAGAAGAGAAAGGCTGCATTAGAAGGACCGTCTCAGCAGACCCCAAAGAAGAGAGGTAATCTGTCTTCTGTTAATGTCTTAAATTCATCTGCTGTTCCAACATTTATTCCAACCCCAGCTTCATTTGAAATCCCAATTCCAACCATTGATGATACTGAACCTGAGTTTGACCCTTCTGAGTCATTAACCCTCAGAAGATCCCGCGCCAAACCTACAACCTCAACAGAACCTGAACTTGAAAAAGTTCTTTCAGAAATTGATCAACACTCTTCCGCTCCCCATATAGAAAATCCAAATCTTCAACCAAAAACTCCCCACTCACCTCAACCAGAAACTACACTCTTACCAATACCAGAAGATCCACATTCACCACAACCAGAAATTCCACAACCTCCATCTCCACAACTAGAACTTAATCCACCTTCACCTCAACACGAACCATCTCAACACTCTGAGTCTCAACACTCTGAGGCTCAAACCCATGAACCTAAATCATCTGAATCCTCTGAACCACAACCCTTGGCCATTCTACTGCCTTGTGGTACAACTGTAAACATACCTCAACTACCATCCTCACCAGAAACTACTCCACCTAACACTCCACACAGTCCAATAATCATTTCTGATTCTCCTACTCCCTCACCCAAACAAAATCCAGATGACCACAACAAGACCTTCATTGATCTAACAGTCCTTGACCGCCTTGCTGCCCTTAAAAATAAAACCGCCATTCCCAAACCCAAACAACCAGATGTTGGTTCTAGCATCTCGAATTTTGAAACAAACATGCAGAATTGGATTTCTTCTCTAAAGCAGGCTTGTCCGGGAGTGATTGATCCTGCTGTTTCAGACCAACTCTGGACATAATTCAGAGGATGGGTACGCGCTGAAACCTTTAAGCTGCAAGACCTAAACTATGAACAGGCTCAACAGAACTTCAGCACTCTGCTGAAAGAAGTTGAAGGACCAGTCTTGAGTCAGCTGCTGAAGGAGGAAGTGCTTCATCTGGACAGTGAGCCTTGGTCTGAAAAGCGTCCAGCCTCAACAGTTCAACCAGTAGAAGATCAGACGATTCCAGCTGAGGATTTTAGTCAAGAAGAAGTTGTTGCAGAAAGCTCTCAGAAG
Source organism: Vicia faba (assembly GCA_948472305.1). Lineage (NCBI taxonomy): Eukaryota > Viridiplantae > Streptophyta > Magnoliopsida > Fabales > Fabaceae > Vicia > Vicia faba. Next base: position 1,362,273,115 of record OX451741.1, on the reverse strand, counting down.
CATCCTGATTCTGACGTCTCTCAAGCTGCATTAGACAGGCAGACTCTTGAAGAGCTGAAGCAAAATGATATTCGTCTGCAGAAAAGAATGGATGAGAATGATCAACGAATGAAGGAAAGGATGGATGTTCAAGATACTAAGATTGATTCAGTAGTCAGCATGGTGCATCAGCAGAAGGAAACCGCTGATCAGATTAAGAACATGCTAGAAGCTCTGTTCACACGCCTTCCACCCCAACCTTAGATTTTGTTTCTTGATGTTTTCATTGTTTTCTTTACATGTTATCTGTACTATCTTCTAAGCTTTGAACTAAATACAATAGTTTTTCTGCACTGATCGTTTTTAACTTCAATTACTTGCACTTTTTGATTGCTGACAAAAAGGGGGAGAAAGAGAATATTTTTCAATAACGGATATTACTGAGACAAAAGTCTCAAACATTCTAACACTCTGATATACTTGAATGTTTCCTTGTTCTGCATAAGCTTACAGGTACAAGAAGTTAATTATCTGTGATACACAGAAGCTCTGCTCTAGTAAAAGAAAGATCTGATGCTCAAAAGAAAGTTCAAGAAAGATCTGATGCTAAAGGACTCATGGAATTAAAAGGGAAGTAATAAACTCAAGGGGATTTTTTCTGATCATAACTCTGATAGTTTTTTTCTTATCTTCTTAATCTCTGATACCTTTTTATTCCTCCTTATCTTTGATACCTATCTGTCTATCTCTGATACAATTTATTATTTGGTTATCTCTGATATTTTTTTTCTTTTTTTCTTTAAATTTCAATTGAAAATATCCGATTTTTGTCATCATCAAAAAGGGGGAGATTGTTAGAACAAAGTTTGAATCTACTACCCTAAGTTATAGTTTTGATGATAACAAAATGCTAGATTAAATAAATTGTATAATTCATATGAGACATATATGCTACCTAAAAATTATACTATGCATTTACAGAAACTCTAATGGATAGCATCAGAAGATGAAATATCATATGCCAGCATCAGAAGATGAAATATCATAAGCCAGCATTAGAAGATTAAAGCATGTGCTTACGCTGAAGCTTGATGAACAGATCTGTGCGTAACATACTTTAAACTCTGATCAAGACCACAACAATATCATCAGCAGCTAGAAGCGTCAGAATAAGCCAAAGCCAACAACACGCTTTTGTTGACAACGGTACTGTGCATTCAAGACACTTTATTACCAACAGCTGTATTCCAAGACAAAGATCTTCTCAATATGGAAAGAACGTAATGGACATTGAAATGGCATAATTGACTACAACGTATCTTTTCCAAAGCTATATAAACAAGTCAGTGAGAAATGAATTGGCTAATGCTCTACAACTCTTCACACGCATCAAGCAAATCATTTTCATCCTCACTCAAAAAGTTTGCTATATCTCTCAAATTGCCTACTCCATAGTTATAGCATCCCAGTTTCACATAAGCTTAATTTGTGTATTATCACAGGTGTGATATAGAGTTTTTTGTAGAAAACATTCAACACACATAGTTTTCATTTATCTGTAAGAAAGAATTTCCTTGAGAAACCGGTATGTGGTTTAGACTCAAGAAGGCTTTAGCAGTTGTTAAAGCAGTTGTAATATTCAGTTGAATATAGTGGATTAAGACCTCGTTGGAGAGAGGCGAAATCACCTTGACGGGTGGACTGGAGTAGTTTGAGATCAAACGAACCAGGATAAAAATAACGTGTTGTCTGCATTTGATTTCAAGGTTTACAATTCAACCCCCCTTCTTGTGTTTTTCACTTCTTCAATTAGGGTTACCGCTAAGGCATCCTAACATTGCTTTAGTGACCGCAAGTCCCTCAATCGAATTGACCCTTAAACTCCAACGACGATGCTGCCTACTCATTAATAGTGGGATAACATTTTCTAAAGGAAATTAGCATAGAACGATTCCTTTTTTTTGAGTAGGTAGATGGTACTTAGATACTTGCTCTTTCAAAAACAAAACAAACTTTTACACTTACACTCCTTTTCGAACAAAGTTTTCAAAAACACTTCATACGCTCTTAAGGACAGGAGCAAGAGTTAAATCGAAGTTTCAAAACAAAAACTTTTTTTCAAACCCACAAGCACAAAGGAAACAATTTTGAAAACAATTGAGCAAGTACCTAAGAGCCCGTGGATAACCACGGATAGAAAGGGTGATAATACCTTCCCTTTCTATAATCTACCCCCCGTACTCAGAATATCTTGAAAAAGGAATTTTTCTGTGCTTTTTTCCTTTCCGGTTGGATAAAATAAAAGTCGGTGGCGACTCTTGCTTACCGCGACATTTTGCAAGCACAAACGCAAAACGTAAACCAGCATTCCAAAAAACAATCAGTTCTTCCCACCGTATCACACTCACGAACAAGGTCTACGCTTACGGCCTCGGCAGAGACGGCCAGGTAAAGGAACAAGGTTTCCCCATTCTCAGGTCGCGATAGCACGGGAGGTTGTAAAAGGCTTTGCTTGAGATGGAGGAGGGTCTGGTCGCATTCCTCGGTCCACTCGAAGGATGCCTCTTTGCGTAGAAGTTTGAAAAATGGAAGAGCGTGTTGCGCGGATTTCGCCACGAATCGGGAGAGCGAGGTCAGCATTCCGTTTAGGACTTCTATGGATTTCTTCGAGCTAGGAGTAGGAAGTTAGGAGAATGCCCAACACTTGTCGGGGTTGGCTTTAATTCCCCATTCCGTCAGATAAAAACTGAGGAATTTTCCTGTCTTAACCCCGGAGGTGCATTTCTCCGAGTTGAATCTCATTATGCATTGCCTCGCTTGGGCAAAGACCTTTTTGAGGTGTGCAACATGGTTGGTATCTATTCGAGACGTGACAATCATATCGTCCATGTATACCTCGAGCATATCACTGATCTCGTCGCAAAAGACTCTATTCATCATCCGCTGGTACGTTGTCCCTGCGTTTTTCAGGCCGAAGGGCATTACGTTGTAGTAGTAATTGTCTGAGATGGTCATGAAAGAAGTGTAATAATTGTCGCTCATTGCCATTGGGATTTGGTTATAGCCCGAGTAGGCGTCCATAAATGATAAAATTTTATAGTCGGCCGAATTGTCAGCCAGCATGTCAATATTAGGTAAAGGAAAAACGTTTTTGGGACATGCCCGGTTAAGATCAGTATAGTCAACACACATTTTCCATTATTTTTCTTAACAAGTACAACGTTTGAGAGCCAGGTTGAATATCGGGCCTCAGAAATAAAATTAGCCTCTAGGAGGTCTTTTACAGTATTTTCAGCAGCCTTCGCTTTCTCGAGAGACTGCCTACATTTACATTGTACTACTGCCCTAGCGGCTGGATCAATGGCCAATTGGTGACAGACGACCTCGGGGTCGATTCTGGACATCTCCATGGAGTTCCATGCAAACAGGTTCACGTTCTCCCTCAAGTAAGCTTTGATCTGCTTCCTCGCCAAGTCAGGGAGTCTGACGCTGATCTTCGCGCCTTTGTGAGGGTCTTCACCGAGGGGGACAGACTCGAAGTCTCCATCCGGGATTGGTCGAAGGAGTTCCTGTTCGTCGTTAGAGGCTCCATCCTTATCGAAGCGGGTGTCGAGCGAGATGGAGTCGACCTTGGGTGGCACCCTTTGCTCTTCTGTCTTAACAGGTTGTGGCTCAGGTCGAGCAGTAGCATCTCTCTTAGCAGGTCGTGCCCCGGTGTCGACTGTATTTTGTCCCTTAGAAGCCGCGTTGAAACATCTTCGGGCAGCTGAGATGTCCCCGTGGATGGTGGCGACGCGTCCCCTCCTTGTGTAGAATTTCATCTTTAGATGGACAATAGAGGGTACGACGATCAATTCGGACATCGTTGGTCTCCATAAGATGCAGTTGTAGAGAGACGGGCAGTCGATTACCAGAAATCACACCTTGATCGGCCGTAACGCGGTTTCTTCCCCGAAGGTGACGAAAAGCTCAACGTACCCCCATGGTTTGGAGGTTGAGCCATTGTAGCCTTGCAGGTCGGACCCCACATATGGAGAAAGGTGGGTGTTATCGAGTTGTAAGGTTCGAAACAGATGGTTGTACATAACATCGATGTAACTCCCATCGTCGACCAAGACGTGGTGAACGTCGAAAGCCATTCTTGCCCTCACTAGCAGAGGAATGCTCGAGTTAGGGGCCCCTCCAGGCAACTCCTCGAGGTAGAAAAGGATTGGTTCTGATCTGCCTTGACCTTCTCGAATGTCACCGCTTGAGTCTGGGTTGCGCGACCAACTCGTCGAGCTTTCTTTTCGCGGAGTTTATGGAGATGTCGTTGAACCCCCACCAGTTATAACCATGGAGGAGGGGAATCTCTCCCACCTGATGTGCATGGACAAAGATTCTTCCTCTTATCTGTCGGGGACGTAGAATTCCTCTGGCCTTGTAACAAAGAGAGCTATCTGGATGGGGGCCGTCTCATCCGATGGTCGGGTGTCCTCTTCGACCTCTTTTGTCTCACGGGCATCTCGACGAAGAGCGTCATTGCATCGGTATTGCCCGAGTTTTCCATCATTGATGAGGGTTTAGATGGCATCTTTGAGATGGACACAGTCTTCAGTCAGGTGCCCGTGACTTTGATGGTACTTGTGATACGGTGGGAGAACTGACTGTGAGTTTTGCGTTTGTATTCGCACTTGTGCAGTTGAGCAAGAGTCGCCACCGACTTTTTATTTTATCCTAAAGGAAAGGTTAAAAAAGCACAGCAAAAACCTTTTGAGATATTTCGTGGGTCCGGGGGGTAGATTATGAAAAGGGAAGGTATTAGCAGCCTTTTCATCCATAGTTATCCATGGGCTCTTAGTTACTTGGTTTTTTAGATCACTTGCCTTGATTTTCGATTGCTTGAAAATGGTGTGTAGGTGTGTGTGTTTGAAAATGTTTTGGAAGAAGATGCCTTGTCTTAGGCTAACCTTGTAACAATTCTTTACTCGAATGTTTTACAAAGGCGTGTATCTTTTTGAAAAGATGTTTCAAAATGTTTTGAGAGTTTGTTTTGAAAGTGCTTGTGGAATGTGGTTTTGGAAGGCAAGTGTTTTTTGCAAGTTGATCTCAAGTAACTAAGAGTTTTGTCTACCCTATTGTACTAAAAGGTTTTCTCTATGTTTTCAACCCCTTTTAACAATTTTGTTCCACCATTGAATTTGGTGGACAATCTTGCGTTTAGGAAGTTTGTTCGGGACGGGCGCGGGTCATCGTATGGACCATGAATGCAATGGTGCCAAGTGTCTTTAGCAATTTGCTTTGAAGGGACTATGATCATTCTGTTTTAGGCAACATTCGAAAGCGTCATCGAGGGACTTATGATCATTTGAATTTGTTTTGCCAAAGATATTCGACGTGCAACCATGGCCCATTTTGGAAGGCAACATGTGGGATTACCCTAGAGGGTGCAAGTGTGATTGTGCATTGATTTCATGTATTTGTCTTGTATTAGGTTATAATTGCCTATGGTTCTCTTCCCGATCCATCTTGTATTTGTGATTGTGCAACCATATGATTTCATGTATTTGAGATTATAATTGCCTATGGTTCTCTTCCCGATCCTGCGGAGGTGGTAATCCCAAGATTTTCTCAACGTTTGCTGTTGAGGTTAAGGTCATCCAAGGTTCTCTCACCGTTCCTGTTGAGGTAGTAACCACCCCTGGTTCATTCATCATCTTTTAAAGCTCCAGACTCAGCTCCCGTAACCAGTAAGGACACATCTATACCAAGCATCTAAAGATCAGCTCATGCAACATGTCAGGTACTCATTTTTCTTTTGCAGGTACGCAAGTTCTCGCTAAGGAATCTCTTATGAGATCAACGTCCAGATGGCATCTATAAGCCCATCATCCTATCCATCAATCTCTAAATGGCATCTATAAGCCCATTTCCATCACACTGCTACTATGTGAGCGCAAATTTCTGGGCACTCTAGTGTTCAATCATCTTCCACCCTCGGATTACGAAAGGCACGTCAGCCAATCTGCATCCTCAGGTCTAAGAAGATTGAACAGGGGCAACTGTTGTACCCTAAAATTTGCCCTCCCATATTCTTCAAGAAATTGCCAAGTCATGCTTCAAAATTCCCCAAGGGTTGCACAGTGCAAGGGTCTCCTAACAGTCAAAATTAGGGTTTTGGTTATGATCAAGAAAATGAAGTTTCCAAGGATCCAATCAAGTCTCACATGCCTACAAATATGGTCAAGCATCCTCATACCAAGTTTCAAGACTTCCAGCACAAAATTGCACAGTCAAAACCCTAATTGCACTACAGTCAACTGTAGGGGCAAAATGGTCATTTGGCAGTCAAAAGTTCAAATTTTTGGTCAACATCTCATTTTGAAGCCACAAACATCATTTGATCAATGCTTGATCATGATTCTCAAAGCTAGGCTCAAAAATCATCAAGATGCAAAAGTTTCCTTATTTGGACAGCTGGAAAAGTCAACTGTAAATTGACCAGGGCATAACTTTCACATGGATTATCATAAAAATTCCATCCAAAGCTCATTTTGAAGAGAAAGACATTTCCTACAACTCATCTTCATACTTAAAGTCCAAGAAATGCTCTCACAAAAAGTTATCAATTTCAACATTATAGGTCATTTTCAAAAGTCAACAAAAAGGGACTTTAAGTCAAAGGCCATAACTTGAGATTGGTAAATCAAAATGACATGGGACCAAAGACATTGGTTAGAGGACTCAAAAACCTTTCCAAAATGTCAAAGAACATGAGCAAAGCTTAAAAATTGAGCAAGTTATGCCTTGTGGAAGTTGGGAAATTTTTGGATATTTTGAAAAGTCAACATTGATTCAAATGACCTAAAATTGCTAATGGGCCTATTTTTCTTCCATTAATCATCATCCAAAGCATGCACACGACCATTTGGCCCAAAGGGAAGTTTTTCTCCATTTTTATTTATTTATTTGAATTTTTTATTATTAATAATTCATTTAATTAAATAAAATACATGAAAAATACAAAACTAATGAAATAAAATCTTTTTGTACATGTAATAGGTTCAAAAATTCGTGCATAATCAAATATGGAAAGAATTGAAGAGAATTGGTCATGATTGATACAAAATAGCATGGAAAATATTGAAAAAAAGATCTTGAAAAATCAAATCTTCCAAACCATGAATGCAAAGGATCTTGATCAAGTTTTTTGACCTAATTCACTCCATACATAAGCCTGATCAAAACCCTCATGCTCATTGACAAAAAGCTGCGTAGAAAAGCATACAAAGAACTTGAAATTTTTGCTTGAAAAGTGAAATCTGAAAACCTAGTTCTAGGGCGATTCAAGGCAAGATTTTGATCTCATTAGCTTGCTAAGGCTTCATAGAAGGGATTTGCATCAAAAACTTCAAGCTTTCGTGCCCAGAAACGTGAGAACGATCTCACCTGTACACAAAAAAATTCATAGTCGTGCATCTCAATTCATGCATTTTTTGTACATTTTAACGCTTGATTCATGTTCATCGTTTGATTCTAATGCTAACCCAATGGTTTAATTTTCTTTTCGTGCCCCATATGAGGATTCACCATTAGTGACATCTAGGGTTTCCAGGTTTTCCATTTAGGCGTTTTTCATCCCTGTAAAATTGAGACATGTCAATGCCATAAACAAAATCAGCAGGTTGGGACGAATTGGAAGAGACCATCGCGCCAAATTTCTGAGGCCACATGGCCTAATCGCTATTATCAGAATCTGCATGTTTTGAGGGGGTTCAAAACCCCCGTTAAATGTTTGCTATTTTTTTAGGAAAATAAACCAAGGAAGAAGAAGGATGCGTGGCCATCAATGATTGGCTAGTTCAAAATTTCGCGCTAAAACATCATTAATGTTTGGCTTTATTTTATATTGATTGTTTGATATCCAATGTACAAACGCGTTGAGTGGAGCAGTTGGTAGAGTGCGTCGCTGGTAACGTTCAGGACCTGGGTTCGAGCCCCAGGTCCCCACCCCCTTCATATTATTTTGCATTTAATGATTCCATGCAGGTTCAATGTAAAAGCACACCGTACGCCCACAAAATCAAACATGCCACGCGTACCAGGGCATCAAATCAAAGGCCATGATCTGATGAGCTCAGTGCACACTAGTCAACAAAGCTACAGGCTAGCCACGAAAGTCCAACAGGCCAAGGTTGATGGGCCCAGACTGCTAAAAGAAAACCCTTCAATTTGGGGCAGACCCCCTAGGTTTGCAAGTTTTTATTATTCTTTATTTTTCCTTATTATTTCTATTTTCTTTTAATTATTGTTTTGTTTGATTAATTTAATATTTTCATAAAATATAAAAAAAACACATAAAAAAATCAGAAAAGAGAAAAAAATAATAAATATTTTTATTTTAGTATTTTATAAATAAATTGCATTAATTCATTTAGTTTTAATTTAGGGTTTAATTGTAATATTTTCATAATAAAGAAAAACCTAAAAATATAGAATTAGGGTTTAATTGATTTTTTATCCCTTTTTTTATTTTTCTTTCATAATAATTAAAATATTTACTATTATTTATTTTTTATAATTAAATTGCATGTAAATTAATTAGGGTTAATTTTAGGTTAAACTTTAATATGTTTTCTTAATAAAATAAAATAAAAAACTAGAATTAGGGTTAGCATGTTATTTTAATTAATTCCTTTTCATAAAAATCATAAAATACCAAAAATACCAAAAACAATTCCTTTTCTTTTTTTTAATTAATTAATTCCATCATTTAATTTAATTTTGCAAAAAGGGTCCAACGCCCTCGTTTAATTCTTATTTAATTCGCGTGCTTATTTCTTTTTCGTTTAATATTTATGTATCTCTCCCAAGGCCTTGTAAATTATTTGTCGCACTTTTATTTTCTTTACTTTCTTTATTTTTTCTGTCAAATCGGGTTCAAGAAATTTTGGCGATGTGGACCCGCGCCTTTTGTAATAGCTTAGGATCTTTTATTTCTCGCACTTTTAACTGTTAATCAAGGCATGAAAGAATGTATGGACAAAAATAAAAACAAACGCTAGATCACCTTTAACATGACAAAAGACAAAATAACTGAACATGACACACAATTCACACACCACCCCTAGGGTACGCCTCACTGTTGCCTTGCCTCGAAAGGTGATCGTCGAGTAGAGGATGTCTTAGTAAGTCCTCATGATCCGGGAACCTGGCATGAGGGTAGCTTCTAAGGTGTCTTCCCTTTGCTCCGGTGATCACCATGTCCCGAACCTCGAATTGACCCGAACACCTCCAACGGTGGTGCTACCTACCTCTCAATGGTGGGATGGCACTACTTTAAAGGACATCTACACAGACGAATTCCTTAGGGTAGGTAGACGACTCTAAATACTTGCTCTAAATTTCAAAACAAATTCAAAAAATACTTTTCACACCAACACATTTTCAAAAAGCTTTCGAAAGCAACTTTTCAAACACTCTTGAGGACTGATACAAGAGTCGAACTGAAATTTTCAAAGAAACTTTTTTAAAACCCACAGTTGAAAAGCAAGAAAACCATTTTTGAAAACACAAATGAGCAAGTATCTAAGAGCCCATGGATAACCATGGATAGAAAGGGTGCTAACACCTTCCCTTTCTATAACCTACCTCCCGAACCGAGAGCAATCTCTTTAAGGAATTTTTCTGTGCTTTTGTCCTTTCCATTTGGAGAAAATAAAAGACGGTGGCGACTCTTGCTTCCGCGACATTTCGCGAACCAGCGTTAAACAGTCAGTTCCAGATCCACCGATCACAGTAACGAATATACAAAATAAGCAAATGTATAAGGTATCAAGTACAAGTATATTGTGTAAGTGTACGTGCATATATGTATGTGATTATTTACAGGTAATTATTTACAGGTGCGACAATGTGAATTTAAGAAAGTATTATTAAGTATTGTTTTGACCTAAAGAAAAATTAAATGTTTATTTAATTTAATTAATAATCTTGTATTTTCTTTAATATGTACCAAAAAGAATGTTTTGATTAAATGTTCTAAGTTCTAATTATGTTATGTATAAAAAATGTATCTTTATTTATTATATACCAAAAGTATGTTTTAAATAAATATCAAGAATTAAATTTAGAAAAAATGTATTTTTATTTGTTATGTACAAAAGATATTTTAATTAAATGTTTTAAAGTTTATGTATATTGAAAAATATATTTTAAAAGTGTTAAAGTATTAATGTACAAATTAAGTATTAATCTTAAAAATTATATATTTATGTACAAATAGAAAATTTTCATTAAATACCTTAAATTATATTATGTACAAAGAATGGTATTTTAGTTAAAAGAAAAAGGTTTTACATTTTAATTGTATTGTGTAATAAAAAATGTATTTCATTTATTAAAAAAAATAAAAATATTTTGATGTCAATAAATAATAAAAGAAAGGGTTTTGTTAATTTAAATGTATAAGAAAAGAAAATGATGGTTTTAAAAAAAGTGTGAAATAAAAATCAGAAATGGGCTCAAGGGTAGGGTTATGGCCCAAATAGAAAAGAAATGGGGGGGGGGGGGGGGTGTATGAAGGGAAACAAAAAGGCTTGGGCGTTGGAAAAATGTGTTAGGCCCATTTGCTTGAAACAATTTTAGGGTTTGAAGGTTTTGTGTTCAGAAGAGAACTTAGGGTTTGTGAGCAGCGCGCCGTTCGTCGTTCATCCTTGTCGTCTTTGTTCATCTTTGCCAGGAACCTGACTCTCCCCTTTGCCCAGCCATCAGCGCCTCCGCCTCCTTCGCCCTTCCTTCTTCCTTGGTGCAGTGAAGCGCAAAAAAGGGTAATCCTCTTGCTTGTTTAACGCGTTTAGGGTTTTTCCTTTTACATGTTATGAATTACTGCCTTCTTTTGATTAAGATGTCTTGATTCTGTTTGTTTATGTTGTGTTCATTATTGATTTTGTTGGAGGTACGCGAGAAAGGATGAAAGAAAATCTGTTACCTTTACTGAGGAGGGGAAGGAGTGGTGGAGGCGCGTAGGAGGCTTGGGCGGAGAATATGCGTGATGATGCTAGCTTAGCAAGGACTCCTGGTACTCTTTGTCTCACTCTTGGTTTGATGATGACTTTAAACTGAAAACCCCTTTTTTTCTTCTTCTTCCTATCGCCCTGTTTACATGCCTCTGTACGCTTTTGTTATCTCTCTTCTTCGTCTCTGAGTTGCCTTGTTGCTTACTTCTGTTGCCTACTTCGCTCGTATGCTTATGTTGCTTGCTTTTTCTGCCCTATGATGTCTCTACTAAGGGCTCTGTTTACATGCTTATGTTGCCTTTGTTGCCTGTGTTGGATGCCTTGAATATGCTATCTTTGTCCCTTCTCTGAGTTGCCTTGAATATGCTTCTCGTTTGTTTATGGCCCAATGATGAGTACTCCTCTGAGGGTTCTCATGTGGGCTTTTGTGTTTGATGTTGCCTCTAGTTCTTTAGGCTTGGTTATGGTTTTGATGATTTGTTGTTAGGCTAAGGACTGTGAAGTTTGACAGGTTGCGTTGGTTTAGCTTGTTAGGTTTAATGGCTTTGGTTGGTAAGTCTAATGCAGGTCTTGGCCTTGAACAGGGTTTTACTGGTTTTGGCTTTAGATTTGTGCTTGGATGTATTTGGGATTAGGCTTGAAGCTGGACAGATCTTTTATTTTCTGGTTTTGCTCTCTTAGTATCTTACAGGTTATGGTTTATGCCTTGAAGGTTTTTACAGCTTAGGCAGGTATGATGCTGAGGCAGGTTTGATGCTTCAGGTTTGATGCTTAGGCAGGTTGGATGCTTAGGCAGGTTTTTGCTTAAGGTTTGATGCTTTTGGTTGATTTTCTCTTTAGGCAGGCATGAGGTTTAAGCTTATGGCTTAGCAGGTTCTCTTTTTTTTTTTTGGATCAGTTTGACAAGGTTTATGTTTGAAATGGCAAAGCTTTTTGAAACTGGGTGGGCCTTTTTGCTTTGACAGTGGTTTAATGGTTTTAGTTGACAGGATCCAAGGTTTGAGACATGCCTTTTGGTTATGTTGAGTTTGATGATAGGCAGGACAGAGTTAAGGTTCAGTAGGCTTGGCCTTTGTTCAGTAGGCTTGGCCCTTTTTTTGATATCTTTCTGATCTCTCTCCTTTTATCCATTGTGTTCAGTTTTTGTTTTATATTTTCTTCCTTCCTGCCTAAAGCCTAAAACCTGCTTTCTTTTTCTCTTTTTCTTCTCTCTCAGTACAGTTTATATATTTAATATGTTTGTGCTGTACTTTTTGTTCTGAAAGGGCCACTTTATTTTTGGGAAATGATGAAAAGAAATAGCTTTGCTTGCATAACAAATTTCCTCTGCATATTTGTCCCTTCTTGACAGCTTCATGTACTTTGTATCTTTTCAAATCTTCTTCTTTGATAGCTTGGGTAGCCTTGTGACATTTTGACAGTAAGTTGGAATTTTTCAGTTTGGACTTCTAGTTTGGTTTGAACTTGGAGTTTTTGAGATTTGAACTTATGCAGTTTGGATAATTTTTGAATTGTGCAATTTTGACTTTTGTGCATTCATTTTTAGCAAATAAAAACTCGTCCCTCTTTGTGAACCGGTAGAAATCCCGTGATTTGCAGAGAGGGTTAACTGATCCCAATCAGTGGCCCTTAATGATGAATTTTATATCTGTCTCTTTATTTATTTACCTGCTTTTTGACTTTTCTTCTTTTCTTTTGCAGATGAATAAATGAATGGAGAGGGGTATTAAATGAAGCATGAAGAATTTGAAGAATAGAAAATAATTAGGATAGTTTTCTTTTTATTTAAATTTAAATTAATGTAAAATCATTGTTGTAAATAAATTATAAACAATAATTGTACGAATAATTTAAAAAATAAATAAAAGTTTTTATTATCCAATTAATTCTATTTCCTTTATTGTTTATTTATTATTTAAAATTCTTTGAATTAAAATAATTGAAAGATAAATTCCAATCACTTAATCTTAGAATAATAAATAATTTAAATAAACAAATCTTTAGCACTTGATCAATTAAACCTGGCGTTTCCAACACCCAAAGCAAAGCAACAGTTAATCAAAACAACTGGTCAGGCGCATTCCCTTTTCACTGATTTCTTACCAAACACTTGTAAATCCAAACTGAATGTATCCTTTGACTGGTTCAAACAAACAAATGTGAATTCAATCCAAATGCATTCTTTTTACTGATTAACTCAAACAATGCGAATTCAACCCAAATCTCGGAATAACTTGCAAAGTGCTGTAGAATTTAAATCCTTCTGAGAACGTGCCCAAAAAACCCTAATTCCTGATTAAATTCCAAAGAGCGTTCGCCTGATCAAAGTTGAGCCAACATCAACCAAAACCCTAAGCCAACTGTGTGAAACATTCCAGAGCCCTGAAAAATCAATAAAACCCTAATTTTGCTTGGCTGACGAGAAAAGTCCGTTTGACCGATTCTTGAGCCAATCTGAAAAATCAGGAAACGCCTGAAGCTGTGATTTCTTGTGGAAAAATGCGAGGGCAAATTTTGGGGTACAACAGTTGCCCCTGTTCAATTTTCTTGAACCTGAAGAGTTAGATTGGCAAGTTTGCCTTTCGCGACTTGAAGGTAAAAGAAGATTGGACACTAGAGTGCCCAGAAAATTTGCACTCGACGATGTGATGGTAGAGGTGAATGGGCTTAAAAAGATGCCATTTGGTGATGGGCTTAAAGATGCCATCTGACGACTGCTGGTAGGAGGATGGGCTTATAGATGCCATCTGAACATGTTGAACTGTATGTCAATGGTGAGTGGACAAGTATCAGAAAGGCACCCATGTTTTGGAACATCTCTGAATTGGGGGTCCGAGTAAGCAATAGATTGACATCCATGTTTGGAGAATCCGTAAACTATTTTGAAGTTGAGATTGAGTAAGCAATAGAGCCACATCCGTTGTTGGGAAGCGTCTGTAAACTGTTTTCAAAAGTTGGCATCTGAACAAGTTGGTAGATTAACATCCGTTGTTGGGAAGAATCCGTAAACTGTTTTCAGAAGTCTTGAGAAGAATCTGAACAAGTGATAGGTTAGCATCCGTTACTGGAGAACCCGTGAACTGTTTTCAGAAGTCTTGAAGTTTAAGAGGAACCGGTGTAGGGTTTCCTGATAATGCGTCTGAACGGATCTGGAATAAGTATCAGAATGTCGCCGTGTCCGGGTCACATCTGAACTATTTCTGGATGAATCTCGGGAGGTGATCTTTGTCTGTCGACTGATCTTACCTGAAAAAGCAAAGGGTTAGTTGTATGCAATATCCTGATGCATGATGCAATGTATGTGACATCAATGTTTACGACATGAATGTGATGAATGCGCATGTAAGCTGATGAGCTATCTTGCTGAGGGTAAATGAATCTTGGATGGCTGAAGATAAAAGCATCTTGACTGCTGCCGGGAAAATAATTCCTTGGTTGTGGCTGGGGAGGAGAATTCCTGATGACCTCTACTGAGGAGTTCCAATCTAATAGACTCATGCTGGGGAGGTAAGACTGAGAATCTTCAGCTTGGTGGGAAGTATTTCTGGCGACTTCACTGGGGAACCCAAGATTTGCTCTCCCGAAATTCTGTGGGGAGAAGGTTCATTAGTCTGGCTCCGCTAGGGATTGATAATTTGAAGTTTTAGCTTCGCTGGGGATAATGAAACTTGACTCTGAGTGGAGTTAGCTTCTGGAAGGTTCTCTAGTTGGGGATTGCGAGAGTCCTCTGATTGCTGCAGGTGAAGGCTTGGAATCTGAACAATCGATAGATTGACATCCATTACTGGAGAATCCGTAAACTGTTTTCAGAATGTTGAGAAGTGTCTGAACAAGTGATAGGTTAACATCCGTTACTGGAGAACCCGTGAACTGTTTTCAGAACGTTGAGAAGAGTCTGAACAAGCGATAGGTTAACATCCGTTACTGGAGAACCCGTGAACTGTTTTCAGAAATCTTGAAGTTGAATAAGCAATAGAGCAGCATCCGTTGTTGGGAAGCGTCCGTAAACTGTTTTCAAAAATTGCATCTGAACAAGTTGGTAGATTAACATCCGTTGTTGGGAAGAATCCGTAAACTGTTTTCAGAAGTCTTGAAGTTGAATAATCAATAGAGCAACATCCGTTGTTGGGAAGCGTCCGTAAACTGTTTTCAAAAATTGCATCTGAACAAGTTGGTAGATTAACATCCGTTGTTGGGAAGAATCCATAAACTGTTTTCAGAAGTCTTGAGAAGAAACTGAACAAGCGATAGGTTAACATCCGTTACTTGGAGAAACCGTGAACTGTTTTCAGAAATCTTGAGATTGAATAAGCAATAGAGCAGCATCCGTTGTTGGGAAGCGTCCGTAAACTGTTTTCAAAAATTGCATCTGAACAAGCTGATAGATTAACATCCGTTGTTGGGAAGAATCCATAAACTGTTTTCAGAAGTCTTGAGAAGAATCTGAACAAGTGATAGGTCAACATCCGTTACTTGGAGAACCCGTGAACTGTTTTCAGAAATCTTGAGATTGAATAAGCAATAGAGCAGCATCCGTTGTTGGGAAGCGTCCGTAAACTGTTTTCAAAAATTGCATCTGAACAAGCTGATAGATTAACATCCGTTGTTGGGAAGAATCCATAAACTGTTTTCAGAAGTCTTGAGAAGAATCTGAACAAGTGATAGGTCAACATCCGTTACTTGGAGAACCCGTGAACTGTTTTCAGAAATCTTGAGATTGAATAAGCAATAGAGCATCATCCGTTGTTGGGAAGCGTCCGTAAACTGTTTTCAAAAATTGCATCTGAACAAGCTGATAGATTAACATCCGTTGTTGGGAAGAATCCATAAACTGTTTTCAGAAGTCTTGAGAAGAAACTGAACAAGCGATAGGTTAACATCCGTTACTTGGAGAACCCGTAAACTGTTTTCAGAAGTCTTGAATTTGGAGGAAGAACCGGTGTAGGGTTCCCTGATGATGAGCTCGTGCAAAACTGCATCTGGATAAATCTGGAATAAGTGTCAGAATGTCGCCGTGTCCGGATCACATCTGAACTATTTCTGAAAGTCTGAATGAGTTATAGAATGTCGCCATCTCTGGGTCACATCTTGAACTACATCTTGTCTTTTGAGGTGATAAGGAAATTGTTGAACACTTTTGACATTCGAATGCCCCAAGTGGTGATGAAGGAGTCTTGGGTCAGATTACTCTGCATATTGAGAGATTTCTTGAAATCTTGACTGGACTGCCCCAGGTTAACTGGATTTTGAAAGATTTATTGAAACTTGACTGGACTGCCCCAGGTTAATTGGATTTTGAAAGATCTGTTGGACCTCGACTGGACTGCCCCAGGTTAATTGGATGGTGACATGTCATGCCCCTTGTTGAAGTGATTTTTACTTACTGAGAGAGTCTTCGTTCCTCCGAACATTCGCTGTATCAATTTCTTCGCTGTCAAACAAAAAGTCAAATGCAGACAGTGATATTCAAGCAATGCAAAGTTTATGTTTGTCTCGAAGTTTTGAAAAATGCGCTTTTTAGCAGAAAACTTTTCATAAGAAAAGTCAACACAAGATTTAGAGTAAAGCCCTACAGGAGTCAGGATACCTTTTGTAACAGTATGCTTTCGAACTAACCCATGCTTCAATTAGGACTTTTGAAGGGTTGTAACGTGGCCTGGTTCACGGTTTAAGAAACAAAGGATAAAGGCTCAAAGTATATTCGTACCCACCCGCTCTTCGTGATGTTCTTCAACCTAAACTCAGTTAATTGTGCGTCACACTCTGTTTTGAGTTTGGAACGACTTTTGGGCGATGGTTCACCAGTTGAATTTGGGGAGACAGTCATCATCTCCTTTTTCTTTTTCAACATTTTTCATGTTGTTGAGGATTTTGTAATGACCTCACTATTTTGATTTTGATTTGTTATCCCTAACTTTTGCCTGACTGTTCCCATTTTCGCGATTACAGTCAGCGGGATGCCCCAGTTTTCTTAAGCCTCCTTTATGGGTTTTGGCTTGGTGGGCTTTTCTCTTTTGAGAGATTGACTGTCTATGTGATAGGGAACCACCCTTGTCTTTTGATTCCAAAGGAATGCTTTCTTTTTCGACGTCGTTCGTTGTATTACGAACTGAGAGTTTGCGACTTCAATGCGCATTTTCTTGAATTAACTGAGATACTACCCTGTCCCGGGTTTATATCAAAAGTTTTGATCGTTTAGAACAGAAAACTCCTACTTCTTTGGCTCGAAGGGGTTGACTAGGGATTAACTTCCTTATAACTCCAGTGTTTGGGAATTGAAAGAAATGCTTGTACATCATCAGCAAGGTCTGTTCAAAAGCATATTGTATAAGATCATGGTATTGTTTCGTCATCCTCCCTCTAAAGGCTTATAGCTTTTTATCAAGAGTCAAATATCATAAAGAAAAGCATGAGAATAGTGAAACGAATGGATGAATCCAAGACAAACATATGCAATGCATTAATGAAAACAAAGTTTAACATCAACAGATAATTGTTTGACAGCAAAAGAAATTACAACTTTGAAAATTCCAAAATGAAGGAAAAGTCTTTCAGCTTGAGCTTCGTCATTTCAGGTGGAGAACCCTTTAACGGAAGATTTTCATCTCACCGTCTGGCATGAATTCCAGCACTCCAATATCGATCAGATCTTGAATCTTGTTCTTCAAGGCCCAACAATCGTTGGTGTCGTGTCCCGGGCTGTAGGAGTGGTAAACACAAAATGCATCGGGATGATAGTGAGGAGAGGAGGTATTGAGCTTCTGAGGAGGGTCCTTTAGGGTGAGCAAGTTGACCTCCAACAGGCGCTTCAGTATGAAGAATGATGGTATTTCAGTCTCTGTGAACTGTCTTCCCGACGTTTCTTGCTTACGCCGATTACCCCTTTGACGCTGGCGAGGTTGTTGATGGGCTTGTGACCCTGAAGCAAGCAAAGGAGTTTTCCCCTTGTCTTCTTGAGTGGATGAAGGCTGAGCGGTGACTTGCTCTTCAACCTCAGATCTCTGCCCTAGTTGGTTGTTTGGAAGCAGTTGGCGGACAAGAACTCTGAGTTCCTCTTGTCTTTGAGATAGGTCTTGGATGAGAGCCATTTGGCCCACCAACTGTCCCATCACCTGGGTCCTTAATGTTGTCAGATCAAACTGCATCTCTGCAAGCTGATCACTCTTGGCATTGTTGGAATTCTCCAAACCCTTTGTGAGGAGAGCTTTCATCTCTTCTTGCCCCAGAGACAAGTTTAGGAACATCTCCTGCAGCTGAGCAGTCTGGTCTTGGATGTCTTTGACATACCTTTCTAGAGCCATCTCTTACTGAAATAAACAGCAGGAGAGTAAGGAAACCTAAAAAAGGAAAGACTATCAAAATGCAATGCATGATATGTGGATGCATGCCTTCAAGGATCTCTTGGGGTAAACACAAGAAAATGTTAGAGGTTGAACTCTGCTCTTGGATTGGAGAACTTTGCACCGGTGGATATCTTTCCACGAGAATCAAGCTCACCATGTCGAGTGGGTCATAGCCACTGATTCAAGTTGTTGCACTTGATCTTTGTTTGGAGAACTTTGTATCGGTGGATGTCTTTCCACGAGAATCAAGCTCACCATGGGTTTGTTGCACTTGATCTTTGTTTGGAGAACTTTGTATCGGTGGATGTCTTTCCACGAGAATCAAGCTCACCATGTCGAGTGGGTCATAGCCACTGATTCAAGTTGTTGCATTTGAACTTTGGTTGGCATTGGTTAGAGGAGAAACCTCTTACCCCTTGGTAGACGTCTGGTTCAACGTAACCCTGCATCAAAAGAACCCTCGAGATCCTTGAAATGGTTATTGAAAATTCTATGGTATGATGTCATGATGTTATGTACATGTATGCACAAGCAAGTAAGTGTATATACAGACAAACATATTCACACAAAGCAAACAAGTCCTTAGGTTTAGGCTTGCATGGGATTTAGGTAAGTATCCTCTTGAAGTTAGTTGGCTCATCCTGTCCTAAAATAGAAACCAGGTTCTAAGGAGCTCAATATCATTGGATTGTTTTCTGTGTTCATTGTTTCGGTTTATCCACTTAACTGGCGACCAAAATATTCCAAGAAAACAACCCTCAAATGAGTGTAGTATCGAGTATCTACCAACTTCGGACTGCACCAAAGTCGGTCATCTCACTACCCTAAAAAGGCTAAGATGGTCAATTAAGGTTCTAAGAGTTCGTTAGTGCTTCACGACATCACTCAGCGGCCCCGTACTCTCCTTGATTGAACTCAAGGGTTACCGATACTCACAAATATGTCACACTAACATAGCTTACTGCTTCAACCATGTCGGTATACCCCGCACAGTTCCCTCGCAGTTTTTTGCTATTTACCTAAAAAGGTGCCCCAAATCCGGGTGTAGGATTTTCAACAAACCCAAACAAGAACCCAAAAGATAAAGCAATCAAGTCAATCAAAGCAAGAAAGTAAAGGTGATCTAAACCCTAAGGTAACCCCACTTTTAAGTTTGTCCCCAGCAGAGTCGCCAGTTCTGTGATACGGTGGGAGAACTGACTGTGAGTTTTGCGTTTGTATTCGCACTTGTGCGGTTGAGCAAGAGTCGCCACCGACTTTTTATTTTATCCTAAAGGAAAGGTTAAAAAAGCACAGCAAAAACCTTTTGAGATATTTCGTGGGTCCGGGGGGTAGATTATGAAAAGGGAAGGTATTAGCACCCTTTTCATCCATAGTTATCCATGGGCTTTTAGTTACTTGGTTTTTTAGATCACTTGCCTTGATTTTCGATTGCTTGAAAATGGTGTGTAGGTGTATGTGTTTGAAAATGTTTTGGAAGAAGATGCCTTGTCTTAGGCTAACCTTGTAACAATTCTTTACTCGAATGTTAATCAAAACAACTGGTCAGGCGCATTCCCTTTTCACTGATTTCTTACCAAACACTTGTAAATCCAAACTGAATGTATCCTTTGACTGGTTCAAACAAACAAATGTGAATTCAATCCAAATGCATTCTTTTTACTGATTAAGTCAAACAATGCGAATTCAACCCAAATCTCGGAATAACTTGCAAAGTGCTGTAGAATTTAAATCCTTCTGAGAACGTGCCCAAAAAACCCTAATTCCTGATTAAATTCCAAAGAGCGTTCGCCTGATCAAAGTTGAGCCAACGTCAACCAAAACCCTAAGCCAACTGTGTGAAACATTCCAGAGCCCTGAAAAATCAATAAAACCCTAATTTTGCTTGGCTGACGAGAAAAGTCCGTTTGACCGATTCTTGAGCCAATCTGAAAAATCAGGAAACGCCTGAAGCTGTGATTTCTTGTGGAAAAATGCGAGGGAAAATTTTGGGGTACAACAGTACTGAAAATATTTGCTCCTGTCATCCCCGGGCTTCGCAGGAGTAGATCGAGGACATTTGATGCCTCCGTCCATGAAGTCGGTATTAGTGAACTCTGCTAAGATGTGCTCGCAGGAAGCTGTCAGTGGAGTGTATTCGGTGAATCATCCTGCGGGTCCCCCGTGCTCGCGAGGATCCCGCGACTTATAATAATCCCTTCTCTTCTCGCCCGTTCGTCGAGGAGGCCCTGCGTCCTGGTGTCACAGGGTGTTGGTCGATCCTTGATTCCTTGGGTCGCAGGCTTTGTTGGCCGCTTCCCTCTCCTCGTAGTCCATATAGGCCCTAACTTTTTCGAGGAGAGCATCGAAAGTCTGGGGTGGTTCGATGCGACGGCCTTCCTGAACTCCGTGTCCGGGAGGAGTCCTCTCTCGAGCAAATATCTCTTTATGTGATCGCTGCACAGGACCTGAATGGCCTCACCATTGAACCGATCGATGTACTCCATGAGGGCCTCGTCGCTTCTTTGGATGATAGTCTCAAGGGCGGCCTCAGTCTTTGGGTGTTGACGAGACGTTGTAAAGGAACTGATGAACTGTCTCTTTAGGTTTCTCTAGGAGGTGATTGAACCTGGGGATAGATTTTTATACTAGTCCATTGTAGTTTTCCTCAAGGTCGTGGAGAACAACCGACATTTGATCGGTCCCCCGATGTTATGATAATGGATTATTGCCTCGAACGCGTCGATATGGTCGACAGGGTCATCAATGCTGTCATATTCCTTTAGTTGGGGGAGGCTTCTCCATTCCTCTAGGAATGGGCGCCTCCATGATTGCTTGTGATAAGGGACCGTGGGGGTCGTCTTCGTCGCTTCTGTAGGGGGAGTGGGAAGGAGACCGGTTGTAGTGGCGGTCATAGTGATGTCCCTGGCCTCAGGGAGGATCCCTTGGTCGAGGATGCGCTTCTATGTTGCCCCTGTTTTTGTTTTTAGGGGATCGTTGTTCCCTGTGCGAGGGGTTGAGGGCACGTCTCCCGGTAGCCTCGGGCATTATCCTCTCCAACGCGGGGCGTCACCCAGTCCGTCAGGGAGATTGGCTTCGCGACTTGTCCCGTCTGTGTCTCCGCGAGGGAGATTGAATATGGTCTTCATTCTGACGAGGAGGTGGAGTGTCAGGTCTTCTGTGTCTTCTGGGGGCTCGACGAGAGTTCTTGGGCACCCTTAGTCGCTCACCTTGCGAGAAGATTAAGTAATTCGTCTGGTTAATGGCTGCGAAGAGAGCCCTGGTCATGGCATCCGCGCCCGCAGGGATGGGGACCTCTTGGAAAATGTTTGACTCATAGTTCTAGGGCGCATGGGCACCCTCATGTGGTCGAGAGCAGGATGATGAAGAGGCGGTCATGCCGTCTCTCTAATTCTGCATGAGACCGTCCATGTCAACGTCGTTCCCGTTGTTGTTGTTGTTGCCCATGTTGCCGACGACGTTGTTGTTGGGGTCGGTGAGATGGGCGTCTAGGTTGTTGTTGGCAGCTGGGTCGGCCATGACAATCAAAAGAGTTTGGAGAATTGCTTTAGTCTTGGGTAAATGAAAGACGGGGAAGCTTGATTCCCACAGACGGCACCACTGATCGTATATGACTAGAATGGATCGTCAAAACCTACGAATGTGAGTTGAGCAGCAACTGGAAGCGAGTTGGGGGAAGGGGGGGTACTTGCAAGACACTATAATGCCAAAGTAAGGTTCAGAGCAGTGCGAGTAAATATGAGAGTGAGTATGAAATAATGAATATCTGACCCTCTCAAGTGAGAGGGTATTTATAGCCCCCAACGCTGGGCCAAGGTCCCCATCATTGGGCTGGGCAAGCAGGCCTAAAATGAAGACTGTCATGTCCTACGTGCGTAGTGGAGCCAGCACGTGGTCTCCAACCTGGATGGACTCTCTCGAATATTTAGGAGGATAAGGATGCCGTTTTTTCGAGACCAAGAGGACTCCGTGATATTCAGGGGTGTGGCGAGTCAACTCTACGATGGGGATGTTTGTGATGTCCTTCTGTCGTCGTGGGCCCTCCTCGCCAGCTGTGAGGTCGTCCAAGAGGGCTTATCTTGGTCGACGAGAAGAGTGGAGGATGCTCGCGACTACTGGACTTAACCCCGTACGGAGAAGCCGCGTTTTCCCGAAGAGTGAGACTTTTATCCGACATAGTTGAGGGCAGGCTCGATCAGCATAGTTGGATTGTGGCTCGTATGAAATTGGACCGAGTGCTTGTGAAATTTTTTTGGACCAATTAAAAAGCATATGATGATACTTTCTATATTAATGTAATGCTAACCCTGCATCTCCATGTGTAAGTGCATGCCAAGGAACTAAAAATAAGAAGAGACAGTTACAATGGCCACTCTTATTTCTAAGCATTCTATTTTGAAATGAGAATTTGGGTTGGTTTTGCTGTTGGGGGGGAGATACTAGTGATACCATTGTTGGAGGGAGATACTAGGAGCGTCAATACATAATGTAAGAATAAACACCTTTGTGAGAGACACACCACTTATCCATCTAAAACCTTAAGGTGATAGGTGAGTGGATTCTCCCACTTATATATACTTAAGTCTCCACATTCATATCCAATATGAGACTATTTCCCCACTTACTCACACTTGTTATATTATTCCAACATATTTCATAATTACTCATCACTTCATTTCACATTTTACCTAAAAATTTGTAAGATTGAAATAAGTTATCATGCAATAAGTTAGTATAATGTCAAATATATTAAATTGTTAATCACAATGCTATCTTTTTCATTTTATAAGTTTATGATTTGTTAATATTTGATACTGTTTGAAACTTTGAATAAATTATTTATGATTTTTAATAATATATTTATAATTTTGTTATTTATTTATTTATTTATTATTCATTTAAACTACAGTTGAATCGATTAAACAGATTGAACCATAACCTAAAAATTACGTCAGTTTGATCTGTAATTCGATTTTTAAAACATTTATCTTAATAAAAATTAAAATAAAAAATAAATATTTAAAACAAATCAGTGCATAGTATTATTCTCTTAAAAATAAACAAAAAAATATTTAACAACGATACAATATAAAAACGAAGAGTCAATCATGTACCAACTCAAAAGCACAAATTGAACACGTGCATCGATTGGAATGAAAATGTATTTAGGTTTTGAAAACACGTGTAAATTTTGAGCCCACACAAAAGAGACCAAAGAAAATAAATCACTTTTTAACTACCCTAACAAACAACGTGGAGGCCAGGGCATCTTTGAAGCTTGTGTTGCACGTCCAAACACGTGCTTTCCTCTTTTAGATTGACGTTGAGATAGAGAGCATAACAGGCTCATTGTTTATAATTGTGTCTAAAGTGACTTTGAACTTAATCCTGTTTTTTTTTTAAGTTCTCCTTGCAAGTTTGGTATAGAATGGCTTTTAGTAAAAGGAATGAGAAAAAAGAAAGACAGATATATTAATCTAATAATTTAAATTAAGTGAGTGAATTTGTTTTTTCTCTTCGTAATACAAGGTCCATCTAAAATGAGAAATCTCTACATTATATTGAAGAATATTTCAGAAAATTTTGGAGAACCTAGATAATTTTTTTCAATCTAGTATAATCCCTTATAAAACATACTTTCAAAATATTTATGATTTTTTTTTAATATAAATTTAATAGAATTGTTAACGGCATATGTTTAGATTCGTCAAACTCTGATCCAACTTCGAACAATTGTTCATCTCGATCTCGAACCATTATGAGAAGACTCCAACAAATATCCTTGTATCTAAACTTAAATCTATGATGTTTCGATTAGTGAAGCTCACTTTGAGCTTAGGCCGACCAAGAATCTTGATCTCCAACTCCTGCCAAGGCTTGTTAATAGATCCCCACGAATCTAAATTCAAATTCGTAGATCTAGGATCAATCGAGTTTCATTCACCTCTGATATAGCAACACCTGGGGTCCTTAATTGTAAAATAAGCCCATTAGATAGATGTTCTCAAATCTGAGTTTGGATTCATCACAAATTTGGACAAAGACAGAAGAAATCACATATGAGAGTTGTCTTTGCATAGATGCCACCATTACTTTTCTATGTTGAATGTCTCATTATTGTAAAAGCCTCACGTCAGATGTCTCATCATCGTAACGACTTGAGTTTGGTCCTAGACGATCATAAGATTTTGAGATAGTGGAATAATAAGGGAGTTACGAGGTGATTGTCATCTTATAGTATGGGGAAACTCAGGCGATCAGATGGTCGATTGAGTATCAAACTCGATGGAGCAAGTGAAGGCCATGTGGCTCTCCATCGACATCCAAAGTCCCTAGCACCCCGACACCATTCTAAAGGACAGACTATAAGCACAATCGGGGAGTAAATCAAGAAAAGGAAAGATAATCTATTTACCACGGTTATCTCGTGAATAATTGTACGAGAGATTTTATATTCTATAAAACCCGAAGAGCATCGAAGGTCTATGGGCCAACACGAGTTCAACACATGGATTTCTTCGATCCTCTGTCGAACAACCAGGCAACTCAAACATCCCGAAGAGAGCTCGAAGCCCAAAGGCATCAGGCCTCCTCAAACACGAGAAGTAGAACCCAGACACATCCATCAAAGACTGGTCATCTCCGTGTTTCCAGTGATTTCTGGTAAACAACCGCTAGTCTTCCAAACTATCGAATAATCTTTATTAACGCTACTCAATCTCTCTGGTAACTCACAGGATCGACTAGATTGATCCTAGGACTCCTTGGATATTAAAGTTACTCTCACAATCGAACAATTATTCATGGTTGCTATTGTACAAGTGTTTGGTTTATTTCGATCCTTCTCTCTAAGAGTTTAAAAATGTGGTCAAATTGTACATGAAAACTAAATTATACGAATAAATGCTAATCGTAATACTGATTGAAGAGACATATAAAACTGTATGAAAAATGAAGTAAATGGTTTCGATTTGCAAAACATTTAACATGAAAGGTTTCTGGAATGTAGAAGTTTAAAATGTGAAGAAAGCGTTTAATGCAATTTTAAGTAAAAGGATGCGTTTGAAAAACAATACTTAGAAGTAAAGGTATTGAAAGCGTAACAGTTCTCTGAAATATAAAGTGCTCGAAATATAAAGAAAGCATTAAAGAGTAAAACTTTGAGGAAAAGACTTTGAAATGAAAAGACAATAAATAAAGAAACTTGCAAATGTTGTTCGACAAAAGAAAAGAGGAAAGTACTGGAAATGGTAAAAAGGCTTTCATTAAGTTAGAAATACATGGTGCTATCATACATACATCTCTCTTGCATTCGTTTCCCTTGCCATGTGGTAGTTTGAATGTTATTGAGTATTTTGTATAACAGATATGACACCCTGAAATCCTAATACTAAGACTTCTATTTATACTAATTCGACCCTAACGGTCTTGCTATAGGATCATGCCACGTTTCGAACATGCAAGACAATGCTTCTTTCATCTTTCCACGTGTCCCCAAATGCTCCAACACATAACTTTCAAATTTTGAAAGTCCCGCTTCCATTTAAATTTTAAATGCTTTGGTGTTTCTCCGTTTCGAACGCTCTTCCCAAACCTAGCCTCGCTGTTGTTTCGAGACCCCTTTGGATATGTTCCCATAATCACCGTTCGAAGCTTCAAGCTTTGACACACTCATTCGAAACACTGCTTCTGCAACTTCGAAATATGGTGTTTAATTCCATTTCGATCAGAACTCTTAACCAATTTTAAATTCTAAATAACATTATCAAAATCTTCAGCCAACAAATTGCCCCTTTAAAATATGTATTTCGATCTCTTTGAGAAATACCTATTTTAAACATTTATACAAGATTTTGATAGGATTTTCGAATCATCATAACATTTAATGCCTTTGACTCCAGTCACATCAATCATAGCACCTTTTGAGTTCCTTAACCGCCCAGAGTCACTTCACAGCGTGGTGCAGTTATAAGTAATGATTGTTTTTAAATCACGCCTATTACCTATATCAATTTCTCGCCACCTCTTTATCACACCAACCCATGATCCCCACGTATCACACTTTTACTCGGTGGATGTTTAATCTTCTCATTATAAAACGTCAATTTACTCTTCCTTTTCCTTTTTTACACTCTAAGTCTTTCATACTCTGAATTTTCACTCTTCTTCTCTCATAAACAATCTAAGCTCTCAAACAACAAAAATGTCTTCCTCCACCTCTTCCCAACTCAAGAAAGCCTCAAAGAAGAAGGGAAAGACTACAGGAGCAACCATGGAGAGTAAAATCGTCACCATTCAAGGCCAATCTGCTCTTGCTCCTCAAATTATTTCCAAAGAAAAAGAAATGTTGTACGCATCACAGGTACTCATCCCTACCCATGTTGCTGGTAAGAGGTTAGCCTTAAATGGTCCTCTTACAGTTTTTGAAATACTAAAGGACACCAGGACAATTTTTCCCGTATGTTATAGCTTCAAACCTTTATTCAACAAAATGGATACCCCTAGGGTAGTAGAATCCCTCAGTTCGAATACCGCAGAAACCCCAACTGTTCCTCCCAAGGACCCATTCGTTTTGGATTATGTAAAAAGCAATTTTAAACCATTTAGATCTTGCCCTACTTCTGATATTGCCTATCAAAATTGGTTCGCGAAAGTAGAAGCCAAAAAATCCCAGCAATGGGAAGAACTAGGCATTTATAACCTCATTAAGCTATCGAAACCTGGATTCACCTATAGCCATCCTTTGCTGTTTGCGTCCCTTTATTTCTGGGATAGTACCTACAACACTTTCCATCTCCCATGTGGAATGATTACCCCAACTTTCTTTGATATATCGGCTATTACTGGGCTGTCGCCAGTGGGAGAAACTTATGTTCCTGACAACGAAGAACACTCCAACATAATTGACTTCGAAGTCAAGTTAGCCAGCTTTTCCAAATTTATCAGCCATTATCATGCTGAAGGGGATAATGTGTCTGACATAGAGCATATTGCATTCTTAACCCTGTGGCTGTCTAGGTACGTTTTCTGCAGTAGATCCCTGCAGGTAGCTAGTAGGTTCATTCCTCTAGCTAGGGATTTACACGAAAATCGCAAAGTGTGCCTAAGTGAATTACTCTTAGTTGACCTCTATGAGAGCCTGAGGTCAGCCGTTTCGAGTCTCAAATCCCACACCTCTAAAAACATTCTATTAGCTGGCCCATTTTGGTTACTCCAATTATGGCTAAACGCCATGTTCGAACCTTCTTTACCAACCGCCAACACCATAGATGATCAAGATTCAGAAATAAGTGATAGGATAGTCGAAGGCACTAGGCTTCGAAGACTAACTCCTAATGATGACAAGGATGACTTCAAGGTTCAATTCTCGAAGTACATCATGATCCTCTCCAAAAGGCATAAGTTCGAAGAGAGCATGGCGCCTTTTGCTTCGAGGACTCATGGACCTTCTTGGTTCACCATGGCTCTCTCAGAAGCCATTAAGAGCAAGGAGATCCAAGATGTATGGAGAGCTTTTTTGCTTCCTAGACTCATCTCTTCAAGGATAACCCCAGCTAAGAATCAAATTCTCCTCTTTGCCTATCAACCAAACTTCGTTTCGAGGCAGTTTGGCTTATGCCAACTGATTCCTGAACCTTTGTTCCAGACTGAGAGCGCCATCACATCTGGTCGAACTTTCAAGGCAAGGGAAGCCAAGATCCAGCAAGAACAATATCAAGGCTTTGCCCAATTTGAGCTGATAGTCTTCGAACCTACCCATCTCGCGGCTAAAGGATTTCTGGAGTGGTGGATTAAGTTTTATCAAACTTGCATGTTCGATACACTTACAATTCGACAGAAACTAATTGATGCCTTCGATGTGCAGGTACCAGCAAAGAAAGGTATGTTTACTCATGCCAAAGAAATAAAAGCTTTTCAAAATTATTTTGAAACTACTTACGACCCCACGCGCTTGGACTCCATTGTGCATCAAGCAGCTGAGACCTTGAAGGAAAAATTTAAACAAAAAGTTTCTAAGCTAAAACTTCCTTCAGGGCTGTCACCTGAGGATAGGTATAGGTTGGCATTCGAAATGCATCCACCTAAATTTCCCAGATTACCTACCTCAGAACTGGCTCTGGCTTGGTTTCCCCCATATCCATGGTGGTTTACTTGCAAAGAGATGTTCAAATATCTTCAAAGGAAACCAAAGCCATCTGAGACTGTGACATGGGCTCGACACTGGCTTTATGATTTCCCAGGACATCTTCGATATGACCTTTCTGCCATGTCAATTAAATCTGATCAAGGCACAGGTGCGAATGCTTGGGAACAATCCCAAATGTCTTTTATTTTCCATATCTTTAACCTTTGCCTTAATTGTTTTGATTTTCAGCTATCAGGATAAAGACTGCTGCCTCGAAATCGAAGGAAGGGAGTGCCTCTCAGACCTCCATTGAAACTACTGAAAAAGCTAATCCACCCGAAACAATTGCTACTGCTGCAACTACAACAACAACAATAACGCCAACAACAAGTGCCCCAATTCCAACGGTAATCACTTAGTTTTTGATGCTTCGATTTCACTCAAGCTTTTTATATCTAACTTCGTTAAAATTCGTTCAGACCAACAAGCTTCCTCCCACTACTCCTAAGAAGCGAAAACCAAGCACTACTGGGGAAGATCCCACTGCTGGAGGAAACTCAAATACTGCTTCGAAGAAGAAGCTAAAGAAAGCTACACCTAAAAGTACTGTCCCGACTAGCGTCTCTGGACTCGACTCCAGGGATGCTGCTCCCTTACCAAAATCCAAAAATCCACCTTCGACCTCCAACCCACAGTTGGAACGCATAGCTAGTAACCTCTCCTCTGAGGGCCCACAGGTAAATCGAACTTCCTCTAAAAATGTTTAACTTCTTATTATCTTGGTGAATATTCTTCTTTAACATTCTGCCACTCTTTGCAGAACATCTTGAATCCCACTTCTACCATTTCGACCTCACCGTCCAGAGCTGCTGCTCCGCTTAACTCCTCTCCTCAAGGAGATTCCAGCAATTTGGTCCAAAACAAAGGTTCTTCCAATGTGGCGGTTTTAGCTGGAACTTCTGAACAGCCAGATGACCAAGGTACCTCCATTCCTCTGAAAGAGGTGAACGAAACGATACTTCAAACGTCTGCAGAGGATTCACAAAGGGTTCTTCAAAAGTCCCCTCTTGAAACTCTTCAAGAGGACCCAAAGGATACTCAGACTGAAGAAGAAAAAACTGATTCTGGGCGAGAATTCGAAGAATCTGCAGGCGAAGAATCTGAGGAGGAAAACGCCAATGACGAGGAAAACGCCAATGATGGTTCGACTGCCGGGACGGAGTCTAACGCACATAGCGGCGAAAGGGATGGTATCGAAGTGGTAGATTTGGACGAAGATGAAGAAGACCAAGAGCACGAAGCAAATGAAGGGGATGGTGATGCAATCAACGAAACCCTAGAGGTTGAAACAAACGTGGTTCCCCTACGCGTGGAATTCCCCAAATCCTCTCCGTCTCGAATGACTGACGAGGAACTGGCACTTCTGAGGCGAAATGACCCCATTGGGTATATGAAGGCAAAGTTGGCTCAGAGGGATGTTCCAATCGCTAGGGCTGGCACAAGTTCAACCAGCTATCCTCTTCCCACAGATGAAAGAGTTGTTCTTCTTAACAAAATTAGGAGAACTATTCTCAATGTGGATATCTTCGAAGTGCTTAAGCAAGATAGTACTGCTTGCTATACTATGAAGGAGCTGCTCACAAAGGTCAATCTTTCCAACTGCTCTTTGCCAGTTAGTACTCTCTTGTTTGATCTTCAGAACTTGCTGGACAACGTAACTGGCTACCTTCTCCAAGACGAATCTGCTGCCAAGAAGGTTCACGAGAAACGCATTGCCATGGATGCCGCCTATGAACAAGCTTCGAAGCTTTCTCAAGAAGCTGAGGATCAGGCTATGCATCTGAAGCAGGCGAAAACTGAATATGAGGCTCGAGCTGAGTCCATTCTTATTTGGGAAAGGCAGATTCTGGAACTTCAGCAGAAAGTTAAGGAGGCTAAGGAACAACAACTAGCCTTCGAAACTAATCCTGCAGGTAACCAATTCGAAGAGCTTCTCAACCGGGGGCTTGCAGAAATGGAGACTGCAAAGCAACTTAAAGGAGAAGTGGCGACCTTGGAAGGTGCCAGGCGGTTTGCTCAGCAAAGACTTGAAACATTTCGAAGCACCTTTAATCGATTGAAAAATAATGTTTATTTCTAAATTTTTATGTCTGTCTGACCATAACTTTGGCTCTTTACATGTAATATTCGAACAACGCCATTTTGGCATTCTTATCTTGCCATCTTGGCTTTTTATAATATTTTGTTTATGTTATTATTATTCGAATCTCCCGCAGGCTTGGCTTATATTTCTTTAAATATTTCCCATTAACCTTTAGGACTCGTTTATCATCCAAGAGTTCTTCGACTTCGTATGCATTGTTTGAGAATACTTTTAATATTCGAAAAGGTCCTTCCCAATGAGGTGACCATTTACCTAATGCTTTGTTCTTCTTATCCATAGGTAATATGACTCTCCAAACCAAGTCATTAATAACGAATACTTTTTTCTTCACCCTTTTATTGTATGTTCTGGCCACTCTTTCTTTTTGCCTCATCAGAATTTCCAACGCATGTAATCTAATTTCGTCCAACTCAACTAATTCATTCATCATCATTTCCCAATATAATGCAGCTGGGATTTCGTTTTGTTTCTGGATTCGAACTGATTGCAGATGAATTTCTACTGGTAATACTGCATCATGGCCGAATGTAAGTTGGAAAGGCGTAGTGTTAGTGGCTTCTTTAGGAGATGTTCTACAAGCCCATAACACTTGGTCCAGAGTTTTGTGCCAATTTCTTGGCTTCTTGCCAATATGCTTCTTGATTAATCCTATTATTACTTTGTTTGCTGCTTCGACTTGCTCGTTTGCTTGAGCATAATATGGTGTTGATGTTAGCAATCTGAACCCCATTTCTTGGGCAAATCCTTGCATCTTTCTACCAATAAATACAGAGCCTTGGTCTGTTGTTATACTTTCTGGCAATCCAAACCTATAGATAATGTGCTTTTGTATAAACTCGATAATTGCCTCTTGATCAGCAACTACCAAAGGTATAGCTTCGATCCATTTGGTGAAATAATCTACTCCTACCAAGATATATTTCTGACCTTTGGACGAAGCAGGATTTATCTCCCCTATCAGATCCAATGCCCATCCTCTGAATGGCCATGGTTTGATGATCGAATGCAACTCACTTGCAGGGGCGTGTTGAATTCCTGCATGTTTCTGACATTCCTCACATCCTTTAGCAAAGTCTATGCAATCTTTGAGCATGCTAGGCCAATACAAACCATATCGAAATAGCAACCATTTCATTTTATGGCCTGCTTGGTGTGCCCCACATGCCCCATTATGGACTTCAGACAATGCTAAATATGCCTCACTTTCTCCTAGGCATTTCAATAATACACCTTCTTGGGTCTTTTTGAACAATTCGTTCCCCATGAGGAGATATGACAATGCTCTGTATTTTGTTTTTCTATCCACCTTTAGAGTTGGGTCTGCTAAATAACTCTTTAATGGACTTCGCCAGTCTGTATCTGACAAAGTATTTATGGCTAGAATTTCGAATCCTTGTTTCTCAGCATATCCCAATCTCATACTTTCTAGATCCGATGGTGTGAATCTAGTAGCCATAACTCTTCCCCTTATTTTGACCAAATCTTTAAGATTCTTGGTAGATACTCTATAACCTGAAGCCAACTGCGCTAAGTCATTTGCTTCTTGGTTTTCTAATCTTGGTATGTGTTGAATGTCCATGTATTCAAACTTTCTTAATAGCCTATTGACTATGACGAAGTATACCATTAAATTTTCCTTTATGCACTTGTATTCTTTTGTGATTTGTTTGACCACCAATTCAGAGTCTCCTTTAATTTCGACTCTGGTTGCCCCCAATTCCAACAAAGCTTCAAGTCCAACAATGAGCGCTTCATATTCAGCTTCGTTGTTCGAACAACAAGGACCATCCAATTTATACTTGAATTTTGTTGGAATTCCTTCAGGAGAAATTAGAAGGACTCCAACACCACTTCCATTCCTGTGGGTTGAACCATCAAAGTACAATTTCCATGGTTGCATTTCGACGTAACTCATGCTTGTCTGCTCAACCAACGAATGATCCACAATGAAATCAGAAATCACTTGACCTTTCATAGCTTTTAAGGGCATAAAAGTCAATGAATATTCTGTTAAGGCCAGAGCCCACTTTCCAACTCTACTATGCATTATTTGCTTTGAAAGCATATGTTTAATGACATCGAAGTGAGACGAAACATAAACATCAACAGGTTTTATATAATACTTGAGTTTCATACAAGAGAAGTATAAACAGAGACATAGCTTTTCTAAATTGCTATATCTGGTCTCTGCATCATTTAGCACTCTACTTAAATAGTATATGGCTCTTTCGACGCCATTGTTATCCTCTTGTGCTAACATACTACCTATGCTAACTTCAGAAGCAGATATGTACAGTCTCATGGGCTTCCCCCATGATGGTGGAGACAAAATAGGAGGCTGGGAAAGATATTCTTTTATTTTGTCAAACGCCTCCTGGTGAGCTTCGTTCCATTCGAAGGCCTGACCTTGCTTCAGACGAAGTAACGGAGAGAAAGCTTGGGTCCTTCCACTCAGGTTCGAAATAAATCTTCTGAGGAAGTTAACTTTCCCTAGTAGAGATTGCAACTCCCTTTTTGACGCAGGTGCTTTCGTCTCCATTATGGCTTTGGTTTTGTTCTGGTTGATTTCAATTCCTTTCTTGTGGACCACAAAACCAAGAAAATCTCCAGCCTGCACAAAAAATGCACATTTCAAGGGATTCATTTTTAAGCCATGTTTTCTCATTCGTTCGAATGATTGGCTTAAATGATGCAAATGTGCTTCTGCAGATATAGATTTGATGACTATATCATCAATATACACCTGCATGAAGGTTTCGATGAAGTCATGAAAGATTGAGTTCATCGCCCTTTGATAAGTTGCCCCAGCATTTTTTAAACCAAAAGGCATCACCACCCATTCGTAGGTGCCTAAGGCTCCTGGGCAACGAAACGCTGTTTTTGCAACATCTTCTTCAGCAATGAAAATCTGGTTATATCCAGAATATCCATCTAACATGCTCAGGTATTCAAATCCTGCAGCAGAATCTACTAGCATTTCTGCCACGGGCATGGAATATTCATCCTTAGGGGTTGCAGTATTTAAATCCCTAAAATCTATGCAAATTCTTAAAGAACCATTTTTCTTAATAACAGGTACTATGTTTGCTAACCATTCAACGTACCTTGTTGTTCTGATGAATTTGCAGCGCAGCAACCTTTCGATCTCAGTTTTAATTTTTGTGAGAACCACTGGTGCGAATCTTTTGGGAGTTTGTTTGATGGGCCTCTTGCCATCTTTGATTGGCAGCCTATGTTCGACCAACTCCCTCTTTAAACCAGGCATCTCATCATAATCCCATGCGAAACAATCTTTGTTTTCCTTAAGGACTTTGATCACTTTTTCCTTGAGGCCTGGGCTAAGTTTAGCACTCACGTAAGTTACTCTTTTCGTTTCTTCATCCCCTAAGTTGACTTCTTCGAGCGGGTCCTGTGCCAATATTTTGACACCTGAGTTTATGGGGTCCCTTTCGAAGCCTAAGGGTTCTTTGTCATAGATGGCATCCAACCTTTGATCCATCTCCAATTCTTTGATGGGTGAGCATTTCGCACCCCCCCCCACTGACTTCATTCGTCTTTACAGTTGATTCATTTATTTCAGCCTCTAAGGCCGCTTTCGATTCATTCTCAGCCATATAGGCCGAAATCCTTTCGAAGAAGGTAGACTCAGTCATGGTTAAGGTTGTCGAAGTTCCAGCCTGCTGGCCGTTTTTGTATAGCACCTTCAACTTCCTCTTCTTCACTGATTATTGTTCTATCCCAGTAAAGACCATCATGACGAAGTGTCATGTAGTAGTGGGCGTTTCTAGTTTCATTCATCTCATCGTTTGGGACACATGGAGCAATCTTTGCCAGATTTTTATCATAATCCCTTTTGTCAACTAAATTGACAGTTGACATAAAGTAACTCTGGTCTGCTTCGATGTTTTCCACGATTCCGTCATCTCTCCACAGAACTAGTCGTTGATGCATTGACGAAGGAACTGCCCCCACGCCATGAATCCATTCTCTTCCTAGCAGTAGGTTATAGTTGGCCTTGGCTTCGATAACCATAAACATGGTGGGCCTGCAACTTGAGCCTATTGTCAATTCCAACTGGACCACCCCCAGTGTTTTGCCCACTTTTCCCTCATAATTGGATAGAACCATATTATGGGGCTTGATATCTCCTTCGCGGATCTCTAACCTTTTTAGCATGAAATGGGGAATCAGGTTGACTGCAGCACCCCCATCCACTAGAACTTTGTTCACACCATGGACACCTACTTTCGCCCGAATGAAAAGTGGCTTGAGATGATTCTTCATTGCAGGCTCTGGACGTTCGAAGAACGCATTTTGTTCCTCAACAGCCCCATTGTCCATCACGTAGTAGCACACGGGCCTATGTTTCATTAAATCTGTGGTGTCTTCCTCCTCATATTCATTGATTTCGGTTTCCTGCCCAAATTCGCAGGGAAGCAAGGACACCACGTTACAGTTCAGGTTGAATGAAGACTCCCCCTCCGATTCGAAGTTATCTGTTATCATATCTTCGTCATCTTCCGGGCCTGGAGTATATTCCTTTGGTTCGTCTCGTTGGTCTTCAGAAAAAAGCCTCCTATTGATTGGAGGTTTCTCTTCAGTCTGATTTTTTGGTTTGTTGGTGCTTGATTCACCTTGTATCTTTGTTGAAGTATCCCCTTTGTTTGCCATAGCTTCTCTCTCAGCCTTTCGAATCCTTTGTTGTCTGCGCCACTGGGATCTTGACATGGGGTTCCTTCCTTTGTAATTCTCTAATCTTACTTCCTCCCTTTTTTGTGTGTTGAATTGCCTCCTGTATGTCACAGCATGGCGTGCATTTCGTTCAGCACTCCTCCATTTGTCTTTGCCTTTGTCATTTCTGACTTGTAGCCATCTATCGGTTGGCACTTCAGCAGGGAGTTTGAAAGTCACTCTTCGAGCAACTTTGGGGTGGGGGCTATCAGGTCTTCGCTGTTTGTATCTGCTGTCGAAACGCGGGCCCATCTGGGCAGTTTCTTGATGGTTCCAGCAAGGGGCGAAGGGGATCGTTTCGAAGGCCCTGGCCATGCTTTGGTCATACACAGCAGAACATCTTGGGCAAACCAAACACTTAGTTGCCCCTTTGTAGCAGCGAAAAACAAACTCCAACAGACTCTCTCCAGCCTTGGGATAGCACCTAAAGAGTTGGTTATCCTGGCGCCAATTGTTGCCAGTTCGAGCCCTCTGTACCCTTTCGAAATTTGCAGCAATTCTTTGGTTGCAGAGGATGCTGCACCTAGGGCACAATATCATGCCTGGATCTCCTTTGTGGCATGTCATGAGATAGTCTTTGAGAGTAGCATCTCCAGTGTGATTATCCCCCATTCTGTGCTTTTCTTTTTCTAAGTATTTTTTCACTTCCTCCATCTCAGAACGGGGTCCTTCCATATCCACCATATTTATTTCCACGTCCCCCTCCTTAGTTTCGTCATCGCCCCATCCTGTGGGCTTTATATCTTCGATCTGGACCTTCGAACTTTCTGGGGCAGAATATTTGACCAGATAGTCGAACTTTCCACTGGGTTCCCCCAGAGTGTCCCATATTTCCTTCTGAAGGGGAACTGGCTGCGTAATTTGGACTTTCTCCAATTCCAGCCTCAATCCCTCAGTGACTTGTGTCAATCCTTCGTTTTGATTCCCTTGGCCTTCAGTAGCCTGGGTTTCTCCTGCAACAGCCACAGGTGCAACAATCGAAGTGTCTGGCGTTTTCTGGATGTCTTCAGTGACTTCCTCGCTGACTTCGACCATCACCCAGTTTTCGACTCCAGTGTCCTTCTCTCCTGTTGGGGCATCGCTTTGATCAGTTTCCACCATGTTGACCTCTCCAATGCATGCAGGCTCGGAGTAGTTGGTGTCTGCGACGTCCAAAGGATCTCCGTCCACTTTCATCTTCACCTTATCAGCAAACTTTAGTCTGCCATCTTTGATCGCGTTTTGAATCAAGTCCCTGAAAAGAAAACATTGTGAGGTCTTGTGGCCTAGGAAACTATGATATTTGCAAAATCCCCTTTTCTTCCTCTGATCCAAGGGAGGTATTTTGACATTTGATGGCACAATTAGTTGGCCATCCTTGACAAGCAAGTCAAAAATTTCGTCACACTTAGTGACGTCGAAGGTGTAAACCTTCTTTGGAAACTTGTCACTTTTCTCATTTTCGACAATATCTTTCCCTTTCGTGGGAACTAACATTTTGCAGGAGTAAGGCGGGGCCTGTTTTAATTCAGCGAGGTCGATTTCGACCTCTTCGAATTCGAATTCAGGATATTCTTCTATTTCCTCAGTCCCAACATAGGAAACCCTTTCTTTCTTACTATTCTTAAAGACTCTGGCTTTTTCAGCTTTTAGTCTTTCGACCTGTCGAACCCTGTCGGCTAATTGAGCCATATCCCTCAAATATTGAGTATCTAATTTCTTTCGAATAGAATAATCCAAACCCCCAGCGGCCATTTCGACTAACTCATGTTCAGGCACTACTGTGTAACATCTGGATTTTAACAGCCTAAATCTATTCAAATAATCATCTATGGGTTCAGTGAACTTTCTCTTAACACTGGCCAATTCCTTCAAGCTTATTTTCGTTTGTCCCATGTAAAATTGTTCATGGAATAATCTCTCTAAAAGGGGCCAAGTGTCAATAGATCCAGGAGGCAACGTGGTAAACCAAGTGAAAGCGTTTTTTGTCAAGGAACTTGGGAAGTATTTGATCCTGAGATCTTCATTATTGGCTATATCTCCCGCTTCGGTTAGATATCTCGCTATGTGTTCGACCGTTGATTCGTTGGTGTCCCCAGCGAACTTTGTAAATTTAGGGACTTTGTATCCCCTTGGTAAATCAGTATGCATTATACAATCCAATATAGGAGAAGCGTAATTTGGCCTCCTCATTCCCGTATTGAGGCCATTCTGGGCCATGATCCTCTCTATCATGGTGGTTAGGTTATTTTCTGCCAAGATGTTATCGTTTCGAATCCTATGAACGACGGCATCGGCATCTTGATTTCGACCAACCAAAACAACTCCCCTGGGTTGTTCTTCTCAAAGTTCCGGGGCTTCTGGCCTTTCGATCCTTGCCCCTGGTTCCATAACTTCCCTTTGTGGGCCCTGAATTACTGGGGCTTCTAACCTTGGTGCTCTGGCCCCTAAGTTAGCTTCTTCTCTGGGTAGTCTCTGAATTGGGTCGTTAGCAATTCGTTCTATAACAGGCATGTTTGTTCGAAATCCCGCCTGGTTCTGCCTACGCCTTTCTGTGGGAGCAAAGAAATCTGCTATTCGACTCATATTGTCAGTGTTTTCCCTGTTCGTCACAGTCACATTCTGAACTATTGGGGCTAATATTTTCTGCATGGTTTGCGCTAACACCCCTATCATATTGTGGTTGCTATCATCCATCAATTGCCTAAAAGCCAACTGGTTATCTGTGGTTAGGATAGGCAACGTGCTATAACCCACTGACCCTTGGTTATTTGTCATAAATTGGTTCGCCCCAGACCCAGATCCTAGTTGTGGGGATGAATTCGAAGTGGAATTATGTAAACCTGCCATAAAAGATGTTGGCATTCCGTAAGAAGAACTCCTAATTCTATTCCCATCGAAGCCGGGTGGTCTAGTTAATGGTGTGGCTAAATGGGATTGTGTTCCTGGTGGTGGAACGAATCCCCCAGGGTAGCCCATAGTTCCAGTATTTCCTAAGATCGAACTGTTAGTTGATATGCCACTTACTCCAGTGGTGGCTATGTTACTGGTTGAAGATGCAACAGACTGTGCATTCGAAGGGATTACATTAGAAGTTCCGCTCGAAATGGACGCGTTAGTGCCTGTTGCATGTGGGTCACCTTGGTTTCCTTGTTGATTGTCTGAATTAGACATTTTGTCCAAACGTTTTCTTCTGGATAAAGGTTGGTTGCTGTTGGTTATCTTACCACTTCTTAGGTTCATAAAACAACAAATTTCTTATGGTTCCTACGTTTTTGGGATGGCTATGTCTCGACAATCCTTAATTATGATATCCAACTATTGGTCCCACCAGGTGTGCCAATTTGTTTCCAGTGATTTCTGGTAAACAACCGCTAGTCTTCCAAACTATCGAATAATCTTTATTAACGCTACTCAATCTCTCTGGTAACTCACAGGATCGACTAGATTGATCCTAGGACTCCTTGGATATTAAAGTTACTCTCACAATCGAACAATTATTCATGGTTGCTATTGTACAAGTGTTTGGTTTATTTCGATCCTTCTCTCTAAGAGTTTAAAAATGTGGTCAAATTGTACATGAAAACTAAATTATACGAATAAATGCTAATCGTAATGCTGATTGAAGAGACATATAAAACTGTATGAAAAATGAAGTAAATGGTTTCGATTTGCAAAACATTTAACATGAAAGGTTTCTGGAATGTAGAAGTTTAAAATGTGAAGAAAGCGTTTAATGCAATTTTAAGTAAAAGGATAGGTTTGAAAAACAATACTTGGAAGTAAAGGTATTGAAAGCGTAACAGTTCTCTGAAATATAAAGTGCTCGAAATATAAAGAAAGCATTAAAGAGTAAAACTTTGAGGAAAAGACTTTGAAATGAAAAGACAATAAATAAAGAAACTTGCAAATGTTGTTCGACAAAAGAAAAGAGGAAAGTACTGGAAATGGTAAAAAGGCTTTCATTAAGTTAGAAATACATGGTGCTATCATACATACATCTCTCTTGCATTCGTTTCCCTTGCCATGTGGTAGTTTGAATGTTATTGAGTATTTTGTATAACAGATATGACACCCTGAAATCCTAATACTAAGACTTCTATTTATACTAATTCGACCCTAACGGTCTTGCTATAGGATCATGCCACGTTTCGAACATGCAAGACAATGCTTCTTTCATCTTTCCACGTATCCCCAAATGCTCCAACACATAACTTTCAAATTTTGAAAGTCCCGCTTCCATTTAAATTTTAAATGCTTTGGTGTTTCTCCGTTTCGAACGCTCTTCCCAAACCTAGCCTCGCTGTTGTTTCGAGACCCCTTTGGATATGTTCCCATAATCACCGTTCGAAGCTTCAAGCTTTGACACACTCATTCGAAACACTGCTTCTGCAACTTCGAAATATGGTGTTTAATTCCATTTCGATCAGAACTCTTAACCAATTTTAAATTCTAAATAACATTATCAAAATCTTCAGCCAACACTCCGAAGCCAAAAACCCCATCCTTCAGATCAGTCGGCGGCCAAGCCACCCAGATAACACCTGTGAGGGCGACTGATCAGTATCTACTTGCGGCCGACCGTAATATTTAATTAATGCATTTTTAAATTTTTAGTCTAGTTGCAAATGCTGATATTATTTATATATTAATGGTTTTCTACTTTCTGTGTTGTTCCCTCTTTAGGGCACCGAAGCGTGGACGCACGAAACAACGAACCAAGGTACAACCAACACAGTTGATTCCCAAAATAAATAAATTCAAGGGTGCTGAGAGAGATTCTTTGTACGTACGACTACATCAGTTAATACCCCATAAGCCGAGTACACTTAAAGGGATTCAGGGGTGCTGTCGGAGATGCTTTGCATGTCTGACTACAACAATAAATACCCCGCAGTGTCGAGCATTCTTATAGTAATTCATGGATTCTATCAAAGATGCTTTGCACGTCTGATTACAACAAGCAATACCTCATAGCACCGATCATGCTTAAAGATTTTAGAGGAGTTGTCAGAGACGTTCCGTACATTCGACTACAATAACTAATTTCCTCAGGGGTGCAGTCAGAGACACTTTGAATGTCGGACTACAACAATCAATTCCCTCTAGTCAATTATTACACGCATTTCTACGTAGATGGTGCACTCTTATTCGAATATAGCTTATCCAAGGGACGTGATGATGGATCCCGAAGACATCCACATCGATTCGAGCTTTAGCTCAGGGACATGGATGAGGATTCTCTACCCTTGGTCAGGGGATGATTCTCTATGACACAGAGTGCAATTTAAAGCATAATCTCATATAGTCGGTCTCATGCCTCATTCTTATGAATATGATTCAAAGCATAATCGCATCTAGCCAGTTTCATGCAAAATAGTTACATGTGGAATCAAAATATAATCGCACCTAGTCGGTCTTATTCCTCATAATTACGAATTCAACGTATGGTTGTACCAAGCCAAATTAACATTTTGACATTATAAACAAAATTTAAAGATAAACTACATCAAACCGAACTCATACATTATCAGTACAAGCATATTTCAATAAAATACATACATTATGAGTACATATAAACATCTTACCAATAAAACGCGTACGTCTTAACGTGAAATACTCATGAATAACGCTCCCAAACATGGCCTCACGGAGAACTTAAGGTTATTTATATTTTAAGTAAATATTGTTTATCACTCTTTGTAGCAAACAAACTTTATAAATTGCAGGGGTCAAAATCGAACCCTGGCGCTCCCCGACTCTCAGTCAGCTGAAAATTACGATTAAAAGAAGCACAATATGAAACCAAAAGCACAAGTATGAAAAACATAATGATATAAATAGATATTGTTTACAAGACGAGGCAAAAAAACCCGACAAAGTCTTACAGAAACAAAAAAAAAGAAATAGAAATGGGAGTTAAAAGATCCTCAAATGCCAGTGCCCGACCCCAATACACCTGAACCATCTCTTGCATTCTCTCTAGGAATGGCTTGGAATGGATCTAGTTGGTCGGCAGTGACATAAATGTCCGGGAAAAATCCTTGCGCTTGTTCCAACATCTAATATCGGACCCAGTACACATATTACATTACCTGCTGAAGGGACACAAGATGTCCTCCGTATTCCATTAACTTTAAAATGATAATTGAGTTTGATCCAAGATACAACATTGAACTTTCCCTCATACTCCAAATGACTTGGGATTTCATCATCATTAGGCTCACACCCATTTATACACCGATATAGCTGGACAAAGTCACCGACATGTTGCATTATTTACTGGGAAACTTCTATTTTTCCCTCAGTCAAGACAGAGGGAGGCATCAGTTTCTCGATAAGATCCTCACGCCCATTAACATTCCCTGAAAATAGAGCTTATGAAGAATCACTGGAAGAAGCTCTTTCTAAAAAGGAGTCCCCATAAACTCCTTCCATTTCTGAATCATCAATCAGAGAGCAGATCAAGTACTGTTGTTGAGAATCATGCTCTTGCCTAATATCACTTACGCTAGCTAGATCAAGTACTGAAGCTGAGTATCACGCTCTTGCCCACACTACTATTGAATTACTCTGGTTATTATCACTTTTCAATGAGCTTACAATATTGTTGCTTCCTCCCACTCTTTTGAGTTATAAACTCAGTGCAATCCAATTATTCCACAATCCAATACTTCATACTCGCACAAAACATATTGAAATTGATATACATTTCGTTCATGAGCGTATCATCTCTTAGAAGATGAAGATTCAACATGTTTTAAGCTCCTTGCAACTTGCAAACACTCTCACGAAACCCCTTGGCACGACTGTTTTTTAAGACCTTCGCACTGAGTTCAAAGTCACGACCTTTGTCCTTTCTTAAGCTTCTGGAGGAGCATTAGAAGAAGTAGTAGCTTGTAGACTATGGCATCTAGTGTTGCATGAGAATATAAGTTATATGTTTGGTAGTATAAACTTAACATACATATGATGCTATAAAACTATAAATATTAAAGCATTACTTTCGTAAAAACTCAACTCATTAATGTATAATACAACGAAATTTAAAGATAATTCTATCAGTTAGAGAGGATCACAATAGACGATAAATTTTTTTATAAAAAATTTAACACAATTAAGTGCATTATATTAGATTTCGAAATACAAAATCATCATAATTCTATTGTTTTATGTGCATTTTATAAAACAAAATAATAAAAAAATATAAATAAAATAAATAAAAAACTATTATAAAAAAACATATATACACGACTGAATAATGTCTCAATGTATTTTTTATAATAGAGAAACTAGATCCAACATTTAACCAACTTAGGCATCTAATATTCTGTAATGTCAACTATCATTAATTAGTTTTAATAATATTATTATGATGCCATTAAAGATTTGTGATGATGACATCTTCATCTAACTTTTATCAAATGACTCTTACTCACATCAACATCTCGGTTCTTGTGAAAATATGTTTCAGTTATCAAATATATAATTTGATTATTTGAAGGTGTCAAAAATCGAAAATAAAGAAAAAGAAAGGACTGAATTGCAAAAAAGAAAAAGAATAAAAGGCGAGTGAGAACAGAAGAGAGCCCAACATCACTCATTCACAAATTCTGCCATCGACTCATCGATCTGTAGTCGACGACGAACATGGCCTCACATCTCTGCAAATCCGCTTCCAGAGCCGCCAGGTCTCTTCTCTCCGCTTCATTTCACTCTCGTAAGTTCCATTTCTCATTCTCTCACGTCTCTGATTCATATCGATTCAAAATGTATTTAGATTTTGTTATCCTGAATCTGAGATGTATTGTGTTGATAGAAGGACGCGCCGTAGCGGCGGCTGCAGCTGTTGCATCCATTAGAAAGGTTCCGGTTTATGCTTCAAATTATGGGAGAACTGGTTCTGGAAATGGATCCAGCTCCTGGATTGCAGGAGCACTCACTCTTCCTGCTGCAGGTTCGGTTCAATTATCTATCGTAACAATATAGCTGTTTTTGTATAGATTATTATTTGATATTACATATTAGAGTATATTATATTTTCCTATCAGATCTTATCATGTGTATCATTTTGAGAATTACAGATTTGGATTTTTGCATTAACAAATTCAACTCGAGATGTTTGATTCAATATTAAATAATTAATGTATCTGGACTATATATGGACCAGATACCTATATTTTTTTGATGTATCTAGAAAAATAAAAACTAAATTGGTTTATTTTCCGCACTTCTTTTAGAAATGGAAGAGGAGCCTTGTACCTTGCTTGATATTAGCATTGTAGCTTCCGAGACCTCTTCTATATCAATTGCACTTTACTCCACCAAAGGGAATAAAATTATGGATTTGGATGTAGTATATAGAATTTATTACTTCCAATTGATATCCCTACATCTTGACATTAACCCATTTTTAATCTTCAATTAAGCCTTAAACAAATTCTCAACGGTTTACTTTATCACTTTATGTTTTGAACAAATTCTCTATGGTTTACTTTATCACTTTATGTTTTGAATCTGTCGGTTGCTTCTCAATGTTACACAGTATAGAAAGGGAAGTTGTACTTACCTCTTCTAAAGTATACTTTAATAGTACAACACCCTTCTATTTGTTTTTATATAAATCTTAATCATCCTTATTTGTTGAGAAAATTGGATACTTCTCTTGGTTCTGTTTAAATGACATTATCTTTAATTTTTAGACAGTAGAAGAGAGATGTATGCAATTGAAAAGGGTCAATTTGTTTTTACAAAATTGAAAAAAGTCACTGTATGTTCAGCCTGATATAATATTCAGACTTTAACTGGATATTCAACTAATAATTCTATTTTATTCTGTGTTCTGCCTTGTAGCTTACATGCTCCAAGATCAGGAGGTGCATGCTGCAGAGGTATGCATAACTTGTCTTTATCTGGATCTGCATGTCTATCTTAATACTTAAACTCCTGTCTTTGTTTTCTTTCTTTGTTTTTTGGTATGACTAAAATATGCTAATCATGTGTTTACCTTTTCCTATTCAGCTGGAGCACACTTTCATTGCCATTAAGCCTGACGGAGTGCAGAGAGGGCTGGTAAAGTGAAAACTACTACATTTCTTACACTTCTTAATGATTTGTTTGTGAAACAGTGTGGTAAAGGCAATGCAATGCCTATGAAACACTGACACACGAACACGACACTAACATATAGGCATCCGTAATTATTTACTAAAATAAAAGTGATCGGATGTAACTGCGTGTGTCGGTGTTGTGTCGCTGTAGACACTTCACACACTTTCTGTGACGTGTCTGTGCTACATAGTGCAATGCAACTTCTTCTACTCGTCTGAGATGAAAATTTAAACTGTTAAAAGTTTTTGTTTTTGTTTTTCAGATTTCAGAGATTATTTCTCGTTTTGAGAGGAAAGGGTTCAAGCTTGTGGGAATCAAAGTATTGATCCCTACAAAGGAATTTGCCCAACAACATTATCACGATCTGAAAGAAAGACCCTTCTTCAATGGATTGTGCGACTTCCTGAGTTCTGGCCCTGTTATTGCAATGGTTAGAAATGATTCAACCACTGTAACCTTGTGAATCAACCAAACAA
Source organism: Vicia faba (assembly GCA_948472305.1). Lineage (NCBI taxonomy): Eukaryota > Viridiplantae > Streptophyta > Magnoliopsida > Fabales > Fabaceae > Vicia > Vicia faba. Next base: position 1,362,228,209 of record OX451741.1, on the reverse strand, counting down.
GCAGGTGTTTATATTTCTAACCCGTGTTTTATGTTTTCCAAAAATTAATGTCATAGGTATGGGAAGGAGAGGGAGTTATTACCTACGGCCGTAAACTAATCGGAGCCACAGATCCACAGAAATCAGCGCCTGGAACCATTAGGGGTGATCTGGCTGTTGTTGTTGGAAGGTAATACAATACTACTCCCTCCATATTATATTAAAAAGTAAATTCATATAATATTTTATGAATAAACTTAGTTAGAACCAAAAAAATATGCTAGTTTTCTTTATCTCTCTATATTTGTTAATCATATAATGCTATTGTTGCAGGAATATCATCCACGGAAGCGATGGTCCAGAGACTGCCAAGGATGAGATTAAGTTGTGGTTTAAGCCAGAGGAATTGGTTAGTTTCACTAGCAATTCAGAGAAGTGGGTTTATGGCGACAACTGAATTGGTTGTGTTCCTCCTTCTACATGATTGAGTTTTCGGGAAAAAATAAATTATTATGTCAGGAAACGGCAATACTGAACTCTGCGAGCCACCGATAAGGGGCTGAGTATAATAATGTTAGTGCTAGCATACATGTCATTCAGATAGGAATTGTATTGTATTGTTTCATTATCTGCCTTCTTCAGTTTGGTGAAGACAATTTGCGACAGTTTATTTGTCTGATGTTATCAATAAGTCAAAACAGATTAGGTTAAAATTCTTTTTTCAAAAAAATATAATGATCATTTGGTTATCCTATTTGAAGAAAAGCTGTAATTGTGTTGGATGCTTCGTGTCATCAACAACAAAACATGTTAAACCTAGTAAATATTTTCGTAACCTTGTCCAGGAAGCTCTAAAGTAACTATCCTCTAAAAAAACAATTTGTAGGAATTCTACCCACAACAATTGCAAGGCAAAAAACACATGCCTTTTGAGTATAATAACTTTTTCACTACTTGAATAGAACAAAGATCTTGAATAGAACAAAGATCTCACTGTTGCTTTGAGGATACTATAGTAAGTTGGTGTATTCACAGTGAAAGCCCCCATTCAAACCACCCTGCCAACACCTATATCTTCATGGGGTGGGATGATTGAGAAGCAGAGGACAGTGTAGAAGACAACTGCACAACTCTTGAGATGACCAACAAAATCCTTTTTTGTTGAAACGAAATATAATCCGTGGGATTAGACACGGCAACAAAACCCGTAATCGCACGGACCCTTCAAACCGCCCCATGTATGAAATTATTTAATGGTATAAGATATGTGTAAGATATGTCATTAGTGGAAGAATAGACTAGACATTCTAACGTCATCCAATGACATTCCAAGATGCTTTTGATGTGAAAATTTAAAAGCTATGAGTTGACATTTAAACATTATAATGGGTTTTTGATGCAATTTTCCTTGACGTGACGCAGTACCAAACACAGTATCATGGTAAATAATTTCACTTGAAATTTTAACTTGAGAAGATACATTCAACTTGAAAAAAGGATGCAAAATATGTATTTAACCTGGGAAGATACATCCAACTTGAAAAAAAGGTGCAAAATAACATAATATTCATTGAGTAATTATTGACGGAAAGATAAAAAAGAAAAAGACAGTGTCTTCATTGGTGCTATATAATCCATGCATTGACCGAATATATCACCTCCACCATCAACACCTAAAACCATAACTATTTAAAATTCAATCAAGACCTAAACAAATGAAGTGAAACAAAAAGTGCATTAATCATCTTGTGCTATGCCACCTCCAAAGCTGCATACTAAAAAAACATGTTTTCAAATTGGCAAAGTCAAATTCAGAGCTTCTCTTTGACATTCTAACAATGACCTTCCGTCTTCCAACATAATACTAGCGGACGGAGTATTTCTTATGCAGCCAGCATGAGTCTGAAATCCAATAATATTGAAATGATCATGACAACAATCACAAACTATACCATCAAAAACTATACTCCCAATTTTGACAATATTGTTACTACCACGACAGAACACATTAGTCCCTGGAACTAAAACTCGATTCTTTACCAACCAAACAAATGTTCGTTCTTCTCTTTTTCCAAAGACTTGTGAATTATCCTCCAAAATACTCACATTTGATACTTTTTCATTTTGATCCAACCAAGAAACAAATGTCCGTTCTTCTCTTTTTCCAAAGATTTGTGAATTATCCTCCAAAATACTCACATTTGGTACTTTTTCATTTTGATCCAACCAAGAAACAAATGTCCGTTCTTCTCTTTTTCCAAAGACTTGTGAATTATCCTCCAAAATACTCACATTTGATACTTTTTCATTTTGATCCAACCAAGAAACAAATGTCCGTTCTTCTCTTTTTCCAAAGATTTGTGAATTATCCTCCAAAATACTCACATTTGGTACTTTTTCATTTTGATCCAACCAAGAAACAAATGTCCGTTCTTCTCTTTTTCCAAAGACTTGTGAATTATCCTCCAAAATACTCACATTTGATACTTTTTCATTTTGATCCAACCAAGAAACAGATGTTCGTTCTTCTCTTTTTCCAAAGACTTGTGAATTATCCTCCAAAATACTCACATTTGGTACTTTTTCATTTTGATCCAACCAAGAAACAAATGTTTGTTCTTCTCTTTTTCCAAAGACTTGTGAATTATCCTCCAAAATACTCACATTTGATACTTTTTCATTTTGATCCAACCAAGAAACAAATGTTCGGTCTTCTCTTTTTCCAAAGACTTGTGAATTATCCTCCAAAATACTCACATTTGGTACTTTTTCATTTTGATCACAACCCTCTAAATTCTTATCCATTATACTCATATTTGATACCTTTTGTCTTTTATAAGGAGGTAGTGAATTAGTAACTTGTGATTTACAAGTACTCACATGTTTCTCATTTACCTTTGATGCTGGAATTGTTGTAACATCACATTTTTGAAGAGAAAATGAAGTAAAGGCTTCAGGATCCTCATTGAAAGTTGATTGATCGATTTCTCCAAAATCTCTCACCCGTTTTTTCAAATTTAATGGAGACGAAGGAATTGTTACTGATGGTGTGATGGAACCACCATCTTCAAAAATTGTTGTTGATGGTACTTGTACACTTGTTGAAGACTGCATGGCGGAACAACCGCCATCTTGAATACAACTCTCACATGCCTTTCTAAGAGATATATAATTTTTTCTATTTAGAGGTGAAGTATAACGCAATTCCCACTTACCCTTTTTGTTAACATACCAAAACTCCCACTTCAAATAAACCAGATGTTGTTTTGCTTTCAAAGCCAAATCCTTTCTTTTCAGACTCTCTTTACGATCTTCTAAACCTGTTAATCGGTACCACTCAATCACAGCTTCTGGACAATACTCAGCTTTGATATCAATTTCAGGAGCTGATGAACGACTTGCCATATCAAAATCTTCACTTATATACCTATCTGAAAAAACATTATTTTACTCTTATTACAACGTTAAATAGTTTGAGACACAAATTTTACCTATGTTGCAACTTTAGCAAGAAATTCTACATCATCCATTAATGCCTTACATCATCTATATGTTGCATATTATTCTTCACATAATAAAATTGAAAAATATACACCAATATCACAAAGCCAAACTCAATGATTTTTTATAAAATCTATAACGCTTTTATCATTTCATTCAAATATAAAAACATTATAAAAAACTCACCTAATATGGAGCACTTTCGGTCTTTGAATTTGTAGCAGTACACTTTGAAGGTTTAAGAATGAGAGCCATTGGAAGACAAGGGTTTGAATCTTTTGTTTTTAATTGGTAACGTACTGTTTTTTAGGGTTTCTATTATAAAGAAGGAATAGGAGGCATTTCTTCTCTACAAAGCCCAAAAAGGATGAATTTAAATGATGTTTATTGTATCGTATTTGACCTCTAACATGATTTTATAGAAATTTTATTATAAGGAATTTTCAGAGTATACTCTGACATTAAATTAAATTAAATGAAAATTTACATCAAACAAATTTGAATCACTTATTTTTCAAAAAATGAATATATAATGGGTATTAATTGATATTTTTGTATCAAAATGCACAATTATTATTCATTAAGGATATCATTTTACTAATTTTTTTAAAATATATTATTTTAATTTTTCAAAAGATATTACTTTAAGATGATTTGTTATGAATTAAATTTATATTAATTGATACTATAATTTCTTGCTGTGGTTCATAAATTATAAAGTTGATGTGTTGTGATTGAATTTTCCGTGAAAAAATATTTACACTATTATTGTATAGAAATTAATTGCATTTAATATTTTAAAATATTTTTATGTTCAAAAAAATCTAAAAATTCTAAAAGAAAAATTTATTTTTACATTTTCTAAGTATTTATAAATATTTTAAATTTATAAAGAGATTAATTGAAATATAATGTCAGTGTAAAATCACTCTACAATGTCATTCAATCAGACAAATCGTTTACACCTAAGTATGAAATTAAAAATAATAAATTAATTATAATTAAATCATTTTAATAACTATTTCTTTTATATTTTTCTTTTTTTTCTTGTGTCAAAATGATTAATTCTAATTGGATGATAGGATAAATGATTTTACGGTGAACGTGTATTCGAATTAATCTCATCTATAAATATTCAATCACTAATAACTATTTTTAGATTTTCTAGTCAAAACAATATATGTTTTGAAATTTTGAAATTTCTTTTTTACAAAAGCAAACTTAACCCATATCATTAATTAAATGATGTTTGGTATAAGGAAGAATCAAATGGAAAATATTACGCCTAGTTTAATAATTGACCGCATTCGCTAACGAGTGGTCAATCAAATTCGCTTGATGCTTGATAAACTTAATCTCAAAATTAGGATAAAACTGTAACAAATTATGTAAAGATATAATAATTAGGCTAGACTCAAAACTACCCCTATGTTTGGACCGGAGCGCTTGAACCATCCTTTGAGAGTCGCTTTCGAAAATGATATTTTGCAGATTCAAAGTTATAACTCCCTGAATAGATTTTTTAAGGGCCATGACTTCTGCTTCTATAATAGAATGAGCACCAAAATCCTAAGATACACTTGCAATATAAATCTACCAAGGTTATTTCTGACACACCAGCCTCTGTTAGTGGTACCCCTTTGATTATTGAAATTTTCTAATTAAAATAATAACAACTTTGAAAATTTAGTATGATGGTCAATTTGTTTGAATACACTAAATACAAGAAGTGAATGTGTTAATAATACTACTCTACCAATACAAACTTGTAAGTTCCAAGCACCGCCTCCCTTCTTTCTTCAACCTTAGTTTTTTCCTTTTCTTCATCCACAAAAAAAGTGTAGTTTTTGGGTCAATTTTTAATCTAAAATCACTCCTCTAATTGTTAAATTGTAATTCCTGTGTGTCGAAACTATGTGTGTCGAAGGGTTAGAGGTTATCGAAGAGGTTGCTTGATAGAAACCATTACCCAGTCGAAGAGCTTGTGTATCGAAGCAGGTTGCACACATATTTGATTTTTAGATTTAGATAGATTTGATTTAGGTCTAAAATAGATATTTTGGACTTTTATAGTTTTGGGCTTTGACTTACGGAGCAAGCTAACCTAAATCTATAAATAGAAGGAGTAACCCCTATTTTTTTAATCAAGTCAATTAAGTTGTATTCTCAGAATTTGCAGTTGCAAGTGAATAACAAAATTTTCTAAAGTTTGTAGGCAGAGAGAAACTCTGCATAAATAATCATTGTTTTCTTTTCTCTTATATTTTTCATTATCATTGTATGGTGATAATAATTTTGTTCATCAATATTGATAGAAATTCGTCATAGATTTTGGTGAATTTTCAACATCTGATATCAAGAGCTCCGATTGAGTGATCCAAGGGAAGTACTGATCAAGAATGATTGAGAAAGAAGAAGAAGAACTCACGATGGCAGTGAGTTATGGGAACTCGAATTATCCAACAACTCTACTAATTCTGAAACCAGACAACTATGAGAATTGGTGCAAACAAATGAAAGTTTTATTTTGGTGTCAAGGTCTTTGGAATCTTGTAAAGGAGGGATTAGAAGCGCTCAGAGAAAACGCTTCAGAAGAAGAAAAGAAGAAACACACAGAATCGGAGAAGCTGAGTTATAAATAACTCTTTATAATTCATCAATGTCTGAGTCCAGAAAATTTTGAAAAAGTGAGTGATTCAGAATCTGCAAAAGAAGCTTGGGAGGTTCTTGAGAAGTCTTTTGGTGGTGCAGAAAAGGTGAAAGAGGTGAGGTTACAAACTCACAAGAGAACGTATGAATTACTTCAATTGGAAGATAGTGAGAGCATATCTGATTTTTTCACTAGGGTTACAAAACTAATGAATTAAATCAAAGTATGTGGGGAAACATTAACAACAAGAGTTATTGTTTCAAAGATATTGAGATCTTTGGCTCCTAAGTTTTACCATGTGGTGGTGGCTATAGAAGAGAGGAAATACTTGTCGAAATTGACAAAGGAAGAGCTTTAAGGGACGCTTGAATCTCATGAAAAAAGAATGACTGAAAGAGCTATAAGCAAGTCGAAGAGTGATGTGGCTTTGCAGGTACATTCAGCAAAAGAAACCAAAGGCAAATGAAAGTGGTTCGATAGAGGTAGAGGTGGCTACAATAATTCAACTGGTAGAGGAAACCAGAACGAAGGAAATGTGTCGAATCATAGTAGACCATACCAAGGAAACCAAAGAGGTGGTGTTGCAGATAGAGAAAGAGGTGGTGGTCAAAAACCTGACAAGAGTCACATTCAGTGTTACAATTGTCAGAAGTATGGCCACTATTCTAATGATTGTCTAGAAAAGCGAAAGAATCAAGAAAGTGATGCAAAATTCGTAAAGTATGAAGAAGAAGAGATGATGCTGATGGTCACAAAAAAAGATGAAGATAGATTCAAGGACCAATTGTACTTGGATTCAGGATGCTCATCACACATGCCTGGAAGGAAAGATTGGTTTGTCAACCTAAAATTCTCAATGAAGAACATGGTGAAATTTTCAAATGACAATACTCTAGCAGCTGAAGGTATTGAAGATGTTCTGATTATGAGGAAAGATGGCAAGAGGTCAGTAATTTCCAATATGTTATACATACCAAGCATAAAGAGCAATTTGCTTAGCATAAGGAAGTTGGTCGAAAAGAATTACAAAGTGTTGGTCGAAGACAAGATGATGGGAGTCGTTAACGCAAATGGAAGATTAATATTGAAGGCTCATATGTCTCAAAATAGGACTTTCAAGATTGAACTTAATGTGTTTGAGCACAAGTGCCGACTACAACTAGCAGAGACGAATGAATATGGCACTATCAGTAACACCCCAATTTAATTAGAATTATTTTTAATTAAATAATTAGATGATGCAGTGTATTTTTATGAATTAGTGGATTTTATGATATAGTGTGATGTCTTTGTTGATGAATAGATGTATTAGAATAATGAGATTTGAGGTTATAAGGGTGTATGGCTAAATGTGTAGAGACATGGGGGTGTATAGTATAATATGAATTATTACCATTATTATTATTATTATAATATTAGTATTATTATTATTATTTTATAATAATAACTAAATAATAATTTAATTGGGATAGTTATATCATTATTGGATTATAAGAGGTCGGAATAGAGATAATATAGTTAGAACGTGAAAAATAGAAGAGAAGCGTAGAAGTGAGAAGAGGAGAAGAGCACTAGGAAGCTAGGGTAAGAAGATTCACCGTAGGAATCAAGAGTCGACCAAAAATTTAAGGTAAGGGGGGATTCTAACACTATAATGGGTTGCCTAATGATGGGGTATGGTAGTATTTAGGTTTCATTATTGTATGTTTAGATTTTCTCTCTATTTGGTTGTTTTTGGGATTGTTGTACCCCAACATTTTTCCTCCATTTTCTTCAAGACATTTCTCACAAAAGATTTCAAATGCTCAAGGATTCTCAAAGAGTTGATCAGACAAGCTCACCTCCTAAGCACTGAGACCACAAATTAGGGTTTTGATTTTCACAAGGAAAATTGGACTTCTAATGCCTCAAATGACTTTTATGGTTTATCATAGACCTCCAAGAATGCTCATGCCAAGTTTCAAATCTTGCATCTCAAAATTGCTCAGTCAATTGCTCATATGAATGAAAATCAACTGTATTGGGTAAAAATTCAATTGTGATCAATATACAGTCTTCAAGATCTCTGGCCAACATAAACATTTTGAAGTCATATTCATTAATTGATCAAGGGTTTATCACAATTCTTCAAGAAAAGCATTCAAATCACCAAAAGGGCAAAATTGACCAAATTAGGGTTTCAACTGAGAATGACTGATCATTGTCTTTTGACCTAATACATGGTCTAATGACTTGAAGCATGATCTTAAGGACTCAAACAAAATATATTTACCTAATTTCGTGGTTCACAACATCCTCAAAGATCAAGTGATTGATAGTTGAAATTTAGATCAACTGATGAAAAGTCAACTGACACACAATAGTCAAACTTTGACTTTTTTGGTCAATATTGAATTTCAAAGATCAAGATTCATCAAGACATTCAAAAATATCAAACTTGATAATCAATAATCAAGAAAATCAAGAAAAAGTCAAGATTTCCAAGACTTAGAAAAATTCTAAGTGTTTTTATCCTTATTAAATTCACTACTTCATGACCATTTTTCACTATGATTCAAGGAAAACTTTCAACATGAAAGTTGTAGAGCTTAATGAATTCTACAACTTTTTTATTGAGGTTTGATATCCAAAAATGTCTGGATTAAGAGATATAGGCCCATGAAGTTATGACATTTTTAACAAAACACTTAGTGAAATTTTTAACAAGTTTGGTCAGATTTTTGTCCCAACTTCTTGGCAATTTTTCACCAAGTTCAAAGTTGATTTAGCCAAAGTGGTAAACATGAAGGTTGTAGATAATGTTTCAAGATTTTCAAAATGTCAGAGAACTTAAAGAGATTATGCTTGAGCTAGAAGTTTCTAAGAGATGAATATGGTATCACAAACTTGAATTTTAGGTCATTTTGTGATGAACCTTATGATCCAATCTTCAACCATGCTGCATAATCAATGCTTTGCAGGCCTTCTAACTTACAAATCACTCAATAATTTAATGTTTACATAATTTATTGATCCATTTTCCAAGTGATTCAAGTTTTGTCCAAGTTAACTTGCCATTTAAGGAAGAAAGGTCACACTTCCATTTTGGAAAAAGTAAGCTTTATGCAAATTGTCAATGCATTTAGCCTTGTAACTTATATCTCTGGTTACTTGAAGCCTTCAAACCTTTTATCTATAAATAGAGAGGTTACGTGCCAGCTAACACACGAATAAAATAGCCCTAAAACCCCCTGAAACTCCCTGGAATCAGAATTGGCATCCAAAACCTCCATTTTTGCACATTCTGACTTTGAATTCCAAATACCAAATCCACTCGTGCGTTTTCATTCTAAATCATTCACAAAGCTTCTATAACTCATATAAAGGCTATCCAAACGCTTGCTACACAACTGTAACACCATCTTCATCATTATCTATTTCCAAAAACAGCAACCTGCAACTTGACTTCTCTAGAAAGTTTCAGACACTTAGGAGCTCAGTGAAGCTATCCAGATCACCAAAACATATCCATGAGTGCTCCAACTTCAAACACGATTTCCAGTTTTGAGGTAAGTTTTCTCAACTTTGAACTCCTTATACAAGCATCATTAATGGTTACTTTATGAATGAAAAATATAGACATCATTGCCCTGAAGCTAACCATGCCTTTAGTTTTCATTTATATTAAATGTACATGGAGAATTTTGAAGTTGAAGTTTCAGAAAAATTAGGTTTCAATTTGGTACCAACAGAAATTCATGTTCATCTTTGAATGTTAGCTTAAGTTATTTACATGGCTGAATTCATGGTGAAATTTGGAGCAACTTTCATGTTTACATTTTTTAAAATGGTTGAGAAATGAGCAAGTTCATAAATTTAAACAGATGAAACAGCCACCCAGTGGTAAAGAAGCGCGCGCTAAGTCACTTGTTACTAGGAACCTGGGTTCGAGCCCCAACGGTACCCTTTTGCATTTTTTTCATATTTTTTTTGTTCTTTGTGATTTCCAGCGCCCCAACATTCGGCCTCCTGGCCTTGGGCCCAATTCCTCCTGCTTCCCAACACCCCCTATTAGCTTTATAATGCGTAGGCCCATGTATATTTTTATTTTTTATTGATTTTCTGATTCAAACAAAAATGCATCTTGGGCCAAGATGTTTCACTATTTTTTACCCCCATTTTACTTTTACAACACCACAAGCCCAACATTTTATTTCTTTTTTATTTTAATTAAATTTTTATTTTCTAATTCATTTTTATTTTATCAAAATTATATTTAAAATCATAAAATCACAAAAAAATAGTTTTAGGTTTTATTTAATTTAAACACTTTATTTTATTTTATTAATTAAAATATTTAGAACTAGATTTTGTCATTTTTTTTACACTATAAAATATTATTTTTTTTCAAAATTGTCATTAATATTCAAATCATTTTATAAAAAAATTATTGGACTTAGGTTTTATTTTTCTTCTTAATTTCAATTAACTTAGATCTAAGGTTTTGGTAAATAATTAATTAACTTCTCTTATAATTAAATTAGTTTAATTACCAAATCTTTGTCCATCAAAAAACCACAAAAAATAATTTCTCTTCTCTTTACATTCTTGCGCATTTTATTATTTTGCATTATCATGTAATGGTTTGTAATAGATAATTAGAGCTTTATTGCTTTCCTCTCCCATTCACAAATTTGTACCCCCCATTCCTAAAGCGTTGTAATAGCGTAGGGCATTTAAGTTCCGCAATTTACCATTTTTCTTATTATTGTTAGTAATTAGGGTTTGTATGACAAGACTAAAAGCAAGCATTAGACAATCATAATTCAAGATAAAATACATGAAAACAAAACACCTTACATATATACACCTCTAGACTAACCCACACTTGTTGCCTCAGATATAAACAATCATGTCCCTCGAACGTGGGATGCTTTAGCAAAGACCCTAGATTAAAAGATCATAGTCCCTCGATGACCCTTCAATGTTGCCTTCGGTAAACGATCTTAGTCCCTTACGACAAATTTCTAAAGTATCTTACAAGTTGCCTTCTATGACTGTACGATGACCCACGCCCGTCCCTCACATCTAATGATATGGCTCCCTACCAACCAATGGTAGGCAAGCACTATCTAAAGGAGGAGGAAAAGAATAAATACCTTTTGAATAGGTAGGTTGCTCGTAATTTCTTGCTCACAAACTAAAACAATTTTTACACCTCACACTTCCAAAATAAACACTTTCAACAAATATTTTCAAAACAAACATTTTGTATACATTCTCAACGATATGAGAATTATTACAAAATTTCCGCACTAAGGCGTTTTCAAAATATTTCCAAAAACCAACATTTTATATACATTCTCAACGATATGAGAATCATTACAAAATCATCACTTTCAAAACATTTTCAAAGTTACACAAAACACAAATCATTTCAAAGTGAGCTAGCAATTAAGAGCCGGTAGTTAAATACAGATGAAAAGGGTGCTAAGACCTTACCTTTTCATAACCCACCCCCCGAACTCAAGAAAAATTCTCAAAAGGTCTTTCCTGTTCTTTTCACCCTTTCCTTTATTGGATAAAAAAAATCGGTGGCGACTCTTGCTATCTGCAACATTTGCAATAAAACACAAAACACCCAAGTCAGTTCTCCCACCGTATTACAGTACTGGAGACTTTGTTGGGGAGGATAATTTTAAAAGTGGGGTTACCTTAAGAACTAGATCACCTTTATTTCTTTATTTGTTTGTCTTGTTTGCTTTACATTTTAGGTCAATGCTTGGGTTTATTTCTTGAAAAGATCCTATACCCAGATCTGGGGCATATTAGGTAAGTAGCAATAGATTGTGGAGACTGTACGGTGTAGACTCATATGGTTGAAGTGATGCCTATGTTAGTGTGATACATTTATTGGTACCGGTGTCCCTTGAGTTGAATCAAGGAGAATACGGGGCCAATGTGTGGTGTCATGAAGCACTAACTGACCATAGAACCTTAGTTGAACAACTTGGCCATTAGAAAGTAGTGAGATAGCTGGCTTTGGGGCAGACTGAAGTTGGTTGATACTCGATACTACACTCATTGAGATTGGACTTTCGAGATATTTCGTTCGCAGTTTGATGTTTGTGCTAAAACAATGCCCGATGAAGAAAGATTAATGATATTGAGATTCCTTAGAACCCAATTAATTCTTTTAGGACAAGTTGAACCAACTAAAACCTTAAGAGGGTACTTACCTATAAACCCCATGCAAGCTTAAATCTAAGGTCTTGTGTGTTTTGTTCGTGATTAATTATTCATGACATCATAAACATCATGAAATCATGCCATAGCATTTTCACTAACCATTTCAAGGACCTAGGGATTTATCTTTGTTTTTTTTGGTAGGATATGGTTTCCGCTCGCAAAAATACCATCCGAATCAGCTTTGTAAGGGTGCCTCCTCAACTCAAAGAGTTAGCATCAAGCTTTCCTGAAATCTCTCCCTTCACCAAAAGATATGGTATACTTATCAATATGGTTACCTCAAGCTTTGAAGAATACATGATGTGTGTGCTCTTTCAGTTCTTTGATCCTGTACATCATTGTTTCACCTTTCCCAATTATCAATTGGTGCCCATAATGGAAGTCTTTAGAGGGAGGATGACGAAACCAATACCATAATCTCATACAATATGCTTTTGGACAGACCTTGCTGTCGATGTACAGACGTTCTTTTAATTCCTAAACACTGGAGTTATAAGGAAGATAATCCTTAGTCAACCTCTTTGAGCTAAGAAGTAGGAGTTTTCTTTTTCACACAAATTGAAACCTTTAATCAAAACCCGGGGCAGGGTTAGTTTCTCAGTTAATTCAAAAGCGTGTTCAGTCACAAGCTTTCACTTCATAACATCCTTAGAAATCAAAAGACAGTGATGGTTCCCCGTGAAATAGGCAGTCATTATCTCTCAAAGATAAAAGCTCACTAAGTAAAAACCTATGAAGGAGACTTAAGAAAAACTAGGGCCTCCCGCTGACTATAATCTCAAAACAAGAACAGTCAGGCAAAAATTAGGGACAATAAAGCAAATCAAAAAGAGGGCGCTACAAATCCTCGACAAACATGAAAAATGTTGCAAAAATGACTTCCTTCCAACAAACTTCCAAATATCTGAACCATCACCAAAATATCATTTCAGACCCAATTGGAATTTAAAACGCATAATTAACTGAGTATAGGACTGAAGAACATCATGAAGAACGGGCGGGTACAAATACACTTTGAGCCTTATCCTTTGTTTCTTAAACCATGAACCAGACCATGTTACAACCCTTTAAAAGTCTTAATTGAAGCACGAGTTAGTTCGAAAGCATACTGTTACAAAAGGTATCCTGACTCCTATAAGGCTTATTATAAATCCCGAGTTGAATTCATATTCTTACAAAAATATTTTATTTGCTAAAACTGCATTTTCAAAACTTCAATACAAACATAAACTTTGCATTATTTGAATATCGCTGTTTACATATAGCTAATTGTTTGACAACGGAGAAATTCACACGACGAATATCCAGTGAACAAAAACTCTCTCAATAAACAGAATCACTTCAAATGGAAAAACACTTCCAATGATAAACTCTCCATAACCAATGGGGCATGACATGTTATTGTCCAACTCATCTGGGGCAATCAAGTCAAGATTCCAAGAAATCTCTCATAGCCGGGGGCAGGTCTGCATTCGAATCACTGGGGGCATTGAACATGAATCCCATCAAAGGGGCATGTACAATCAAGCAAATTTTTTTCTGGCAGTAACTACAACACTTACCGCTGAGGATAACGACAAACCCACAAAGTCCCTTTCACAAGGTGATCCCTGTTGAAGTCGCCAGAGCCGCCTCTCTAAGGTTATTCCCACAGAATAATCTTCACGGATAAGGGTACAAACCCCGCAAGGCCAAGTTCATGGATATCCACATAAATTTGGATCCATGCATTCACCATATAGAGTTTCAACCTCCGGAAAACCTCTCCCCAGCTAAATCGGTCTTAAGAGGAAGCCTTGAGGATTTATGCCAGAAGAAAACATCTCCCCAGCAGATGGCCAAATGGGTTTACTTCCCCAACAAACTATGAATCCGCTAGAACAATACAAATCAACATAAAAATCCATTTAATCCTCGGTAGAGTCATTGATATCCCCAACGAAGTTGTTACTATCCCCAAAAGTTACTAAAACCTGGACCTAACCAGATAATAGTTTAACTTCTTCAATTACTTAAACTTGGACCTGACCAGATAACAGTTTGAGTTTCTGAAACTTGGACCCGACCAGATAACAATTAATCTCAATTTTAAGTTACTAAAGCCTGGACCCGACCAGATAATAGTTTAACTTCTTCAATTGCTGAAACCTAGTTCCGACCAAATAAAAGTTCAAGTTTCTGAAACCTGGACCCGACCAGTTGACAATTTGAGTTACTGAAACCTGGACCTGACCAGATAATAGTTCAAAAGCTCCTCTTCCCCAGTAAAGTGTGCCACTATCCCCAGTGAGTTGTTGCAAAGCCTGGAAGCCGATCAAATAACATTCAAGTTCTTTATCCCCAACAAGTTGTTAAATTCCATTCTCTCCAATCAAGAGTATAACTCCCCAGTAGAGCAACAGACAACTAAAACTCCTGAACTCTTTTCCCCAAATAGAAATCAACACTCTCCACAGAGTTTCTCAAGCCAAAGCCAATCTTCCCCAGTGGATTTCTCATCAAATAACAAAACAGGAATCCCCAGTGGAAACATTCTAAATGAGATTTGAAGATGTGCACACTCTTCATCCCCAACAACATTCCGGGATTTAACTTCCCAAAACTCCCCAACACTTGTCAAGGATTTGTTTTCCGAAACAAAGATACATTTCAACAAATATTTCATATTCATACATCATATTACATACATGATAAATGCATACAGCATAATCTTATTTATTTTGAGAACATCGTCAAGCCATGCATACATCTGCATGCAACTAACCCTCTTCCTTGCAAGAAAAAGTCAATTAACAAAAGTCGTCTTTGGAAAATGCCACAACCATTTCTCAATAGGTCAGAGATTAATTCCTGAAACAAGCCATGGCAACTATCTCTACGACCAACAAATAGTAAGTTCCAGATTAATACCTGAAACAATATAGGACAACTATCCGAGAATAACTGATTGTAGATTAATACCTGAAACAAGACAGGACAACTATATACATGAGCATATTTAAGATTAACTCCCAAAACAAGCCTGGAAAGCTATCTTTATTTCAAATAGGTCAAAGATTAATTCCTGAAATAATCTAGGGAAACTATCTCTAAGACCAATAAAAAGCAAGTTCCAGATTAATACCTGAAACAAGACAGGAGAACTATCTGTGAGCGACTGATTATAGATTAATACCTAAAGCAAGACAAGACAACTATCTACATGAGCAGATTGAAGATTAACTTCCTAAACAAGTCGGGGAAACCACCTTTCTTTCAAATAGGCCATAGATTAATTCCTGAAACAAGCCAGGGCAACTATCTCTATGACCAACAAAAAACAAGTTCAAGATTAATACCTGAAATAAGGCATGAGAACTATCTGTGAGCGACTGATTGTAGATTAATACCTGAAGCAAGACATGACAACTATCTACATGAGAAAATTGAAGATTAACTTCCGAAATAAGTCGGGGAAACTATCTTTATTTCAAATAGGTCAGAGATTAATTCCTGAGACAAGCCAGGGAAACTATATCTATGACCAACAAAAAACAAGTTCCATATTAATACCTAAAACAAGACAGGACAACTATCTGTGAGCGACTGATTTTAGATTAATACCTGAAGAAAGACAGGATAACTATCTACATGAACATGTTTTGGATCAATTCCCGAAACAAAATAGGGTGACTATCTATACAACCAAGTGATCTCCTTCAACACTTTGTTCTGAAAAGCATTTCCCCTTCAGATACGGAATCCTAAAAAGCATTTTCCTCAGAGACCAAGTTCTGGCGAGCATTTTCTTCAGAGGAGTTATGAAATGCATTTCCCCTTCAACACTTCATTTTGAAAAGCATCTCCTTCAGAAGTTTTATTCTGAAAAGCATCTCCTTCAGTGCTTCGTTCTGAAAAGCATTTCCCCCTCAGAGACGAAATCCTGAAAAGCATTCTTCAAGATACAGTCAAACTTAGACTTAGTCTAATTTATGTCAACAATCACCTTTAAATGGCATCTATAAGCCCATCTTCGACAACTCTTCATCACCTCTCCAAATTTCATCTTTAAGCCCATTCCCCATACAATCAACTAATACATCATCGAGTGCAAATTTTTGGGCACTCTAGTGTTCAATCATCTTCCACCTTCAACTCACGAATGACGGACTCGCCAATCTAACTCTTCAGGTTTAAGAAGATAGAACAGGGGAAGCTGTTGTACCCCAAAATTTTCCCTCTCATTTCTCAAGAATTTTCTCCCAAGATTTCTACTGGGTCAAGACTGCACAAGGTTTGATCAACTCAAGATACTTCCTCAACACTGATGGCTCAAATTAAGGTTTGAATTTGCACAAGTACAATTGAAATTTTAATGCCACATGTAGTTTCCATGGATCATATTGGGCTCTCAAGCATCAAACCAAAGAAGAGTAAGTTTTCTTTGATTCATAAGCTTCGATTGGGTATCTGGCTTCCTTCGAGCAAGCTTGGTTCAGAGGCTTCAATTGGGCATCTGGCCTCCTTCGAGCAAGCTTTGGTTCACAAGCTTCGATTGGGCATTTGGCCTCATTCGAGCTTACTTCGATTTCCCAAGCTTCAACTGGATTTTGGCTTCCTGCAAGTTTTCTTCGATTTCACAAAGCTTTGAATGAGCATTGGCTGCTTCATGCTTGTTTCGATCCACAAGGCAAGGGTCTCCATCATGCTAGCATGCACAAGGCAAGGGCTTCCCTCATGCTAGCATGCACAAGGAAACGGCTTCCCTCATGCTTCGATTCACAAGGCAATGACTCACCTCATGCTTGCTTCGATTCCATCTTTAAACCCTTCAACACACATAGTTTCTACACTATGGCACACAATGGGTGGATTCAAATAACATGCAAAAGATCCATTCAAAGAACATGAATTTAGTGGATTTGAATAACACATATTTGGTGGCCTATTCGAAGAACATGAATTTGGTGGATTCGAAGAACCTACAATATGGTCCATTCGAAGAATATGCATTTGGACCATTCGAAGGACATACAATATGGTCCATTTGAAGAACATGAATTTGGCCCATTCGAAGGACATATAATATGCTTCATTCTAGGAACATGCATTTGGACCATTCAAAGGACGTACAATTGGTCCATTCGAAGGACATACAATTGGTCCATTCAAAGGACATACAATGGATCCATTCGAAGAACACACAATTGGTGTTTTGTCTTTTGATGAGTCTAGTCGAAGGTTGTTGAACAAAGTCCTATATCCTGCCAAGCCCAAGTCATCTGTACTGCTATGAAACAGTCATGCACCAAAATGCCACAACACTCCAAAACTGTTACAAAGCAGTCCTGCTATGCTGCTCCCATATTTGCACCAAATTGGCATACAAGAGCTGCACCTCGAAGGCTATGAAGACAACATACCCAATTTGTTCAAATTTCATTTGTCCCCCCCCCCCCCCCCCCCAAATCTCAGCCAAACTCTTCTATAAATAAGATGTTTTACAACACATCTAAGGTGGCTTTTTAGTGGCTGGATAAAGATTTGTTGGCAAGGCAAAGAAAGGAGAGAACACTTAACCCACTCTCAAACCCATAATCAAAAAACCCACACCTTTGTTTCTATTCTTTCGAATCCAGAACTAAAGAAACACAACACTTGTTTCTTTTCCTTCGAATCCAGAACTAAAGAAACACAACTCTTCTTTTCTTTGCTTTCGAATCCAGAATCAAAGAAACATAATACCCCTGTTGAAAATTTTCTTTTCTTTACTTTCGAATCCAGAATCAAAGAAACACAATACCCCTATTCTTTGCTTTCGAATTCAAGGACACTAGGGAAATCACTCAAAGTCCAAAAGCACCAACTCTAGATTCAAGCATGGCTTCGACCCATACTGCTATCCTGTCCCAAACGAAAGAAAATAGAAAAAGATGTGTAAATCGAAGGGTGTATGCTTCGATGTACACTGATTTGCAGGCCCAAATGAAAGGAAAAGGTGTGTAAATCGAAGGGTGTATGCTTTGATGCACACTGATTTGCAGGCCCAAACGAAAGGAAATGGTGTGTGAATCGAAGGGTGTATGCTTTGATACACACTGACTTATAATCCTAAACGAAAGAAGGAAAAAGGGTGTGAATCGAAGAACACATGCTTCGATCCAAAATTTCTTTTCTTTCTCTCTTTTGCACTATTTTTGTTTTATATTTTTCTATATATTTTCTTTCGTTGCTATTCAATATGGCTCTAATAATTAGGACTTTTTATTGCTTTCCATCTCCCATTTGTAGATTTGTATACCCCATCCCCAAAATATGTAATAGTGTAGGACATTTATTTTTCCGAAATTTACCACTTTAATATAATATGTGTTGTACCCTAATTTTTGCCTCTAAGATCCCTTCATCATACCATGTTGATTAAATCACAACAAGATCACATTAAGGCTTTTGGTTCTTCTCCCTATCTTTAGATTTGCTCTTTTGAGGAGTTACCAAGCACCTTGACTTGTTTTCTTTGGTGATCATGAATATTTTGCTTTGATTTTATTTCTAATTAATAAAATGCAAAGTTGGTTTGTCTTACTTGTTAATAATGTAGGTAAAGGCAATGAGGTTTAGCAAGTTGCTTCATGGGTTCATGAGTTTATTTCCATGCCCTAGTAAAATATTGAGGAATTCAAACTTCACTATTGGAGTGGTTTTGGAATAATTGGCATGGCAAAGTTACTTTGGCTCATCACATTTCAAAGTTATCAAAATTGATTCAAAAGTACAAGGGGTTGAGGGAAGAAGTTGTCATGATTGGACAAGGTCTTATTCCTATTGGTCACAAGAGCACATTTCTCTAAAATTTCAAGATATGGAAGTGGTTTTGGTGGCTACGAGTCCTCATCATCATCCTCAACAACGTCTATTCACAAAGAAAGAATATTGGCACAAGAAGTTTGTTCAAACTTGTCAAAATTCCTCAAAGCATTCTCTGGATCTAGAAGCTAGGGTTTTGAACTTCAAAGGAGCATATCTTGCTCACCTTTTGGTATTTTTGAGTGATTCCAAAGACACCTTTCTCTTCAAATAGTTACCAATAAATCACTTCAAAAGTTCCAAGTAGTTTTCATGTGGAAGGAACTTGGTGAAGAAGAAAGATTACAAGTCATCCAGTTGAATCCACAATTTTCCATATGTGACTTCAAATGGTCATAACTTGGTCAATTTTTATTAACTTGAGTCCATTATTTTTCCATGGTGATCTTAAAGATGTGTGCTTTATGACTTATTTTATGTGAAAAGTGAGAAAATGGATGGAAGTTACCTTAAGAATGCAAAAGATTATAGGTCATTTCATGATTTTTGGCCAACTTCAACAAGTCATAACTTTCTCAATTTTTGTAGATTTTGAGTGGTTCAAATTTCAAAATGTCATACAAGATATCTACTTCATTCCATCTTTTTTGGTCAAGAGCAAATTCTAAGTGGAAGGCCATGTTTGGATACAAAAGATTATAGGTCATTTTTGAAGAAGAATTTGAAATATTTCTAAGTATGGAAAGTCAACTCCCTTTCTTCAACTTTGACTCCATGTAACTTTCAGCTCAAGCATCCATCTGATTCCATTCTTTTTCCATTGCAAAGCTTGTAACCTCATCTTTCCAAAGCATCAAGAATTATGCCCTAAGACCCCTTGAGTTGGAAATGCCATGGATTTGAATTTGGTAACTTGAAACTGAATTTTTCACAAAGTCAGGATTTTGAAATCTTTGTTTTGGCTTCTAATCACAAGTTTTCCACGCGTTTTTGTTTCTAATCATGACTAGCAACTTCCCAAAAGTGTTTAGCATCATGAAACACACAATTTAGCTGAGTTTTGATCAAAATTGAGTCACACTTTCTTTATGATGCAGACCCACACGAATTCCCTCCAAAACGCATCATTCACTCTTCCTTTTAATCCCATTTTCTTCCCTATAAATAGAGGGTCATCCCCCAGCCATTTTCCCAAGCTTAGAGAGCCAAGAACACCCTGCCAAAACCTCACACGAACCCATTTTTTTTAATTCAATTTTTGAAATTTATGCTTCCTTTTCCAAAATTCTTTGCGCATTCATCACCCTTGAACTTCATACAAACTCTCCAACACTTAAACCAATCAAAACGACCCATAATTCAAGCTACATAAGTCCAGTTTCAGAGCTTCCTACTTGAACTTCGAAAAGGTAGAATTCTCCACCATTTGGATCCAAACCAAGCACTAATCTATTCTACTCCTTTGTATGATTCTAATGCTGCTTATAATTTTTAAATCCATTGAGAATTGAGAGAGAAATCTCAAATTGAAGGTGCTCGCTATTTTCTGGGTTTTTGATTCATATCTCTCTCCATACCTTATATAAATTTGGCGTGATGGTTGTGTTAGAATCGTCTTGAAGAGACGAGTTCAATGATGCTAGCTAGGGATCCTAATTTTTCCATTTGAAGGATCTCACAAAATCCCCATTGCAGGGTGTATGGAGGTTGAAGACGATGACATGTCTCGTCTCAGCCAATGATAGTGTGCCAAGCGTTTTAATTTCAATGGTTGCCCTTTTTCTGATCACATGTGTGTTTCACTAAGGTCCATATCAAGCACAACGTGTCTGGTCCATTGGATTAGCTTACTAACGTGTTTTAACTATGATCTGATGGTCTACATCTTTTTGGTTTTATTTTATTTTCTGATTTTATATTTTATTTGATTAAATTTGCAAAAATTCATAACTCTTTTATTTTTTATCCAAAAATTATGAAAATATTCACAAATATACTTTGAATTATTTCTGATCTCATGAATATTTTTTCACATTTTTATTTTGAAATTTGATATTTTTTATATTTTTTGTATTATTAGATTTCTTTTAATTACTTAAAAAATACTTTCTGACATTTTTTAATTCTGAAAAAATTCATAAATATTATTTTGCATATTTTTGACATTCTGAAAATTTTATGGAATTTTATGTTAAGGTTTACTATTTTTGATCTATTTTATGTTTGTTTTAGCAATTTTAAATAGTTTAAAAATAGTTTCTGACTTTTAAAAATCACCAAAATTTTTATAAAAATATTTGGATCCATTTCTGATTTTTCTATGGCCTTATTTTTCATTTCTTGATTAATTTGAATATAATTGATATTTTCCTCATTATTTTCTATTTTTAAACATTTTTTAACTCTTTTAATGTATATATTAAATATGATATTATTTTGTAACTATTTTCTGGCTGTCTTGGGTTGATTTTTTGATCATGACTTTATTAACATCATTGGATCTTGAGTGTTGAGTTCAAATCCACCAAAACGGATGAATGATTTTAATAATAGTTTGATTAAATTTTTAATTCAAAAGTGGTTTATTCATCTTTTTGCCCTAATCCCTCTTCATCTCATCCCTTTCTTATTGCACTAAATGTTGTTGGAACATGATCTATATATCATGTCTCAAAATAACTGGTGCATAGATTGCTATTGACCGACCTCAAAATAGGTGCGACTTCTATATAAGTCCATTTACGATTGCTTAACATAGCGCTAAATTTTGTCCCGATTAGAATAAATGATCATTCGTGGCCCAAACTTATGATTGCAAGCCCAAGTATGTTAATTTGATCTCTTTGATCCAATAACCTTGAGATTCATTGTGTGGAGGCTTTGGTTCTACCAATCCTCTAATGGATCTACAACACATTTGGTCAACACGGATCACTTAAACATCGTTGATCATTAAATGGTACTTGTGAGAATTCCAAATGGATGATATACTTGACAAAAAGCAAATGCAACTTGTTGTGTGGAGGCTTTGGTTCTACCAATCCTCCAATGAGTTCCAAATGCAAGTTTCAAGATGGTCATCCAACTAACCACTAATTATTGACTTGTTTTATCTTATGCTTTTATTCTTTTTTATGTTTTATGTACTATTTATTTTTCAGCATTTACATTTCATGCCATTTTCATCTTTGCTCATTTGAGCATTTATTTTCTTGTCATTTTTACTTTGCTCACTTGAGCTTTTCTTTTCTTTTCTTAAGATACTTAATAATCAACATAAACCCTAAAAAAACTCTTAATGGTACTTGGACTATTTGGTTACTATCCTTGGCATGATGGAGCATGGGATTTTTTCTTGGACTTAGGATTAGAAACCTTGGCCTATCTTGGAGACCTTGTGATTTTATCTGATTATTTTGTCTGGAGTTCTTGAGGTTTACCTCAAGACATTGGGTTGCTTGTTTGTTTTTTGTGTGCAGGTTTTTGTGATTACACCCTTTGTTTGTAATCTGGAGTTCACCCGTATACAGCCGTTACTCTGCCCAATTTTTGTGAAGACTTAATACACTTGAAGTTTGGTTATCTCAAGAGGTCTAGTATCTTTGCTTGCTTGGTTTCAATCCAAAGAATGAGAATTCTATCTTGACTCATAATGTCAAGTATTGGCTTCTTTTTGGTTAGATGGTTCTTCTCCTTATCTTTTACCTTATGCTTTAGGATAGTCTCTTCTTCTCCTCCCATCTTCTTCAATTTCAAAAATCTTCTTCCTCATTTTGAAAACTCTTCTTGTTTTGAAACTTGAACCACTTTCACAATAAACTTGGACTTAGCTCCATGAATTTTCAAAACATTTTCATAAATAAACTTCAATCAATTTAATAATACCTTGACATTTTTTTGTGAGAAGACTAAAAGTCAATCAATCTCATTTCAAACCATTTTGCCACTTTGGCTTTTATCTTTAAAATTTTCTCAAAAGGTTATACTCTTGTCAATCCTTGTAGTGATGCAAACAACTATACTTCTACAATATGTAGTGAAGTGAGATATTTTCCACTTGGGTGTTGAGTGAGGCATTGTTGATTTTAAAATCCAAGCCATATCCTCCACTTTGAGATGATGCAAATTCTCCTTTCTCATGATTGTGGGTAGTAAGCATGTTTTCCACACGGACAATGATGATGATGTCTTATCTCTTAAAATCAACCAACATACTTGTGTTTTAAATTTTTTTAAAAGAGGAACTATGTGTACCCTGATCCGCTATTGCACGAAAGGTGGTACGTAGGCACTAAAGGTTCGCAACCGCGGCGGGTGCAAAAATCATAAAAAAATATATTTCTTTTCTCACCTCCACCATCCATTTTATATACAACACATTTTTATAGCCAAAATATACAGATTTTTCAAAGAGGTTCCTGCGGAGTACCGTAGATGTTTAGGGTGCTAATACCTTCCCTTTGCATAACCAACCCCCTTACCTTGAATCTTTCCCCCTATTTTTGGGTTATTCACTCTTTTCCCATTCCTTTGGAAACAATAAAGCGCGGTGGCGATTTTTATTTTGATTTGTATAAAGTCTAGTCAATCCAATGGCTTAGTCTTGAACATTTCTACCGCTACAGAAAAATGGCGACTTAACTGGGGAAAGATTGACCTCTTGCTGGTCCATCCCTAAGTGGGTTGATCCTATCTTTGTTTATATCTGTATATGTGTTATTGTGTTTATGTGTTATATTTTGTATATATGTTTGTTTGGATTTTCCTAGTTTTCAGGGTGCTTGGTGATTACTCATAAGTCCTATACCCGGACTTGGGCAAACTTTAAGATAGGACGGGCGGCATAGTCATGTTAACTTTGAGGGAGTAATCCAAAAAAAGGAGGCATGAGATCCCCCACTCAGTGGAGGCCCCTTTGACTGTAGTGTCATTTACCGAGTAATCAGAAAGACGTACTGCTTTCGATCTGGGAGCCTGCTGAAACTGAGGACCGTAGAATACCAAACCTATCTTGGCCTTTTAGGTGTAGTGCATAAGCTATGACGGAGTAATCCGGAAATAGTTTTCACGCGATACTATGCTCGGACGAGTCTTTCTTGAGAATATTATTAATTACCGAGTTAATCGGGAAGTTGGTAATATCCGAAGGAAGGATGTAGACTCTGGGAACCTCTAGAACCTTGTTCGGCATGTGATAACTTTTTAGACCAACACCTTATGGGTAGTACCTTCGAATTCGTGCTCATGACGTTGAACCTATGAACCCTATATGTGTGATCTTGTGTGTGATTGTTGCATCATGCATCCATGCACTCATAAGCATCTTTTGAAGAAAACAATATTTCAAGGGATTTAAAGGTTGACTATTTGTGAATATCTCAGGTACTTTTAACCATGGATTCTGGAAAGAGAAAGACCGGGAAATATAGTTTCAAGGATCCTAAGATAGATGAGTTGGTCAGTCTAATTCCAGAGATCGAGTGTTCTGCAGACTTCCAGAAGAAGTATGGATCCATTATTCCTCTCATGAAGCTGAAGATGAAGGAGGGTATTCTCTCGACCTTGGTCCAGTTCTATGATCCGGTGTATCACTACTTTAATTTTCCCGATTATCAGTTGATGCCTACACTGGAGGAGTATTCTTATCTATTGGATTTACCTGTTACCGATCGTGTTCCTTTTACTGGTTTGGAGGGTGAGCCAAAACCACATGAGATTGCTGCTTTGATTCATCTGGGGAAGTCTGAGGTGGAAGCCCATATGACTACTAAAGGAGGGATTAGAGGATTACCAGCTCAGTTCTTATTGGAGAAAGCTCGTTACTTTGCCAGAATGAAGAGTACGGTTGCTTTTGAGGCCATCTTTGCTTTACTTGCTTACAGACTGTTCTTATTTCCTAATGTGAACAAGTTTGTCGACATTAACGCTATCAAGATTTTCATGATTAGAAACCTAGTTCCTACACTGTTGGGTGATGCTTATTACTCTATTCATCTTCGGAATTCTCATCATGGGGGAATGATTATCTGTTGCACGCCTTTGTTGTACCGGTGGTTCATCTCTCATATGCCTCAGTCTGATGCTTTTTGGGATGTCAGGAAGGAACCCCGTTGGGCTCCTAAGATCATGGAACTTACTCACTCGGATATTAATTGGTATCATCGAGCTTATCAGGATGTGGAGATTATTGACAGTTGTGGTAGTTTCCCCAATGTACCTCTTCTTGGTACAAAGGGAGGAATTAACTATAACCATGTTCTTGCACAGAGACAGCTTGGTTACCCGATGAGGGATAAATCGAATAGTATTCATTTGAGTAGTTTCTTTCTGAAGGAAGGAGAAGACCATAGGGAAGCTAGGGAGCATATTGCGAAGGCCTGGCGTCACATTCATAAGAAGAGTAGGAAGGATTTGGGACCTAGGGGTGCTGTTTCTTTGGAGCCATATCTTCAGTGGGTTCGATCGAGAGCCATTTAGTTGAAGATGTTGTATACTCGGGAGACACCCATGCCTGACCTATTTGTGAAGACCACTCCTCCCTTATTAGATGATCTAGAAGAGCTGCAACTTGCTTTGGTTAGGATGCAACGGGAAAGGGATGCTTGGAAGAACAAATTCCAGACTTTAGAGAGTTCCTGTGAAGCAGACTTGAAGGAGAAAGACGATTTGATCGAGATCCTTGAGAGTCAAGCAATGGAGTCTATGGAGAGGCAAGGGGATTTATTTTCTCCTAAGCCTCAAACAGGTGCTGATTACTCACTTCCTGATTCAGATGATTGGAAGGAGGTTGCCATCAGACATGTGGAAGAAAACTAGAGGTTGAAGGCTCAGATTGTCAGGCTCATAGGGAAGCGCCAGCGTACAGAATGATCTCCATCAGTTCTTTTTCTCAGGATATTAGATTGTATTTTCATCTTGTACTTGGGATCATTGAAACTTGTAATCCATTTTGAAGCTATTATAATAAAAATTTCCAGTATTTCAAAAGCTTTATTACTTTGATGTTTGCAATATGTCTATAAATCTTAAATCCCTTGAAATATTAAATAATAAAGCAAAAAAAATCATGTGCATTGCATGTCATGCATCATATTGCACATATTTCTTGCATTTGTTATTGATCTGACCTGATCAGACTTGGACCGTCCCGACTGGCTCCGAGCTGAAAGTTTTGAACGAGGTGGGGGGGGGGGGGTACCTGCAAGACACTCCGATGCTGAAGTAAGTAAGAGAACGAGCAGGCAATAGTAAGTATGGGTATAATGATGAATACCTGACCCTCTGGAAACAGAGGGTATTTATAGCCCCCAGCGCTGGGCCAAGGTTCCTTCATTGGGCCTGGCAGGTTTGGCCCAATGGAGGAACTGCCAGGTTCTACGTGTGTAGTGGGAACCCGCACGTGGTCTCCTCCCTGGATGTTCGGCGTGAAGTGCGGGCGGACAGAGACGCGGTCTTTTCGGGGTCTCGTTGGGAGTGCAGTGGAATGAGTCTGCCCTAGTTGGGGTGCTCGCGGTGATGTCGAGCTGGACGACAGGATGTCGAGCTGGACAGTTGGAGGTCGAGCAAGTAACCTCAGGGAGCACGTCGGGCACGACTGTGTCCCTTTGGTCGGCGTGGTCCTCAGCAAGTCCATTTGGATTGGGCCTTATCAATGCTATTGGGCCTGTCGGGCCCAGTCCAGAACAGGAGCCCCCCAAGTCGTGGTTCCTTGGTTAGGAGCCATGGCTTGATCTCAGGTCGTTTCCGTTTCGGGGTCTCGCGCCCGGGTCAGAGATGCAGATCCTTGAGGGCTTCTCCGTGTCGTGCTCGGAGACAAATCTTTCGAGGTGGATGCTCGAGGAATCCTCACCGGCGCGCGTTTGTCGAGCACACGGGGTATCTTTCGGGAACTGCGCCACCACCCTATGATGATAGGGTCATCATTGCCTTGGGAGCCGTGCGTCGAGGAGAGAAACTCTGTGGTTGCCCGAGGTGACGTTTGGTATTCCACGTCATCACTATAAATAGGATCCTTGGGCCCCATAACGCGTTACTACTCTTTGCGCTCCCACCGCTGCTGCTCTTCCAGATTTTCATAGCATAGCTGCGATTCCCGTCACAGATTCCTTCCCTTCGTTGCAGAACTCACTCCTTGATTACAAGTAAGTGACTTATCTTCTTCGTTTTCCTGTTGTGATGCATGATTTTCGCCGTTGTAGACGTTTTAGGGACTGTGCGCGGGGGACTAGCCCGGTATATTCATATCTAGCTCGACAAATTCATGCTTAGGACCGGCAAACATATGCTCGTGGCCGGTAGATACATAGTTTAGGTTACAATCTGAAGTGCTGCCCGGGGTCTTCATGATCCAGGGCGCCTGATTCATGATCGTGCCCGGTATGTTCATGGCTCTGGCCGTAGGTTTTATGATGTTGCTCGCCATGTTCATACCTTGGGTCGGCATACTCGTGAATGACCGCGTTGTCGATTTGGAGAAGGTCTCATCGAGTTATCCGGACGTCGGGGAGGCGACTGCTATTTTGTTGCAAACTAACTTTTGTGGTCGTGCATGGAGCGACGTGGTGTGCCAGTACACTACATCTGGTCCATTACGTCGAGCGTATGGTTTCGTGCCCAATTGACTGGTTTCCCGTGCTCTGCAGGTAACCATGGCGGACGAGCCGTGCTCCTCTGGACTCCCCGAACGGGAGGAACAAAGTGCCGACGAGGCGGTGAGTTTGATCGACACTGTCGATGACCCTCTGTTGGATTGGGTGGGCGACGAGCCCAGAGGAATCGCGTCGATCTATAGCCGGCGTAACCGAAAACCATATGCTGTCCTCGAGGCGGGCCACGGTCAACCTGATTTTCAAAAGAATTTCGTTGTTACGCGGCCGACCTCCAATGCCCGGATCTGCTCGGTGTACCCCGAGTATAGCTTCCCTATGTACGAAATTGCATTCAAAGATCTTGGGCTGCAGCTGCCCTTCAGTGACTTTCAGACCGGGGTCTTCGCCCATCTGGGGCTGGCCCCGTCGCAGCTACACCCGAACTCGCTCGCTTTTATCCGGGCGTTTGAGCTGACATGTCGTTTTCTGAGGATTGGGGCGACTATACCGCTCTTCTTCAGAATTTTCCATCTGCAGCGCCAGTCCCGAGGAGGGAAGCACAGTTGGGTCTCCTTAAAACAGTCGAGGAGACTCTTCAAGATGTATATGGACTCCGTAAGGGGTTTTAAGGACAAGTGGTATGTCGTGAGGCCGGTTACCACGTCTGCTTTAGAATCCCTGTACGAGGAGGAGGCGCCCATAAGTGATGATGACGGGGAGGCGATTTTAGACAGCGACGGGTATCCCGTGATGGCCCGCACGGCCAAGTTCCCTGTGCATTGGATGTTCAGGCATTACGAGCACAAGACTGGATACTATCATACCGCTGCGGCCGACATGTGCTCCGTGGATGAAAAGGCGTACGACACTCTTTGTTGGTTCGTTGACAGCTTCCACCCTGCCAGGTGGGCCACGAGGGAGGGGGAAGATGTCTTGGAAGAGGAGGGTTATCCGACATTTGAGTCCCGACCGATTGATACTAAGGCACTCGTGGAGTGCTAGTCGTTCAGACTGGCTGCTCGTCTGCTAGGTCGTTTGTTGCTTAACTTTCTTTGCTTGTCATTTATTTGTGAACTTGCTCGACACTAACCCGTCTTTTATTTTGTGCAGGTTCGATGGCCGGGCGACGGGAAAGACTCTTGAAGCTGTCTTGCGACCAGAAGCGGGGTAGGAGGGTCGTGAAGGCTCCCCAGGCAACGAGGATGGGCCCGCCGCATAGTCCGGGCGCTCCTCAAGTGGTGAGGGTGGATTCGTCGCCCAGCTCGGGGGCCGCGTCGGACGAGATCCTAGAGGTTCAAGAGGTCGAGCCACATGCCGACCTGATACAAAGAAAGAGAAACCGGGTGGAAAGCGGGCCGGCGGTCGGCGAGGACACCAGCGCCGTCAGGTCCTTCGGGTTCCCCCCTTGCTTCAAAGAGGAGGGTTTCTTCGAGAGATTCCCTCTGTCCGTGGTTGCCGACGAGTCTGAGACTATCAAGAGGATGAGTAAGGAGGATCGGAAGAGGCACCTGGCCGCCAGCATGGACGGGCTGGTGAAAATGGCCGAAATGGCCCTGGTGTTGTCCGAGGAAGGGGTGATTCTGTCCGTATTGAAGAACTTGAGCAGGAGAAAGCGGCTTTCACCTCGAGCTCGCGGAAGTTAAGGACTGCCCTGGAATGCTCCGAGGAGATGTTCCGCGAGCAGGCATCACTGCTGGATGCTGAGAGGGAGATGCTGGTCCTGGAGAAAGAAAGGTCGGGGAAGCTGGCCGAGGAGGGAGAGCTTCTCCGTGCGGATAGGGATCGTATGGAGACCGACATCGGGCGCTTGACCCAACAGATTGAGGACATGAAAGTCGCCATGCTTCCTGCCGAGGACGAGCCGGAGGACATAGCGGCTTTGAAGAGTCGATCGGAGCTGGTCGCCCATATCCGGCTACTCGAGGCAGATTGCGTCGGTGCTCTGGAGGAGGGGTTCGACTCCGCAGTCGGCCAGCTTTCCTTGTTAAACCCTGGTTTGGTCACTGAGGGGACGGGCTACACACATCAGATAGTGGATGGCACGATCGTGCCACCGCCTGACTCTCTAGTTGTCGACGCTGATGGTTCCGGGGAAGCCTGATCATAGGATAGCGGGCCTGCGTGCCTTTGATATTTGTATTTTTTTTTGGGCCTGCATGCCCGTTGGTTGTACTTTATGAACATCGTCGGCCTTCTTGGTCGGTTTATAATTTTTTGCTTTGCTGCCTTCGGGCATTTATTTTTGAATGAATGCTGTTTTACATTTGAATGTTGCCCGTGCTTTAAATCTTATATTTTTGCATAAAATTTAGCCTAAGTTACGGGCCCGAGGAGTGCCCGTAAGTGGCCGTGACTTGGCTGGCGAGTCTGCCCGCTTTTCGTTTGCATATGTGCCCGGCCATCTCTTGATGGCCAGAATCGCCTAAGTGTTGCGCTCGAGGGGAGAGACTTCCTTTTGACCCTTTTAGATGGCCCGTCATTCTTGATGACTTGTCGGGCATATGGAGCGAAGTGGCTCAGTCGGGCGCGAAGCCCGGTAGGGACTATTTGCCCTTGGCGTGAACTGCCCATCGCGAGCTGGGTGTTCTGCCTTACAGGTACTACGACGGTGAAGCTCGGTGTAGTTGTCCACGTCGGGCACTATCGGTTATCCTCGTTTGCCGAACGATGTTGTGCGATTTAGCCGTATGTCGGGCTTGTACCTCAGCCTTTATACGAAGTCGGACGTTTTTCCTCGTTGACCGAGCGCGGGTGCCGTTGGTCGAGGGTCCCAGGTGTTGGTAGTTTTTAACTGTAGTACTGCTTTAACTTATCAGTGTTCCAGGGTCGTGGTAATGGCTCTCTGTCTAATTGCTCGAGATAGTACGCCCCGGTACCAGTGGTGCCGTGGACGCGATAAGGTCCTTCCCAGTTCGCGGCCAGCTTCCCTTCGCGGGAATCCTTCTGGTTCCTACGTAATACCAGGCTGCCAATTTCGAACTCGCGCTTGATGACCTTGTCGTTGTGGCGTAGAGCCACTCGTTGTTTTAGGGTGGCTTCGCGCAGGGCTGCACCCGATCGGATTTCCTCGACTAGGTCGAGTTCGTCCCTTAGCGCCTCGTCGTTCATTTCTTTGTCGAGGGGGTTCTCTGTTCGTCTGGAAGGTTCCATGATTTCAACTGGTATAACGGCCTCGGTGCCATACGTCAACCGAAATGGGGTCTCGCCCGTCGTTGAGTGGGGCGTGGTTCGGTATGCCCACAAGACGCTGTGGAGCTCCTCGACCCATCCCCTCTTGGGCTCGCCGAGTCGACGTTTGAGTCCTCGGAGGATGACTCTGTTCGCGGCTTCGGCTTGCTCGTTGGTCTGAGGGTGCTCGACCGACGTGAAATGTTGTTTTGTACCTAGTTTGGTGACGAAGTCTTGGAACCCATGGTCGGTGAACTGGGTACCGTTGTCGGTCACCAGGGCTTGCGGAATTCTGAATCTGGCGAGGATGTTTCTTTTGTAGAAACAGAGGATATTGTGCGAGGTGATTTTTGCGAGGGCCTCGGCCTCGATCCATTTCGTGAAGTAATCCACGGCGACGATGAGGAATTTGTTCTGATAGGTTCCTTGCACGAAGGGCCCGAGGATGTCCATACCCCACCAGGCGAACGGCCACGGAGACGAGAGTATGCTCAGCTCGTGCAGAGGGGCGAGGTGCATGTCCCCGTGTTTCTGGCACTTATCACATTTCTTGACGTGCTCCTTGGCATCCTGCTGCATCGTCGTCCAGTAGTATCCTGCTCGAAGGGCTTTCCTTGCTAAGGATTTACCGCCCATGTGCTGGGCGTTGATCCCTTCGTGTATCTCCCGCAGTACTTCGGGGACTGCGGACTCGTTGATGCATTTCAGGAGGGGGGTGGAGAATCCTCTTCGGTACAGTTTCTGCTCGAGAACCACGTAGGAACATGCTCGTCGCTTTGTGACAGTAGCCTCGGCCTGGTTTGATGGGAGTTCGCCTTTTGTCAAGAAATTATAAACCGGGGTCATCCAGGACGTCGCATCCCGATGGCATGGATCTCGACTGTAGTCGAGGGTCGTTCGACACTTGGACGCGCTAGAGATTCCTGGATGACGGATTTGTTCCCGCCCTTCTTTCGTGTGCTCGCGAGTTTGGACAATATGTCCGCCCTTGTGTTTTGCTCGCGGGGAACATGTGAAATTTCTGCTCGTACGAACTTTGTCATGTATTTTTTGACTAAGTTCAAATACTCGATGAGGTTGTCGTTTTTGGCCTGGTAGCTCCCTTGTACTTGAGAGGCGACGAGCTGGGAGTCGGTGTAGATCTGTACCTCGCGGGCTCCCAGGTCCTCGGCCAGTCTCAGTCCTGCGAGCAGGGCTTCGTATTCTGCCTGGTTGTTTGACGCCGGGAAGGAGAGAGCTAAGAAGTGCTCGATTACTACGCCTTCTTTGTTTTCCAGGCGGATTCCTGCGCTGCTTTCGGACGAGCTGGATGCTCCGTCGACGAAGATGGTCTACTTGTGTTCTTTCCCCGGGGGAGGGTCGTGAGTGGTCATTTCCGCGACAAAGTCAGCCAAGGCCTGTGCTTTCAGGGCTTTCCTGCTTTCGTACTGAATGTCGAATTCGGAGAGTTCCAAGGACCATTTTAACATTCTGCCCGCCATATCTGGCCGACCCAGGAGTTGCCTCACCGGTTGGTCGGTTCGCACGATGATGGTGTGGGCCAGAAAGTAGTGTCTGAGCCTCCTCGCCGCATTGACGAGGGCCAGAGCAACCTTTTCTATCTACTGGTATCTGCTTTCGGGCCCCTGTAAGGCTTTGCTCGTGAAGTAGACGGGTTTCTGCCCGTCGGGGGTCTCGCGGACAAGAGCTGCGTTGATGGCTTCGTTCGAAACGGCCAAGTACAAGTACAACGGTTCCCCATCGTCTGGTCGAGATAGCACGGGCGGCTGAGACAGACTTTGCTTTAGGTGGCGTAGTGCCTGCTCGCATTCCTCATTCCATTCGAAAGCTGCTTCCTTTCGAAGGAGTTTGAAGAAGGGGAGGGCGTGCTGAGCAGATTTCGTGACGAAGCGGGACATCAACGTGAGCATGCCGTTCATGATTTGTATCGACTTCTTCGACGTCGGTGTTGGGAGGTCGTAGAATGCACGGCATTTGTCGGGGTTAGCTTCGATTCCCCGTTCTGTTAGATAGAATCCAAGGAATTTTCCTGCCTTAACCCCGAACGTACATTTCTCGGGGTTGAACCTCATTTTACATTACCTTGCTTGGGCAAAGACTGTTTTGAGATGAGCTGCATGGTCGGAGTCTGCTCGGGATTTGACGATCATGTCGTCCATGTATGCCTCGAGCATGTCGCCGATCTGTTTGTTGAAAACTCTGTTCATCATGCGTTGGTAAGTTGCTCCGACATTTTTCAGTCCGAAGGGCATTACGTTGTAGTAATAGTTGCCCGAGCTGGTCAAGAATGCCGTGCAGTGTTTGTCGCCCAGGGCCATTGGGATTTGGTTATAGCCCGAATAGGCGTCCATGAACGACAAAGTTTTGTAGCCGGCCGAGTTGTCGACCAGCATATCTATGTTAGGCAAGGGAAGAGCATCTTTTGGGCAAGCCCGGTTGAGATCAGTATAATCAACGCACATTCTCCATTTTCCATTATTCTTTTTCACGAGTACAACATTTGACAGCCAGGTGGAATACCGGGCTTCAGAAATAAAATTTGCCTCTAGGAGGTCTTTTACAGCTTTTTCAGCAGCCTCCGTTTTTTCTGGAGACTGCCTACGCCTACGTTGTACTACGGCCTTAGCGGCTGGATCAATGGCGAGGTGGTGACAGGCGACCTCAGGGTCGAGTCCGGGCATCTCCGCAGCGCTCCAGGCGAAGAGATCAGCATTCTCGCGCAGACAGGCCTTGATTTGCTTCCTGGCCAAGTCGGGGAGGTCTTTGCCAATCTTCACTCCCTTGGTCGGGTCTGTGCCGAGGGGAACGAGTTCAAAATCCCCGTCCGGTATTGGTCGGAGTGGGATTTGCTCGCTGCTGGATGGCTCGTCCTGATCGAAGCGGGTGTCCAGGGCTATGGAATCGACCTTTGGTGGAGCTTTATGGATTTCTTCCTCGGGGGATGCTTTCCTGTCGGGCTCCTGTTTTGTCCTTTTGGCGGGTCTGGTCCCTATGTCGACGGTATCCCGTCCCTTAGAAGCGGCGTTGAAGCACCTACGGGCAGCGGCTAGGTCTCCTTGGATGGTGGCTACCTATGCTCTCCTGGTGTAGAACTTCATCTTCAGATGGACGGTCGAGGGCACCGCTGTTAACTCTGCCAGTGTCAGTCTCCCCAAGATGCAATTGTACAGAGACGGGCAATCAATGACGAGGAAACGGACTTTGACTTGTCTCGTAGCCGTTCCTTCGTCGAACGTAACCAGGAGCTCGACATAACCCCAAGGTTTGGAAGTCGAGCCGTTGAAGCCTTGTAGATCCGACCCCATATAACCCCAAGGATGCGATGCACGTCGAAATTAGCCATTCTTGCCCTTATCAGTAAGGGGATGACCGCGTTCGGGGCTCCGCCGGGGAGCTCTTCTAGGTAGAAGGTGATGGGCTCTGACCTGCCCTTCACCCTTTCGAACGTTACTGTTTACGGGGGAGCCGCGTCGACCAGCTCGTCCAACTTCCTCTTAGCTGAATTGATGGTGAGGTCGTTGAACCCGCCCCCATTAATGACCATGGCGGAGGGAAAGTATTCCCACCTGCTGTGCGTTGTCAGCGGCTCATGCAGGTGCTCGGGAATGTCGAAATCCTCGGGCCTGGTCACCGAGAAGGTGGTCTGGATAGGCACCGACTCGTCTGATGTTCGGGCGTCTTCTTCTGGCTCCTTGGCTTCATGGGCGTCACGACGAGGAGCGTCGTTTCGCATGTACTGCGCGAGCCTCCCTCCCTTGATGAGGGTTTCAATGGCGTCCTTGAGGTGGACGCAGTCCTCTGTCAGATGACCATGACTCCTATGGTATTGACAATATTTATTTTTGTCCGCCCCGGGCTTGGCGGGAGCAGGTCGGGGACGCTTGACGCCACCGTCCTTGAAGTCTGTACTGGCACACTCCGCCAGAATACGCTCGCGGGAAGCTGTGAGCGGAGTGTACTCGGTGAAACGGCCCGAGGGGCCCCTTTGTTCCCGGACTTCCCGGGGTCGGTCTTCTTTCCTTTTCTCCCCGGTTCGTCGAGGAGGAGCCTCTTGGCGTGAGCTGGTGCTATTGTTGGGACCCCGAGCCCTGGAGTCTCGGGCCCTGTTGGCAACTTCCCTCTCCTCGTAATCCATGTATGCCCGAGCTTTATCGAGGAGGGCGTCGAAAGACCTGGGTGGCTCGATTCCCACGGCTTTTCTGAACTCTGTGCTGGGGAGGAGCCCCCTCTCCAACAGATATCTCTTCATGTGGTCCGTGCAGGGGACCTGTATCGCTTCTCGGTTGAAGCGGTTGATGAACTCCCTCAAGGTCTCATCCTGTCTTTGGATGATGGCCTCGAGCGCCGCCTCGGTCTTTGGATGGCGTCGAGAGGCGGTGAAGGAACTGATGAACTGGTTCTTCAGGTTCCGCCACGAGGTGATTGAGCCCGGGGCGAGCCCTTTGTACCAGTCCATGGCCGCCTTCCTGAGAGTCGTGGGGAAAAGACGACACTTGATGCCCCCCCTACATTATGATAATGGAGCATGGCCTCGAACCCGTCAATATGGTCGACTGGGTCCGCAACTCCGTCATACTCCTTCAGATGTGGGGGCTTCTCCATGCCCGGGGGGATGGGTGCATCCATGATGGCCTGCGACAGGGGACCGCGGGGGTCGTCCTCGTCGCTCCTCTCCGGAGACAGAGATGAGGACCTGTAGTATTGTCTGGCACGGTGGTCGTGCTGAGTCTCCCTCGAGTGTGATGCTCGCTGGTTGAATGTTACACGCCCGTCCCCGGCGTGTCTCTTGTCGTGCCTTGCCGGGTCGCGACTGGGCTCTCCGGCAGGGATGACGGGCTCTCTCTCCAAATAGGGTCGCCTCTGCTTTGGCCGGGGAGATGAGCTTCGAGAGTTTTCCCTGTAGTGTCTCCACGGGGGAGAAGGGTGTCGAGCCTCAGTCACCCGAGGAGGAGGAGTATGCGGTCTCCGGTGCCTCCTCGAGGGTCTTCGCTCGTCTTCAAGCGCCTTTAATCTCTCTCCTTGGGAAAATATGATATAGTTCGTTTGATTAATTGCTGCGAACAGCGCTTGTGTGGTGGCATCCGCCCCGGAGGGGACGGGGACTTCCTGAAACCGGGCGGCTCTGTAGTGGGCGAGGGCCGCCGGGTCGTCCTCGAATGGTGGTGGGAGCGAGGAGGATGATGCAGTAGCCCCGTCCCTATATGAGGAAGTTCCGAGGATAGTTGTTGCAGGAATGGTGTTGTGGCCGGGATTGCCGGCGTTGTCGAGATGTCCGTTCTTGTCTGCCGTGCCGTTATTAGTGTCGGCGACACAGACATTCTGCTCATCGCAAGCTGGATCAGCCATGACAGGTAGTTGAATATGAGCTTTGGTCTTTTGAGTTGTTTGTAAGACGGGGAAGCTAGATTCCCACAGACGGCGCCACTGATCTGACCTGATCAGACTTGGACCGTCACGGCTGGCTCCGAGCTGAAAGTTTTGAACGAGGTGGGGGGGGGGGGGTACCTGCAAGACACTCCGATGCTGAAGTAAGTAAGAGCACGAGCAGGCAATAGTAAGTATGGGTAGAATGATGAATACCTGACCCTCTGGAAACAGAGGGTATTTATAGCCCCCAGCGCTGGGCCAAGGTTCCTTCATTGGGCCAGGCAGGTTTGGCCGAATGGAGGAACTGCCAGGTTCTACGTGCGTAGTGGGAACCCGCACGTGGTCCCCTCCCTGGATGTTTGGCGTGAAGTGCGGGCGGACAGAGACGCGGTCTTTTCAGGGTCTCGTTGGGAGTGCAGTGGAATGAGTCTGCCCTAGTTGGGGTGCTCGCGGTGATGTCGAGCTGGATGGCAGGATGTCGAGCTGGACAGTTGGAGGTCGAGCAAGTAACCTCAGGGAGCACGTCGGGCACGATTGTGTCCCTTTGGTCGGCGTGGTCCTCAGCAAGTCCATTTGGATTGGGCCTTATCAATGCTATTGGGCCTGTCGGGCCCAGTCCAGAACAATTATGCATATCCAGGTGCCTTACCCAGCTTCTTTACTTCATTCAGCAAGCTGACTCATCACTACAACACTCGGGCTAATTTCAAAAAGAAGATGGACAACTTAGAACAGGAGAATCGCGAGCTGCGCGAAGAAGTTTCTGCTTTGAAGGCCGGCTTGGCCAATTTGACTACTCTGATGGAAGCTCTGGTGGTTGCTCAGAATCAGCCACCGAGTGTTCAATCTCAACCAACAAGAGCAAGTACTGAAGTTCCGACTATTCCTGTATCCGCTACTCCGGCTGTTGTTCAAAACCGTATACCTCAAGGTTATCCATGGGGAATGCCAGAGAATTTTGCACCTGAAGGTTTCAATCTTGGCCCTCAAGATGCTCTAGTGGTTCAGACTGTTGTTACTCCGGCACCTCCTGTGGTGCATACCGTTCCTACTGCACCTCCTTCGGTGAATTTGGTTCCGTTTGTTAATAAAGATGTGTGTCGTCCTTTCCCTCCGCCGAGTGAAGACTTGGGTCTTTATGACAGAATGGATGATTTTCAAGAGCAGTTTGATAGAATGCAAAGAGAGATGAAGGATCTTAGGGGAAAAGAGCTATTTGGGCAGAATGTGAATGAGCTGTGTTTGGTCCCTAATGTTAAAATACCTGCTAAGTTCAAGGTCCCGGAATTTGAGAAGTACAAGGGCAATACTTGCCCTCATGCTCACTTGGTGATGTACGCGAGGAGAATGTCTACCCACACTGATGATCAACGTCTGCTGATTCACTTTTTTCAGGATAGTTTGACTGGCGCAGTGTTGAAGTGGTATATGAGCTTGGACAACACTAACATCCATACTTTTAATGATTTGGGAGAAGCATTCATCAAACAATACAAGTACAATATGGACATGGCGCCCGACTGTGACCAACTTAGGGCCATGGTTCAGAAAGACAGGGAATCATTCAAAGAGTATGCGCATAGATGGAGCGAAGTAGCTGCCTAAGTGATTCCTTCCATGGAAGATAAAGAAATGACTAAGATTTTTCTGAAGACGTTGGGTGCTTCTACTACGAAAGGATGGTAGCAAGCGCACCAAGTGATTTTACAGAGATGGTAGGAATGGGTGTCCGCCTAGAAAAGGCTGTAAGAGAAGGCCGTTTGACGAAGAGTGAAGGATCCGGAGGTGTGAAGAAGCCATCTTATGGGTTTACCAAGAAGAAAGAAGGATATGCAAATGCTGTTATACAAGAGAGGAGAGTAAACACTCTTAGAAGGAATTACCAGCGTCACCAGCAAGTCGCCTCAGTTACTCCTGTAATGAGTGTCGCTCCAACTACCGTTGCTTATCAAAGACCGTCCCAACAGGGGAACCAAGGGAATAATCAGAGAAGGGAGAACTGTGACCCTATTCCCATGAGCTATGGAGAGCTGCTACCGGCATTGATTTAGAAGAAGATGGTCCAGACACGACCACCTCCCGCCGTGCCATCACCATTGCCTTGGTATTACAAAGCAAATCAAACATGTGCTTTTCATCAGGGAGCACCATGGAATAGTTTTGAGAATTGTTATCCTTTGAGGACTGAAGTGAAAAGGTTGGTGAAGTCTGGAATTCTATCTTTCAAAGACGTGGGACCTAATGTGAAAGATAATCCTCTACCCAAGCATGGGGGAGTAAATGCTGTAAATATGGTGGCTGATTATCCAGGTGACTTCCGGATTTTTGACATTAATCTGGTTAGAGGAGATTTGGTGAAGATGCACGCAAACCTCTGTGAATTCAGCTATTATACGCATGACCATGCCGATTGTGCTGTTTGCAGTACCGACATACAGGGTTGCAAGAAGATAAAGGCTGATTTACAGGAGATGATGGATGAGGGTTTAATCCATATAATCAGGCCCAGGGCAGAGTATGAAGAGGAAGTGAATATGGTTTCTGGATGTCTTGGTGAATTCAGAATTTTTGATGTGGAGTATTTGAATGAGGATCTCGTGCAGTTGCACGCTACCTTCTGTCGTACTGCTGGTCAGGTGGAACACCAATATGGATCTTGCATAGTTTGTTGTTGAGACCACCGAGGATGTTCAATTGTGAGAGAGGGTGTTCAGTTGCTGCTAGACAATGGAACTATCAAGATCACAAGTCAGAGGGATGATTATCATGAGATTGATATGGTTGAAGTTTGTTTAATGGAAGAAGAGTTAGAGGAAGAGTATGTTTCCGCGGATGAGTATTTCTCTTCAGACGAAGATTTGTTTCCCAGAAATGACTTTTTGATGACTGATTATG
The DNA here is from genome assembly GCA_948472305.1 of Vicia faba. Lineage (NCBI taxonomy): Eukaryota > Viridiplantae > Streptophyta > Magnoliopsida > Fabales > Fabaceae > Vicia > Vicia faba. The sequence continues at coordinate 1,362,189,047 of OX451741.1, read as the reverse complement.
TTGAGGAAGGAGTAAACTCCATTGTGCCTTGTTTTGGTGCACCCGCTCATCTTGAAGTGGAGTACCATAGCAAACTAGCTGTTACCCCATTGGTAATTAGTTTGCCAGGTCCTATTCCCTACAAATCATATAAGGTTGTGCCTTACAAATACAACGCTACGATCTTAGAAGATGGGGTGGAAGTTCCCATCCAGCCAATGCCTGATGTTGGAAATATAGCTGAAAATAGTAGGGTGACCCGTAGCGGTCGTGTGTTTGCGCTGGTTGTATGAAGAGATGTTGTTGCTGGAAAGAAAATTGCTGAGAATGATGAGCCTAAGAAGGCTACAGAAGAGACTAGCGGGGCCACATTAGAGAAAGAAGTGGATGATATTTTGAAGATAATCAAGATGAGCGACTATAGAATTGTAGATCATCTACTGCAGACTCCTTCAAAGATATATATCCTAGCTTTACTGATGAATTCCTCCGCTCATAGAGAATCACTGATGAGAGTACTAGACCAATCTTTTGTGGAGAGTGACATGCCATTAGATCAATTCAGCAACGTAATTGGAAACATTACGTCATGTAATAACTTGAGTTTCTGCGATGATGAATTACCAGATGAAGGGAGGAATCACAACCTGGCCCTCCACATATCTATGAACTGCAAGAATGATTCGCTGTCCAATGCGCTAATTGATAATGGATCCGCGTTGAATGTTATACCGAGGAGTACTCTCATGAAGTTAAAGTATCAAGGAGCACCTATGCGCCCGAGTGGCATCATTGTGAAGGCTTTCAATGGGTCGAGGAAAGCTGTCATCGGTGAAGTGGACTTACCCATCCATATAGGACCACATTTGTTCCTGATAACCTTTCAGGTCATGGACATTATTCCCGCATATAGTTGTTTGCTAGGACGGCCATGGATACACGAAGCAGGGGCTGTCACTTCAACTCTGCATCAGAAGCTAAAATTTGTGTGTGAAGGGAAGGTAGTGATCATAAATGGGGAGCAGGCGTTGTTGATATCCCATCTATCCTCTTTCAGTATTGTAGAAGCGGATGAGGCTGCTATTGGAAACCAGTTCCAAGCCCTACCCATTGACAACATAAGGAGAAATGAGAATTCTGTGGTTTCGCTGAAGGACGTGCACCAGGTTGTGCGCAATGGTCATAATACAATTTGGGGACGACTTGTGGATCCACCCGTGAATAAGAACAAAGCTGGTTTGGGTTTCTCTTCGAGGAATGGCAAAGGCAAAAGTTTGAAGTCAAAGTCTTCTATGAACAATTATCAGGATGTTTTCCGCAACGGAGGCTACCTCCATCCAATTGATTATGGAATTAATGCTGTCGAAGAGGATGAAGCAGAGCAGGAAGTACCAAATTATGTGATACATGGAGTCAGAGTTCAAAACTGGGTCACCATCGATGTTCCTTCTTGCATACATGTTTCAAAGTAATTTGTTTTGTTAATCTGTTTCTTTCTTTTGAAAAACTTTCACTCTTCCCAAGGTGGAAGTATTAATGCTGCAGGGCTTATCTGTTTGCTATGACTTTTAAAATCATTAATAAAAGTTGTATTTGTTTCCCAAATTATGTCTTTATTTTCTACTTTTTCTTGGAAAATGGTAATAAAAAAAACCTTTCAAAATAAATAATAAATAAAAATTAATCTTCATGGTCACTTGTTATATGTGTCAGTTTCTAAAAGCAATCATAAATCATATGTGCAGATTAATTAAAAAACCTGTTGAATACAATGACCCTGCACCCTCTCCCAACTTTGAATGTCCTGTGTTTTGGGCTGAAGAAGAATATTATGATGAGATTCCAGAAGAGGTCTCACGGTTGCTTGAGCACGAGGAAAATACCATTCAACCATATAAGGAGCCTTTGGAAGTGATTAATTTGGGTTCAGAAGAGGATCCAAAGGAAATCAAGATTGGAGCATCGTTGCATCCTGATGTAAAGAGTGGGTTAATTGAGCTGTTGAAAGAGTATGTGGATATTTTCACTTGGTCTTATCAAGATATGCCTGGTCTAGATACATATATTGTCGAGCATCGTTTGTCGTTGAAGCCAGAGTGTCCGCCAGTTAAGCAAAAATTGAGAAGAGCTCACCCAGATATGGCAGTAAAGATCAAAGAGGAGGTCCTAAAGCAGATTAATGCTGGTTTTCTTGTGACGTCAGTGTATCCTCAATGGATTGCCAATATTGTCCCAGTACCGAAAAAAGACGGAAAAGTTCGCATGTGCGTAGATTACAGAGATCTAAATAAAGCTAGTCCAAAAGATGATTTTCCATTGCCTCACATCGACATGTTAGTGGATATCACTACAAAATTCAAAGTATTCTCGTTCATGGACAGATTTTCCGGGTATAATCAAATAAGAATGGCTCCAGAGGACATGAAAAAAACAACGTTTATCACACCCTGTCGAACATTTTGTTACAGAGTGATGCCCTTCGGGTTGAAGAATACTGGTGCAACATACCAGAGGGCTATGACAACCCTATTCCATGATATGATACACAAAGAAATCGAAGTATATGTTGATGATATGATTGCCAAATCCCAGACTGAAGAAGGGCATATAGAAGATTTATTGAAGTTGTTTCAGCGTTTGAGGAAGTATCGTCTCCGCTTGAATCCAAATAAATGAACCTTCCGTGTTCGATCGGGGAAATTGTTGGGTTTCATTGTTATCCAGAAAGGAATTAACGTTGACCCCGATAAAGTCAAAGCAATTCAAGAAATGCCAGCACCAAGAACTGAAAAGCAAGTCAGAGGTGTCCTCGGGCGTTTGAATTATATTTCCAGATTTATTTCCCACATGACTGCAACATGTGAACCGATCTTTAAGTTATTAAAGAAAGATTAAGGTTGTGTGTGGATGGATGACTGCCAAAGGTCATTTGAGAGTATTAAATAATATCTGCTTGAACCTCCTATCTTGCTCTCTCCCGTAGAAGGAAGACCGTTGATTATGTATCTAACAGTGTTAGATAAATCCATGGGTTGTATTCTGGGACAACAGGATGAAACAGGGAATAAGGAGTTCGCCATTTATTATCTCAGCAAAAAGTTCACTGATTGTGAGTCGCGGTATTCCATGTTGGAAAAGACATGTTGTGCTTTGGCCTGGGCGGAAAAGCGTTTGTGGCAGTATATGTTGAATCATACCACTTGGTTGATCTCCAAAATGGATCCAATCAAGTATATTTTTGAAAAGCATGCTCTTACTGGGAGAATTGCCTGCTGGCAGATGTTGTTATTTGAATATGATATTGAGTACCACACTCAAAAGGATATTAAAAGTAGTGTGTTGGCAGATTACCTTGCTCACCAACCGGTGGAAGATCATCAGTCTGTAGAATATGAATTCCCCGATGAGGATGTGATGTTCCTGAAAGTGAAAGATTGTGATGAACCATTGCCTGAGGAAGGCCCTGACCCTGAATCTCGTTGGAGTATGGTATTTGATGGAGATGTGAATGCTTATGGTAAAGGAATTGGTGCTGTGATTATCACTCCTCATGGATCACATATTCCTTTTACTGCAAGGTTAACATTTGATTGCACTAATAATATGGCAGAATATGAGGCTTGCATCATGGGTCTTGAGGAAGCTATTGATCTCATAATCAAAATTCTGGATGTGTATGATGATTCAGCTTTGGTAATAAATCAGATTAAAGGATAATGGGATACTCGTCACCCTGGCTTGATCCCTTACAAAGACTATGCTAGAAGATTATTACCCTTCTTCAATAAAGTTGAATTATATCACATCCATAGAGATGAAAATCAAATGGTGGATGCTCTGGCAACTCTGGCTTCCATGTACCAAGTGAATACTTGGAATGATATACCCCAAATTACAGTTCGACGACTAGATAGGCCCGCTCATGTGTTTACAATAGAGGAGGCAACAGATGAAAAACCTTGGTACTATGATATCAATCATTTTCTTCAGACTCAGGAATACCCGATTGGTGCGTCGAGGAAAGATAGAAAGACACTGAGAAGATTGGTAGGCAGTTTCTTCCTCAGTGAAAATGTGTTATACAAGAAAAATTATGACATGGTCTTGCTCAGATGCATGGATAGACACGAAGCAGACATGTTGATACATGAGATTCATGAAGGTTCATTTGGCACTCATGCTAATGGACATTCGATGGCTAAAAAGTTGCTAAGGGCAGGTTATTATTGGTTGACAATGGAATCTGACTGTTACAAATTTGCAAAGAAGTGCCATAAATGCCAGGTTTATGCAGATAAGGTCCATGTGCCTCCGACACTTCTCAATGTGATTTCCTCCCCATCGCCTTTCTCTATGTGGGGTATAGACATGATCGGGATGATAGAACCCAAAGCTTCGAATGGGCACCTTTTTATCTTGGTAGCAATTGACTACTTCACCAAATAGGTAGAGGCTGCTTCATATGCCAATGTTACTAAGCAAGTGGTTGTGCGTTTCATCAAAAATAATCTTATATGCCAGTATGGTGTGCCGAGCAGAATCATCACTGACAATGGCTCGAATTTGAACAACAAGATGATGACATAACTGTGTGAAGAATTCAAGGTTGTCCATCACAATTCATCTCCATATAGGACAAAGATGAATGGGGATGTTGAAGCTGCTAATAAGAATATCAAAAGAATTATCCAGAAAATGGTTGTTACTTATAAGGATTGGCATGAAATGCTCCCTTTTGCTCTGCATGGATATCGAACATCTGTCCGCACTTCAACAGGAGCAACCCCGTTCTCCCTGGTGTATGGAATGGAAGCGGTACTCCCTGTCGAAGTAGAGATTCCCTCGTTACGTGTGATAATGGAAACCAAGTTGACAGAGGCTGAATGGGTCCAGAATAGGTTTGACCAATTGAATTTGATTGAATAGAAGAGAATGACAACTTTATGTCATGGGCAGTTATATCAGAGAAGAATGAAGAAAGCATTTGATAAAAAGGTCAAACCTCGTGAATTCAGAAAAGGCGACCTCGTGCTCAGGAAGATCATGTCTTTCAACATTGATTCTAGGGGCAAGTGGACTCCCAATTTTGAAGGCCCGTATGTTGTCAAGAAAGCCTTCATTGGTGGTGCATTAATTCTTAAAACTATGGATGGCGAGGGGTTCCCACGTCCCATGAATGCTGACGCAGTCAAGAAATACTTCGCCTAAAGAAATAAAAGAACAACTCGCTAAGTTGAAAACCCGAAAGGGCGGTCTAGGCAAAAATTAGAGACATAAACAGAATAAATTTCCCGCTTAGTTGAAAACCCGCAAGGGCAGCTTAGGCAAAAGTTAGGGATTTTCTTGGTAAGTAACTACGCCAGACAAGACTTGATCATTGAAGCAACAATCTTCTCGGATCCTCACCATACTTCAACAAAAGCTGCTGCTCAGGAGTTCAAAAGTTGTTAGGGGGAATAGTGGTCATTGTATCTCAATGTATATTTTCCATTATGTATTACCATTTCCCAAACTTTGTAATCATCCATGAAGTCTCGCCATTCGCAGACTACCATTCTATTAATGAAATTCGAGCTTTTACCTAATTCTTTGTGTTCTTATTTTATTTAGCTTGCAAAGACTCCATTTATTACTGATAATAACTTTCAAAGCAAAAAGATTAAAAAGCAAAATTGATTTTTCAAAAAAAAGAAGAGATTTTTTTACAATTTACTTTTACTTTGAGATTTGTGATGACAACAAAAATGGTGATCCCAGGAATGAACAAACTCCGGTTATTTTGAGAAGTATTACTTCCTTCATGAAGGTTCTCTTAGGTCATTTTGCTAGTATGTGCACGACCTTTGTATGTTTCTCAGATAGTTAAAGACGATACCAATCGGTGTAAGGTGCAGTATTGGGTTTGTGATCCCATTGTCCCCAGTCAGGTCTTAGTTCATGTTTGATTTTGGGTTTGCATGGTCAGAAGTCTCTGTCCCAGATTCCCCAGCAAAGTCTTCCCTCATATGTTGAAAGGTTTTATTCCCTTGGTGTGCTGAGATGTCGCTCTTTCTGCAGTATTGACATTATTGTTGATATTTATTTCCCAGTCAACTAGACCAGGGCAATATCTTTTCTGAGAAGTGTTGAAATGATTACCAACCTTTGGGTTTTCACCCACCAGGTGCTGGGTTTGATTTGAAATCCCCATGGGTTTGACCTCTTTCTATAATGTTGACTTCTTGATTCCCTGGGAAGGCTATCCCAGGGCATCTTTTGTTGGATTAAGTTTTTATGATGTAAAGTTTCAATCCGCATCTTTCTCCAGGGAGGTAGGCTTGAATTCCCCAGTGAGGTTTGGTTATTTCGGCGTCAGTCTGCTTTATTTGAGGCTGGTCTTTCAATCTCCAGTAGGCGTGTTACTTTTGAAAAACTGTTTCTCCGATAAAGTCGAAAGGAGGATGTTCTATCCCGGTATCTGTTTAATTTGTCTACCTCAGAATTATGTTTCTCTTTAGTAAAGTTAAAGGCAGGCAATAGGCTTGGTTTCTGCAGTTGGCTTTTTCCTTTCTTGGAATGATCTTTCTGGTAGAAGTTTAGCCCAATGTTGTTAGTACCTGAGGCGGTTTTGTTTGTTTGTTCCTACTGATTGTGTATCTGTTTTACCAGCATACGCACGATAGCAGTCATGCATTCATGCATACATCATGCATGGCTAAAATTGACAAATCATTGTTCATTGACATTATGTTCTGACCTTCCTGCAACTCTCCTTGCTTAGATGGATCTGGCTTTCCCTCTTGAGTTTATTTCTCAAAGGATGTATCTTCGTTGACTGTCTTGCTCCAGTTTATTTCTGATTTGGATCTGTGGTTGCATGACAATATTAGTTACTTTGGATTTCTGAAAACTTTGAGTTTTGGTTTGTGCATTTATTTTGCACGAGAAGACTTTATCTCCTCAGCGGGAATATCGTGGCATTTCCCCGGGAAGTCATATTTCTATCCCCAGACAAGTCATTTCTTTTTGCAATTCTCCATGACAACAAGTAACAAGTCTCTTTATTTGAGACAACTTATGTTTGACCTTTTCCAGGAAGATTTCCTTGGTTAAAGAAGAAGTTGAGACTCGTTCTAGGTGAAACACCAGAATTTTGGGGAAAACTTGATTATTTTCTCTTTCTACCTTCAGTGAATGTTTGTAGGACATCGGCAATGAACGTCGGTGTTTATTATCTTTTTTCTATCTTCAATGAACGTTGATAGTTCATTGTCAGTGAATGGCGGTGATATGATATATTTTCTCTTTCTACCTTCAGTGAACGTTGGTAGGACATCGGCAGTGAACGTCGGTGTTTGTTATCTTTTTGATATCTTCAGTGAACATTGATAGTTCATCGTCAGTGAACAGCGGTGATATGATATATTTTCTCTTTCTACCTTCAGTGAATGTTGGTAGGACATCGGCCGTGAACGTTGGTGTTTGTTATCTTTTTTCTATCTTCTGTGAACGTTGATAGTTTATCGTCAGTGAACGGCAGTGATATGATATTTTCTCTTTCTACCTTCAATGAACGTTGGTAGGACATCGGCAGTGAACATCGGTGTTTGTTATCTTTTTTCTATCTTCAGTGAATGTTGATAGTTTATCGTCAGTGAACGGTGGTGATATGATATATTTTCTCTTTCTACCTTCAGTGAATGTTGGTAGGACATCAGCAGTGAACGTCGGTGTTTGTTATCATTTTGCTATCTTCAGTGAACATTGATAGTTCATCGTTAGTGAATGGAGGTGATATGATATATTTTCTCTTTCTACCTTCAGTGAATGTTGGTAGACCATCGGCAGTGAATGCCGGTGTTTGTTATCTTCTTGCTATCTTCAGTGAATGTTGATAGTTCATCGTCAGTGAACGGCGGTGATATGATATTTTCTCTATCTACCTTTAGTGAAAGTTGGTAGACCATCGGCAGTGAACATCGATGCTTGTTATCTTCTTCTCTGATTCAGTTCTTTTGGTTCACCAGTGATTTATTTTCCCGGTGGAGTTGCTTCCTTTTATTTCTTTATTTTTGTTGCATCCCCAGTGATACTTCGCTTCTCTTTGGTACTGTTCATATGCATTTATATGCGTAAGCATTTGCATGGCATCTTAGGGCCAAAAATAGGGTTTGTTTTATATTTAAGTATCTTCGATCACGTCGACACGAAGATTTTCAACCTTCGTATCTCCAGATAGAAGAAACTTAAATAAGGGCAGCTTTTGTACCCCAATTTTTGCCCCTAAGATCCCTTCATCATACCATGTTGATTCAATCACAACAAGATCACATTAAGGCTTTTGGTTCTTATCCCTATCTTTAGCTTTGCTATTTTGAGGAGTTACCAAGCACCTTGACTTGTTTTCTTTGGTGATCATGAATATTTTGCTTTGATTTTATTTCTAATTAATAAAATGTAAAGTTGGTTTATCTTACTTGTTAATAATGTAGGTAAAGGCAATGAGGTTTAGCAAGTTGCTTCATGAGTTCATGAGTTTATTTCCATGCCCTATTCAAATCTTGAGGAATTAAAACTTCACTATTGGAGTGGTTTTGGAAGAATTGGCATGGAAAAGTTGCTTTGGCTCATCACATTTCAAAGTTATCAAAATTGATTCAAAAGTACAAGGGGTTGAGGGAAGAAGTTGTCATGATTGGACAAGGTCTTGTTCCTATTGGTCACAAGAGCACATTTCTCTAAAATTTCAAGATATGGAAGTGGTTTTGGTGGATATAAGTCCTCATCATCATCCTCAACAACTTCTATTCACAAAGAAAGAATATTGGCACAAGAAGTTTGTTCAAACTTGTCAAAATTCCTCAAAGCATTCTCTAGATCTAGAAGCTAGGGTTTTGAACTTCAAAGGAGCATATATTGCTCACCTTTTGGTATTTTTGAGTGATTCCAAAGACACCTTTCTCTTAAAATAGTTACCAACAAATCAATTCAAAAGTTCCAAGGAGTTTTCATGTGGAAGGAACTTGGTGAAGAAGAAAGATTACAAGTCATCCAAATGAATCCACAATTTTCCATATGTGACTTCAAATGGTCATAACTTGGTCAATTTTTATTACCTTGAGTCCATTATTTTTCCATCATGATCTTAAAGATGTGTGCTTTATTCCTTCTTTTATGTGCAAAGTGAGAAAATGGATGGAAGTTGCTTTAAGAATGCAAAAGATTATAGGTTATTTCATGATTTTTGGCCAACTTCAACAAGTCATAACTTGCTCAATTTTTGGAGATTTTGAGTGGTTCAAATTTCAAAATGTCATTCAAGAGATTTACTTCATTCCATATTTTTTGATCAAGAGAAAATTCTAAGTGGAAGTCCATGTTTGGATAGAAAAGATTATAGGTTATTTTTGAAGAAGAATTTGAAATATTTGTAAGTATGGAAAGTCAACTCTTTTTCTTCAACTTTGACTCCATGTAACTTTCAGCTCAAGCATCCATCTGATTCCATTCTTTTTCCATTGCAAAGCTTGTAACCTCATCTTTCCAAAGCATCAATAATTATGCCCTAAGACCCCTTGAGTTGGAAATGCCATGGATTTGAATTTGGTAACTTGAAACTGAATTTTTCACAAAGTCAGGATTTTGAAATCTTTGTTTTGGCTTCTAATCACAGGTTTTCCACTCGTTTTTGTTTCTAATCATGATTAGCAACTTCCCAAAAGTGTTTAGCATCATGAAACGCACAATTTAGCTGAGTTTTGATCAAAATTGAGTCACACTTTCTTCATGATGCAGACCCACACGAATTCCCTCCAAAACGCATCATTCACTATTCCTTTTGATCCCATTTGCTTCCCTATAAATTAAGGGTCATCTCCCATCCATTTTCCCAATCTTAGAGAGCCAAGAATACCCTACCAAAACCTCACACGAATCCACTTTTTTTGAATTCAGTTTTTGAAATTTAAGTTTCCTTTTCCAAAATTCTTTGTGCATTCATCATCCTTGAACTTCATACAAACTCTCCAGCACTTAAACCAATCAAAATGACCCATAATTCAAGCTACAGAAGTCCAGTTTCAGAGCTTCCTACTTGAACCTTGAAAAGGTAGAATTCTCCACCATTTGGATCCAAACCAAGCACTAATCTATTCTACTCCTTTGTCTGATTCTAATGCTGCTTACAATTTTTAAATCCATTGAGAATTGAGAGAGAAATCTCAAATTGAAGGTGCTCGTTATTTCCTGGGTTTTTGATTCATATCTCTCTCCATACCTTATATAAATTTGGCGCGATGGTTGTGTTAGAATCGTCTTGAAGAAACGAGTTCAATAATGTTAGCCAGGGATCCTAATTTTTCCATTTGAAGGATCTCACAAAATCCCCATTGCAGGGTGTCTGGAGGTTGAAGACGATGACATGTCTCGTCTTTTCCTCATTATTTTCTATTTTTAAACATTTTTTAACTCTTTTAATGTATATATTAAATATGATATTATTTTGTAATTATTTTCTGGCTGTCTTGAGTTGATTTTTTGATCATGACTTTATTAACATCATTGGATCTTGAGTGTTGAGTTCAACTCCACCAAAATGGATGAATGGTTTTAATAATAGTTTGATTAAAATTTTAATTTAAAAGTGGTTTATTCATCTTTTTGCCCCAATCCCTCTTCATCTCATCTCCTACTTATTGCACTAAATGTTGTTGGAGCATGATCTCTATATCATGTCTCAAAACAAATGGTGCATAGATTGCTATTGACCAGCCTCAAAATAGGTGCGACTTCTATATAAGTCCACTTATGATTGCTTAACATAGCGCTAAATTTTGTCTCGATTCGAATAAATGATCATTCGTGGCCCAAACTTATGATTGCAAGCCCAAGTATGTTAATTTGATCTCTTTGATTCAATAACCTTGAGATTCATTGTGTGGAGGCTTTGGTTCTACCAATCCTCTAATGGATCTATAACACCTTTGGTCAACGCGGATCACTTAAACATCATTGATCATTAAATGGTACTTGTGAGAATTCCAAATAGATGATATACTTGACAAAAAGCAAATGCAACTTGTTGTATGGAGGCTTTGGTTCTACCAATCCTCTAATGAGTTCCAAATGCAAGTTTCAAGATAGTCATCCAACTAACCATTAATTATTGACTTGTTTTATCTTATGCTTTTATTCTTTTTTATGCTTTATATACTATTTATTTTTCAGCATTTACATTTCATGCCATTTTCATCTTTGCTCATTTGAGCATTTATTTTCTTGTCATTTTTACTTTTCTCACTTGAGCTTTTCTTTTTCTTTTCTTAATATACTTAATAATCAACATAAACCCTAAAAAAAATCTTAATGGTACTTGGACTATTTGGTTACTATCCTTGGCATGATGGAGCATGGGACTTTTTCTTGGACTTAGGATTAGAAACCTTGGCCTATCTTGGAGACCTTGTGATTTTATTTGATTATTTTGTCTGGAGTTCTTGAGGTTTACCTCAAGATATTGGGTTGCTTGTTTGTTTTTTGTCTGCAGGTTTTTGTGATTACACCCTTTGTTTGTAATCTGGAGTTCACCCGTATACGGCCGTTACTCTGCCCAATATTTGTGAAGACTTAATACACTTGAAGTTTGATTCTCTCAATAGGTCTAGTATATTTGCTTGCTTGGTTTCAATCCAAAGAATGGGAATTCTATGTTGACTCATAATGTCAAGTATTGGCTTCTTTTTGGTTAGATGGTTCTTCTCCTTATCTTTTACCTTATGCTTTAGGATAGTCTCTTCTTCTCCTCCCATCTTCTTAAATTTCAAAAATCTTCTTCCTCCTTTTGAAAACTCTTCTTGTTTTGAAACTTGAACCACTTTCACAATAAACTTGGACTTAGCTCCATGCATTTTCAAAAAAAATTCATAAATAAACTTCAATCAATTTAATAATACCTTGACATTTTTTTGTGAGAAGACTAAAAGTCAATCAATCTCATTTCAAACTATTTTGCCACTTTGGCTTTTATCTTTAAAATTTTCTCAAAAGGTTATACTCTTGTCAATCCTTGTAGTGATGCAAACAACTATACTTCTACAATATGTAGTGAAGTGAGATATTTTCCACTTGGGTGTTGAGTGAGGCATTGTTGATTTTAAAATCCAAGCCATATCCTCCACTTTGAGATGATGCAAATTCTCTTTTCTCATGATTGTGGGTAGTAAGCATGTTTTCCACACGGACAATGATGATGATGTCTTATCTCTTAAAATCAACCAACATACTTGTGTTTCAACTTTTTTTAAAAGAGGAACTACGTGTACCCTGATCCCCTATTGCACGAAAGGTGGTACATAGGCACTAAAGGTTCGCAACCGCGGCGGATGCAAAAATCATAAAAAATATATTTCTTTTCTCACCTCCACCATCCATTTTATATACAACACATTTTTATAGCCAAAATATACAGATTTTTCAAAGAGGTTCCTGCGGAGTACCGTAGATGTTTAGGGTGCTAATACATTCCCTTTGCATAACCAACCCCCTTACCTTGAATCTTTCCCCCTCTTTTTGGGTTATTCGCTCTTTTCCCATTCCTTTGGAAACAATAAAGCGCGGTGGAGATTTTGATTTTGATTTATATAAAGTCTAGTCAATCCAATGGCTTAGTCTTGAACATTTCTACCGCTACAATATGCTAGTAATTATGTTGTTAATGGCAAGAGTTAAAATCAACAAGTAGACAACCCTAACCAAAGACAAAAATGCATGCAATCAAACACACTATTTACACACACGCACCTCTAGGGTAATCTCACCTGTTGCCTCGGAAAATAGCCATGTCCCTCGAATATGGACGTTTTAGCAAAGACCCTCGATAAAAAGATCGTAGTCCATCGATGTCCCTCGATGTTGCCTTTGGTAAACGATCTAGTCTCTTATGAAAATTGCTAAAACGTCTCATAAGTTGCCTTTTATGACTATGCGATGACCCACGCCTGTCCCTTCACATCCAACGACGGGGCTTCTTACCAAATCAATGGTAAGGTAGTAACATCTAAAGGAGGAGGAAAAGAACATAGACCTTTTGAGTAGGTAAGACACTCGTAGTTACTTGCTCGCAAACTGAAACCATTTTCTACACTTACACTTTCAAAAACATCTTCAAAAACAAACATCTCTTTGAACTATTTTCGAAACCGACACTTTGTATGCATTCTTATAGTGACGAGAATCATTACAAAGTTTTCCGCAACAAAGGAATTTTGAAAAATATTTTCAAACTTACACCCACCATAAAACACATTTCAAACAAAGCATTTTCAAAGTGATCTAGCAAGCAACTAAGAGCCCGTAGATAACTACGGATGAAAAGGATGCTAATACTTTCCCTTTTCATAACCTACCCCCGAAATCAAGAAAATATCTCAAAGGTCTTTCCTGTTCTTTTCACCCTTTTCTTTATTGGATAAAAGAAAAGTCGGTGGCGACTCTTGCTATCCATAACAATTGCGATCAAACGCAAAACACCCAAGTCAGTTCTCCCACTGATTACAAGGATGGATCGAATCGTTAATGTGATTAAAAGTCTAAATAAACAATCAATACAACCCAATCGAAATGAAAATAAACAGTCAATTAAACTAAAACAAACTATTAAATAAAATTAATTAGCGAAATAATTAATAATATCAAAATAATGTTTTTGGTGTTTTTGTTTGTAAAAGAATTTGAAGGGTAAATAAAACCTATCTTAAAATAAAATAATTGACTAAAAGAAATTAAATCATATTTTGGTATTTTATTTTTTATATCATGAAGAGGTTAAACAATTTAAAAGAATGTTAACTAAAAAAGGTTAATTAATAAAATTATTCACAAAGATTAATAAAATTAAATCTAAACTAAAATTATTAAAATGATTCTTAAACTAACTTAAAATTCTAAGTAATTAAATTAAACCTAAACTATGTTAATTCTAAGATAATTAAATGAAATCTAAACTAATTTAAATATAAACTGAATTAATGAAAACTAAGAGAACTTAATAAAATAAACTAAATTTAGTTATCAAAGGGTGTAAACAACATAATGAGGGTGAGTATGGTGAATTTCGGATGGGCTAAAGCAGGCCCAAACATTATTATTTTACAGCATAAAAAAACAGGATGGGGGGGTAAGGGCTTGAGGTTTCAGACTTAGGCTTGGGGTAAGGCCCAATAGAGATTGTTTTATCCAACAAAAAAATGAACTAAAACAGAAAATAGAAAAAAAGAATAGGAAAACATCCCCTGGGGGTCTCGAACCCGAGAGTCGACCTTCAATGACAACACTTTGACCACTGCACAACTTACTCATTCGTGTATTTCTATGCCTCCATTAATTGATAAGCTTAAATTGTGAAATGGGTTGGGCCAAACCAAACAGGCCCAATCCCGGTTTGCAGGAAGAGACAAAGAAAGTTTTTTTTAAACATTGGAATGCTTTATTAACATTCAAACAAAAAAAAAAATCATTAACAAATAATAACAAGCGAGTCAATAATCACTTTTTAACAAGCATGTGATGTGCAAAAATTAGAGAAAAACTAAACAGTAATCAACCAAGTACAAAAAAGAAATCAAATTTCTAGTTATACCCTTATTATAACAACACCAAAACCTCAATTTTGTGTCCTTAACCTAACCGCTTCCTATCCGAATCCATCTCTAATCACACGATTCTCTCTCAACCATGGCATCTTCGATCTTGAGACGTTCTAGGGCTTTTTCACGGGCCCATGTTTCAATGGTCAAATCAGGCTTAGAGTTAAGGCCAACACTGAGGATCATGATGGTGAGGAAGCTAGTGATGTAGCAAGGGAGTTCCTAATATTCCCATTTGCGAGACTCGCCTGGAACAAGAGGGGTTCTGTTGAAGAGGTAGCCCTTGGTTCATTCTTCATGGCCCGGGCTGGTCCAGTGGGTTGCGCCGGTACCAGAGCCGCCGCGGAGACGGAGGGAGGAGAGGAGACGCTGACGGAGCATGATGGAGGCAATTAGGGTGTGTGTTGGATGAGAGTGTTAGAGTGAGTGGTAAGGTTTTTCTGGATCTGCTTGAATCAAACTGGTAATGTTCTTACTGTATTTTGCGATTCTCTCTCTAAAAAAACAATAATTTTGAGATTTGTTCATGATTATTGTTCTACCCATTTCATGTTTGCTTTGCTTGTTTTTCGGTTTAAACACTAACAACAACAACATTTGTTTCACACGTTTTTATCTTATTTTTTCATATGCAGTAGCAACAGATATTACGCAACAGGTAGTACAGAAAATATGAAAACACAGAGGTGCGATAATGGTGGAAAAGAATCAGTACCTGTCGGAGTCCTTCTTTTTGGTAGTGAGTATTGTTAATTATTTCTCCTTGTTCTATTTGCTTTCTTGATTATTTGCTGTGATGCTGAGTTATTGTTGAGTCGCCGTTTTGATAATTGTTGTTATATGCAAGTATTGTATATGAAGTTGGGGATTTATGTGAGCGGATATGGAAGATTATTGATGAAATGAGTGAGGATGGTTTGATAGGGAATTCCTTTTTCTGTTTCTTTGTATTTTCTATCTTTGAATAGAATTTTCTGTTTCTGAAGGGTTTGGCTCAAGAAAATGATGATAAAAAATGGGGATTTTCTTATGATATCTTGCCTTAATTGTTTTTATGGATGTTGGATGCTGGTCCTGGTTCTGTTCGTATATATATGATTTTTTGTGTGTAGGTTATTTTGGGGGAAAAAGTGATGGTTTGAACAATTGGGATACGCTATTTTTATAACTTTTGGATGCAGCTTTTGTATTGCCTATTTTGGTGTAATTTCTGGATGATTATGGTCTGCTTTGATGCAAATTTTTTGGGTCTGATAATGTGCAGTTTTTGGGGCTGTTATTTTGTTGTTTTGTGACAGGTTTGTACTACATGGCAGCAATGGACAACAGGGCTGTTTTTGGGACTAGTTTTAGACAGTCTTGGAAAATTTCTGTTTTTTTTTACAGAATTTATAGTTTGATATAACTTTGTAATTTTCTTTATACACCTCTTTCCTTTTGTGAACCAAGGTTCAACTTTGTGATTTGCAATTGGAAAAGAATGGCCCATGATTGAAAATTGATTTGTATGAGGCTTTAGGCTTAGCACATGATTAAATGAACTCCTAACTTTTCTGATTCCAAGCATAACCCTCATGATGAGAAATTCCTTGAAAATCTTGATTTCATGCCCAATGTTTCATGTTGCTAACACCTTTCTCTTCTTTTCTTTCATGTGATGATTGTTGATTTGGAGGTGAAGAAGACGAGGCAAGGTTGAAGATTGAGCATAACAAATGAAGCATGAAGGATTTTAGAAGCAAGTTAGTATATTCTTAGGGAGGACTTTAGGTTTCCAAAAAAAGAACTTGTGTAATTTTCTTGTAATTTGTAATTTGAAACTTGGAAAAAACATGAATTGGATTTGTATTTTTGTAAACTTGAATGATGAAATTATTCAAAGCTTTAGAATTGAAATTCATATAGCTTTTCTTATTGAAGCTTGAATAAATATGAATAAAATTGAATGGTAGTGAACTTTGAAAGTTGACTTTCGAATGATAAATGGATAATGATACATGTCTTGAAACTTTTAATTCTCTTGAATTTCCTTGAATTGACATTAATGAACTTGTATTTTGAAGTTTGAATCCAATTCTTGAATGGAATAAGAACTTGATATCTTGAATGATGATGAATGTTTTAAGTGAAATTCGATGAATAAAGGAACTATGTCTTGCACATTCGATTTTAACCTTTGAATTCTAAAGGATAAAAACTCCAAGAGATATTGATAGATTCCTCTTCTGAAATGGACTGAATTCAATCATACCATGAAATTCAACTTTCTTTTCAAAACTCAAAGAATTTTCAAATATGAAATTTTGAAAACCCACTTTGAATTCTTATAAGGTATGCCTTGTACTGACCGTTCACAAATCTTAAATCAAGTCATCTTGCATCATAAATCGAGCTGAAACTAAAAGGCATTAAATGATCAATATGGGTGGACTTCAAGATAAAAGTTGTTGCGTTGAGCAGTTGGAACCATGAATTGCAATTAGAAATCAAGAAACTTTTAAATCAAGAAAAATGACCTATGAAAATTTGACAACTTCAAGGTCTTCTAAACACAATTTTCTTTCGATTCTTGAAAAGAACTTGTTGATGACATCGCCTATGACAATGTGCAAAAATAATCGTCTCAAGATCTTGAAAATTGAGGAAATTACGATTCTTGGAAGTCAGACAATAGTTACTTGAGATTAGGTCACACTCCAGAAAGTGACCTCTAAGGCATTCAAATTTCTGAAGATCTTTCGCATATAATTAGATCTTTGCCTTGTAAAGAGAAATTGGAGATGACATCAAGGAGAGTCATATGCAAAAAGAGCCACTAGAAAATATTGAATACTGAAGAAGTTATAATCGTTTGAACTTGATCTTTGAAAAGGTCGACTTTTGAGTCAATGCAGCTGATTTCCAATCATCTGAACCATTGGCTGAGCAAACTTACGATTCAAGGCTTGAAACTTGACATGAGTATCCTTGAGAATACATGAAGGACTATGAAGGTCACTTGAAACTCTGGAAACTCAATTTTACTTGAGAAATACCAAACCCTAGTTGTGGACTCAATGCTTAGGAAGAGAGTCTGTCTGATCAAACCCTGGGCTATTTTGAGTATTTGAGAAACCCTAGAAGAACATCTTGAATGGAAAATGGGAGGGAAAATTTTGGGGTAAAACAGTGTGTAGACTACAGAGATTTAAATAGGGAGATCCCCAAAGATGACTTCCCACTACCACATATTGATGTCTTGGTTGACAACACTGCTCAACACAAGGTATTCTCCTTCATGGATGGCTTCTCAGGGTACAACCAAATCAAAATGGTGCCTGAAGACATGGAGAAAACCACCTTTGTGACACAGTGGGGAACCTTATGTTATAAGGTCATGCCTTTTGGGCTAAAAAACACATGTGCAACTTATCAACGAGCTATGATGGCTTTATTTCATGACATGATTCATCATGAGATAAAATTCTACGTTGAAGACATGATATCCATATAACAAACTGAGAAAGAATGCCTTGACCATTTGCACAAGTTATTTGAAAGGCTGAAAAAGTATAAACTGAGGCTAAATCCAAACAAATGCATCTTCGGGGTAAGATCCGGAAAGCTCCTAGGTTTCGTTGTCAATGGAAAAGGTATTAAGTTTGATCCCGCAAAAGTTAAAGCTATCCAAGAAATGACAGCTCCCCGTACTGAAAAGGGGGTCAGATGTTTCTTAGGACAACTAAATTACATTTCCCAATTCATCTCCCATTTAACTGCTACTTGTGAGCCAATTTTCAAGCTGCTGAAGAAAGATCAAGTAGTCAGATGGAACGACGACTTTCAAATGGATTTTGATAAAATTAAGGAGTACTTACAAGAACCTCCAATCCTGATGCCACTAGTTGAAGGAAGACCTCTAATCATGTACTTAATCGTGTTAGATAATTCAATGGTGTGTGTGCCGAGGAAGCATGACGAGTCTGGTCGAAAAGAGCATGCAATATACTACCTTATAAAAAAGTTTACCGACTGTGAAACAAGATATTCACTGCTTGAGAAAACTTGTTGCGCTTTGGCATGGGCTGCTCGCCGACTAAGACAGTATAATTTGACTCATACTACTCTATTGATCTCTAAAATGGATCCCATCAAATACATATTTGAGAAGCCAGCTCTCTCCAGAAGAATAACTCGATGGTAATTGACTTTAACTGAATATGATATCCAGTACACCATATAAAAAGCAATCAAAGTAAGTGTACTGGCAGATCATTTAGCACATCAAGTTGTAGATGACTACCAATCTATGCACTTCGAATTCCCGGATGAGAACATCATGCTGATAACAGATTGTGAAAAGCATGGACTGTATGAAGGACCTGAGCAAGGATCCCGATGGACTATGGTTTTTGATGGAGATTCCAACGCACTGGGTAACAAAATTGGTGTTATGATCATTTCCCTTGAAGGTTTCCATACGCCTTTCACTGCCAGACTTTGCATTGACTGCACCAATAACATGGCCGAGTACAAAGCATGCATCTTGGGTCTTAAAGCTGCTATTGACTTAAGAATAAAATTCCTGAGTGTATATGGGGATTCATCCTTGGTAATTAGTCAAGTTAAAGGAGAATGGGATACAAAACATCCAAATCTTATCCCTTACCGAGAACTTGTGCTAACCTTGATCCTGTAATTTGAAGAGATTACCTTTGAGCATATTCCGAGGGAAGAAAATCAATTGGCGGATGCCTTAGCTACCATGTCATCCATGTTCAAGGTCAAATGGGACAATGAAGCTCCCAGAATTACTGTCGAAAGACTTAACGAACCGACGCACTTCTATGAGATTGACACTGATGGAGTAAAGGAGAAGCCTTGGTTTCACGAAGTGAAAAGATATCTTGAAGCTCAAGAATATCCTGAAGGGGTGTCAATCAACAACAAGAAATTCCTATGGAGGTTCTCTTCCAAGTTCTTCCCGAGCAATTGGATTTCGTACAGGCGCAACAATGATTCAACTCTGCTTCGTTGTATGGACAAGAAGGAAGCAAAGAAAATTATGGAGAACATGCACGAAGGTATCTTCGATACTCATTCAAGTGGACATACCATGGCTAAGAAAATATTGAGAGCAAGTTACTATTGGTTGACCATGGAAACCCACTGTCATCACCACTAGAGGATTTGTCATAAGTGCCAAATTTATGCTGATAAGTTCATGTGCCTCCAATTCCTTTGAATGTCATGACTTCCCCTTGGCAATTTGCAATGTGGGGCATTGCTATAATCATAGAAATCAAGCCTAATGCTTCTAATGGACATCGCTTCATTCTCGTCACCATTGACTACTTCACAAAATGGGTTAAAGCAACTTCATTTGCCTCAGTTACCAAAAACATCGTGGCCCAATTTATCAAGCATAACCTTATCTATTGGTATGTGTGATACAGTGGCAGAACCAACTATTATACTGGTTTTGCTTTTATGTTCGCAAATGTTGCGGTAAGCAAGAGTCGCTACCGCCTTTTCTTTTATCCAACAAAGGAAAGGGTGAAAAGAACAGAAAAAGACCTTTCGAGAGTTTTCTGAGTAAGGGGGGTAGATTATGGAAAGGGAAGGTGTTAGCACCCTTTCCATCCGTAGTTATCTACGGGCTCTTAGATGCTTTGCTCATTTGAAAAATAACTTGTGCTTTTTGTCTGTTTTGAAAAGTATTTTTAAATTCCTTAGTGCGGCAATTTACTTTATGATAACTCTTGTATCAGTCCTCAAGAGTGTTGATAAAGCATTTGAAAATATTTTTGAAAGTTGTTTTGTGTAAGTGTGAAAGTTTGTTTTTGAGCAAGCATCTAACAACTATCTAGTTTTACTCGAAAGGTTTGTTCTTTTCCTCCCTTCCTTTAGACAGTGCTATCCTACTATTAGTGAATAGGTAGACCTATCATTGGATGTTTGAGGGACATTCGAAGGGACGTTTCATAGTCACAAAGGCAACTAGGCGAGAAATCTTAGTAACTACTCTAGGGTTTTAAGATCATTGTTTACTGAGGCAACGTCGAGAGGATCGTCGAGGGACTTATGATCTTTGAACCAAAGGGTGGCCACTAAAATCTCTCACGTTTCGAGAGTTGTGACTATTTTCCGAAGGCAATCAAAGTGGGATACCCTAGAGGTGTATATGTGCAAAAGTGTTGGTTTTCAGTTATTTTTCTCTTGGATGTTAGGTTTGCTAACATTGCTTTTAATTTCTTGCCATACAATCCTATTACCATACATCTAACAGTTAATATGTACAGGAAATTAAAAAGCGGAAATTAAAGCTACGCTATTACATGGCTTCGGGGAGGGGGTATTTACATGTCCAAAAACTTGGGGAAAAAATAAAGAAAACAGTAAAGGTCCTACTAATCATCTATTACATCCCAATATACAGTTACAGTAATAAAGGGAAGTGCGAAAGAATAATAACGCACAAATTTGAAAAGACGTCTAAAATCCTAAGAATAAAATCTTTTTGTTTTGTTTTTAATTTTTTAGAAAAGAAAATAAATTAAAAATAAAATTAAACTTAAATTCTAATTTATTTTAATTTTTGAAAGAAAAGATGTTAAAATTAATTAATTAATTAATTAATTAATTCAGAAATTAATTTAATTAATAAAACCTAATCCTAATTTTTATGATGATTTTTTTATTTGATTTTTATGATATTATCAATTAATTAAATAAACTAAAGGAAATAAAAAAAAAGATAAAGCAAAGAAAAATAAATGGGCCAGGATGTGCAAAATCAAATGGGGGGATGTTGTTTAAAAATGCAGGCCCAGAGTTGTGGGAGCCCAAATTGTCCTTTTGATCTAGTGAGGAAGTCTTCGTGAAGTGCATGATAGACTTGCACGTTGAGATATTGAGATTGGGCTGACTGACACTTGGCAGCTAGGATTAAGAGGGTGTATGGTATGCGTGCATAGCCTGGAAGCATTGAATATGCAAATATCATGTTAGAAAAATAAAATTGAAAGGCTTGGGTATCAAACCCAGGCCTTTCCTTTTAATTCAAATCCCCCCTCCTTCAAACTCTCTAAGCTCAAATCTGGGTTTGTTTGGGTCTGAAACAACCTACATCCTGAGTTTCAAAGGAAATCAAATTCCAAGGCCCTAAACAGTGGTCTCCTGGAATTTAGACACTGCAACTTACATGTTAAATTATTCACAAAAAAGTAATAACACTAATATGCAATCAAAAATGGGTTTAAAATAAAGATTGAATGAGTTTGAGATTGGAAATCCTCTTTACCAAACATAGGTACTTCGATCTGCAGTTTTGGGCGTGGGATGACTTCCTGGAAGCCTCAGGAGAACGAAGCTGGTATTCATTTGATTGAAGTAATTTGTAAAAAAAACCTTTCGAATTTGGAAACTTTGTGAAGGTTTGGGGAATTTGGTGTGATTCTTGTATAAGCACTGTGCGTGTATAGGTGAAATGTCTCTGTCTCGTGGAAATGTTTTTGTGTCCCTTGGCAATGTGCCCTCGGCCTTATATTTATAGGGGTGTGAGGGGAGTGGAAATGGAAAGGGACAACCATTAACCAGGCTTTGAAGGCAAAATCATACAAATTAAAGGATTGCCTTTTTGATGAATTCCTACCCTTTTGGGTCTTAGGATGAACCTGGATATATCTCACTCCCTGACTCCTTCGAATGCTTCCACGTCTTGCTCTTCAATTGGCCCTAAGTTACTTCCTTCGAATGGCTCCAGGCCCTACCATTGTGGCTTCTTCGGTTGAGCCACTATCTGCCTTAGTAGCTCGATCTGAAGCTTTTCAACTAGCCCAATCGAAAACTTCTTTCTGTCCAGTCGAAGCTTCTTTTGTTACCTCCTTTGAATGTAATTATGCAAGAGGCTTAGGTTTGTAAGCATGCAGGACTTTGGCTAGACTCATCAAAAGACAAAACGAAACTTGTCTTCAACCATTGTGTGTCTTTCTACTGGACCAAATGTATGCCCTTCGAAGGCACCATTTGTGTGTCCTTTGAATAGCCCACATGCACCCCTTGTGCATTCTTCGAATGGGCCACCAATGCGTGTTCATAATGTAGCAATCTTGTGCTTGTGAAACGAAGGCAGGCATGAAGAGGAAACCTTTGCTTTGTGAATCGAAGTCCAGTTGAAGAGGGAGCCTTTGCCTTGTACGCTGAAGGCAAGCATAGAGGGAGTATTTTCCTAGTGGATCGAAGGCAAATTTGAAGAAGCCTTTTCCATTGTGAATCAAAGACAGGCATGAAGATGCCTTTGCCCAGTGGATCAAAGGCAAGCATGAAGAAGCCTTTGCCCAGTGGATCAAAGGCAAGCATGAAAAGGCCTTTGCCTAGTGGGTCGAAGGGAAGCATGAAAAGGCCTTTGCCTAGTGAATCCAAGGCAAGCATGAGGAAGCTATTGCCTAGTGGATCAAAGGCAATCATGAAGAGGCCTTTGCCTTATGAATCAAAGGAAAATCTGAGGAAGCCTTTTCCTAAACGAAGCTTGCATGCAGGAGGCCACTGCTTTGTGAATAAAAATAAACATGCAGGAGGCCACTGTTGGTGAAT
This sequence comes from Vicia faba, assembly GCA_948472305.1. Classification (NCBI taxonomy): domain Eukaryota; kingdom Viridiplantae; phylum Streptophyta; class Magnoliopsida; order Fabales; family Fabaceae; genus Vicia; species Vicia faba. The sequence continues at coordinate 1,362,165,873 of OX451741.1, read as the reverse complement.
CGAAGCAAACTTGTAGAGGGTTCTTGCCTTATGAATTGAAGGCAAGCCTGAAGCATCCAATGAACAGTCGAAGCCTTGTGAATTGAAATTGATCGAAGGGGGCCCAACGCCCAATCGAAGCTTGTGAATTAGGCCTATATCGAAGGAGGCCAAATGTTCAATCGAAGACTGGTGAGCTAAGCTTACGTCGAAGGATTTTAGATGCCCAATAGAAGTACCTTATTAATGTGCCAATCGAAAGACACTTGACCATCTTTAAATTTTTTTATTTTCTTTAAGCAAGTGTTTGTAACCACCCATGCAAGGGAAGATCTTGGAAAACATGAGAGGGAAAATTTTGGGGTACAACAGCTGCCCCTGTTCAATCTTCTTAAACCTGAAGATTTAGATTAGCTTGTTTGCCTTTCGTGATCCGAAGGTGGAAGATGATTGAACACTAGAGTGCCCAGATGCACTCGCGTGATGTGATGATTGACTGTGTAGAGAATGGGCTTGAAGATGCCATTTGGAGAAGATGACTGAGAGTTGTTGAAGATGGGCTTAAAGATGCCATCCAAAGTAGATGCTGACTTCATAAGAGGTCTCTTTGTGGGGGATTCTTATTCCTTTTGTTTGAGGAGGAGTCCGCTGGGGAATGTTGATTTCTGTTGTTCTTCTGCTTGAGGAAAACTCTGTGGGGAATAAAGTCTAGGAACTTCAGTTGTCCAAAGCTCTACTGAGGAATTATCTCTGGAAAAGTTTGCTGATTTCTGATTGAACTCCAAGCTTCACAGTAACTTACTGGGGAGGATAAAATTAACTGTTATTTGGAAATGTATTAGAAGGAGCTTGTGTAGGGCTACTTCAGGATGAGTCCGTGTTAGACTGCATCTGGAAATTGAGAAGGAATCCGTGTAAGATTGCTTCAGGATGAGTCCGTGTTAGACTGCATCTGGAGATTAGGAGAAGAAACCCGTGTAAGATTGCTTCAGGATGAGTCCGTGTTAGACTGCATCTGGAGATTAGGAGAATAAACCCGTGTAAGATTTCTTCAGGATGATCATGTAGATAGTCGCCCCGTTTGGTTTTGGGAATTGATCTATAATCAGTTATTCACAAATAGTTGTCATGTCTTGTTTCAGGTATTAATCCGGAACTTGCTTTTGTTGGTTATTGAGATAGTTGTCCTGGCTGGTTTCAGGTATTAATCTCTGACCTTAGAAAGAAAGATAGTTTTACCGTCTGGTTTCGGGTATTAATCTTCAATTTGCTCATGTAGATAGTTTTCATGTCTGGTTCCAGGTATTAATCTATAATCGGTCGTCCATAGATAGTTGTCCTGGCTTGTTACAGGTATTAATCTGAAACTTGTTTTTGTCGGTCGTTGAGATAGTTGTCCAGGCTAGTTTCAGGTATTAATCTCTAACCTTAGAAAGAAAGATAGTTTTCCCGTCTGGTTTCAGGTATTAATCTTCAATCTGCTCATGTAGATAGTTTTCCTGTCTGGTTCCAGGTATTAATCTACAATCAGTCGTCCACAGATAGTTATCCTGGCTTGTTACATGTATTAATCTAGAACTTGGCAATGTTAGTCACATAGGTAGTTTCCCCGTCTAGTTTCAGGCATTAATCCGCGGCCTATTGTATTTGTTGGTAAACCCGTCTTGCTCCGGGAGTTCATACCACTTAGTCGTGTAGATAGTTTCCCCGTCTGGTTTCGGGCATTAATCTTTGACCTGCTGTACAAGTTGATAGTGTTTGTCTGTCTTCTAATTTGACCATAAAAGGTAAAACCAGTTTCATGCGATGTCATGATGTATGATTTGCGCTGCATATGCTATGATGTTTGTAAAATGGTGTATGAATGCAATGTATGAACGTGTCAGTCGTTCTATTGCTGTATTGTTGAACTAGGGAATGTAAATCCATGATTGCTGCTGGGGATGAAGAATGTAAGTCTTCAAATTTTGTTGAAGTTGAATTGTTGGGAGATGAACTTCCGCTGTTAGAGAAATAAACTCTATTGAGGAAGGGAAACTCCATGAATTGCTTGGGGATTTTTTTTCTGAAATCCTGCTGGCGAATCTTGAAAAGCTTGTGACCCAGGTTAGGGAATTCTTTAAGATGCCGAGGCAGTAATTGGAGACTTTTGTTTCGTCGGGGATATAAGAACACCTGACATCATTAGGCTGTATGAACGGATATGGAAGTGAATTTATAGTAGGATGCCCCTACTTGTGTACCTGCTGGAGAAAGTATCCGCGGGGGTTTTGTGGATGGATTTTAGACATTGTCCCGTTTCTTAAAGCCATTAGTAATTGCTTTTCTGTTTTTTATGCGTGTATTTGTAAACAGTAATCACATTCAAATGCATATGTTCAAAAACAATCACTGGACGTTTACGCAAACAAAACAAGAAGATAAAAAGAAAACAAATAGTTTTACACTTTCAAAGAGATAATTTTGTAATAATTTGAGGAATTTGTGCCTATGATAGGTGTTTTTGTACAAGGAGACGGACACCCTAGTAAGAGAATTCCGTCATAAGAATGGAAACTATACAAAGTAGTATACAAAGAAAAATAACTATGTGAAATAATCCCATTGATTACTATTCTGCTATTGCCTTTATGTCTTTGAGCGTCTCCTCTATTTACTGCTTATCCGAAGCTGACTAGATTGATTAGTACCACTTTATCTTGACAGTTGATACTGAAGATTGGCTGTAAGGTGATCCAACATGACATATTCATACGCTTAAAATCCTTAACTTTTGCCCGGACCGCCCTTTCGGGTTTTCAGTCCACCGGGATACCCTTTTTTTCCCAAGCCGCCTTTTCAGGTTTTCGACTTGCCGGGTGTACAGATTTTTCATGTGTATATCCCTAATTTTTGCTCGAACCCTTTTGGTTCGCCGGGATGCCCTTATTTTTTCCTAGGCCAGTCAACCTAGCGGGTCTTTGTTCATGCATAATATCTTTTAACTATGTCCGTGTTTATAGGATGCGAAAGGTCGTCACCATCCATAGTGGTTAAGATCATGGCTCCACCAGAAAATATGTTCTTGATCACAAATAGCCCTTCGTATATGGGATTCTATTTTCCCCTGGGATCACCTTGCAGCAGAATAATGCGCTTGATTAACAGATCACCAACCTGATATACCTGACGTATGACCTTCTTGTTAAAAGCTTTGATCATACATTTTTGGTACATCTGACCATGGAAGACAACTATGAGCCGTTTCTCGTTAATCAAGTTTAATTGGTCAAGTCGAGTCTGAGCCCATTCGTCTTCATTCAAACTTGCATCCTTCATGATTCTCAAGAAAGGGATCTGGACTTCAATAGGTAGGACAACTTCCATATCGTATACCAAAGAGAAAGGAGTTGCCCCTGTTGATATGCACACTGTGGTACAGTAACTGTTGTACCCCAAAATTTTCCCTCTCATATCTCTCAAAACATTGCAAGAAAAATCTCCAAGTTACTCAAGTTTGCTCAAGAGTTGGACAGTCAAGCTATCTCCTAAGGCAGTCAACCCCAAATTAGGGTTTCACATTGCATCAAGATCCTTGATTCAAAATGACCTCAAGTGTTCCTCAATTTCCTAATATGTTCTCAAGGTCATCCATGTCAAATTTCAAGCCTTGCAGAGGAAGTTTGGTCAGTCAATTGCTCAAAGGGTCCAAAAATCGACTGTGCTAGGGCAAAAGTCAACTGTGACCTACAAACAGTCAAACTTCAAGATTTTTTGTCAACATTCTCATTTTGAAGGAAATTTCATCATTTGATTAAGGGTTGATCATGATTCATCAAGGATTTCTCAAAATTCATCAAGATTCAAAAGTTGCTAAATTAGAGTTTTGTAGGAAAAGTCAACTCAAATTTGACCTAGCATAACTTTCTCATACTTTATGAGAAATGACCCATCAAAAGCTCATTTTGAAGAGGATGCAATTTCCTACAATCCATCTTCATACCCCAAGATCCGAAAATGCACTCACCAGAAATTATAAATTTGGACATTATAGGTCATTTTTGAAAGTCAACAAAAAAACCATTTTTTCCAAAGCTTATAACTTGAGCATGGAATATCAAAATGATATTAGACCAAAAGGGTTGGTTATAGTACATCTCAAGCTTTCTAAAAAGTCCAAGAAAACTTCCAAAAGTTCAAAATTGAAGAAGTTATGCATTGTTGAAGTTGGGCATTTTTGCAAAATTGCCAAAAGTCAACTATCCCCAAAACTTCAAATTTTGTCAAATGGGCCCATTCTTTTCCACTTGATTTGAGCTTGCATCATTGTCCACGTGTCCTAGCTTCAGCCATGTGTCCATTTATCAATTTTCTTATTTTATTTGATTTTTTATTGAATTATCTCATTTTAAATCAAATTAAATCAAATAAAATCCCAAACTTTGATTACATGAGATTTTTTGCTATTTTCAGGATTGGATTCTCATCAATATCATCATCAAATTCGTATCACACAAGATCATGTGCAAAAAGATGGTTTTTTGACAAATTTGGCAAGTTTTCAAAAGTGAATCAAATCACATATGGGTGCATTGATTTAGAGAGATTGGATTCATGATTCTTGACCTAATGCATTCCATGATACATATAGAAGCCAAAGGACACGAAATATGGGTTAGAGGCTGCAAGAACAAGCAAAACAAAACTTGAAAAAGTGGTGAAAAAGCTTGAATTGGAATTGATACTTAGAGGCAATCTCAGAAGCCAAGAAGCATCCCAATCGATTCCTGGAGGTTCACTGAGTTGAAACCAATCAAAAACAAGTTCCCATACACACCCAAACACGCTGTAAGTATCACGTTTCTTAGCCCTGTATTCAAAATCATAACTCTCTATTCTTGCATCCTCTCGGCAAATCGTTGATATATTTGTGATCCTCATGACATTTCAAAGCTTTTTGCATTAGTTAATTGTATTTATTTGACTTGTAAAGCCAAGTACCATAGCTAGGGTTTCGTGGTTTGTTTTTGGGTATTTCTCTTTCAGGAAAAATTGGCTGACGAGAAAGGCATGGTTGCACCCAGGGGAGTGAGACGAACCTAACCATGTCTTTGAAGGTCGTTTTTATGGCCTGGAGTTGATTTTTGGATCGACCTGCACATTTAGCTGCGGATCCAAATCCGCAGGAAAAATTACAGGGGCTGAAGGTAGGGGACGATGGCGTGTCGCCTCCCCAATGGCCAATTCAAATAATGGCGCGCTTTGTTTTGTCTTTTCTGGCATATGAGTCATCTTCTTTTATTATTATCATTGTTTAATATGTTAACAAATGAAGCACAATAGCCTAGTGGCAAGCGAACGTTGGAAACATCCAACAGGACATGGGTTCGAATCCCAGGTCCTTCACTTCTTTGTTATTATTATTTTCCAGGTGATCATATGTATCTCCAAGCGTGAAGCTCATCATGCCTCTTCAAGCATCTGATTGCCAGATGGCCCCTGGCCAGATCTGGTGGCCAAGAGATGATGGTCCACCATGGAGCCAAGTCTAAGTGCGCACAAGGGATCTCAAAAGTCAAACGAGGCCAGATTCAAATGGGCCTCAGAATTGCTTCTCAAACCACCCTTAACAGGCCCATACCTCCCTATCTCTCTATATTTTATTTTATTTTGTTTTAATTATTTATTTATTATTTTTATTTAATAACTAACCAATCATTTTTTTCCTTTATAAAATTAAAACTAAAAAACTATTTTCTTTATTAAATTAAATTTTAGTATTTTGTTTTTTTATTAACAAATCTATTAATTAATTTAGGCCATTAATTAGAATTAACTTTAATATATTTCTTTATAAATAATTAAAACTAATTAGACTTAATTAGGTTTTTACTAACATTAATTAATTTTATTTTATTCGTTTAAATACCAAAAAACCCAAAAATATTTATTTCCATTAATTAATTAATTTATTTATTAATTTAATAATTAATTTAGGATAGTTTCTTTCTTAATTCAAAAACAAAAAAAATCTTTTCTTTAACAAAAGGGGTCAAAACCCTAAACTTGCACTCAATTTAATTTTCCCGCACGCGATCTATTTATTCAATATTGTACTTGTTCCCGAAATGTAATAGATAATTAGGACCATTTAATTATTTTTATCGCTTTATTTATTTTTCCGCATTTAAATTTCAAAGGGTTGCTTTTGGCGATGTAAATACCCGACGCCTTGTAATTTAATTTCCGCAATTTATTTTCCGCAAAATATAACTGTTAGATGTTGGATAATAGGTATGCATGACAAGATTGAATGTTTCAACCTAAAATCAACATAGATCACCATTAACATGTACAAAAATAAAATTAATTGAAAACGACACACTAGCACATGCGCACTCTTAGGGTACACCCCACTTGGTTGCCTTCGTACGCGGTCATTGAGTATAGGTCACTTTAGAGGTCGTCCTCTTGTCCAAAGATCATAGTCGCCTCGAAACGGTTGCCTCGGATATTGTTGCCTCAAAACAAATGATCTAAGACATTAGGGTTACCGCTAAGGCATCCTAATATTGCTTTGGTGACCGTAAGTCCCTAAATTCGAATTGACCCTTAAACTCCAACGACGGTGCTACCTACTCATCAATAGTAGGATATCATTGTCTAAAGGAAGATAGCATAGAACCATTCCTTTTTCGAGTAGGTAGATGGTTCTTAAGTACTTTCTCTTTCAAAAAACAAAAAAAAAACTCTTTCACACTTGCACTCTTTTACAAACAAGTTTTCAAAACACTTCATTACACTCTTGAGGACAAAAGCAAGAGTTAAATCGAAGTTTCAAATAAAAACTTTTTTCAAAACCCACAAGCACAAAGAAAGCAATTTTGAAAATAATATGAGCAAGTACCTAAGAGCCCGTAGATAACTACGGATAGAAAGGATGCTAATACCTTCCCTTTCTATAATCTACCCCCCGAACCCGAGAAATATATTGAAAAAGGAATTTTTCTGTGCTTTTTTCCTTTCCTTGTTGGATAAAATAAAAGTCGGTGGTGACTCTTGCTTACCGCGACATTTTGCGAAAACAAACGCAAAACGCAAACCAACATTCCAAAAAACAGTCAGTTCTTTCCCACCGTATCACAGAACTGGAGACTCTGCTGGGGACACTTAATAAGTGGGGTGTACCTTAGGAATAATTCATAATGTTTTCAATTTCTTGACTTGCATGCTTTATATTTGTGGGCTTGTATCGGAGTTTCTATAGATCCTAACCCGGATCTGGGGGATACCCTTTAGGTAAGTAGAAATAAACTGTGAGGGAACTGTACGGCGTAGACCGATACGGTTGAAGCAATAACTATGTTGGGTGTGACACTTTAGTATGTACCGATATCCCTTGTGGCACAACGAGGAGAATATGGGTCTGCTAAAGGGTCATTAAGCACCAACTGACCTTAGAACCTTTAAATTGACCAACTTGGCCATAGAACAGTAGCAGTATGCTACACTCATTGAGACTAAACTCTCGCGATGATTCCGGCCGCAAGAAAATGTTGCCAAACTGGAATTATGACCGATCGAGGGTAGTCAGTGATATTGAGATCCTCTAGAACCCGGTTACTATTTTTTTAGGACAGGTTTGAACCAACTGAACTAAAAGAGGGTAGTATCTAGACTCCTTGCCAGCCTGAAATCTAAGGGCTCTCTGTGTGACTTGTATGCCTTTACCATGTTTGCTATTTATGGATACTTGTGGTGTGCTTTCTATCATGACATCATGACATCATAACATTGCATACATCTTGCATTGGACTAACCTATTTCAAAGACAGGAGGGATTCATCTTTGTTCTGTTTTGTAGGTCATGGCACCCATGCGTAGAAACACCATCTGGATCAACTTTGTCCAAGTTCCTACTCTGCTTAATGATTTGGTTGCAAAGATGCAAGATACTACCTCCTTCATCAGAAGACATGGGCATCTTCTTAGTTTGGTCACCTCCAAATTGGACGAGCAGATGATAAGTGTCCTAGTCCAGTTCTTTGATCCACTATACCATTGCTTTACTTTTCAGGATTACCAGTTGCTCCCTACCTTGGAAGAGTTCTCTGATCTGCTCGGTATCTCTATTCTGGAGCAGCCCCCATTTACAGGTTGGGAGAAGATCCTTAGGCCAGAAGAGATTGCTTCAGCCCTTCATATGACAAAGGATGAGGTAATGGCTAATTGGGAAACTCGTAGTGGAGCAAAGGGCTTTCTGACTAAGTTCTTGGTTGGTAAGGCTAATTATTTCTGGGATAGTCTAGACTTCCAGGAATTCGAAGATATTCTAGCTCTTTTGATATATGGCTTGGTATTGTTTCCTAACTCTGACTCCTTTGTTGATGTGAATGCGGTAAAAATCTTCATCTCTGGTAATCCTGTACCCACTCTCTTGGGTGACATTCTTCATCAGCTTTATGCCCGTACTGCTCGGAGGCGGGGAACCTTGATGTGCTGTGCTTCGTTATTGGAGAGGTGGTTTATTTATCACCTCCCTAAATCAGTTTTAAAGAACAAGGAAGGCATGGGCTGGGCTTATAGGGTTATGTCTCTCTCTCACAATGACATCATCTGGACTATTAAGGGTATGGACGAGGTGGCCGTTATTGATCGCTGTGGGGAATACCCCAATGTTCCACTGATCAGAACCAATGGAGGAATTACTTACAATCCATGCTTGGCCTTACGTCAGTTTGGGCGAGCCAGAGGGGAAGGAACTCATGAGCTGCTAATGCCTAGTATAATATTTGATTTCCAAGGGGATAGTGACGAGCAACGCCGCAGATTCATAAGGGCTTGGGATAGAGTACACAGATCTGATCCACACGAGCTGGGTGCGAAGACTTCTCTACCAATGGAACCATATCTCCGATGGGTTCGTATCCGTGCCCAAAAGCTGGGAATGCCCTATGAAGCCGTCTTGCCCATTATTGTTGAGGTTGCTGATAAGGAAGGGGTTCCTCCTACTATCTTACACCCTTACATGCCTACTGACATTGGGGCATTGAAGAGGTCCTGGATGCAGCTGAGAGAAGAACGGGATACTTACCGAGAAAAGTATCACGAACAAGAGCAGAAGATCCAGAAGTTGACTAGGCAGCTAGAGAATGAGCGAATCCTCAATGACTATGTCAGCACTAAAGGCAATCGTCCATGGGAGCGCTGATGTCTTTTGATTATTTCCAGTTTTTATTTACTTTTAAGTATTTCCTTTCTTGTAACGCCTTAAGGGCAATTTGTGGAACAATTTAATTTCAAGTTTATCTAATAAAAGTGTGTTTCATGTCTTGTTTACGAATATGAATCTCTCGACGTCTTTAAAATCATAGCATGCGCATTTCATTCCATGCACCTCATAACAGGAACCCTTACAGGTTTTCTCATCCTCTTCGCTGTTTATTTCAGCATCATGTCTTCTGAACCATCAATTGAACAAGCAATCAAGGCTTTGCAGGCTCAAAATGACCAGTTCCAGGAATTGTTCATGAATTTGGCTAAGGGTCAGCAAGATCTGAAGGCCCTTATCTTGAAAGAGAAGAAGAAGAAGAAGACGGTCCTGTTTAACATGGGCCACAGGTTTGGAAACAGGCTACGAGATGAAGTTGATTTGACCACCTCATCTGGAGGGAAAGATAGTCAGGAAGAAAGGAGGGCTCCTAGCCCTGTGGTTTCAGACAACGAGACGGATTTCGACGAAGACCAGTATCCTCCGGCTGAGGATAGATACAAGCAACTGGAAGATCGTTTGAGTGCAATGGAGGTTCAGAAGGTTCCTGGTCTGGACTTTGGTGATCTGGGTCTGTCATATGGGGTGGTGATTCCCCACAAGTTCAAAGCACCAGCCTTTGCTAAGTATGACGGAGTTTCTTGCCCGAAATTGCACCTCCGGTCGTATGCAAGGAAAATTCAGCCGTACACCGCTGACAAGAACCTATGGATCCACTTCTTTCAAGACAGTCTCTCAGGGACTCAACTTGAATGGTTTTACCAGCTAGAAGGAGCCAGTATCCGTAGTTGGGAAGATTTGGCCGCTTCTTTCTACAAGCAGTACCAATACAATGCCGACCTCGCTCCCACGCGTACCCAACTCCAGGGTATGTCTATGGGTGCGGGTGAAGGTTTCAAAGATTATGCTCAGAAGTGGAGGGACCTCGCTGGAAGAGTACAACCACCCTTGGCTGATAGGGAGTTAGTTGATATGTTTATGGGGACCTTATCGAGTCCGTATTTCAACCATCTAATTGGGAGTTCATCATCCGGATTTACGGAGCTGATTATGACCGGGGAAAGGATTGAGGCTGGTATTAAGTCTGGTAAAATACAGAAGGGTGCTTCATTAGGCACCAAGAAGAAGCCTTTTAAGAAGGAATCCAGTGCTGTTTACAGTTCGAAAATCCAGAATAGACCTAAACGCCGCCAAGCTGTTAATGTGGTTGTTATTTCAAGACCTGCTGGTGCTCCTCAGCGTAACAATCAGTTAAGGGCCGAGAAACCTCGAAGACAATTCACTCAGCTCAACATGACTTTATCTCAGATTCTGCCGCAGTTATTGAAAACCAATCTAGTGATTCCAAGGGAGGCCCCACAGAATCCCAACACTATATCACCAAAGTATAACCCTAATGCCCGCTGTGCTTTTCACTCTGATAGCCCGGGGCATGATACAGATGATTGTTGGGTTTTGAAGAACAAAATACAGGACTTAATTGATGCGAAGGAGATTGAGTTCGAAGCACCTGAAAGACCTAATGTTGTGACTTCTCCTATGCCCAAGCATGGAGTGAATGCTATAGATTAAGACTCGTCTGTGGTTTCTGTGAACGACATTGTTACCCCTTTGATGACTATGAAGAAGAACCTTTTGTTAGCTGGTTTATTTTCGGGCTGTGACGAAGGTTGCCGCAAGTGTTCTGTCCTACCTACCAGTTGCCATCTTTTGAAGTCAGGTGTCCAACGCCTGATGGATAATAAAGAAATTCTGTTTGAGAAGACTGTTGTTCCTTTGGTTCCTACTGAAGAAGTTGCTATCATCACCATTTTTGACAATTCTTCCAAGGCTTCCTCGAGAAAGCCTGTTAGAATTACATCTGCTCCAAGAATCGCACCGTTGATCATCACTGTTCCAGGGCCTATCCCCTATACATCTGATAAAGCTATCCCTTGGCACTACGGGGCTGATGTTTATTATCACGGAGTTAAACAAGATTTGGATGCTGATACTGACGTCAGCAACATTGTTGGACCTGCCAAAGTCACCCGCAGCGGAAGACTTTTCTCCCCTGATATCTCTTCACCAACTGCCCGGAAACCCGTTGTTATTACACCTGCCAGTGTACCTGCTACTATTCCTGTTCAAGTTCCCATTCTTACCCCTGTTGCCGAGTCATCCAACACTCGGGGCAAAGGAACCACTGATGAGCCTGCCCAGACGGAGGCGCCGAAGAAAATTACTGTTGAAGCCTCTAGACAAGAGATGGAGGAAATTTTGAAAATCATCAAAAAGAGCGACTACAATGTGGTCGAGCAGCTGGGGAAAACCCCATCCAAAATCTCTATGTTGTCACTGTTGCTATGCTCAGAAGCCCATGCCAAGGCTCTGATTTCTTTCCTGAAGACTGCACACGTACCGCAAGAAAAATCAGCTGATCAATTTAAAGATTGCGTGGCTAGTCTGACAGTAGATAATGGGTTGGGTTTCTCTGACGCCGACTTAACTGTTAAAGGGAAGAATCACAATGATGCCCTGCATGTCTCCATTGAATGCAGGGGCACTACTCTTGCCCATGTATTGGTGGATACTGGTTCCTCATTGAATGTTTTACCTAAGAAAGCTCTAGACCGGTTGGCTATGAAGGTTTAGAGTTGAAGCCAAGTAACATTGTTGTTAGGGCCTTTGATGGGTCAAAGAGAATGGTACATGGAGAAGTTGATATCCCGATTAAGGTTGGTTCTAAGGTTTTCGCATCTACATTCTATGTGATGGACATTCGGCCATCTTATTCTTGTTTGCTGGGTCGCCCATGGATCCACAAAGCTGTGGCAGTGACGTCTGCGCTCCACCAGAAGTTAAAGTACCCAGTGAAAGGGAAGATTGTGACAATGCAAGGAGAAGAGGAGTACATGGTGAGCCACCTCAACTCTTTCTGATATGTAGAGATGGACGGGGAGTTCATTGAGACCCCTTTCCAACATTTTGAAGAGGTTCCCCAGACACTGGCGTCAATTGAGACTGTTGTTGAAGATCCTCCTATGAAGATGGCTTCCTTCAAGGATGCCCGGGCTGTTGTTGAGAAAGGTGGGTGTGAAAATTGGGGACAACTCCCTGATTTTGCACAGAAGACTAAGAAGTTTGGTTTGGGTTTCACTGCAGAAGCTCAAAAGGCTGTTCGAAATGCACGGATCGGAAGATCTCCCCTGTTCATCAGCAATTCAGGAGTGAATGCCATTGAAGACGATGTTGAAGAGTCTGAGTTTGACAGTTGGATCTACCCAACGACCGACGGTGGACTAAGCAACTGGACAGCAAAGGACTTCATCCCAATTTCTTTTGTTACCCAGTAATGAGACTTTTTGTTTTGAATTTGTAACAAACAATGTTTTAAACTTTACGGCCTGGTGTCTTACCCGGGGCATTGTGGCTTTATTTGTGAGGGATTTATGTGTGTCATCTACATATATCATTAATAAAAGCATTGGATGTTTCTTGCATTTCAAATTTTGCGCTCCTTTTTTTCTTTTACTATATATTGCAAAACAACTATTTTACACACACTCATATATACAGGTTTACACCCACTCTGGATCTCACTGGTAACGACTCTGCTACTGCCAATTATGATTTCGAAAGTCTGATCAACTTAGCCGAAGACGAAGGTGAAGATGATTGTGAAGTGCCTGGCGAACTTGCTAGACTACTACTCCAGGAAGAGAGGGCTATACAGCCGCATGAAGAGCCGGTGGAAATGGTAAATTTGGGTACAGAAGAGGACAAGAAAGAGGTCAAGATCGGGGAAAATCTGGAGCTTAGTGTGAAGCAACAGTTGATTCAGATGCTGCATGACTACATTGAGATCATTGCCTGGTCTTATGAAGATATGCCTGGGTAGGATACCGATATTGTGGTTCACCGATTGCCTACCAAGGAAGACTGTCCTCCAGTGAAACAGAAGGTCCGCCGAATGCGCCCAGATATGTCTGAGAAAATCAAGGCTGAAGTTATGAAACAGTTTGACGCCGGTTTTCTAGCAGTTACTTCTTACCCACAGTGGGTGGCCAACGTGGTTCCCGTGCCGAAGAAGGATGGTAAGGTTCGAATGTGTGTTGATTACAGGGATCTGAACATGGCAAGTCCCAAGGATGATTTCCCTTTGCCTCATATCGACGTTCTGGTTGACAAAACTTCACAGCATAAGGTCTTCTCCTTTATGGATGGTTTCTTTGGTTATAATTAGATTAAAATGGCTCCCGAAGACATGGAGAAGACAACCTTTGTTACTCAATGGGGTACCTTTTGCTACAAAGTCATGCCTTTTGGATTGAAGAACACTGGGGCAACGTATAAGCGCGCCATGGTCGCTTTGTTCCATGACATGATCCATCATGAGATTGAGGTATACGTCGATGACATGATTGCAAGATCCAAAACTGAGGAAGAACATCTGGACCATCTTCAGAAGCTGTTTGACAGGTTGAAGTTGTACAAGCTGAGGTTGAACCCGAACAAGTGCACCTTCGGGGTGAGATCTGGTAAGCTGCTCGGTTTCGTTGTAAGTGACAAAGGTATCTAGGTGGATCCTGCAAAGGTGAAGGCTATACAGGAAATGCCAGTTCCCCAAATAGAGAAAGAAGTCAGAGGCTTTTTGGGACGTTTGAACTATATTGCCCGATTCATCTCGCACCTGACTGCTACTTGTGAACCAATCTTCAAGTTACTACAGAAAGATCAAGTGGTATGATGGAATGATGAATGCAAGGCCGCTTTCGAAAGGATCAAAGAGTATCTCCAAGAGCCACCCATTCTGATGCCTCCAGTTGAAGGGAGACCTTTGATCTTATACTTGACAATACTCGATAATTCAATGGGGTGCATGCTGGGGCAGCATGACGAGTCTGGCCGAAAAGAGCATGCTATTTATCACCTTAGCAAAAAGTTTACCGACTGCGAGACCCGACACTCGTTGCTTGAGAAAACTTGCTGCGCTTTGGCATGGGATGCTCGTCGGCTGAGACAGTATATGCTGACTCACACTACTCTATTGATATCAAAGATGGATCCAATCAAGTATATCTTCGAGAAGCCTGACTTGTCCGGAAGAATAGAAAGATGGCAGATGATCTTGACTGAGTACGACATCCAGTATATGACCCAAAAGGCAATCAAGGGAAGTGTGTTGGCAGACCATTTGGCACATCAGGCAGTGGATGATTACCGGTCTATGAACTTTGAATTTCCGGATGAGAGTATCATGATAGTGACTGATTGTTAGACAGCTGGACCGGATGAAGGACCTGAGGAGGGATCCCGATGGTCTATGTACTTTGATGGAGCTTCGAACACTTTGGGTAACGACATTGGCGCCGTGATCATATCTCCTAAAGGCTCTCATACTCTGTTCACCGCCCGACTATGTTTCATCTGTACCAACAATATGGCGGAGTATGAAGCGTGCATTATGGGTCTTCGAGCAACAATTGACCTAAGGATTAAGTTCTTAAGTGTTTTCGGAGATTCCGCTCTCGTGATCAGCCAGATCAAAGGCGAGTGGGATACGAAACACCCTAATCTTATTCCTTACAAGGATTATGTGTGGACGTTGCTTCCACATTTCAAGGAGATAACCTTTGAACACTTCCCTAGAGAGGAGAATCAGTTAGCGGACGCGCTGGCTACGATGTCTTCTATGTTCAAAGTCAATTGGGACAACGAAGCTCCCCGGATTACCATTGAAAGACTGGACGAACCTGCACATTGTTGTGACATTGAGACTGAAGAGGTAGCAGATAAACCCTGGTTTCATGAGGTGAAGAGGTATCTTGAGGCTCAGGAATACCCCGAGGGTGCATCTGTTAATGATAAGAAGTTTCTAAGGAGGTTCGCGGCGAAGTTCTTCATCAGTAATGACATCCTTTACAAGCGTAACCATGATTCGAACCTACTGCGATGTGTGGATAAGAACGAAGCAGAAAGGATCATGACAGAGTTACATGAAGGTACTTTCGGAACTCATTCCAGTGGACACACCATGGCAAAGAAAATCTTACGGGCAGGATATTTTTGGTCCATAATGGAAGCTGACTGTTATCAGCATTCTCGGACATGTCACAAGTTCCAGGTCTATGCTGATAAGGTGCACATACCTCCAGTTCCTCTGAACGTCTTGACAGCTCATTGGCCTTTTGCAATATGGGGTATCGATATGATCAGCGAGATCAGACCTATAGCGTCCAACGGGCATCGTTTCATCCTGGTAGCTATCGATTACTTTACGAAATGGGTTGAAGCAGCGTCCTTTGCTACTGTAACCAAGAATGTCGTGGCACGATTTATTCGGCATAATCTGATCTGTCGATACGGTGTACCAGAGAGGATTATTACGGACAATGGTACCAATATCAACAACAAGATGATCACTGAGCTCTGCAAGCAATTCAAGATACATCATCACAACTCTTCTGCCTACCGGCCGAAGATGAATGGGGCTGTAGAAGCGGATAATAAAAATATTAAGAAGATTGTGCAGAAGATGACAGTGACATACAAAGACTGGCACGAGATGTTACCATTTTCTCTTCATGGGTACCGTACCTCAGCACGGACGTCAACAGGGGCAACACCCTATTCCTTGGTATATGGTATGGAGGTTGTCTTGCCCATTGAAGTTCAGATACCCTCTCTTCGGATTATGAAGGATGCAGGTTCGAGCGAAGATGACTGGATTCAGACCCGACTTGACAAGCTGAAACTAATTGACGAAAAGAAACTTACTGCTATTTGTCATGGTCAAACGTATCAAAAACACATGATCAAGGCATTTAACAATAAAGTCAGACGACAAGATTATCAAGTTAGGGACCTGGTTATCAAGCGCATTATTCTACCTCAAGGTGATCCCAGGGGCAAATGGACCCCTACTTACGAAGGGCCATTTGTGGTTAAGAACATTTTCTCAGGCGTAGCTATGATTCTAACCACCATGGATGGTGACGACCTTCCTCACCCCGTCAATGCAGACATAATGAAAAAATACTACGCATGATCAAAGACCCGCTAGGTTGACTGGCCTAGGAAAAAATAAGGGCTTCCCGGCGAACCAAAAGGGTTCGGGCAAAAATAAGGGATGAAAATAAAAAAATCTGTACACCCGGAAAGTCGAAAACCTGAAAAGGCGGCTTGGGCAAAAAAGGGTATCCCGGTGGACTGAAAAACTGAAAGGGCGGTCCAGGCAAAAATTAGGGATTAAAGCGTAACACTATGTCTCACTGGATCACCTTACATCCAGGCTTAGGTATCAACTATCAAGCTCGGACGACACTAATTAATCTGATCTACCTTCAACCAGTAGCAAAGTGATGAGATGCTCGAGGACATAAAGGCAATAGCAGAGCTGGAACCCAGTGGGATCATCCACATAGCTGTTTTGTTTAGATTTTCAAAAATTGTATAAATTCTATTTGTTCGGCGGCGTTCTCTTACTAGGACGCCAGCCTCTTGTACAAAAACGCCTATTTATAGGCCAAACTTCAAAATCAATACAATTCATTTTCAAATAAATTTCAAACTGTTTTTCCTTTTTCTGTTTTGTTTTGCGAAGAACGTCCAATGTTCATTTTTTGATATATGCATTTGACATTGATTGATGCTCATAAATATTTACATGCGAAACAAAAAACGATTACTGGTAATATCAGAAACAGGGGCAATAAGATTTGTCCAAGCTTTACAGTTGCTCTGTCCACCAAGGTACCAAGGTAGATTCAGCTGAAGAACGTGGTCAATGTGCCTTCACTCCTCGCAGAGTAAGAAAAGACAGTAATGATAGCTCTCCCCAGCTGAGACTCGCAACTGTGAATGAATCGGTAATATTCTCCCCAAGCAGAGTTTATCTACCATCAACACTGAAAAGGCTTAATCTCCCCGGCAGTCTTAATATTTCCCAGCGGAGTATAAGAATCTTCCCTGGAAAAATACAAGATATCCCCAGTGGAGTTAAAATTTTCCCAGCGCAGTCTGAAAAAGCTTCCCCAATGGAGTTGAAGAATCATCCCTAGTAGACTCTGGAAATTCGTCCCCAGTAGAGTATAAAAATGAATATCCCCAGCCGAGTTCAAAGGAAGTTTGTCCCCAGCAAAGCTCAAAGGATTATCCCCATTAGAGTCTAAAAGGTTATCCCCGGTGAAGTCACAACTGAAAGATCATCCCCAGCGGAGTTCTTTCCTTTCACAAACAGAATTCAAAACCCCAACAGGATTCAGTATCACCAGCAATGGTAATTCATCCCCAGCGGAACTTATTGGTTGAATCATCAGCAGAGCATCTCTTCCCCACAGAGTAATCTCCTAATCAGCATATTCCCCAACAGAGTTATCCTCTCCTGCAGGTCTATTCTCACAATCATCTTCGTTCGTCATCCCCAGCGGAAGCGAAGAATTCAACTCTTTTCTCCAGCAGCTATCCGGGATTTATTTTCCCCAGCTAAAACATTACATTTCCATACATCATGACACATGCATATACGCATCATACAATACAATTTCATTTATTTTGAGAACATCATTGCTTGATATATATCATGCATTGCATACGACTGACCTTTACTTTTCAGGAAGGATGAAGTTAAGTTCTCAGCAGTCGAAGACCTGACCGGTTCTTAAATCTCAATTGAATTATCCTCGGTTGAATTTCAGATAAGGTTCTCAATCTCGACAATTTTCCTCCGTCATAGTGTGGACGAGTTCTACAATCTCAACAGTATACTTTGTTGAAGACCAGACACTTCCTAGATCTTGATGAAGATGTTTCCCTCAGTCGAATACCTGACCGGTTCTTAAATCTCAATTGAATTATCCTCGGTAGAATTTCAGATAAGGTTCTCAATCTCGACAATTTTTCTCCGTCATAGTGTGGACGAGTTCTACAATATCAACGATATACTCCGTTAAATACCAAACAATTCCTAGATCTTGATGAAGATGTTTCCCTCAGTCGAAGACCTAACCGATTCTTAAATCTCAACTGAATTATCCTCGGTTGAATTTCAGATAAGGTTCTCAATCTCGACAATTTTCCTCCGTCATAGTGTGGACGAGTTCTACAATCTCAACAATATACTCCGTTGAAGACCATACAGTTCCTAGATCTTGATGAAGATGTTTCCCTCAGTCGAAGACCTGACCGGTTCTTAAATCTCAACTGAATTATCCTCGGTTGAATTTCAGATAAGGTTCTCAATCTCGACAATTTTCCTCCATCATAGTGTGGACGAGTTCTACAATCTCAACAGTATACTCTGTTGAAGACCAGACAGTTCCTAGATCTTGATGAAGATGTTTCCCTCAGTCGAAGACCTGATCGGTTCTTAAATCTCAATTGAATTATCCTCGGTTGAATTTCAGATAAGGTTCTCAATCTCGAAAATTTTCCTCCGTCATAGTGTGGACGAGTTCTACAATCTCAACAGTATACTCTGTTGAAGACCAGACAGTTCCTAGATCTTGATGAAGATGTTTCCTTCAGTCGAAGACTTGACCGGTTCTTAAATCTCAATTGAATTATCCTCGGTTGAGTTTCAGATAAGGTTCTCAATCTCGACAATTTTCCTCCGTCATAGTGTGGACGAGTTCTACAATCTCAACAGTATACTCTGTTGAAGACCAGACAGTTCCTAGATCTTGATGAAGATGTTTCCCTCAGTCGAAGACCTGACCGGTTCTTAAATCTCAATTGAATTATCCTCGGTTGAATTTCAGATAAGGTTCTCAATCTCGACAATTTTCCTCCGTCATAGTGTGGACGAGTTCTACAATCTCAACATTATACTCTGTTGAAGACCAGACAATTCCTAGATCTTGATGAAGATGTTTCCCCCCCAGTTGAATTATGGACAAGTTCTTAAAACTCAGCAGAGATGTTCTCTCAGTTGAAGTACAAGCAAGTTCCTAAATCTCAACAAAGATCAGACTTCCCCCAGCGAAATCTTCCACAATAATAGGTATGCAAGTTCTCGCTAAGGAATCTCTTATGCGATCGATGCTCCTGCATATGGCATCTGTAAGCCCATCCTCCTACCAACAATCTCCAAATGGCATCTGTAAGTCCATTCCCGACATCACAAGGCTGATACCACTTCATGCGAGTACAAATTTCTGGGCACTCTAGTGTTCAATCCACTTCCACCTTCGGATCACGAAAGGCACGAAAGCCAATCTACATCCTCAGGTTTAAGAATATTGAATAGGGGAAGCTGTTGTACCCCAAAATTTTCCCTCTCATATCTATCAAAACATTGCAAGAAAAATCTCCAAGTTACTCAAGTTTGCTCAAGAGTTGGACAATCAAGCTATCTCCTAAGGCAGTCAACCCCAAATTAGGGTTTCACATTGCATCAATATCCTTGATTCCAAATGACCTCAAGTGTTCCTCAATGTACTAATATGTTCTCAAGGTCATCCATGTCAAATTTCAAGCCTTGCAGAGGAAGTTTTGGTCAGTCAATTGCTCAAAGGGTCCAAAAATCGACTGTGCTAGGGCAAAAGTCAACTGTGACCTACAAACAGTCAAACTTCAAGATTTTTTGCCAACATTCTCATTTTGAAGGAAATTTCATCATTTGATTAAGGGTTGATCATGATTCATCAAGGATTTCTCAAAATTCATCAAGATTCAAAAGTTGCTAAATTAGGGTTTTGTAGGAAAAGTCAACTCAACTTTGACCAAGCATAACTTTCTCATACTTTATTAGAAATGACCCATCCAAAGCTCATTTTTAATAGGATACAATTTCCTACAATCCATCTTCATACCCCAAGATTAGAAAATGCACTCACCATAAATTATAAATTTGGACATTATAGGTCAGTTTTGAAAGTCAACAAAAACACCTTTTTTGCCAAAGCTTATAACTTGAGCATGGAATATCAAAATGAGATTAGACCAAAAGGGTTGGTTATAGGACATCTCAAGCTTTCTAAAAAGTCCCATAAAACTTCCAAAAGTTCAAAATTGAAGAAGTTATGTATTGTTGAAGTTGGGCATTTTTGCAAAATTGCCAAAAGTCAACTATCCCCAAAACATCAAATTTTGTCAAATGGGCCCATTATTTTCCACTTGATTTGAGCTTGCATCATTGTCCACGTGTCCTAGCTTCATCCATGTGTCCATTTATCAATTTTCTTATTTTATTTGATTTTTTATTGAATTATCTCATTTTAAATCAAATTAAATCAAATAAAATCCCAAACTTTGATTACATGAGATTTTTTGCTATTTTCAGGATTAGATTCTCATCAATATCATCATCAAATTCGTATCACACAAGATCATGTGCAAAAAGATGGTTTTTTGACAAATTTGGCAAGTTTTCAAAAGTGAATCAAATCAAATATGGGTGCATTGATTTAGAGAGATTGGATTCATGATTCTTGACCTAATGCATTCCATGATACATATAGAAGCCAAAGGACACGAAATATGGGTTAGAGGCTGCAAGAACAAGCAAAATAAAACTTGAAAAAGTGGTGAAAAAGCTTGAATTCGAATTGATACTTAGAGGCAATCTCAGAAGCCAAGAAGCATCCCAATCGATTCCTGGAGGTTCACTGAGTTGAAACCAATCAAAAACAAGTTCCCGTACACACCCAAACACGCTGTAAGTATCACGTTTCTTAGCCCTGTATTCGAAATCATAACTCTCCATTCTTGCATCCTCTGGGCAAATCGTTGATATATTTGTGATCCTCATGACATTTCAAAGCTTTTTGCATTAGTTAATTGTATTTATTTGACTTGTAAAGCCGAGTACCATAGCTAGGGTTTCGTGGTTTGTTTTTGGGTATTTCTCTTTCAGGAAAAATTGGCTGACGATAAAGGCATGGTTGCACTCAGGGGAGGAAGACGAACCTAACCATGTCTTTGAAGGTCGTTTTTATGGCCTGGAGTTGATTTTTGGATCGACCTGCACATTTAGCTGCGGATCCAAATCCGCAGGAAAAATTACAGGGAATGAAGGTAGGGGATGATGGCGTGTCGCCTCCCCAATGGCCAATTTAAATAATGGCGCGCTTTGTTTTGTCTTTTCTGGCATATGAGTCATCTTCTTTTATTATTATTATTGTTTAATATGTTAACAAATGAAGCACAATAGCCTAGTGGCAAGCGAGCGCTGGCAACATCCAACAGGACCTGGGTTCGAATCCCAGGTCCTTCACTTCTTTGTTATTATTATTTTCCAGGTGATCATATGTATCTCCAAGCGTGAAGCTCATCATGCATCTTCAAGCATCTGATTGCCAGATGGCCCCTGGCCAGATCTGGTGGCCAAGAGATGATGGTCCACCATGGAGTCAAGTCCAAGTGCGCACAGGGGATCTCAAAAGTCAAACGAGGCCAGATTCAAATGGGCCTCAGAATTGCTTCTCAAACCACCCTTAACAGGCCCATACCTCCCTATCTCTCTATATTTTATTTTATTTTGTTTTAATTATTTATTTATTATTTTTATTTAATAACTAACCAATCATTTTTTTCCTTTATAAAATTAAAACTAAAAAACTATTTTCTTTATTAAATTAAATTTTAGTATTTTATTTTTTTTATTAACAAATCTATTAATTAATTTAAGCCATTAATTAGAATTAACTTTAATATATTTCTTTGTAAATAATTAAAACTAATTAGACTTAATTAGGTTTTTACTAACATTAATTAATTTTATTTTATTTCTTTAAATACCAAAAAACCCAAAAATATTTATTTCCATTAATTAATTAATTAATTTATTAATTTAATAATTAATTTAGGATAGTTTCTTTCTTAATTCAAAAACAAAAAAATCTTTTCTTTAACAAAAGGGGTCAAAACCCTAAACTTGCGCTCGATTTGATTTTCCCGCACGCGATCTATTTATTCAATATTGTACTTGTTCCCGGAATGTAATAGATAATTAGGACCATTTAATTATTTTTATCGCTTTATTTATTTTTCCACATTTAAATTTCAAAGGGTTGCTTTTGGCGATGTAAATACCCGACGCCTTGTAATTTAATTTCCGCAATTTATTTTCCGCAAAATATAACTGTTAGATGTTTGATAATAGGTGTGCATGACAAGATTGAATATTTCAACCTAAAATCAACATAGATCACCATTAACATGTACAAAGATAAAATTAATTGAAAACGACACACTAGTACATGCGCACTCTTAGGGTACACCCCACTTGGTTGCCTTCGTACGCGGTCATTGAGTATAGGTCCATTTAGAGGTCGTCCTCTTGTCCAAAGATCATAGTCGCCCTGAAATGGTTGCCTCAGATATTGTTGCCTCAAAACAAATGATCTAAGACATTAGAGTTACCGCTAAGGCATCCTAACATTGCTTTGGTGACCGTAAGTCCCTAAATTCGAATTGACCCTTAAACTCCAACGACAGTACTACCTACTCATCAATAGTAGGATAGCATTGTCTAAAGAAAGATAGCATAGAACGATTCCTTTTTCGAGTAGGTAGATGGTTCTTAAGTACTTGCTCTTTCAAAAAACAAAAAAAAAACTCTTTCACACTTGCACTCTTTTACAAAAAAGTTTTCAAAACACTTCATTACACTCTTGAGGACAGAAGCAAGAGTTAAATCGGAATTTCAAATAAAAACTTTTTTCAAAACCCACAAGCACAAAGAAAGCAATTTTGAAAATAATATGAGCAAGTACCTAAGAGCCCGTAGATAACTACGAATAGAAAGGGTGCTAATACCTTCCCTTTCTATAATCTACCCCCCGAACCCGAGAAATATCTCGAAAAAGGAATTTTTCTGTGCTTTTTTCCTTTCCTTGTTGGATAAAATAAAAGTTGGTGGTGACTCTTGCTTACCGCGACATTTTACGAAAACAAACGCAAAACGCAAACCAACATTCCAAAAAACAGTCAGTTCTTTCCCACCGTATCACAGTAACCATGGAGAGAAAATGGTAACATCTCGTGCCAGTCTTTGTATGTCACCGTCATCTTCTGTATGATCTTTTTGATATTTTTATTAGCAGCTTCTACAATGCCATTCATCTTTGGCCAGTAAGGAGAAGAGTTATGATGCTGGATCTTGAGTTGTGTGTAGAGCTCGGTGATCATAGTATTATTGAGATTGATACCATTATCCATGATGATTCTTTCTAGAATACCATACCGACTGATAAGGTTGTGTCTGATGAATCGGGCCACAACATTTTTGGTAACAGAAGAAAATGAAGCTTCCTCGGCCCACTTTGTGAAGTATTCAATGGCAACCAGAATGAAGCGGTGCCCATTAGAAGCTGTAGGTATAATCTACCAAATCATATAGATGCCCCACATTTCCAATGCCCAGGGAGTAGTCAAGATGTTTAGAGGAACCAGAGGCACATGTACTTTATCAGCATGGATTTGGCACTTGTGACAAGTTCGTGAATGCTGATAACAATCTGCTTCCATAGTGGACCAGTAGTATCCTGCCCATAGGATCTTTTTAGCCATTGTGTGCCCACTGGAATGAGTGCCAAAGGTACCTTCGTGTAAATCTGCCATAATCTTATCTGCTTCACTCTTATCCACACACAAAAGCAAAGTGGAATCATGGTTGCGCTTGTAGAGGATCCCGTTACTGAGGAAGAACTTGGCAGAGAACCTTCTTAGGAACTTCCTATCATTGACTGAAGCTCCCTCAGGATACTCTTGGGCTTAGAGATATCTTCCGACTTCATAGAAGCAAGGTTTTTCCACTACTTCTTCAGTATCAATCTCATGACAGTATGCTTGTTCGTCCATTCTCTCAATAGTGATATGAGGATCTTCATTATCCCACTTGACCTTGAACATGGATGACATAGTAGCTAGCACGTCCGCTAGTTGATTTTCCTCTCGTGGAAAATGCTCAAAGGTAACCTATTCAAAGTATGGAATCAGTGCGAACACATGCTCTTTATAAGGGATGATATTAGGATGCTTCATGTGCCATTCTCCTTTGATTTGACTGATTACTACGGCAGAGTCTCCAAATACACTCAAGAATTTGATCCTCAAGTCGATAGCAGCTTTGAGACCCATAATGCATGCTTCATATTCAGCCATATTATTGGTACAATTGAAACATATCCTGGCTGTGAAAAGAGTATGACAACCTTCGAGAGATATGATCACAACACTGATGCCATTGCCAAGTGCATTGGAAGCTTTGTCAAAAACCATAGTCCATCGGGATCCTTTCTCAAGCCCTTCATCTAGTCCATGTTCTTCATAATCAATTACTAACATGATGTTCTCATCCAGGAACTCAAAATTCATGGATTGGTAGTCATCCACAGCCTGATGAGCCAAATGATCAACTAATACACTCCCCTTAATTGCTTTCTGGGTTGTGTTTTAAATGTCGTATTCGGTCAGGATCATTTGCCATCTTGCTATTCTTCCAGAGAGAGTGGGCTTCTCAAAGATGTATTTGATAGGATCTATTTTAGATATCAACAAGGTAGTGTGAGTTAACATATACTGTCTTAGTCGGCGAGCATCCCATGCCAAAGCGCAACAAGTTTTCTCAAGCAGTGAGTATCTTGTTTCACATTTGCTAAACTTTTTGCTAAGGTAGTATATTGCATGCTCTTTTCGACCAGACTCGTCATGCTGCCCCAGCACACACCCCATTGAGTTCTCTAACACTGTTAAGTACATGATCAGAGGTCTTCCTTCAACTGGAGGCATCAAAATTGGAGGCTCTTGAAGATATTCTTTGATTTTGTCAAAGGCATTCTGGCAAGCGTCATTCTACTTCACCGCTTGATCTTTCTTCAATAATTTGAAGATTGGCTCACAAGTAGCGGTTATATGTCAAATGAATTTTCTTGTATAGCTTTAACCTTTGCAGGGTCCACTTCAATGCCTTTGCCGCTTACAACGAAGCCTAAGAGTTTACCAGATCTTACTCCAAAGGTGCACTTATTCAGGTTCAACTTCAGTTTGTACTTTTTCAGCCTTTCAAACAGCTTCTACAGGTGATCAAGGTGCTCCTCTTCAGTCTGAGATCTAGCTATCATATCATCAACATATACCTCTATCTCGTGATGGATCATATCATGAAACAAAGCTACCATGGCACGCTGATAGGCTGCCCCGACGTTCTTTAACGCAAATGGCATAACTTTGTAACATAAAGTGCCCCACTGTGTGACGAAGGTTGTTTTCTCCATATCATCAGGCGCCATTTTAATTTGATTGTACCCGGAGAAGCCATCCATGTAGGAGAATACGTTATGTTGTATGGTGTTTTCAACCAGAACATCGATATGGGGAAGCGGAAAGTCATCCTTAGGGCTTGCCCTATTCAGGTCTCTGTAATCCACACACATATGTACTTTACCGTCCTTCTTAGGTACCGGGACAACATTAGAAAACCATTATGGATAATAGGTAACAACTAAGAAACCGTCATTGAAATGTTTCATGACTTCAGCCTTGATCTTTTCTGACATCTCTGGCCGCATACGACGAACCTTCCGTTTCACCGGAGGGAAGTCTTCTTTTGTCGGCAGACGATGGACCACGATATCAGTGTAAAGTCCTAGCATGTCCTCGTATAACCAAGAAAAGACCTCAACATAGTCATGTAGCATCTAAATTAACCTCTATTTAACACTATGCTCCAGATTGGCACATATCTTGACTTCCTTCTTATCCTTTTCGGTACCCAAGTTTACTGTCTCAACCGACTCTTCATGAGGCTGTATTGCCCCTTCCTCCTGTTGTAACAGTCTGGGAAGTTCCCCTAGTACTTCACAATCTTCCTCACCTTCTTCCTCGACTTGGTAGATCAGATTTTCAAAGTCATAATTGGCCATAGCAGAACCGTTATCAATGGGATCCAGAGTGGATGTGGATCTGCAGTTTGATACATGGGTGTGTGTAAGAGCATAACTGTTTTTGATAAAGTAAAAGGTAGAAAATAAAAACAGAGAGTGTAAAATTTGTATCCAAAACGTCCAATGATTTATTAATGACATATGAATATGAAGTAATAACCCTCACAAAATAGGCCATTGTCCCTTGGGTAAGACACAAGGCTTTAAAGTTTCAATTGTTCAAATATTACATATCCCAAAAAAAAGACAATTACTCTTGAATAAAAGTAATAGGAACAAAATCTTTGACCTCCAAATTGTTGAGTCCACCGTTGGTAGTTGGGAATATCCACTTGTCCATGTCATAATCTCTATCATTGTCTTCCAAAGCATTGACTCCACGGTTGCTGATCCATAATGGTGGTCCCCCGGTGCGAGCATGACGAACAACTCTTTGGGCCCCTTCTTCAGCTACTGCTTTAGCATCCTTCAAAGAATCCATCTTCAACGGAGGTTTGGTAGTCTTCTGGACATTAGTAGCAGTCTTGGTTGCAACAACTGTTTGTGGAACCTCCTCAAAGTTCTGACAGGGGGTCTCAATGAACTCGCCGTTCATCTCAACATACCTGAAAGAGTTCAGGTGGCTCACCATGTATTCCTCCTCGCCATGGACCATGATAATCTTTCTGTTAACCAGGTACTTCAGCATCTGATGCCGAGTAGAAGTAACAACACCGACCCCATGGATCCAAGGTCGACCCAATAAGCAGGAATAAGACGGGTGGATGTCCATCACATAGAAAGTTGAGTCAAAAGTCTGAGTACCAACTTTGAAAGGGATGTCCACCTCCCCATGCACCATTCTTTTGGAACCATCGAAGGCCCTCACCACAATGTTACTGGGCTTCAGCATGAGTCCTTCACAATCCAATATGTCCAAAGCATTCTTGGGTAAGACATTCAACGATGAACCTGTATCTACCAAAACATGAGCTAAGGTGGCGCCCTTGCACTCAATAGAGACACGCAGGGCATCATTGTGTTTCCTTCCCTTGGGAGTTAGACCAGCTTCGGAAAAAGCCAGTCCATTATCAGCAGTCAAACTAGCAACGTAATTCTCGAATTGATCAGCGGAGGTATCTTGAGGCACATGGGAAGACTTCAGGAATTTTACTAAAGCCTTAGCATGGTCTTCAAAGCACAAAAGTAAGGCTAGAATTGAGATCTTTGAAGGGGTCTGCCTCAACTGCTCCACGATGTCGTAATCACTTTTCTTTATTATCTTTAGTATCTCTTCCATTTATTTTTTAGAAGCCTCAGGAATGACTTCTCTGTGCGCCTTCGTCTGGACAGGCTCAACCAATACCTTTTTTCCCCGAGTCTCGACCGACTCAGTAGCAGGGATAACAATAGGAGTAGAAATGGGAGCACTAATAGGAGTAGCAGCAGGAATAATCACAGGAGTAGCAATAGTCTTCAGAGAGATTTCGGGATAGAAAACTCTTCTGCTTTTCGTAATTTTACTGGTCCCAACGATGTTGTAGATGTCAGGATCAGTATCTTAAGCAACTTTACCTTCAAGAATCAATAGGTGTTGCTTGAAGCCATGGTAATAGACGTCAGCCCCATAATTCTAGGGAACAAATTTATCAGAGGAATATGGTATTGGCCCAGGAAGGGTGATGATCAAGGGAGAAAACTTGGGAACGAATGTAATCCTCACGGGTCTTTTGGAGGAGACCCTAGGAGGAGTTTCGGAAATGGTAATTATTGAGACATCTTCAGAAAAATTTCTTGCAAGGGGAACTTTCTCAAACAGAATTTCTTTGTTAACCATCAGGCGCTAGACGCCCATCTTTAACAACAAACAACCATCTGGTAGAGACATACATAAGTGGCAACCTTCACCACAACCCAGAAATAAACCGACTCACAACAGATTCCTTTTAACAGTTAGAAGAGGGGTAGCTAACTCATCCACATAAGAAACAAACCAGTCGTTGTCAACAACATTGACACCCTGGCCATGTTTGGGCATTGGCGCAGTTATTACATTAGGTGTCTCTGAAAGGTCAAACTCAATCTCCTTCGCCTCGACAAGATCCTGCACCTTATTTTTCAGAGCCCAACAATCGTTTGTATCATGCCTCGGACTTTCGGAATGGTAGGCAAATCGAGCATTTGGGTTGTAGCGGGGAGATGCAATATTGGGATTCTTAGGAGCTTCCTTTAGAGTCACCATATTGGATTTCAACAGGTGTGGCAAAACCTGTGATAATGTCATGTTGATTCGGGTAAACTATATTCTAGGCGCATCTGGTATGTGCTGATTGTTTCGTTGTTGGTTTGATGCAGGAGTAGAAATCATAATAGCCCTACCGTCGGACAATGTTCACTTTTGTTTTAATTTCTTTGGCCATAAGCAGCACTGACCTCCTTCTTTCCAGTGAAGGGTTTCTTTACTGTACTGGAGGATGTATCTCTCTGGATTTTACCACTCTTGATGCCAACTTCTACCTGTTCACCAGTCAAGATCAACTCAGTAAACCCAGCTGAAGAGCTTTCAATCAGATGGTTAAAGAATGGACCAGACAACGTGCCCAAGAACATGTCCACCAGCTCTCTATCAAACAAAGGAGGCTGGACTCTTCCCGTAAGGTCTCTCCACTTTTGGGCATAATCTTTGAAACCTTTGTCGGAACCCATAGACATACTTTGTAATTGTGTGCGGGTTGGAGCGAGGTCAGCGTTATATTGGTACTTCTTTTAAAAATAAGCAGCCATATATTCCCAATTGCGGATGTTGGTTCTCTCCAGTTGATAGAACCGTTCTAACTCCTTCCCTGACAAACTTTCCTGGAAAAAGTGTACCCACAGATTCCTATCAGTAGTGTGGGGTTGAATCTTCCTGACATATGATCTTAAGTACAGCTTAGGACAGGAGACACCATCATACTTAGCAAAGGCCGGGACTTTGAATTTCTGCGGGATGACCACCCCTGAGACTAGTCTTAGCTCTTCAAAATCTAGCCCGGGTATCCTCTGGATCTCCATAGCATTGAGACGATCCTCCAGCTGTTTGTATTTATCATCAGTAGGAGCATACTACTCCCCAGAGTAGTCAGCATCATCTTCCTCAGACCCTGGGTTGTGATTTTCTTCCATTTGCTTCTCTTCTTGATTGTCCCCCTTATTTGATGGGGTTGCGAAATCTAGAGCTCGCTTAGTCGGTCCTCGGAACCTTCTTCCCAAATTCAAGACACCAGCTGGTTTCTTTGCCTTCTTGGTCTTCTCTTTGATGATCAGAGCTTTTAGATCTTCTTGCCCCTTAGCCGAAGCCAGGAACATTTGCTGGAACTGAGCATTTTGAGCTTAAAGATTCTTTACTGTTTGTTCAAGAGCCATTTCTTTTGCTGAAATAAACAGCGAAAAGAATAAGAAACTTGTCTTGAAATACCTGCTTATGCAATGAAATGCATGATATGTTTATGCAATGTGTGATACAGTGGCAAAACCAACTGTTTTAATACTAGTTTGCGTTTTGTGTTTTTTATTCGCAAAATGTCGCGTTAAGCAAGAGTCGCCACCGACTTTTATTTCATCCAATCGGAAAGGAAAAAAGTACAGAAAAAAAAAATCCTTTTTTGAGATATTCTGAGCACGGGGGGTAAATTATAGAAAGGGAAGGTGTTAGCACCCTTTCTATCCATGGTTTTCCATGGGCTCTTAGGTACTTGCTCATCTTTTTAAAATTGCTTGTGTAGGTGCTTTGTTTTTTTGAAAAGTTTGACTTCGTGGTAACCCTTGTATCAGTCCTCAAAGGTGTGACGAAGTTTGTTTTGAAAATTTGTTTGAAAAGTGTAAGTGTGAAAAGTTTTGTTTTGAGCAAGTACCTACTAGCATCTACCTACTCGAAAAAAGATTGTTTCTATTCTTGTTTCCTTTAGACGGTGCTACCCTACTATTGAGAAATAGGTAGCACCGTCGTTGGAGTTGTAAGGGTCAATTCGAAAGGGACATACGATCACTAATGCAATATTAAGACATCTTAATAATAACCCTAGAGTCTTAAGATCATATTCGAGGCAACATTTCGAGGTAACATTTTCGAGGCAACATTTTCGAGGTAACATTTCTGAGGTAACATTTGAATGGGACATTTGATCTTTTATAGACAGGAGGGCAACCACTAAGACACCCTATGCTTAATGATCCTTTAACAAAGGCAACCAAAGTGAGAGCATACCCTAAGAGTGATATGTGCGAGTGATTTGTTTCAGTTATTTATCTTTGCACATTAGGGTTTTCTAAGTGTATTAATTTGTCATGCATTCTTGCCATACAATCCTATTAGCATACATCTAGACAGTTAAATATTGGCGGGAATTAAAAATGCGAGAAAATAAACCTATGCTATTACAAGGCTTCAGGGAGGGGGATTAATTACATAGCCACAAACCCGGGGAAAAGCGATAAGTAAAAGCCCTAAATTAAACTATTACAAACCATGAACAGTTACAAAAATATTGTCAAAATAAATAATAAGCGCGCGGTGAATTAAACACGAAACAACTAGGGTTTTGACCCTTGGCTAAACCTATTTGCGATTGATTAAAAAAGGTTTTTGCTATTTAAGACAATAATGACATTGTTAAATTAAAAATAAAATCCTAAATTCTATTTAATTTTAAATTAAGAAAAACTAAATTGATTCAATTTAACACCTATTTTTGTATTTTATTTATTTGATAAAAAATAAAAGAACTAAATCAAGAATTTAACCTAATTTTCTAATTAGTTTTGGCAGAACCGACTGTTTTGAAAATGCTGGTTTGCATTTTGCGTTTTGTATTCGCAAAATGTCGCGGTAAGCAAAAGTCGCCATCGACTTTTATTTTATCCAACTAGAAAGGAAAAAAGTACAGAAAAAAAAAATCCTTTTTTGAGATATTCTGAGTACGGGGGGGGGGGGGGGGGGGGGGGTAGATTATAGAAAGGGAAGGTGTTAGCACCCTTTGTATCCGTGGTTTTCCACGGGCTCTTAGGTACTTTCTCATCTTTTAAAATTGCTTGTGTGTGTTTGTTTTGAAAAGTTTTGTTTTACTTTGTTTTAACCCTTGTTTCTGTCATCAAGAGTGTTACGAAGTTGTTTTTGAAAACATTGTTTGAAAAAAGTGTTTGGTGTGAAAAAAATTGTTTTAAGCAAGTACCTACTAGCATCTACCTACTCAAAAAAGGATTGTTTCTGTTCTTGTTTCCTTTAGACAATGCTATCCCATTATTGAGAAATAGGTAGCACCGTCGTTGGAGTTGTAAGGGTTAATTTGTAAGGGACGTACGATCACTAAATCAATGTTAGGAGGACGTCTTAGTAATAACCCTAGAGTCTTAAGATCATATTCGAGGCAACCTTTCCGAGGCAACCTTTTCGAGGCAACATTTCCGAACGGGATATTTGATCTTTGTTTAGACATGAGGGTAACCACTAAGACACCATATACTTAATGATCGTTTACCGAAGGCAACCGAAGTGAGAGTATACCCTAAGAGTGTGCATGTGCGAGTGATTTGATTTCAGTTATTATCGTTGCACATTAGGGTTTTCTAGCCGTTTTAAATTATCATGCAATCTTGTCATACAATTCTATTAACATACATCTATACAGTTAATATTTGCGAGAATGAAAATGCGAGAACATAAAACCTACGCTATTACAAAGCTTCAGGGTAGGGATTAATTACATAGCCAAAAAACCCGTAAAACGATAAAAGAAAATATCATATTAAACTAATACATACTGTAAGCAGTTACATTAATATTGCAAAAATAGTAAACGCGCGCGATGAATCGAGAACGAGAGATTTAGGGTTTTGACCCCAACTACCTAATTGTAACTAAAGAAGAAAAACCATTTTATGTCGTTTCTTGATTATTTGAGAAAACAAAGTTTAAATTGAATAAAAAACCTAATTACTAACTAATTTAAATTTAAGAAAATAATTAAATAAACCTATTTTTATACTTTTAATTTTTGAGAAAGAAATAAAAATTAAATCACAAGCTAACCCTAATTTTTTTCTAATTGATTTTAATTATATACAAAAAAGTTAGAATTAACCTAAATTAAATTAAACTAACATTAAATTTAATTTGATAAAATAAAACCTAATTCTAAATCTTTTGTGAAACTTGATTTTATGATTTTTTTGAAAAAAAGAAATTAATTTTGTTAGAAAATAATTTAAACAAATTAAATAAATAAAAGAATATTAAAGAAAAGAAAGAATGGGCCTGATATTAGCAGAAAGGGGGTATGATTTGCAATTATGGGCCCAACAACCTCCTAGCCCCTTTGACCTTTTCAATCCTGCGCGCATGCTTGACTATGGCATACGGTGAGCCTTCTTTATGGGCGTATTAGATCTGGCCAGGAGTACATCATAGGGCTGATGATGAGAGTACACGGAACACGCTTGAGGCTGTGAAGCACTGGATTGACCTGAAACTATTGGAAAAATAATAAAATGCACACGCCTGGGATCAAACCCAGGACGTGTGCATCAAAGATCAAGGGCTTTACCACCTGCGTTGGCTTGTTTAGTTGTAATAATAACAAAGCAAATAAAATAAAATACAAATCATGTGCCACGCTTCCCAAAACGCGCGCAGATTCAAACGATCCACTCACATATTGCCACACCATCATCTCCCTCATTACATCCGTCGTTTTAGATAAAAGACCTTTACCTACAGACACTGAGTGTAGGTACAACCCTTGTCCATTCCAAAATCCTGTACATGTATGATAAATCACAACCAATGGTACCAATCAACTCGTTGCAACCTCACGAGCACCATGGTACCATTATTAATGGCCAATTGTTCCTGTATGAAAAATCCCTAAAAACGGAGCATGAACCCTAGCCATGGCAACTTGATATACAGTAAACAAAAATACAATTAATCATAACCATTAGCTTGCAAACATCTCAAGGATAAAAAATATGTCTATTAATCATGTTAAAGATGCCAGAATTAATGTATTCAAAATCAAGAAAATATGGAAACCGTATGAACCTTACAACGTGTTTCAAGGCGTGAGAAGCTTGCTAGCGATTGAATCTTGATCCTGGGGAGTCCAGCAATTGATTGATGTGACTAGAATGCCTTGAGGTGGTCTGAAACCTGGAAATCAGTTTGCAACTTTTCTTGAATTTTTTGAAACTGGTTCTTTCTCTTTTCACGCCTCTAGCCTCCTGTTTTTTGATCTGCACTTGTCCCTTATGTATCCAAGAATGAATTAGGGTTGCCATTTGTTTCAAATCTTCTCCAATTATGAATATTGATTCATGATTTGATACTTGTATAAAATCTTTCCAAATCAAGAAAAATGCAATCTTTTAGTATCCATATGAGCCTTGCACGATTTGATCTTGTTTCCAACTGTGTAATGAACCTAATCATGCATAAAATCTCAAGATTTAATTAGTTTTTGATATTTTCATTATTTTATTTTGATTTTATTTGATTTAAATGGAATAAAATCAAAATAAATGACAAAAATAAAAGAATGAAAAATGGAAGGGATCATGGGTCGTGGGTCACATTAAAAACTTAGTGCAAGCATAAAAAGTTGGGCCCATTTAGCAAAAAATGCAATTTTGGACACATTTGACTTTTGGCAATTTTTCAAAAAGGGTCAACTTGACCAATGCATAACTCCCTCAATTTTGACCCTAGAGAGGTGTTCTTGGACTTTTTAGAAAGTTTAATATGTCCTCTAAGCAACCCGTTTGGTCTCATCTCAATTGGGTCTTCCATGTTCATGTATGAAGCTTTGACCCAAAAGGTGTTTTTGTTGACTTTCCAAAATGACCTATAATGTCCAAATTCATATTTTCTTGTGAGTGCATATTTTGAACTTGGGAGCTAAAGATGAATTATAGGGAATTACATCCGCTTCAAAATGAGATTTGGATGGGTCATTTTTGATAAAGTATTAGAAAGTTATGCTTGGTAAAAGTTGAGTTGACATTTCCTGAAAAACCCTAATTTAGCAACTTTTAGATTTTGATGAATTGTGAGCAATCCTTGAGGAATCATGATCAACCCTTGATCAAATGATGAATAATACTTCAAAATGAGGATGTTGACCAAAAATCTTGAAGTTTGACTGTATGTGGGCCACAGTTGACTTTTGCCCTAGCACAATCGATTTTAAAGCATTTGGGTAATTGACTGAGCAAATTTTCTCTGCAAGGCTTGAAACTTGACATGGATGATATTGAGAACATATTAGGACAATGGTGAGAATTTGGGACCCTTTGGATCCAAACATCTTGATGCAAACTGAAACCCTAATTTGGGGTAGACTGCCTTAGGAGAGAGTTTGTCTAGTCAACTCTTGGACTTCCTTGAGCAATTTGAGGACCTCACTTGACATGTATTGACAAATATGGGAGGGAAAATTTTTGGGTACAACAGCTTCCCCTGTTCAATCTTCTTAAACTTGAGGATGTAGATTGGCTTGTCTGTCTTTCGTGATCCGAAGGTAGAAGATGATTGAACACTAGAGTGCCCATAAATTTGCACTCGCATGAAGTGGTACTGGTCTTGTGATAAATGGAATGGGCTTATAGATGCCATTTGGAAGTCAATGAAGGAAGATGGGCTTAAAGATGCCATCCTAAGAAGCGTCGATTGCATAAGAGATTCCTTTGCGAAAACCCGTATGCTTGTTGTCGAGGAGGACTACACTGGGGAATGCTGTTCTTTGTCTTGGGAGAAATAGAGTTTTAGGAGCTTCAGTTGTCAGTTACTCTACTGGGGAATCATCTCTTAGTCGGGGAGGTGAAAATGAACTGCTATCTGGTCGTGCTCCAGGCTTTACAGTGATTTGCTGAGGAAAATAAGACCGACTGCTATCTGGTCGTGCTCCAGGTTTTACAGCGACTTACTGGGGAGATAAGATTAGGCTTGCTATCTGGTTGTCTTCCAGGATTTGCAATTTCTCAATTCTTATCTGGTCGTGCTCCAGGCTTCAGAAGGCATTAAGTGGTTATCTGGTTGCATCCGGGCTTCAACTTGAATTTAAGGCATACTAATATCCGGTCGATTTCCGGGCTTCATAGTAGTTGGCCGAGTAAACTGCTATTTGGTCAAATTCCAAGCTTTGCAGTACCTTATACTGTTATCTGGTCGTGTCTCAGGCTTTAGTGTCCTTTGCTGCTATCTGGTCGTGATCCAGTCTTCATAGTGTCTTATATCGTTATCTGGTCGATTCCAGACTTCATGGTATCTTGTATTGCTATCTGGTCGATTTCCAGGCTTCAAAATAACTTGCTGAGGGTTAAGCTGTTTTCCGGTCGATTTCTGGGCTTTATAGCTTGTATTTAAGATATACCACTATCTGGTCGATTCCAGGCTTTGTAGTATTTTGGAGAAATCAAGATATTATCCGGTCAATTTCCGGGCTTCACAGCTTGAACTGGAATAGAAATCTTAGTATTGATTTGACTGAACCAGAGAAAATTTGCGAGAACTTGATTGTATCTTTCCCTGAAAGGTAAAGAATTAGTCATATGTAATGTCATGATGTATGAAATGTATTGAGTAATGATGTTCTCAAAATAAATGAGATTGTGCTGTACGATGCGTATGCGCATGCCACGATGTATGGATATGCAATGTTCTTGTGATATTCTCCGGCTGGGGAGAATAAATCCGGGACTGCTGCTGGAGAGTAACAAGAGTTAAGTTCTTCGTTCTCGCTGGGGATAATGACCGAAGACGATTAGCTGGAGACTTGCGTCCGTTCTGCTCGAGAATATTTTGCCGGGAGAGCCTCTGTTTGAGAATAAACCTGCGGGAGAATGACTCTGTAGGGAAGAGAGATACTCGGTTGGACGATCTGCTGATTTGGAGAAATAAACTCAGCTGGTGGTGAACTTCTCTTACTGGTGATGGATAAACTCTGCTTTGGGAGAATTTTTCCGACTCATTCGCGATTATGAACCTCGGCTGGGGAGAGCTAACACCATTGTCCTTGAATACTTCCTACTCTGCGGGGAGTGTATGTACCTTTAGTTGTGTTATCAAGCTGGTTCTATCCCTAGACTTGGTGGGTAGAGCAACTGTAAGGTTTGGAAACTTATTGTTTGCCCCTATTCCTGGAACTATGAGTAATCGTCTTTTGTTTCTTATGTAAATGTTTATGAGCAGCAATTATTTTCAAATGCATATATAAAAAATGAATCATTGGACGTTCTTGCAAAAAAAAAAAAAACAGAAAAAGAAAAAAAATCGAAATTTCTTCTGAAAATGAATTGTATTGATTTTTGAAATTGGCCTGTAATAGGCATTTCGTACAAGAGGCTGACATCCTAGTAAGAGAACACCGTCGAAAGACATGAATTATATAACTTGTGTAATAGAAAGAAAAACAGCTATGTGAACAATCCCATTGGGTTCCAACTCTGCTATTGCCTTTATATCTTCAAGTGTCTCATCACTTTGCTACTTGGTCGAAGGTAGATCAGATTGATTGGCGTCGTCTGAGCTTGATAGTCGATACCGAAGTCTGGTTGCAATATGATCCAATCAGACATAGTGTTACGCTTCAATCCCTAATTTTTTCCTGGACCGCCCTTTCGGGTTTTCGGTCCACCGGGATACCCTTTTCTGCCCAAGCCGCCTTTTCAGGTTTTCGACTTGCCGGGTGTACATTTTTTTTCATTTTCATCCCTTACTTTTGCCCGAACCCTTTTGGTTCGCCGGGAAGCCCTTATTTTTGCCTAGGCCAGTCAACCTAGCGGGTCTTTAATTATGCGTAGTATCTTTTTACTATGTTTGCATTGACGGGGTGAGGAAGGTCGTCACCATCCATGGTGGTTAGAATCATAGCTCCTCCCGAGAAAATGTTCTTAACCACAAATGGCCCTTCGTAGGTGGGGGTCCATTTGCCCCTGGGATCACCTTGTGGAAGTATGATGCGTTTGACTACCAAATCCCCGACTTGATATTCTTGACGTCTGACTTTCTTGTTAAAATCCTTGATCATTCGCTTTTGATACGTCTGACCATGACAAATAGCAATAAGTCTTTTTTCATCGATTAGATTCAGCTGATCAAGTCGGGTCTGGATCCAATCATCTTCTCTCAAACCTGCATCCTTCATAATCCGGAGAGAGGGTATCTGGACTTCAATGGGTAGGACTGCCTCCATGCCATACATTAGAGAGTAGGGTGTTGCCCCTGTTGACGTCCGTGCTGAGGTACGATACCCATGAAGAGCGAATGGTAACATCTCGTTCCAGTCTTTGTACGTCACCGTCATCTTCTGCACAATCTTTTTGATGTTCTTATTAGCTGCTTCAACGGCCCCATTCATCTTTGGCCGGTAAGGAGAAGAGTTATGATGCTGTATATTAAACTTTTTGCAGAGCTCGGTGATCATCGTGTTGTTGAGATTTATACCATTGTCCGTGATAATTCTCTCCGGTACACCATATCGGCAGATCAAGTTGTGTCGGATAAACCACGCCACGACGTTCTTGGTTACTGTAGCAAAGGAAGATGCCTCGACCCACTTCGTGAAATAATCAATAGCTACCAGAATGAAACAATGTCCGTTGGACGCAGTAGGTATGATCTCACCTATCATATCGATGCCCCACATTGCAAAAGGCCAAGGAGCGGTCAAGACATTAAGAGGAACTGGAGGTACATGCACCTTATCAGCATAGACTTGGCACTTATGACAGGTTCGAGAATGCTGATAATAATCGGCTTCCATAGTAGACCAATAATATCCATCCCGTAGGATCTTCTTTTCCATGGTATGTCCACTGGAATGAGTTCCGAAGGTACCTTCATGTAACTCTGCCATGATCCTTTCTGCCTCGCTTTTGTCCGCACATCACAGTAAGGTTGAATCATGGTTACGCTTATAAAGGATACCATTACTGATGAAGAACTTCACAGCGAATCTTCTCAGAAACTTCTTATCATTAACAGATGCACCCTCAGGGTATTCTTGAGCCTCAAGATACCTCTTTACCTGGTGAAACAAAGGTTTATCTGCTACCTCTTCAGTATCGATGTCACAGCAATGTGCGGGTTCGTCCAACCTCTCAATGGTAATCTGGGGAGCTTCATTGTTCCACCTCACTTTGAACATAGAATACATGGTAGCTAGCGCATCCGCTAATTGGTTCTCTTCTCTGGGGAAGTGTTCAAAGGTTATCTCCTCAAAGTTCGGGAGCAATGTCAATACATATTCTCTGTAAGGAATAAGATTTGGGTGTTTTGTATCCCACTCGCCTTTGATCTGACTGATCACTAGAGCGGAATCTCCAAATATACTCAAGAACTTAATTCTCAGGTCAATAGTAGCTCGAAGACCCATGATACACGCTTCATACTCCGCCATATTATTGGTGCAGTTAAAACATAATCGGGCGGTGAACGGAGTATGGCAGCCCTCAGGAGATATGATCACAGTGCCAATGCCATTACCCAATGCGTTTGATGCTCCATCGATACACATAGACCATCGGGATCCCTCCTCAGGTCCTTCATCCGGTCCAGGTTTTTCACAGTCGGTCACAAACATGATGTTCTCATCCGGGAACTCGAAATTCATGGATTGGTAGTCATTCACGACCTGATGTGCCAAATGATCCGCCAATACACTCCCCTTGATTGCTTTTTGGGTGGTGTATTAGATGTCGTACTTGGTCAAGATCATTTACCATCTTGCTATTCTTCCGGACAAGGCAGGCTTTTCGAAGATATACTTGATTGGATCCATTTTTGATATAAATAAGGTGGTGTGAGTCAGCATATACTATCTTAGCCAGTGAGCATCCGATGCCAAAGCACAGCAAGTTTTCTCTAGCAATGAGTATCGGGTCTTACAGTCGGTAAACTTTTTGCTAAGGTAGTAAATAGCGTGCTCTTTTCGGCCAGACTCGTCATGCTGCCCCAACACACACCCTATTGAATTATCCAGCACTGTCAAGTATAAAATCAAAGGTCTTCCTTCAACTGGAGGCATCATAATTGGTGGCTCTTGGAGGTATTCCTTGATTCTTTTGAAAGCGGTCTGACATTCATCATTCCATTTTACCACTTGATCTTTCTTCAGAAACTTGAAGATTGGATCACAAGTAGCGGTTAGGTGTGAAATGAATCGGGCGATGTAGTTCAGACGTCCCAAAAAGCCTCTAACTTCCTTTTTTGTGCGGGGAGCCAGCATCTCCTGTATAGCCTTTACCTTGGCAGGGTCCACCTGAATACCTTTATCACTGACGACGAAACCCAGCAGTTTACCGGACCTTACCCTGAAGGTGCACTTGTTCGGGTTTAACCTCAGCCTGTACGTCTTTAACCTGTCAAACAATTTTTGGAGATGGTCAAGGTGTTCTTCCTCAGTCTGGGACCTTGCGATCATGTCATCAACATAAACCTCAATCTCATGGTGAATCATGTCGTGGAACAAAGCGACCATGGCACGCTGATAAGTTTCCCCAACGTTCTTCAACCCTAAAGGCATTACCTTGTAGCAAAAGGTGCCCCACTGTGTAACGAAGGTTGTCTTCTCCATGTCTTCAGGAGCCATCTTGATCTGATTGTAGCTAGAAAAACCGTTCATGAAGGAGAAGATC
This sequence comes from Vicia faba, assembly GCA_948472305.1. Classification (NCBI taxonomy): domain Eukaryota; kingdom Viridiplantae; phylum Streptophyta; class Magnoliopsida; order Fabales; family Fabaceae; genus Vicia; species Vicia faba. Next base: position 1,362,126,129 of record OX451741.1, on the reverse strand, counting down.
TTATGCTGCGCGGTGTTGTCGACCAGAACATCAATGTGAGGAAGTGGAAAGTCATCCTTGGGGCTTGCCCTGTTCAGATCTCTATAGTCCACACACATCCGTACCTTACCATCCTTCTTAGGCACCAGAACAACATTGGCAACCCAATGCGGATAAGAAGTGACAGCTTAAAATCCTGCGTCGAACTATTTCATGACCTCAGCTTTGATTTTCTCAGACATCTCAGGGCGCATACGAAGAACCTTCTGCTTTATCGGAGGGTAGTCTGCTTTGGTTGGCAAGCGATGAACCATAATATCGGTGTCCAAACCATGCATATCTTCGTAGGACCAGGCAAAGATCTCAACATAGTCGCGTAGCATCTGTATCAACCGTTTTTTGACACTAGGCTCCAGATTCGCACCTATCTTAACTTCTTTCCTGTCTTCCTCTGTACCCAAATTCACTGATTCAACTGGCTCTTCGTGAGGCTGTATGGCCCTTTCTTCCTGTAGTAACAGTCTAACAAGTTCTCCAGGCACCTCACAATCATCCCCACCTTCGTCCTCAGATTGGTTGATTGGGTTTTAGAAGTCATAACTGGCAGTAGCAGAGTTGTTTTCAATGGGATCCAGAGTGGATATGGATCTGCATTATGATACATGAGTGTGTGTAAGAAAAATAGTTGTTTGGATAAAGTGAGAGACAGAAAAGAAAAACAAGGAGCGCAAAATTTGTAATGCAAGAAACGTCCAATGTTTTATTAATGATATAAGAAATATGACAAATAATAAGCCCTCACAAGCAAAGCCAAGATGCCTTGGGAAAGGCACCGGGCCATAAAGTTTCAAACTGTCTATTACAACTTTCAAAACAAAAGTCAATTACTGTGGAATAAAAGAAACATGTATGAAGTCCTTTGTCGTCCAGTTGTTCAATCCACCATTAATTGTTGGGTAGATCCAGCTGTCAACACCAGGGTTCTCATCATCCGCATTCTCGGTGGAGGAGACAACCTCAATAGCATTGATTCCTGAGCCATGCTTGGGCATGGGAGCAGTTATGACGTTGGGCTTCTTTGGAGCGTCAAACTTGATCTCTTTGTCTTCGATCAAATCTTGCACCTTATTTTTCAAGGCCCAACAGTTGTTTGTATCATGACCTGGACTTTCAGAGTGATAGGCGCAGCGGGCCTTTGGGTTATAGTGGGGAGAAGTGGTGTTGGGGTTCTTCGGGGCTTCCCTCAGAGTTATCAGATCGGTCTTTAATAATTGTGGTAGAATTTGAGACAAGGTCATATTGAGTCGAGTGTACTGCCTCTGTGGTCTTTCAACCCTTTGTTGATTGTTGCATTGTGGAGCAACTGTGGGTCTTGATATCACTACCACATTTACTGCTTGATGGTGTTCAGGTCTGCTTTGGCCCCTCGGGCCATAGACTGCACTAGCTTCTTTCTTACCGGTGAAAGGCTTCTTTACTGCACTTGATGAAGTGTCCTTCTGTATCTTACCACTTCGGATACTGGCTTCTAGTCTCTCCAGTCAAGATAAACTCAGTAAACCCAGATGAAGAACTGCCGATCAGATGATTGAAAAATGGACCAGATAGCGTCCCTAGAAACATGTCAACCAACTCCCTATCAGAAAAAGGGGGTTGGACTCTTCCATCCAAATCTCTCCACTTTTGAGCATAGTCCTTAAAACCTTCACTTGCACCCATAGACATACCCTAGAGCTGAGTACGAGTGGGAGCAAGGTCGGCGTTGTACTGATGCTGCCTGTAAAAAGCAGCAGCAAGGTCTTCCCAGTTCCTGACATTGGCTCCTTCCAACTGATAAAACCATTCAAGTTGAGTCCCTGACAGACTATCTTGAAAGAAGTGTACCCACAAATTTCTATCAGTAGTGTGAGGTTGGATTTTCCTGAAGTACGAGCGGAGATGGAGTTTTGGACAGCATACCCTATCATACTTGGCAAAAATCGGAGCTTTGAACTTATGAGGGATCACCACTCCCGATACCAGTCCCAGTTCTCCAAAATCCAAACCAGGGATCTTCTGAATATCCATAGCACTCAGACGGTCTTCTAACTGCTTGTACCTATCCTCAGCAGGAGGATATTGCTCCTCATCAAAATCAGTATCATTATCATAGATTGCAGGACTGGGGCCCTTTTCTTCTTCTTGGTTCTCCCCTTCCTTGGATGAAGAGGTCAGATCAGCTTGCTGTCTCAACCTATCCCTATACCTTTTGCCCATATTCAGAAGAACGACCTTCTTCTTCTTCTTCTTCTTCTTCTTCTTCTTCTTCTTCTCTTTCAGAATGAGAGTCTTCAAATCATCTTACCCTTTAGCCAAGCTCAAGAACATCTGTTGGAATTGGGCGTTTTGTGCCTGAAGATCTTTGATGGCTTGATCAGAAGACATTTCTTCTGAAATAAACAATGAAGAAGATGAGAAACCCTATAATGGTACCTGTAACGGTGTGCATGATAATGGGATGCATATGTAATGATTTCAAAGACTTTGGGGAATTTAAATTTGCAAACCAAAAAAGAAACAAACTTTATTAGATTAATTTGTAAAAGGTTCAACAATTCCTTTGAGGCGTTACAAAATAAGTAAATGGAAAACAAATCTAGAACTAGAAAAATAAAAATCAAAAGTCCCATGGACGCTTCCTCTTTGTGCTGACGTAGTCATTGATCACTCTTTCCTCCTCGAGCTGCCTGTTGAGCTTCAAAATCTTCCTTTCTTGCTCATGGTACTTCTCCTGGTAAGTATCCCTTTCCTCTTTCAGCTGAATCCAAGACCTCTACAATGCCCCAGGATCAGTGGGCATGTAAGGATAAAGAACTGTGTAAGGAATGCCTTCTTCATTGGTGGGCTCCACAATCACTAGCAATACGGCTTCATAGGGCATCCCAAGCTTCTGGGCACGAGCTCGGACCCATTGGAGGTAAGGATGCATAGGAAGGGAAGTCCTTGGTCCTAACTCTTGGGGGTCAGATCTGTTCACCATGCCCCAAGCTCGTATAAACCTCCAACGGTGCTTGTCAATGTCTTCCTTGTAGTCAAATGCAATATCCTCAAGAAGTAGCTCATGGGGACCATCTCTCCGAGCACGACCAAATTGTCATAAAGCTAGACAAGGATTGTAAGTTATACCCCCTCTGATTCCAAGCAATGGGACATTAGGGTATCCCCCCCAACGATCAATGATAGCAGTGTCTTCCATAGCCCGGGAGCTCCAAATAATATCTGTATGGGCAAGTGACATTATTCTGTAGGACCATCCGAAGCCCTCTTCGTTCTTTAGTACAGACTTGGGGAGGTGCGAAATAAACCACCTCGACAGCAATGACATGCAATACATAAGAGTCCCTCTTCTTCGCACGGTACGAGTGTAGAGGGCATGCAAGATATCACCCAGTAGAGTAGGCACAAGATTGCGAGAAAGGAAAATCTTAACAACATTCACATCTACAAAGGAATCCGGATTCGGGAAGAGGACCAACCCATAGATAAGGAGAGCCAAGATATCTTCGAAAGCCTGAAAATCCAAACTATCCCAGAATAGCTGAGCCTGATCTATCAGAAACTTGGCTAAGAAACCTTCAACCCCGCGTCGTGTCTCCCAATTGAATACTACATCATCCCGTTTTAGATGCAGAGCTGAGGCAATGTCTTCTGGTCTAGGAGTCTCTTCCATACCTGTGAAGGGCACCTGTTCAAGGATGGATATGCCCAATAAGTGAGAGAACTCTTCCAAAGTGGGAACCAACTGATAATCTGGGAAGGTGAAGCAATGATGCATAGGATCGAAGAACTAGAAAAGTACACTCATCATCTGCTCATCAAACTTTGAACTAACCAGGCTAAGAAGCTGACCATGTCTCTTAATTAACATAGAAGTCTCAGAAACTCTTGAGGCTAACTCTTTTAGTTGAGCAGGTATTTGCACAAAGTTAACTCGGATGGTATTTATGCGCACGGAAGCCATAATCTGCAAAACAGAACAAAGATAAATCCCCTTGGTCTTTGAAATGGTTAGTATAATGAAGTATGCATGCTATGTTATGATGCATGATGTCATGATAAAAAAACCATGTATAACATATAACAAGCATGGCAAAGGCAAACAAGTCACACAAAAGCCCTGAAGTTTAAGGCTTCCATGGGGTCAAAGGTATTACCCTCTTGAAGTTCAGTTGGTTTCAACATGTCCTAGCAAAAGTAACCGGGTTCTAAAGGTTCTCAATATCACTGACCATCCTCCATCGGTCACGGTTTCAGCTCACACAATCTTTTCTTGCGGCCGAAACTATCTCGAGAGCATGGTCTCAATGAGTGTAGTATCGAGTATCAACCAGTTCTCAGCTTTACACCAAGGCCGGCTATCTCACTACTTTCTAATGGCCAAGTTGGTTGATTAAAGGTTCTAAGGTCAGTTGATGCTTAACGACACACGTAGCGACCCCGTATTCTCCTCGTTTCTCCACAAGGGATACTGGTACCAACCAATGTGCCACATCAACGTAGCTACTACTTCAACCGTATTGGTCTACGCTGTACAGTTCCCTCACAATTTATTGCTACTTACCTAAAAGGTGTCCCCAGATCCGGGTTAGGATCTATAGTAACTCCCAAACAACCCTTAAAAGTAAAGCAACCAAAACAAACAAGAGAAGCATTTTATGATGAACTAAATCCTAAGGTATACCCCACTTATTAAGTCCCCAACAGAGGCACCAGTTCTGTGATACGATGGTAGAACCGACTTTTTTGAAAATGCTGGTTTGCATTTTGCGTTTTGTATTTGCAAAATGTCGCGGTAAGCAAGAGTCGCCACCGACTTTTATTTTATCCAACTGGAAAGGAAAAAAGTACAGAAAAAAAAATCCTTTTTTGAGATATTCTGAGTACGTGGGGTAGATTATAGAAAGAGAAGGTGTTAGCACCCTTTCTCTCCGTGGTTTTCCACGGGCTCTTAGGTACTTGTTCATCTTTTAAAATTGCTTGTGTGTGTTTGTTTTGAAAAGTTTTGTTTTACTTCGTTTTAACCCTTGTTTCTATCCTCAAGAGTGTTACGAAGTTGTTTTTGAAAACTTTGTTTGAAAAAAGTGTTTGGTGTGAAAAAATTTGTTTTGAGCAAGTACCTACTAGCATCTACCTACTCGAAAAAGGATTGTTTCTGTTCTTGTTTCCTTTAGACAATGCTATCCTATTATTGAGAAATAGGTAGCACCGTCGTTGGAGTTGTAAGGGTCAATTCGTAAGGGATGTACGATCACTAAAGCAATGTTAGGACGTCTTAGTAATAACCCTAGAGTCTTAAGATCATATTCGAGGCAACATTTTTAAGGCAACCTTTCCGAGGCAACATTTCCGAACGGGACATTTGATCTTTGTTTAGACAGAAGGGTAACCACTAAGACACCCTATACTTAATGATCGTTTACCGAAGGCAACCGAAGTAAGAGTATACCCTAAGAGTGTGCATGTGCGAGTGATTTGATTTCAGTTATTATCTTTGCACATTAGGGTTTTCTAGCCGTTTTAAATTATCATGCAATCTTGTCATACAATCCTATTAACATACATCTATACAGTTAATATTTGCGAGAATTAAAATGCGAGAACATAAAACCTACGCTATTACAAGGCTTCAGGGTAGGGATTAATTACATAGCCAAAAAACCCGTAAAACGATAAAAGAAAATCCTAGATTAAACTATTACATACTGTAAGCAGTTACATTAATATTGCAAAAATAGTAAACGCGCGCGATGAATTGAGAACGAGAGATTTAGGGTTTTGACCCCAACTACCTAATTGTAACTAAAGAAGAAAAACCATTTTTTGTCGTTTCTTGATTATTTGAGAAAACAAAGTTTAAATTGAATAAAACAACCTAATTACTAACTAATTTAAATTTAAGAAAAATAATTAAATTAACCTATTTTTGTACTTTTACTTTTTGAGAAAGAAATAAAAATTAAATCACAAGCTAACCCTAATTTTTTTCTAATTGGTTTTAATTATATACAAAAAAGTTAGAATTAACCTAAATTAAATTAAACACATTAAATTTAATTTGATAAAATAAAACCTAATTCTAAATCTTTTGTGAAACTTGATTTTATGATTTTTTTGAAAAAAAGAAATTAATTTTGTTAGAAAATAATTTAAACAAATTAAATAAATAAAAGAATATTATAGAAAAGAAAGAATGGGACGATATTAGCAAAAAGAGGGTATGATTTGCAATTCTGGGCCCAACAACCTCCTGGCCCCTTTGACCTTTTCAATCCTGCGCGCATGCTTGACTATGGCACATGGTGAACCTTCTTTGTGGGCGTATTAGATCTGGCCAGGAGTACATCATAGGGCTGATGATGAGAGTACACGAAACATGCTTGAGGCTGTGAAGCACTGGATTAACCTGAAACTATTGAGAAAATAATAAAATGCACACGCCTAAGATCGAACCCAGGACGTGTGCATCAAAGACCAAGGGCTTTACCACATGCGTTGGCTTGTTTAGTTGTAATAGTAACAAAGAAAAAAAAAATATAATACAAATCATGTGCCACGCTTCCCAAAACGCACACAGATTCAAACGATCCACTCACATATTGCCACACCATCATTTTCCTCGTTGCATCCGTCGTTTTAGACAAAAGACCTTTACCTACGGACACTGAGTGTAGGTACAACCCTTGTCCATTCTAAAATCCTGTACATGTATAATAAATCACAACCAATGGTACCAATCAACTCATTGCAACCTCACAAGCATCATGGTACCATTATTAATGGCCAATTGTTCCTGTATGAAAAATCCCTAAAAATGGAGCATGAACACTAGACATGGAAACTTGATATACAGTCAACAAAAATGCAATTAATCATAACCATTAGCTTGCAAACATCTCAAGGATGAAAAATATGTCTATTAATCATGTTAAAGATGCAAGAATTAATGCATTCGAAATCAAGAAAATATGGAAACTGTATGAACCTTACAACGTGTTTCAAGGCGTGAGGAAGCTTGCTAGCGATTGAATCTTGATCCTGGGGAGTCCAGCAATTGATTGGTGTGACTAGAATGCCTTGAGGTGGCCTGAAACCTGGAAATCAGTTTGCAACTTTTCTTGAATTTTTTGAAACTGGTTCTTTCTCTTTTCACGCCTCTAGCCTCCTGTTTTTTGATCTGCACTTATCCCTTATGTATCCAAGAATGAATTAGGGTTGCCATTTGTTTCAAATCTACTCCAATTATGAATATTGATTCATGATTTGATCCTTGTACAAAATCTTTCCAAATCAAGCAAAATGCAATCTTTTTGTATCCATATGAGCCTTTCACGATTTGATCTTGTTTCCAGCTGTGTAATGGACCTAATCATGCACAAAATCTCAAGATTTAATTAGTTTTTGATATTTTCATTATTTTATTTTGATTTTTTTTAATTTAAATGGAATAAAATCAAAATAAATGACAAAAATAAAAGAATGACAAATGGAAGGGATCATAGGTCGTGGGTCACATTAAAAACTCAGTGCAAGCATAAAAAGTTGGTCCCATTTAGCAAAAAATGCAATTTTGGACACATTTGGCTTTTGGCAATTTTGCAAAAAGGGTCAACTTGACCAATGCATAACTCCCTCAATTTTGACCCTAGAGAGGTGTTCTTGGACTTTTTAGAAATCTTAAGATGTCCTCTAAGCAACCCATTTGGTATCATCTCAATTGGGTCTTCCATGTTCATGTATGAAGCTTTGACCCAAAAGGTGTTTTTATTGACTTTCCAAAATGACCTATAATGTCCAAATTCATATCTTCTTGTGAGTGAATATTTTGAACTTGGGAGCTGAAGATGAATTGTAGGGAATTACATCCTTTTCAAAATGAGCTTTGTATGGGTCATTTTTGATAAAGTATGGAAGTTATGCTTGGTCAAAGTTGAGTTGACTTTTCTTGCAAAACCCTAATTTAGCAACTTTTGGATTTTGATGAATTGTGAGCAATCCTTGAGGAATCATGATCAACCCTTGATCAAATGATGAATAATAATTCAAAATGAGGATTTTGACCAAAAATATTGAAGTTTGACTGTATGTGGGCCACATTTGACTTTTGCCCTAGCATAGTCGATTTTCAAGCACTTGGGCAATTGACTGAGCAAATTTTCTCTGCAAGGCTTGAAACTTGACATGGATGATCTTGAGAACATATTAGGACAATAGTGAGCATTTTGGACCCTTTGGATCCAAACATCTTGATGCAAGCTGAAACCCTAATTTGGGGTAGACTGCCTTAGGAGAGAGTTTGTCTAGTCAACTCTTGGACTTCCTTGAGCAATTTGAGGACCTCCCTTGACATGTATTGAAAAATATGGGAGGGCAAATTTTGGGGTACAACACAAGGCTTTGGGGAGGGGGATTAATTACATAGCCACAAACCCAGGGAAAAGCGATAAGTAAAAGCCCTAAATTAAACTATTACAAACCATGAACAGTTACAAAAATATTGTCAAAATAAATAATAAGCGCGCGGTGAATTAAACACAAAATAATTAAGGTTTCGACCCTTGGCTAAACCTATTTTCGATTGATTAAAAAAGGTTTTTGCTATTTAAGACAATAATGACATAGTTAAATTAAAAAGAAAATCCTAAATTCTAATTAATTTTAAATTAAGAAAAACTAAATTGATTCAATTTAAAACCTATTTTTGTATTTTATTTATTTGAGTAAAAATAAAAGTATTAAATCAAGAATTTAACCTAATTTTCTAATTAGTTTTAATTATATTATATAAAAAAAGTTAAAATTTCCCTAAGTTAAAACTAAATTAAATTAACAAAACTAATTTTGACAAGAAAAGTCTAATTCTAATTTTTGATTTCTTGATTTTATGATTTTTTATGAAAAATAATTAATTTGTTAATTAAAATCATTAAAATAAAAATTAAAAGAATTAAAGAAAAGAAATAAAAAAAGAAGATAAGAAAAATAGTAAATGGGCCTGGTTGCTATGCTGGAAAAGGGGGTATGTTGTTGAAATTCTGGGCCCAACAAATCCAAGCCCTTTTGACTTCGCCTGATCTAGTGCATACGTTGACCTGGGGTACATGGTGGACCTTAAATAGAAAGGCATTGGATCTGGCTAGAGATGCGTTTGATGGCCAGATTTTGATGGCATATGGTGGAGGTTTGGACCTGTGGGGTACAGAATCATAGAGAAAAAAAAATATGAAACAAATATTGGGACCCGGGGATCGAACCCAGGTCCTCACGCTCAATACCAACACGCCTTACCATCTGTGCCACCTGTTTCATTTGTTAATATATCAAGCATAATATATAATATATAACACACAGTGATTAACTTGAAAAAACGCGTGAAATTCAAACCAACCAACCAATGATTGCCACGCCTCATCTTCTTCCCCATACTGTCGTTTTAGGAAAACAAACTTTTACCTACGGACGCTTCGCCGTAGCTACAAACCTGTGTCATTCAAAAATTCTATACAAGCAATATAAATGAAGTTTAAAGGTACCAATAAACTCGTCTCATCCTCACGAGTATCATGGTACCAGAATCCAAGCCTAATTTAGCCTATACTGCAAAGCCCTAAAACAAGCCAAGAAACCTTAAGAATGGTGCATCATGATTCCTGTACTGAAAACACAATTAAACGATACCAATAGCTTGCAAACTCAATGATGAACAAGAATATATAAATCAAATATGCTAATGATGCGTAAATCAATGAAATCAAAATCAAGTTTTGCGGCAAACCGTGGCGTATGTAACTTGCGATTCCGGATGTGAAAATGCTTGCAATTGATGGAGATCCCTTCTGGAGATGTCCAGGAGTCTGTTGGTATTGTTAGAATGACTTAGATTGGCCTCTAGGATGGAAATTGGATCACCACTTTTCTTGAATTTTTCATTTTTTGTTCTTGACTATGCACGTCCTCTAACCCTTGTTCTTTCCTTGGATATGTTCAATATATATCATAGAATGCATTAGGGTTGTAAAAACTGATCACATCTTTGGAAGTTTTCAAGATTTGATTTTATTTTCATGGCATATGTAAACTTGCTATATTGAGCCAAATTATGCCTTTCTTGTCCCAATCAGCCTTGATTCGAATTGATCATGATATCCTTGCATTATTTGATTGAGATCCTGTCCAAAAATCAGATCACAACATATCTTTTTCGTTATTCATCAATTATTTGATTTAATTGAAATTTTAATTAAAAAAAAATCAAAATAAATTGAAAAGTAATGAAAATAACACGAGGTTGGATATTTGGGTCGTGGATCATATTATAAGTGAGGTGCAAGCATAAAAAGTTGGGCCCATTTAGCAAAAAATGCAAATTTGAGCACATTTGACTTTTGGCAATTTTGCAAAAATGGTCAACTTGGCCAATGCATAACTCTCTCAATTTTGACCCTAGAGAGGTTTTCTTGGACTTTTTAGAAAGCCTAGGATGTCCTCTAAGAAACCCTTTTGGTCTCATCTCAATTGAGTCTTCCATGTTCATGTATGAAGCTTTGACCCAAAAGGTGTTTTTGTTGACTTTCCAAAATGACCTATAATGTCAAAATTCATATCCTTTTGTGAGTGCAAAATTTGGACTTGGGAGATGAAGATGAATTGTATGGAATTGCATCCTCTTCAAAATGAGCTTTGGATGGGTCATTTATGACAAAGTATGAGAAAGTTATGCTTGGTCAAAGTTGAGTTGATTTTTCCTATGAAACCCTAATTTAGCAACTTTTGAGTTTTGATGAATTATGAGCAATCCTTGAGGAATCATGATCAACCCTTGATCAAATAATGAATAATACTTCAAAATGATGATGTTGACCAAAAAGCTTGAAGTTTGACTGTATGTGGGTCACAATTGACTTTTGACCTATCATAGTTGATTTTCAGGCATTTGAGCAATTGACTGAGCAAACTTCTTCTGCAAGGCTTGAAACTTGACATGGATGATCTTAAGAACATATTAGGACAATGGTGAGCATTTGAGTCCTTTGTGTTTCACACATCTTGATGAAAATGGAAACCCTAATTTGAGATAGACTGCCTTAGGAGAGAGTTTGTCTGGTCAACTCTTGAACTTCCTTGAGCAATTTGGGGACCTCACTTGCCATGTGTTGAGAAATATGGGAGGGAAAATTTTGGGGTACAACAACTGCCCCTGTTCAATCTTCTTAAACCTGAGGATGTAGATTGGCTCGTCTTCCATTTGTGATCTGAAGGTGGAAGATGATTGATTACTAGAGTGCCCAGAAATTTGCACTCGCATGAAGTGATTCTTGATTTGTGGTATCGGGAATGCGCTTATAGATGCCATTTGGTAGTTTCTAGAGAATTGTCGGAGATGGGCTTAAAGATGCCATCCGAAGAAGTGTCGATCGTATAAGAGATTCCTTTGCGAGAACCCGTATACCTGTTGTTGAGGTAGACTTCGCTGGGGAATGCTGGTCTCTGTCTTGAGAGAGAAATAGAGTTTTAGGAGCTTCAGTTGTCCATTACTCTACTGGGGAATAACTCCGATTTGGCGAAGCAGAAGTGAACTGCGTGCTTGGTCGGGGTATATGCTGCACCATGACTTTCTGGGGAATATGAAATCCATCGTGTTTGATTGGGTCCCGGTCTTACAGTGTTGTAGACTGCTGTCTCGATAGTAGGGTTACTTTGAGATGAAAGCCTGGATAGTAGGGCTGTGAGAAGGAACCTGGATAGCAGGGTTACTTTGAGATGAAAGCCTGGATAGTAGGGCTGTGAGAAGGAACCTGGATAGTAGGGTTACTTCGAGATGAAAGCCTGGATGGTAGGGCTGTAAGAAGGAAGCTGGATAGTAGGGTTACTTCGAGATGAAAGCCTGGATAGTAGGTCTATGAGAAGGAACCTGGATAGTAGGGTTACTTCGAGATGAAAGCTTGGATAGTAGGGCTGTGATAAAGAACCTAGATAGTAGGGTTACTTCAAGATGAAAGCCTGGATAATAGGGTTGTGAGAAGGAACCTAGATAGTAGGGTTACTTTGAGATGAAAGCCTGGATAGTAGGGATGTGAGAAGGAACCTAGATAGTAGGGTTACTTCGAGATGAAAGCCTGGATAGTAGGGTTGTGAGAAGGAACCTGGGTGGTAGGGTTACTCCGAGATGAAAGCCTGGATAGTAGGTCTATGAGAAGGAACCTGGATAGTAGGGTTACTTCGAGATGAAAGCCTGGATAGTAGGGTTGTGAGAAGGAACCTGCATGGCAGGGTTACTTCGAGATGAAAGCCTGGATAGTAAGGCTGTGAGAAGGAACCTGGATAATAGGGTTACTTTGAGATGAAAGCCTGGATAGTAAGGCTGTGAGAAGGAACTTGGATAGTAGGGTTACTTCGAGATGAAAGCCTGGATAGTAGAGATGTGAGAAGGAACCTGGATGGTAGGGTTACTTCGAGATGAAAGTCTGGATAGTAGGGCTATGGGAAGGAACCTGGGTGGTAGGGTTACTCCGAGATGAAAGCCTGGATAGTAGGGCTGTGAGAAGGAACCTGGATGGTAGGGTTACCTCGAGATGAAAGCCTGGATAGTAGGGCTGTGAGAAGGAACCTGGGTGGTAGGGTTACTTCGAGATGAAAGCCTGGATAGTAGGGCTGTGAGAAGGAACCTGGATAGTAGGGTTACTTCGAGATGAAAGCCTGGATAGTAGGGCTGTGAGAAGGAACCTGGATAGTAGGGTTACTTCGAGATAAAAGCCTGGATAGTAGGGCTGTGAGAAGGAACCTGGATAGTAGGGTTACTTCGAGATGAAAGCCTGGATAGTAGGGTTGTGAGAAGGAACCTGGATAGTTGGGTTACTTTGGAATGAGTTTGGGTAAAACTGCAGAGGGAACCTGGGCAAGGTTACTTTTGTCGCACCAATAATTACTCTGTTTAGTTTCGAGTGTTGATCATGGACCTGCTGGAAATTGTTGATACTAACTGTCCTTCCTGAAAGAAATACATGGTTAGTTATGCACGATGCATGAGATGCATTGTGATGAGGTTCTAAAAATAACCGAGATTATGTTATATGTAATGTATGCACATGTCATGATGTATGAACATGAAATGTTGACGTAATAATCTGAGTCCGGGAAAATAAATCCCTGACTGTTGTTTGGAGAGTATGAGAAATGGTATTCTTGACTGCTGTAAAAAACCATAATTCCTCTACTTCTGTTGGGGATGGTGAACAAATATGACTAGCTGGGGATTTTCCCCTCGGCTGGAGAATATTCTGCCGGAAGAGACCCTGTCTGAGGATAACTCTGCAGGGAATAACTCTGTTGGAGAGGAGACACTTTGTTGATAGATCTGCTGACTTGGAGAAATAAAACTCAGTTGGGGATGAATTTCCGTTGCTGGTGGTAATGAATTCTGTTGGAGATTGAATTTCTGCTTGCGAGAGAAATAAACTCTACTTGGGGAAAAATTTACCAACTCACTCGCGATTGTGAACCTCAACTGGGGAGAGTTATGTCCTGTTCGGGAAAGCTAACATCACTGTCTTTGGATACTTTTTATTCTGTGGGGAGTGTATGTACCACTACTCATGCTCTCCAGCTGGCTCTATCCCGATACCTGATGGGCAGAGTAACTGTAAGGTTTGGGCACTTCTTATTTGTCCCTGTTCCTGGAATTACGAGTAATCGTCTTTTGTTTCTTATGTAAATATTTATGAGCAGCAATTATCTTCAAATACATATATAAAAAAATGAATCATTGGACGTTCTTGCAAAACAAAACAGAAAAAGAAAAACAAATTGAGATTTCTTATGAAAATGAATTGTATTGATTTTTGAAGTTGGCCTGTAATAGGCGTTTTGTACAAGGAGGCTGACGTCCCAGTAAGAGAATGCCGCCGAAAGATAGAAATTACAATTTGTGCTAAAGAAAGAAAAACAGCTATGTGAAACGATCCCATTGGGTTCCAACTCTGCTATTGCCTTTATATCTTTAAGCGTCTCATCCCTTTTCTACTTGGCTGAAGGTGGACCAGATTGATTGGTGTCGTTTGATCTTGATAGTCGATACCGAAGTCTGGTTGCGAGATGATCCCATGAGACATAGTGTTACGCTTCAATCCCTAATTTTTGCCTGGACCGCCCTTTCGGGTTTTCAGTCCACCGGGATACCCTTTTTTGCCCAAGTCACCTTTTTAGGTTTTCGACTTGCCGGGTGTACAGTTTTTTCATTTTCATCCCTTACTTTTGCCCGAACCCTTTTGGTTCGCCGGGAAGCCCTTATTTTTGCCTCGACCAGTCAACCTAGCGGGTCTTTGATTATGCGTAGTGTGATCGGTGGGAACGAGAACTGATTGTTTTTGGAATGCTGGTTCGCGTTTGCGTTTGTTTTTGCAAAGTGTCGCGGTAAGCAAGAGTCGCCACCGTCTTTTATTTTATCCAACAAGGGAAAGGACAAAAGCACAGAAAAATTCCTTTTCGAGATGTTTCTCGGGTTCGGGAGGTAGATTATAGAAAGGGAAGGTGTTAGCACCCTTTCTATCCGTGGTTATCCACGGGCTCTTAGGTACTTGCTCACTATGTTTTCAAAAGGTTTGCTTTTCTTTGTGATTGTGGGTTTTGAAAAGAATTTTGTTTTTGAAGAAAGTGTAAGTGCGAAAAGTTTTTGTTTTGTTTTTAAAAGGATCAAGTACTTAAGAACCTCTACCTACTCAAAAAGGAATTTAATTATGCAAATGTCCTTTAGACAGTGCTATCCTACTATTGAGGAGTAGGTAGCACCGTCGTCGGAGTTTTCTGGTCAATTCGAATTTAGGGACGTGTGGTCACTAAAGCAACGTTAGGACGTCTTAGTGGTAATCCTAATGTCTTAGATCATTTTTATCGAGGCAACCATTTCGAGGCAACTTTGATCTTTGGACAGAAGGACGACCTCTAAAATATCCTATACTTAATGACCATGTTTGAGGCAACCAAGTGAGGTGTACCCTAAGAGTGGCATGTGCAAGTGTGTTAATTTTTAGTTTATGTTATCTTTGTACATGTTATGGTGAGCTGTGGTTGATTTTAAATTAAGATAGATCTTGCCATGCAATCCTAGTTAGCATACATCTAAACAGTTAATATATGTACAAGAATTTAAAGTGCGGAAATTGTAAATCCTACGCTATTACAAGGCTTCGGGGAGGGGGATTATTTACATGTCCAAAAATTGGGAAAGTAAAGCAGTAAAAGTAGAAGTTTAAGCTATTACAAACCAGTAGGCAGTTACAATAAAATAAACTCGCGAATCTGAAAATAAACTCTAAAATTCTAAGAATAAAATCTTTTTTGTTGTTTTATTTTATTTTGGGAAAATAATCTAAATCTATTTAATTTTAGTTTTTTTTGGAAAAATGTTAAGATAATTAAAAGGTTAATTAACAAGATTAATTTAATAGAAAAAGAACTTTCGATCCAGGGAGAGCATGGAAGCTTCGATCCAGAGAGAGTCCTGGTACTTTCGATCGGGCCAGACAGTAAGGCGTGAGTGGCCTTCGATCCAGGGAAGAGGATTGTCCTTCGATCATGGAGGTCATGGCTTTCGATCCAGGGATGAGATGCCTCTTTTGATCCAGCAGGCTAATGGGTTCGATCCAGAGAAGGTGTCTCCTTCGATCTGGGCTGTTATACCTGAAAAAGTATGTGAGCAAAATAAAATGCAGGGCCTGGGTATTGAACCCCAGGCCCTTCGATCCCGCACTTGTTGGGGTCTCTTCAGGCTAAATCTGCAGCAAATGTCAGCACACGAAAAACATGACCTGGGTGGCAAACCCAGGCCCTTTGATCCTGTCTAGGATGGCAAATCGAAGGTAACAACAAGTAATGATGTGTTATGCAAAAACAAGGTTGGATAATTTACCTTCTCTTACCAGTAGATTGGAACTTCGATTTGGGTACTGGCTGGATGAATACCTTCGATCTGGGCACTTTCTGGATGCAGGAACTTTCGATCTGGGCTTCTGGGCGTGGGCACCTTTGATCTGAAGGACTGCTTTGGCTCTTTGAGGCAATTTTTCTGTGTGTTCTCCTGCAGAGTTTTGTGTGTATAATTTTCGTGTGTGGATATGATTTTCGTGTGTGGATATGATTTTCGTGTGTGGATATGATTTTCGTCCTGTGTTTGTATGCTGGCCTCTATATTTATAGGGGTGTGAGGGTGCAGTAATGGCAAGAGACAACCATTAAACAGGCCACTAAATGCCATGAGACAAGAAACGGACACATTAAATAACTTCCTTTTTTGAAACATTTGTGTCTCTTGAATGAACTTGGACGCTTTTGACTTGAGTGCCCTCTTGATGACCTCCTTCGAATGGGCTGATGGCACCCTTCGAATGCTCCCTTTCGAATGGGTTGATGACCTCCTTCGAATGCTTTTCGAAAGCTTCTTCGAATGGACCCTTTGAATGCCTCTTCGAATGGACCTTTTGGAATTCCAATCGAAGGACACTGTTATAATGCCAATCGAAGTACTTGTCCATAATGCCAATCGAAAGGCTCCTTCATAATGCCAATCGAAATACTTCTTCAGAGTGCCAATCGAAATGCTCCTTCAGAATGCCAATCGAAGGGTCTTTCAGAATGCCAATCGAAGTGCTCCTTCAGAATGCCAATCGAAATGCTTCTTCAGAGTGCCAATCGAAATGCTTAAAGCACCACTCAAAAATTTTCTTTTTCCTTAGGCAAGGGTTTGTGATCAACCATGCAGGGGGAAGACTTTAGAAAACATGACATGGCAAATTTTGGGGTGCAACAGTTGCCCCTGTTCAATTTTCTTAAACCTGAGGATATAGATTGGCTTTCGAGCCTTTCGTGATCCGAAGGTGGAAGATAATTGAACACTAGAGTGCCCAGAAATTTGCACTCGCATGGTGTAGTATCTGCATTGTGACGTCAGGAATGGGCTTACAGATGCCATTTGGAGATTGTTGGTAGGAGGATGGGCTTATAGATGCCATCTGCAAGAGTGTCGTTCACGTAAGAGATTCCTTAGCGAGAATTTGCATACCTGTTGGTGTAGAAGATTCCGCTGGGGAAGTCTAACTTTGGAGGTGAACTGCATATCTGGACTGAGAGGGAACCTGGGTAAGGTTACTTTATGATGAGTCCATGTAAGACTTCATCTGGAAAGGAGGAACCTGTGTAGGGTTTCTTGATGATGAGTCCGTGTGAGACTGCCTCTTGGAAAGAGAGGGAACCAGTGTAGGGTTGCCTGATGACGAGTCCGTGTAAAACTTCATCTTTGGAAAGAGAGAACCTGTGTAGGGTTTCTTGATGAAGAGTCCATGTAAAACTGCATCTTGAAGAGAGGGAACCGGTGTAGGGTTGCCTGATGAGGAGTCCGTGTAAAACTTCATCTTTGGAAAGAGAGAATCTGTGTAGGGTTTCTTGATGACGAGTCCGTGTAAAACTACATTTTGAAGAGAGGGAACCGGTGTAGGGTTGCCTGATGAGGAGTCCATGTAAAACTTCATCTTTGGAAAGAGAGAACCTCTGTACGGTTTCTTGACGACGAGTCCGTGTAAAACTACATCTTGAAGAGAGGGAACCAGTGTAGGGTTGCCTGATGAGGAGTCCGTGTAAAACTTCATCTTTGGAAAGAGAGAACCTGTGTAGGGTTTCTTGACGACGAGTCCGTGTAAAACTACATCTGGAATTGAGAAGGAACCGGTATCATGATGAGTCCGTGTAAAACTGCATCTGGAGTTGAGAAGGAACCGGTGTAGGGTTGCTTCATGATGAGTCCGTGTAAAACTGCATCTAGAATTGAGAAGGAACCAGTGTAGGGTTGCTTCATGATGAGTCCGTGTAAAACTGCATCTAGAGTTGAGAAGGAACCGGTATCATGATGAGTCAGTGTAAAACTGAATCTGGAGTTGATAAGGAACCAATATCATGATGAGTCTGTGTAAAACTGCATCTGGAGTTGAGAAGGAACCGGTGTAGGGTTGCTTCATGATGAGTCCGTGTAAAACTGCATCTGGAGTTGAGAAGGAACCGGTGTAGGGTTGCTTCATGATGAGTCCGTGTAAAACTGCATCTGGAATTGAGAAGGAACCGGTGTAGGGTTGCTTCATGATGAGTCTGTGTAAAACTGCATCTGGAGTTAAGAAGGAACCGGTGTAGGGTTGCTTCATGATGAGTCTGTGTAAAACTGCATCTGGAGTTGAGAAGGAACCAGTGTAGGGTTGCTTCATGATGAGTCCGTGTAAAACTGCATCTGGAATTGAGAAGGAACCAGTGTAGGGTTTCCTGATGATGAGTCCGTGTAAAACTGCATCTGGAATTAAGAAGGAACCGGTGTAGGGTTGCCTGATGATGAGTCAGTGTAAAACTGCATCTGGAGTTGAGAAGGAACCGGTGTGGGGTTGTTTCGGGATAAGTTTGTGTGAAACTTCTGGAGGAACCTGGGTAAGGTTACTTTGGGATAAGTTCGTGTGAAACTTCAGGATGAACCGGGGTAAGGTTACTGTGAGATAAGTTCCTGTGAAACTTCAGGAGGAACCGGGGTAAGTTTACTGTGAGATAAGTTCGTGTTAAACTTCAGGAGGAACCTGGGTAAGGTTACTTCGGGATAAGTTCGTGTAAAACTTCTGGAGGAACCTGGGTAAGGTTACTTTGTGATAAGTTCGTGTAAAACTTCATTCAGAAATGTATGAGAGAGGACCCGTGTAGGATTTTTCAGGATAAACCCGTGTGAAGATGCATTTAGGAGAAACCCGTGTAAGATTTCTTCATGACGAACCCGTGTAAAGCTAAATTTTGATCGTGCAGATAATTACTCTGTTTAGTTTCCGGAGTAAATCTTGAACTTGCTGGAAGTTGTTGATGATAACCATCTTTCCTGAAAAGGTACATGATTAATCGTATATGATGCATGACATGCATTGTATGATGATGTTCTCAAAATAAATGAGATTATGCTGTATGCAATATGTATGCGCACGTCATGATGTATGAATATGAAATGCTATTGTGGTACGTCCGAGTTTGGGAAACTAAATCCCTGACTGTTGTTGGAGAATAAAGAGTTTCACTCGCTGGAGATAACGTCTGAAGATGATTGGGAGAATAATCCTGCAGGAGAGAATAACTCCGTTGGGGAATGGACGGACGAGGAAATGACTCTGTGGGGAGTATATACTCTGCTAAAAGATCAGCTGATTTGGAGAAGTAAAACTCAGCTGGGGATGAATTACTGTTGCTGGTGACAGCGAACCCTGTTGGGGATTGAATTTCTGTCTATGAGAGGAATGAACTCTACTGGGGATAGAAAGAACTTCGTTGGGATGATCTTTCAGTTGCAACTTGCTGAGGATAATCTCTGGATTTAGCTGAGGAGACTTATTTGTGCTTCGCAGGGGACAAGCTTCCAGAATCTACTGGGGAAGAGGAGTTGTGGTCCTTTGATTTGTAGTAGTCGAAGAGGCAAACTCAAGCTGGGGAATCCTGGTGTTGTTGGGGAAATAAACCCTGTCGTCAGTCCGCTAGAGAGGTGACATCTCCGTTGGGGGATGTCCTCGAGGATTCTTGAGGTTGATTCAGCTGGGGAAAGGTTTTCAGAGATTAAACCCTTGCTGGGAGTCATCCTATGAGAAGGATTTTGGGGGGATTTGTCATTGCCCCTAGTATCAAGTGTTTGTGGCACTGCCTGAAAGTGTTTGACTGTATGTAACCCTTCACCGAGATTGATGTTCAATGCTCCAAGTGACGAAGATGGAGACTTGCCCCTGGTTACTCTGCACTTCTTCAGAGATTTCCTGGAATCTTGACTGGACTGCCCCAGGTGTGCTGGATAGTGACATGTCATGCCCCCTTGTTGATAGGAGATTGGTCAATGGAAGTGTCATCCTTTTTGAAGTGATTTTGTTCACTGAGAGGGCTTTCGTTCATCGGATATTCATTGTGTGAATTTCTCCGCTGTCAAACAAATAGCCAAATGCAAACAGTGATATTCAAATAATGCAAAGTTTATGCTTGTCTCGAAGTTTTTTTTGAAAAATGCGTTTTTTAGCAGAAAACTTTTTTTTTTATAAGACAAATTCAACACAAGATTTAGGGCAAAGCCTTACAGGAGTCAGGATACCTTTTGTAACAGTATGCTTTTGTACTAACCCATGCTTCAGTTAGGACTTTTAAAGGGTTGTAACGTGGCTTGGTTCACGGTTTAAGAAACAAAGGATAAAGGCTCAAAGTATATTTGTACCCACCCGCTCTTCGTGATGTTCTTCAATCCTAAACTCAGTTAATTGTGCATTTGAACTCCAAATGAGTCTGGAACGACGTTTTTGGTGATGGTTCACACAAGTTGAATATGTTGGAAGGCAGTCATTTTTGCAACATTTTATGTTGTTGAGGATTTTTAGCGACCTCGTTCTTTTGATTTGTTATCCCTAACTTTTGCCTGACTGTTCCTATTTTCGAGATTACAGCCAGCGGGATGCCCCAGCTTTCTTGAGCCTCCTTTATAGGTTTTAGCTCAGTGGGCTTTTCTCTTTTGAGAGATTGACTGCCTATGAGATAAGGAACCACCACTGTCTTTTGATTCCAGAGGAATGCTTTTGATGTCGTTCGTTGTATTATGAACTGAGAGTTTTGCGACTTCAATGCATATCTGAGAGACTACCCTGCCCCAGGTTTAAATTAAAGGTTTCAATTTGTGAAAAGAAAAACTCCAACTTCTTTGGCTCAAAGGGGTTGACTAGGGATTATCTTCCTTATAACTCCGCTGTTTAGGATTTGAAACAATGCTTGTACATCGTCAGTGGGGTCTGTTCAAAAGCATACTGTATGAGATTATGGCATTGTTTCGTCATCCTCCCTCTAAAGGCTTATAACTTTTAGCAAGAGTTGAATGTCATAAAGTGAGTAAAAAGCATAGTTTAAATGTAATTAAAATGATTGGATCAAATCAATACAAACATATAAACAAAGTTTGACATTAATAGATAATTGTTTGAATAACAAAGAGATTACAACTTGAAAATCCAAATGAACAAAAGTCTTCTCATTTCAAGACTTGTCACTTCAAATGGTGAACTTTGGAGGGATGGTAGAAGAACTCAGCCTGACCATCTTGTGTGAATTCCAAAGCTCCTTCGTTAATCAGGTCTTGAACTTTGTTTTTCAGAGCCCAACAGCTGTTTGTGTCATGTCCCGGACTGTCAGAGTGGTATGCACACCTTTCATTGGGATGATAGGTAGGAGCGGAAGTATTTGGGGTTCCGGAGAGGAGCTTTTAATGTAATCAGCTCTGCCTTCAACATGTGTTGTAGTGCTTGAGTCAGTGACATGTTGAGCTTGGTAAATTGCCTCTTGGCCATATTTGGCTTTCTCTGATCAACCTGTTGTTTTTGGTGAGGTTGTTGTTGGACCCTTGAGGTAGTAGCAACTTGGAGAGGTCCATTCTTCACCATACCAAACTCTTGTCTTCTTGGAGGCTGATCAATGACTTGACCACCAGCCTTGACCGTTTGCTCCATGTTGTTGTATCTGTCTTGATGAAGCTGGTTGATCATGGTTCTCAGCTCTTCTTGTTCCCGAGTTAAGCCTTGGATAAGAGCCATCTGCCCTAGCATTTGGGTTCTCATTGCATCTACCTCAGCTTGTAGATGTTTCAGCCGTTCGTCCTTATTGTCTTCAGAACTTTTCTTGACCAAATTCCCCATGAGGAGTGTTCTCAACTCTTCCTGCTCCTTGGATAGGTTTAGGAAGATTTCCCTGAACTGAGTCTCTTGAGTATGAAGATCCTGGTTGTCTTGTTGGAAAGCCATTGCTGAAATAAACAGCGAGAACATGAGAGACCTGTACTGGAAGACCTGTTATGCAATGATATGTATGATATATGTATGCAATGTTTTCAAGGATCTCACGGGGTAAACAAGAAACTGTTAGAATCTGAATCTGGTAGCTTGATTGAAGGAACTTCATGTTGATGAGAGTCCTTCTTCAAGAGTCAAGCTCACCATATCGAGTGGGTCATAGCCCCTGACTCAAGTTATCATGTTTTGATTTCTAGACGACATTGGCTAGAGGAAAATAAATCCCCTTTGCCCCTTGCTAGACTTTTGATTTACCATAACCTGCATCACAGACCCTTGAGATCCTTGAAATGGTTAAAGAAATGTTAGGGCCTGATGTTATGATGTGTATGCTATGCGTTTAAGCAAAAGTATGAGGTGATGTAAGTAAGCCCTGTAACAAATCCAAATTGTTGGATAAGGACTGTAAACAAAACCGGCAAGGAACTCATGCTGTCAGATAACAAGTATGTGCAAGTAGTTCAAGTTTGAAAGCACACAAGTCACACATAAGAGCCCTAAGTTTAGGCTGGCATGGAGTTTCATAGGTAAGTACCCTCTTGAGTGTAGTTGGCTCAAAACCTGTCCTATAAATAGTAATCGGGTTCTAAGGAGCTCAATATCATTGGATTGTTTTCTATGTTCATTGTTTTGGTTTAGCCACTGAACTAGCGACCAAAATATTCCAAGAAAACAATCCTCAATGAGTGTAGTATCGAGCATCTACCAACTTCGGACTGCACCAAAGTCGGTCATCTCACTACCCCTAAAAAGGCCAAGATGGTCAAGTAAGGTTCTAAGGTCAATTGATGCTTCACGACACCACGCGGCGGCCCCGTACTCTCCTTGACTTAACTCAAGGGTTACCGGTACCAACCAAAGTGCCACATCAATGTAGCTACTGTTTCAACCATGTCGGTATACCCCGCACAGTTCCCTCACAATTTGTTGCTACTTACCTAAAGGGTATCCCCAGATCCGGGTTAGGATCTATAGAACTCCGATACAAACCCACAAAATTTAAAAGCATACAAAGCAATACAATTGAAAACACAAGTGATCTAGTCCTAAGGTACACCTCACTTATATGTTCCCCAGCAGAGTCGCCAGTTCTGTGATCGGTGGGAACGAGAACTGACTGTTTTTGGAATGCTGGTTCGCGTTTGCGTTTGTTTTTGCAAAGTGTCGCGGTAAGCAAGAGTCGCCACCGTCTTTTATTTTATCCAACAAGGGAAAGGACAAAAGCACAGAAAAATTCCTTTTTGAGATGTTTCTCGGGTTCGGGAGGTAGATTATAGAAAGGGAAGGTGTTAGCACCCTTTCTATCCGTGGTTATCCACAGGCTCTTAGGTACTTGATCACTATGTTTTCAAAAGGTTTGCTTTTCTTTATGATTGTGGGTTTTGAAAAGAATTTTGTTTTTGAAGAAAGTGTAAGTGCGAAAAGTTTTTGTTTTGTTTTTGAAAGGAGCAAGTACTTAAGAACCTCTACCTACTCAAAAAGGAATTTAATTGTGCAAATGTCCTTTAGACAGTGCTATCCCACTATTGAGGAGTAGGTAGCACCGTCATTGGAGTTTTCAGGTCAATTCGATTTTAGGGATGTGTGGTCACTAAAGCAACGTTAGGACGTCTTAGTGGTAATCCTAATGTCTTAGATCATTTTTATCGAGGCAACCATTTCGAGGCAACTTTGATCTTTGGACAGAAGGACGACCTCTAAAACATCCTATACTTAATGACCACATTTGAGGCAACCAAGTGAGGTGTACCCTAAGAGTGGCATGTGCAAGTGTGTCAATTTTCAGTTTATGTTATCTTTGTACATGTTATGGTGAGCTGTGGTTGATTTTAAATTAAGATAGATCCTTCCATGCAATCCTAGTTAGCATACATCTAAACAGTTAATATATGTACAGGAATTTAAAGTGCGGAAATTGTAAATCCTACGCTATTACAAGGCTTCGGGGAGGGGGATTATTTACATGTCCAAAAATTGGGGAAGTAAATCAGTAAAAGTAGAAGTTTAAGCTATTACAAACCAGTAGGCAGTTACAATAAAATAAACGCGCGAATCTGAAAATAAACTCTAAAATTCTAAGAATAAAATCTTTTTTGTTGTTTTATTTTATTTTGGGAAAATAATCTAAATCTATTTAATTTTAGTTTTTTTGGAAAAATGTTAAGATAATTAAAAGGTTAATTAACAAGATTAATTTAATAGAAAAAGAACTAGCCTAATGTTTTTGTGGTTTTTGATTTTAAGGTTAATTAAAAAGATAAAAAAAAGAAGTCTATGGAAAACAAAAATAAAATACAAGGGGGATCCTTCGATCCAGGAAAGAAAAGGAGTTTCGATCCAGGGAGAGCATGGAAGCTTCGATCCAGAGAGAGTCCTGGTCCTTTCGATCGGGCCAGACAGTAAGGCGTGAGTGGCCTTCGATCCAGGGAAGAGGATTGCCCTTCGATCATGGAGTTCATGGCTTTCGATCCAGGGATGAGATGCCTCTTTCGATCCAGCATGCTAATGGGTTCGATCCAGAGAAGGTGTCTCCTTCGATCTGGGCTGTTATACCTGAAAAAGTATGTGAGCGAAATAAAATGCAGGGCCTGGGTATTGAACCCCAGGCCCTTCGATCCTGCACTTGTTGGGGTCTCTTCAGGCTAAATCTACAGCAAATGTTAGCACACGAAAAACATGACCTGGGTGCCAAACCCAGGCCCTTTGATCCTGTCTAGGATGGCAAATCGAAGGTAACAACAAGTAATGACGTGTTATGCAAAAACAAGGTTGGATAATTTACCCTCTCTTACCAGTAGATTGGAACTTCGATTTGGGTACTGGCTAGATGAATACCTTCGATCTGGGCACTTCCTGGATGCAGGAACTTTCGATCTGGGCTTCTGGGCGTGGGCACCTTTGATCTGAAGGGCTGCTTTGGCTCTTTGAGGCAATTTTTCTGTGTGTTCTCTTGCAGAGTTTTGTGTGTATAATTTTCATGTGTGGATATGATTTTCGTGTGTGGATATGATTTTCGTGTGTGGATATGATTTTCGTGTGTGGATATGATTTTCGTCTTGTGTTTGTATGATGGCCTTTGTATTTATAGGGGTGTGAGGGTGCAGTAATGGAAAGAGACAACCATTAAACAGGACACTAAATGCCATGAGACAAGAAACTGACACATTAAATAACTTCCTTTTTTGAAACATTTGTGTCTCTTGAATGAACTTGGACGCTTTTGACTTGAGTGCCCTCTTGATGACCTCCTTCGAATGGGCTGATGGCACCCTTCGAATGCTCCCTTTCGAATGGGCTGATGACCTCCTTCGAATGCTTTTCGAAAGCTTCTTCGAATGGACCTTTTAGAATTCCAATCGAAGGACACTGTTATAATGCCAATTGAAGTACTTGTCAATAATGCCAATCTAAAGGCTCCTTCATAATTCCAATCGAAATGCTTCTTCAGAGTGCCAATCGAAATGCTCCTTCAGAATGCCAATCAAAGGGTCTTTCAGAATTCCAATCAAAGTGCTCCTTCAGAATGCCAATCGAAATGCTTCTTCAGAGTGCCAATCGAAATGCTTAAAGCACCACTCAAAAATTTTCTTTTTCCTTAGGCAAGGGTTTGTGATCAACCGTGCAGGGGGAAGACTTTAGAAAACATGAGAGGGAAAATTTTGGGGTGCAACACGTAGTATTTTTTCACTATGTCTGCATTGACGGGGTGAGGAAGGTCGTCACCATCCATGGTGGTTAGAATCATAGCTCCTCCCGAGAAAATATTCTTAACCATAAATGGCCCTTCGTACGTGGGGGTCAATTTTCCCCTGGGATCACCTTGCGGTAGTATGATGCGTTTGATCACTAGATCCCGGACCTGATATTCTTGACGTCTGACTTTCTTGTTAAAAGCCTTGATCATTCGCTTTTGATACGCCTGACATGAAAGATAGCAGTAAGTCTCTTTTCATCGATTAGGTTCAGCTGACCAAGTCGGGTTTGGATCCAGTTGTCTTTGTTCAAACCCGCATCTTTCATAATCCTGAGAGAGGGTATCTGGACTTTGATGGGTAGGACTTCCTCCATGCTATATGCCAAAGAGTAGGGTGTTGCCCCTGTTGACGTCCGTGCTGAGGTACGGTACCCATGAAGAGCGAAAGGTAACATCTCGTGTCAGTCTTTATATGTCACCGTCATCTTCTGTACAATCTTCCTGATGTTCTTGTTAGCTGCTTCAACAACCCCATTCATCTTAGACCGGTAGGGAGAAGAGTTATGATGCTGTATCTTGGACTGTTTGCAGAGCTCGATGATCATTGTGTTATTGAGATTTGTACCATTGTCAGTAATAATCCTCTCTAGTACACCATATCAACATATCAGATTGTGTCGGATAAACCGTGCCACGACGTTCTTGGTTACTGTAGCAAAGGAAGCTGCCTCGACCCACTTTGTGAAGTAATCAATTGCTACCAGAATGAAGCGATTCCCGTTAAACGCAGTAGGTCTGATCTCTCCGATCATGTCGATGCCCCACATTGCAAAGGGCCAAGGAGCTGTCAAAACAATCAGGGGAACTGGAGGTATATGCACCTTATCAGCATAGACTTGGCACTTATGACAGGTTCGAGAGTGTTGATAACAATCGGCTTCCATAGCAGACCAGTAATATCCTGCCCGTAGGATTTTCTTCGCCATGGTATGTCCACTGGAATAAGTTCCGAAGGTCCCTTCATGTAACTCTGCCATGATCCTTTCTGCCTCGCTCTTGTCTACGCACCGCAGTAAGGTTGAATCATGGTTACGCTTATAGAGGATTCCATTATTGATGAAGAACTTCGCGGTGAACCTTCTCAGAAACTTCTTATCATTAACAGACACCCCCCGGGGTATTCTTGAGCCTCAAGATACCTCTTTACCTCGTGAGACCAGGGTTTACCTACCACTTCTCCGGTGTCGATCTCACAACAGTGTGCAGGTTCATCCAACCTCTCAATAGTAATCTGGGGAGCTTCATTGTCCCACCTTACTTTGAATATAGAAGACATGGTAGCCAGCGCGTCTGCCAACTGATTCTCCTCTCTTGGGAAATGTTCAAAGGTTACCACCTCAAAGTGTGGGAGCAATGTCAGTACATACTCTTTGTAGGGAATAAGATTCTGGTGCTTCATATCCCACTCACCTTTGATCTGACTTATCACCAGAGCGGAATCTCCGAATACACTCAAAAAATTAATTCTCAGGTCAATAGCAACTCGAAGACCCATGATACACGCTTCATACTCTGCCATGTTGTTGGTGCAGTTAAAACATAATCGGGCGGTGAACAGAGTATGACAGCCTCAGGAGATATAATTACAGCGCCAATTCCATTACCCAATGCGTTTTAGGCTCCATCAAAATACATAGACCATCAGGATCCCTCCTCGGGTCCTTCATCCGGTCCAGGTTCTTCGCAGTCATTTACTAACATGATATTCTCATCCGGGAACTCAAAATTCATGGACTAGTAGTCATCCACGGCCTGATGCGCCAAATGATCTGCCAATACACTCCCCTTGATTGCCTTTTGGGTTATGTATTAGATGTCATACTCGGTTAAGATCATCTTCCATCTTGCTATTCTTCTGGATAAGGCGGGCTTCTCGAAAATATACTTGATCAGATCCATCTTTGATATCAACAAGGTAGTGTGAGTCAACATATACTCTCTCAGTCGACGAACAGCCCATGCCAAAGCGCATCAAGTTTTCTCTTGCAATGAGTATCGGGTCTCACAGTCGGTAAACTTTTTGCTAAGGTGGTAAATGGCGTGCTCTTTTCGACCAGACTCGTCATGCTTCCCCATCACACACCCCATTGAATTGTCTAGCACTGTCAAGTATAATATTAAAGGTCTTCCTTCAACTGGAGGCATCAAAATTGGTGGTTCTTGAAGGTATTCCTCGATTCTTTCGAAATCGGTCTGGCATTCATCATTCCACTTTACCACTTGATCTTTCTTCAGAAGCTTGAAGATTGGCTCACAAGTAGCAGTCAGATGTGAGATGAACCGGGTCATGTAATTCAGACGTCCCAAGAAACCTCTAACTTCCTTCTCTGTGCGGGGAGCCGGTATTTCTTGTATGGCTTTTACCTTTGCAGGGTCCACCTAAATACCTTTGTCACTGACAACAAAACCCATAAGCTTACCAGATCTTACCTTGAAGGTGAACTTGTTCGGATTCAACCTCAACTTGTACGTCTTCAACCTGTCAAACAGTTTCTGGAGATGATCAAGGTGCTCTTCCTCAGTCTGGGACCTGGCTATCATGTCATCAACATAAACCTTGATCTCATGGTGAATCATATCTTGGAACAAAGTGAACATGGCGCGCTGATAAGTTGCCCCAACATTCTTTAACCCAAAAGGCATTACCTTGTAACAGAAGGTGCCCCACTGTGTAATGGAGGTTGTCTTCTCCATGTCCTCAGGAGCCATCTTGATCTGGTAATAGCCAGAAAAACCATCCATAAAGGATAAGATCTTATGCTGCACAGTGTTCTCGACTAGAACATCAATGTGAGGAAGTGGGAAGTCGTCCTTGGGGCTTGCCCTGTTCAGATCTCTGTAGTCCACACACATTTATACCTTACCATCCTTCTTAGGTACCGGAACAACGTTGGCAACCCATTGCGGATAAGAAGTGACAGCTAAGAATCCTGTGTCGAACTGTTTCATGACCTCTGCCTTGATTTTCTATGACATCTCAGGGCGTATACGGCGGACTTTCTGCTTTACCAGAGGGAAGTCTTCTTTAGTCAGCAGTCGATGTACCACAATATCAGTGTCCAAACCAGGCATGTCTTTATAGGACCAAGCGAAGATCTCGACATAGTCGTGTAGCATCTATATTAACCGTTGTTTGACACTAGGCTCCAGATTCGCCCATATTTTAACCAATTTCATGTCTTCCTCTGTACCCAAATTCACTGACTCAACTGGCTCTTCATGAGGCTGTATGGCCCTTTCTTCCTGCTGTAACAGTCTAGCAAGTTCTCCAGGCACCTCATAATTATCTTCACCTTCGTCCTCGACTTGGTTGATCAGATTTTTGAAGTCATGACTGGTAGTAGCAAAGTTGTTATCAATGGGATCCAGAGTGGATATGGATATGCAGTATGATACGTGAGTGTGTGTAAGAGAATAGCTGTTTTTGATAAAGTGAGAGATAGAAAATAAAAACAAGGAGCACAAAATTTGTATGCAAGAAACGTCCAATGCTTTATTAATGATATATGAAATGACAAATAATAAGCCCTCACAAGAAAAGCCAAGGTGCCTCGGGCAAGGCACCGAGCCGTAAAGTTTCAAACTGTTTATTACAAATCTTAAAACAAAAGTCAATTACTGCGTAATAAAAGAAACATGTATAAAGTCCCTAGCCGTCCAGTTATTCGGTCCACCGTTGGTTGTTGGGTAGATCCAGCTGTCGATGTCTGAATATCCTTCACTGTCCTCAATTGCATTAACTCCCCGATTGCTGATGTGTAGAGGAGGTCTTCCAATCCGTGCGCGCCTAACAGCCTTTTGAGCTCCTGTAGTAAAGCCCAAACCAAATTTGTCAATTTTGTGAGTGAAATCAGGGAGCTGACCCCAATTGGTACACCCACCTTCTTTGACCACAACCCTGGCATCCTTGAGAGAATCCATCTTCAACGGAGGTTTGCCGGTAGTAACTTCAGTTGACGCCAAAGTCTGAGGGACCTCTTCGAAGTTCTGACAAGGAGTTTCTATGAATTCCCCGTCCATCTCTACATAGCGGAAGGAATTGAGGTGACTCACCATATACTCTTCTTCACCTCGCACTGTAACAATCTTCCCCTTCACTGGGTACTTCAGCATTAGATGGAGCGTGGAAGTAACTGCCCCAGCCCTATGGATCCAAGGACGACCCAGCAAGCAAGAATACGATGGCTTGATGTCCATTACATAGAAGGTGGACCCAAAAGTCAGAGAACCCACTTTGACAGGGATGTCCACCTCCCCGTACACCATTCTCTTCGATCCGTCAAAAGCCCTTACCACAATGTTACTCGGCTTTAAAGTCAAACCTTCACAATCCAAACGGTCTAACGCTTTCTTCGGAAGAACATTCAGTGAAGACCCGATATCTACCAACACATGCGCCATAGTGGTGCCCCTGCACTCAATCAAGACATGAAGAGCATCATTATGATTTCTTCCTTTCGGTGTCAGATTCGCATCTGAAAAACCCAGCCCATTGTCAGCAGTCAGGCTGGTCACACAATCTTTGAACTGATCTGCTGAAGTTTCCTGCGGCACATGCACAGTTTTGAGAAATGCAATCAAAGCCTTCACATGGGCTTCAGAACACAACAACAGAGACAACATGGAGATCTTTGATGAGGTCTGCCCCAGCTGCTCGACCACATTATAGTCGCTCTTCTTGATAATTTTCAGTATTTCCTCTATTTCTTGTTTAGAGGCTTCCACTATGATTTTCTTAGGTGCCTCAGTCCGGGCAGGCTCACCTATAATTTCTTTGCGCCAAGTCCCAGATGGCTCAGCAGCAGGGGTAATAACTGGAGTAAGAATAGGAATAGTAGCAGGTGTAATAACTGGAGTAGGAACATGAGAAATGTCAGGAGTGTTGGTTGGAGCAGCAGTTGGAATATTAGTAGGCTTGATGATAGTCTTCGGGGAAATCTCGGGAGAGAAGACCCTTCCACTTCGGGCTTCTTCATTCTTCAGATCTTGCTTAATACCATGATAATACACATCAGCACCATAATGCCATGGGACAGCCTTGTTTGAGGTGTACGGGATGGGACCAGGAATAATGATTATTAGCGGAGCAATTCTTTGAACAGGTGTAATCCTAACAGGTTTTCTCGAGGAAACCTTGGAAGGATTGGCGGAAATGGTTATAATGGCAACATCTTCAGTGGGAACAACGAGAGTAATAGTCTTCTCAAACAAAATTTCTTTATTATCCATCAGGCGCTGAACACCCGACTTCAACAAATGACAACCAGAAAGTATAATCGAACACATGTGGCAACCTTCACCATAACCCAGAAATAAACCGGCCAACAACAAATTCTTCTTAACAATCATCAAAGGAGTAGAAATTTCTTCAACAGAGGTCACAAACAAATCGGTGTCAACAACATTAACTTCACGACCATGTTTGGGCATGGGAGCAGTTATAACATTCGGCTTTTCTAGAGCATCAAACTCTATATCCTTGGCTTTGAGCAAATCTTGTACTTTGTTTCTCAAAGCCCAACAATCATTTGTTTCGTGGCCAGGACTCTCAGAATGGTAGGTGCACCGCGCGTTGGGATTATATCTGGGAGAGGTAGTGTTTGGATTCTTGGGAGCCTCTCTCAAGGTCTCCAAGTTGGATTTTAATAGATGAGGCTGAACTTCAGCCAAAGTCATGTTGATGCGGGTAAACTGTCGTTGTGGTCTTTCCACCCTTTGTTGATTATTGCATTATGGAGCAACTGTGGGTCTTGGTATTAGTACATCATTTACCATTTGACGGTGTTCAGATCTGCTTTGGCCCCTCGGGCTATAGACTGCACTGACTTCTTTCTTACCAACAAAAGGTTTCTTTACCAAACTTGAAGAGGCATGCTTCTGTATTTTACCACTTCGAATTCCAACTTCTACTCTCTCTCCAGTTAAAATCAACTCAGTGAAACCAGATGACAAGCTGCCAATCAAGTGATTGAAAAATGGACCAGATAGCATCCCCATAAACATGTCAACCAACTCCCTATCAGACAACGGGGGTTGAACTCTCCCAGCCAAGTCTCTCCACTTTTGAGCATAATCTTTAAAACCTTCTCCTGATCCCATGAACATACTCTAAAGTTGAGTACGAGTGGGAGCAAGGTCGGCATTATACTGATACTGCTTGTAGAAAGTAGCAGCAAGATCTTCCCAGTTTCGGACACTGGCTCCCTCCAACTGGTAGAACCATTCAGGCTGAGTCCCTGACAGAATATCTTGAAAGAAATGCACCCACAAATTTCTATCAGCTGTGTGGGGTTGAATCTTCCTGACATACGAGCGAAGATGGAGTTTTGGGCAGGACGCTCCATCATACTTGGAAAAAACCAGAGCTTTGAACTTATGAGGAATGACCACTCCCGATACTAGTCCCAATTCTCCAAAATCCAAACCAGGTATCTTCTGAACTTCCATAGCACTCAGTCGGTCTTCTAGCTGCTTGTACCTATCCTCAGCAGGAGGATATTGCTCATCGTCGTAATCAGTATCATTGTCAGAAACTGCAGGACTAGGGTCCTTTTCCCTTTCTTGGTTCTCCCCGTCCTTGGATGAAGAGGTCAGATCAATTTGATGTTTCAACCTTTCTCCAAATCTTCTACCCATATTCAGAATACTAGTCTTCTTCTTCTTCTTCTTCTTCTTCTTCTTCTTCTTCTCTTTCAGAATAAGGGTCTTCAGATCCTCTTGTCCTTTGGCCAGACTTATGAACATCTGTTGGAACAGGGCATTCTGTGCCTGAAGATCTTTGATGGCTTGATCGGAAGACATTTCTGCGTGGGATAAACAACGAAGAAGATGAGAAGCCTGTAGTGGTACATGTAATGATGTGCATGATAATGGGATGCACATGTAATGATTTTAAAGACTTTGGGAGATTTAAATTTGCAAACAAAAATAAACAAAACTTTATTAGCTTAAACTTGAAGGGTTCAACATGCCTTTAAGGCTTTACAAAATAAGTAAATAAAACAAATCTAAAACTAGAAATAGAACATCAAAAGTCCCATGGACGCTTTCTCTTTGTGCTGATATAGTCATTGATCACTCTTTCTTCCTCGAGCTGCCTGGTGAGCTTTAAAACCTTCCTCTTTTGCTCATGGAACTGCTCCCGGTAAGTATCCCGCTCATTCCTCAACTGAATCCAAGTCCTCTTTAGCTCCCCAGGATCAGTGGGCATGTAAGGATAGAGAACCGTGTAAGGAATTCCTTCTTCATTATTGGGCTCCATAATCACCGGTAATACGGCCGCATAAGGCATCATAAGCTTCTGGGCACGAGCTCGGGCCCATTGGAGATAAGGCTGCATAGGAAGGGAAGTCTTCGGTCCCAACTCTTTGGGGTCAGATCTGTTTACCATGCCCCAATCCCGTTTGAACCTCCTGCGATGCTCCTTAACATCCTCCTTATAGTAGAATACAATGTCCTCGAGAAGTAACTCATGGGGTCTGTCCCTTCGAGCACGACCAAATTGTCACAAAGCTAGACAAGGATTGTAAGTTATACCCCCTCTGATACCATATAATGGGACATTAGGGTACCCCCACAACGGTCAATAACAACAGTGTCTTCCATAGCCCGGGAACACCAAAGAATATCTGTATGAGCGAGTGACGTTATTCTGTACGACCAACCCAAACCTTCTTCGTTCTTCAGTACCTACTTAGGGAGGTGAGAAATAAACTACCTCGATAACAACGACATGAAAAACATATGAGTCCCTCTTCTCCTCATGGTACGAGTATAGAGAACATGCAAGATATCTCCTAGCAAGGTAGGCACAGGGTTGCAAGAAAGGAAAATCTTGACAGCATTCAGACTATAAAGGAGTCCGGGTTAGGGAAGAGAACCAAACCATAGATAAGAAGAGCCAAGATATCTTAAAAAGCCCGAAAATCCAAATCATCCCAAAAAAGCTGAGCTTGGTCTATCAGAAATTTGGCTAGAAAACCCCCGACTCCGCTTCGAGTTTCCCAGTTGGATACCACATCAGCCCGTTTTAAATGCAAAGCTGAGGCAATGTCTTCTGGCCTAGGAACTTCTTCCATACCTGTGAAGGGTACCTGTTCAAGGATGGATATGGCCAATAAATGAGAGAATTCTTCCAAGGTGGGTACCAGCTGATAATCTGGAAAGGTGAAGCAGTGATGCTTGGGATCGAAGAACTGAAATAGTACGCTCATCATCTGTTCATCAAGGTTTGAAGTAACCCGGCTGAGAAGTTGACCGTGTCTCTTAATGAAAGTAGAAGTTTCAGAAACTCTTGGTGCTAGCTCTTTAAGTTGGGCAGGTATCTGCACGAAGTTGATTCAGATGGTATTTCTACACACGAAAGCCATGATCTACAAAACATAACAAAGATAAATTTCCTTGGTCTTTGAAATGGTTAGTGTAATGAAGCATGAATGCCATGTTATGATGCATGATGTCATGATAAACCACAGGTATAACAAACACAAATATTGCAAACACAGTCAAATCACACAAAGTCCTTAGGTTTAAGGCTTGCATGAGGTCAAAGGTAATACCCTCTTGAAGTTAAGTTGGTTCAACATGTCCTAGAAAAGTAACCGGGTTCTAGAGGATCTCAATATCACTGACCATCCTCCATCGGTCATGGTTTCAGCTCAAACAATCTTTTCTTGTGGACGAAATTATTCCGAGAGTATGGTCTCAATGAGTGTAGCATCGAGTATCAACTAGTTCTCAGCTCTACACCGAGGCCGGCTATCTCACTACTTCCTAATGGCCAAGTTGGGCGATTAAAGGTTCTAAGGTCAGTTGATGCTTAATGACACCATGCAGCGGCCCCGTATTCTCCTTGTTTCTCCACAAGGGATACCGGTACCAACCAAAGTGCCACACCAATGTAGCTACTGCTTCAACCGTATCGGTCTACGCCGTACAGTTCCCTCACAGTCTATTGCTACTTACCTAAAAGGTATTCCCCAGATCCGGATGTAGGATCTATAGTAACCCCAAACAAAACCCTCAAAAGTAAAGCAAACAAAGCAAACAAGAGAAGCAATTATGATGAACTATATCCCAAGGTATACTCCGCTTATTTATTCCCCAGCAGAGTCTCCAGTTCTGTGATACAATGGCAGAACCGACTGTTTTAATACTGGTTTGCGTTTTGCGTTTTTTATTTGCAAAATGTCGCGGTAAGCAAGAGTCGCCACTGACTTTTATTTCATCCAATCGGAAAGGAAAAAAGTATAGAAAAAAAAATCTTTTTTTGAGATATTTTGAGTACGGGGGGTAGATTATAGATAGGAAAGGTGTTAGCACCCTTTCTATCCATGGTTTTCCATGGGCTCTTAGGTACTTGCTCATATTTTTAAAATTGCTTGTGTAGGTGCTTTGTTTTTTTGAAAAGTTTGACTTCGTGATAACCTTTGTATCAGTCCTCAAAGGTGTGACGAAGTTTGTTTTGAAATTTTTTTTGAAAAGTGTAAGTGTGAAAAGTTTTGTTTTGAGCAAGTACCTACTAGCATCTACCTACTCGAAAAAAGATTGTTTCTATTCTTGTTTCCTTTAGACGGTGCTACCCTACTATTGAGAAATAGGTAGCACCGTCGTTGGAGTTGTAAGGGTTAATTTGAAAGGAACGTACGATCACTAAAGCAATATTAGGACATCTTAGTAATAACCCTAGATTCTTAAGATCATATTCGAGGCAACATTTCCGATGCAACATTTCCGAGGCAACATTTGCGAGTCAACATTTCCGAGGCAACATTCGAATGAGACATTTGATCTTTTATAGATAGGAGGGCAACCACTTAGACACCCTATACTTAATGATAGTTTACCGAAGGTAACCGAAGTGAGATCATACCCTAAGAGTGATATGTGCGAGTGATTTGTTTCAGTTATTTATCTATGCACATTAGGGTTTTCTAACTATATTAATTTGTCATGCATTCTTGCCATACAATCCTATTAGCATACATCTAGACAGTTAAATATTGGCGGGAATTAAAAATGCGAGAAAATAAACCAACGCTATTACAAGGCTTTGGGGAGGGGGATTAATTACATAGCCAAAAACCCGGGGAAAAGCGATAAGTAAAAGCCCTAAATTAAACTATTACAAACCAGGAACAATTACAAAAATATTGTCAAAATAAATAATAAGCGCGCGGTGAATTAAACACGAAACAACTAGGGTTTTGACCCTTGGCTAAACCTATTTGCGATTGATTAAAAAAGGTTTTTTCTATTTAAGACAATAATGACATAGTTAAATTAAAAAGAAAATCCTAAATTCTAATTAATTTTAAATTAAGAAAAACTAAATTGATTCAATTTAAAACCTATTTTTGTATTTTATTAATTTGAGAAAAAATAAAAGAATTAAATCAAGAATTTAGCCTAATTTGCTAATTATTTTTAATTATATTATATAAAAAAAAGTTAAAATTTCCCTAAGTTAAAACTAAATTAAATTAACAAATTTAATTTTGACAAGAAAAGTCTAATTCTAATTTTTGATTTCTCGATTTTATGATTTTTTATGAAAAATAATTAATTTATTAATTAAAATCATTAAAAAAAATTAAAAGAATTAAAGAAAAGAAATAAAAAAAGAAGATAAGAAAAATAGTAAATGGGCCTGGTTGCTATGCTGGAAAAAGGGGGTATGTTGTTGAAATTCTGGGCCCAACAAATCCAAGCCCTTTTGACTTTGCTTGATCTAGTGCATAGGTTGACCTGGGATACATGGTGGACCTTCAATAGAAAGGCATTGGAACTGGCTGGAGATGCGTTTGATGGCCAGATATTGATGGCATATGGTGAAGGTTTGGACCTGTGGGGTACAGAATCATAGAGAGAAAAAATATATGAAACAAATATTGGGACTTGGGGATCGAACCCAGGTCCTCACGCTCAATACCAACACGCCTTACCATCTGTGCCACCTGTTTCATTTGTTAATATATCAAGCATAATATATAATATATAACACACGGTGATTAACTTGAAAAAATGTGCGGAATTCAAACCAACCAACCAATGGTTGTTACGCCTCATCTTCTTCCCCAGACTGTCGTTTTAGGCAAACAAGCTTTTACCTACGGACGCTTCGCTGTAGCTACAAACCTGTGCCATTCAAAAATCTTATACAAGCAATATAAATGAAATTTAAAGGTACCAATCAACTCGTCTCATCCTCACGAGTATCATGGTACCACAATCCAAGCTTAATTTAGCCTATACTGCAAAGCCCTAAAACAAGCCAAGAAACCCTAACAATGGCGTATCATGATTCCTGTACTGAAAATGCAATTAAACGATACCAATAGCTTGCAAACTCAATGATGAACAAGAATATATAAATCAAATGTGCTAATGATGCGTAAATCAATGAAATCGAAATCAAGTTTTGGGGCAAACCGTGGCGTCTGTAACTTGCAATTCTAGACGCGAAAATGCTTACAATTGATGGAGATCCCTTCTGGAGATGTCCAGGAGTCTGTTGGTATTGTTAGAATGACTTGGATTAGCCTCTAGGATGGAAATTGGATCACCACTTTTCTTGAATTTTTTCATTTTTTGTTCTTGACTATGCACGACCTCTAACCCTTGTTCTTGCCTTGGATACGTTCAATATATATCATAGAAAGCATTAGGGTTATAAAAACTGATCACATCTTTGGAAGTTTTCAAGATTTGATTTGATTTTCATGGCATATGTAAACTTGCTATATTGAGCCAAATTATGCCTTTCTTGTCCCAATCAGACTTGATTCGAATTGATCATGATATCCTTGCATTATTTGATTGAGATCCTGTCCAAAAATCAGATCACAACATATCTTTTTCATTATTCATCAATGATTTGATTTAATTGAAAGTTTAATTAACAAAAAATCAAAATAAATTTAAAAGTGAAGCAAATAACATGAGGTTGGATATTTGGGTCGTGGATCATATTATAAGTGAGGTGCAAGCATAACAAGTTAGGCCCATTTAGCAAAAAATGCAAATTTGAGCACATTTGACTTTTGACAATTTTGCAAAAATTGTCAACTTGGCCAATCCATAACTCTCTCAATGTTGACCCTAGAGAAGTGTTATTGGACTTTTTAGAAAGCTTAGGATGTCCTATAAGCAACCCTTTTGGTCTCATCTCAATTGAGTCTTCCATGTTCATGTATGAAGCTTTGACCCAAAATGTGTTTTTGTTGACTTTCCAAAATGACCTATAATGTCAAAATTCATATCTTTTTGTGAGTGAAAAAATTGGACTTGGGAGATGAAGATGAATTGTAGGTAATTCCATCCTCTTCAAAATTAGCTTTGGATGGGTCATTTCTGATAAAGTATAAGAAAGTTATGCTTCGTCAAAGTTGAGTTGACTTTTCCTTTGAAACCCTAATTTAGCAACTTTTGGGTTTTGATGAATTGTGAGCAATCATTGAGGAATCATGATCAACCCTTGATCAAATGATGAATAATACTTCAAAATGAGGAATTTGAGCAAAAATCTTGAAGTTTGACTGTATGTGGGTCACAGTTGAATTTTGACCTAGCACAATTGATTTTCAAGCATTTGAGTAATTGACTGAGCAAATTTCTTCTGCAAGGCTTGAAACTTGACATGGATGATATTGAGGACATATTAGGACAATTGTGAGTATTTGAGTCCTTTGTGGTTCACACATCTTGATGAAAATGGAAACCCTAATTTGAGATAGACTGCCTTATGAGAGAGTTTGTATGGTCAACTCTTGAACTTCCTTCAACAATTTGGGAACCTCACTTGCCATGTGTTGAGAAATACGGGAGGGAAAATTATGGTGAGATTTATCAAACAAAAACTTGGTTAGAAATCCTTTAACACCGCTTCTTGTTTCCCAATTTGTCACAACGTCGGACCGTCGTAAATACAGGGCTTGAGCTATCTCCTCAGGCTTTGGGTCTCTTTCCATACCGTTGAAGGGTAATTGATTGAGAATAGGAACACCCAATAACTGATAAAAATATTCCATAGTAGGCACCAACAGGTAGTCAGGAAATGTAAAGCAATGATGTAAATGGTCAAAGAACTGAAAGAGAACTTTCACCATGTCTTCATCAAGGCTTAAGGTGACCAAACCGAGGAGTCGACCATGTATTTTAGTGATTTGGGAATTCTCGGGAACCCTTGATGCCAGATCTTTGAGTTGAGGAGGACCCCTTACGAGGTTGACTTGGATGGTACTTCTGCAAATGGGAGCCATGTCCTACAAAACAGACACAAAGATAAGTCCTAAAAGTCCTTGAAATGGTTAGTGTGATATGCCATGTTATGATGTTATGTACAACAGATATATACCAGCACACAAACAGATCCTTAGGTTTAGGCTTGCATGGATTTCATAGGTAAGCACCCTCTTAAAGTTTAGTTGGTTCAACCTGTCCTATTAATAATAATCGGGTTCTAGGGGATCTCAATATCACTGATCTTTCTTCACCGGGCATTGTTTCAGCGCAAGCCTCTTTATTAGCAACCAAAATATCCCAAAAGTCAGATCTCAATGAGTGTAGTATCGAGTATCAACCAACTTCGGACTGCACCAAAGCCGGCTATCTCACTACTTCCTAATGGCCAAGTTGTTCAATTAAAGGTTCTAAGGTCAGTTGGTGCTTCGTGACACCATACAACGACCCGGTATTCTCCTTGAATACTCAAGGGATACTGGTACCAACAAATGTGTCACACCAACATAGCTATCGTTTCAACCGTGTCGGTATACCCTACACAGTCCACACGATCTATTGCTACTTACCTAAAAGGTGTCCCAGATCCGGGTGTAGGATCTTTACAAGTAAACCCAAACAAAAACCCTTAAAGATAAAGCAATCAAAGAATACAAGGAAAGCAAATTAAATATGACCTAAGCTCTAAGGTAACCCCACTTTTAATTTTCCCCAGTAGAGTCTCCAGTTCTGTGATACGGTGGCAAAACCGACTGTTATACTGGTTTTGTGTTTGTATTTGCAAATGTCGCAGTAAGCAAGAGTCGCCGCCGACTTTTCTTTTATCCAACAAAGGAAAGGGTGAAAAGAACAAAAAAAGTCCTTTCGAGAGTTTTCTGAGTAAGAGGGTAGATTATGGAAAGGGAAGGTGTTAACACCATTTCAATCCGTAGTAATCTACGGGCTCTTAGATTCTTAGCTCATTTGAAAAATAACTTGTGCTTTTTATCTGTTTTGAAAATTATTTTGAAATGGCTTAGTGCGGCGATTTACTTTATGATAACTCTTGTATCAGTCCTCAAGAGTGTTGATAAAGCATTTGAATATGTTTTTGAAAGTTGTTTTGTGTAAGTGTGAAAGTTTATTTTTGAGCAAGCATCTAACAACTATCTAGTTTTACTCGAAAGGTTTGTTCTTTTCCTCCCTTCCTTTAGACAGTACTATCCTACTATTAGAAAATAGGTAGCCCTATTGTTGGATGTTTGAGGGACATTCGAAGGGACTTTTTATAGTCACAAAGGTAACTGGGCGAGAAATCTTAGTAACTACCCTAGGGTTTAAAGATTATTGTTTACCGAGGCAATGTCGAGAGGGTCATCGATGGGCTTATGATCTTTGAACCAGAGGGTGGCCACTAAAATCTCTCACGTTTCGAGAGTTGTGACTATTTTTCGAAGCCAACCAAAGTGGGATACCTTAGAGGTGTATATGTGCAAGAGTGTTTGTTTTCAGTTATTTTTCTCTTAGATGTTAGGTTTGCTAATGTTGCTTTTAATTTCTTGCCATACAATGCTATTACCATACATCTAACAATTAATATGTACAGGAAATTAAAATGCGGAAATTAAAGGTACGCTATTACATGGCTTCGGGGAGGGGGTATTTACATGTCCAAAAACTTGGGGGGGGGGGGGGGGGGAACAGTAAAGGTCCTACTAATCATCTATTACATCCCAATATACAGTTACAATAATAAAAGGAAGTGCGAAAGAATAATAAGGCACGAATTTGAAAAGACGTCTAAAATCCTAAGAATAAAATCTTTTTATTTTTTTTATTTTTTATGAAAAGAAAATAAATTCAAAATAAAATTAAACCTAAATTCTAATTTATTTTAATTTTTGAAAGAAAAGATGTTAAAATTAATTAATTAATTAATTCATAAATTAATTTAATTAATAAAACCTAATCCTAATTTTTATGATGATTTTTTTATTTGATTTTTATGATATTATCAATTAATTAAATAAACTAAAGGAAATAAAAAAAAGATAAAGCAAAGAAAAAGAAATGGGCCAGGATGTGCAAAATTAAATGGGGGGATGTTATTTAAAAAAGCAGGCTCAGAGTTGTGGGAGCCCAGATTATCCTTTTGATCCAGTGAGGAAGTATTCGTGAAGTGCATGATAGGCTTGCACGTTGAGATGCTGAGATTGGGCTGACTGACACTTGGCAGCTTGGATTGAGAGGGTGTATGGTATGCGTGCATATCCCGAAAGCATTGAATTTGCAAATATCATGTTAGAAAAATAAAATTGCAAGGCTTGGGTATCGAACCCAGTCCTTTCTTTTTAATTTAAATCCCCCTCCTTCGAACTCTCTAAACTCAAACCTGGGTTTGTTTGGGCCTGAAATATCCTACATCCCGAATTTTGAAGGAAATCAGATTTGAAGGCCCTAAACAGTGGTCTCCTGGCATTTGGACACTGCAACTTACATGTTAAATTATTCACAAAAAGGTAATAACACTAATATGCAATCGAAAACGGGTTTAAAATAAAGATTGAATGAGTTTGAGATTGGAAATCCTCTTTACCAAACAGAGGTACTTCAATCTGCATTTTTAGGCGTGGGATGGCTGCCTGGAAGCCTCAAGAGAACGAAGCTGGTATTTGTTTGGATTGAAGTAATTTGTAAAAAAAAAACTTTCGAATTTGGCAACTTTGTGAAGGTTTAGGGAATTTGGTGTGATTCTTGTATAGGCAACGTGCATGTATAGGTGAAATGTCTCTGTCTCGTGGCAATGTTTTCGTGTCCCCTGGCAATGTTCCCCCAGCCTTGTATTTATAGGGGTGTGATGGGAGTGAAAATGGCAAGGGACAACTATTAACCAGGCTTTAAAGGAAAAATATGACAAATTAAAGGATTTCCTTTTTGATGAATTTCTACCCTTTTGGGTCTTAGGATGAACCTGGACATGTCTCACTCCCTGACTCCTTCGAATTCCTCCACGCCTTGCTCTTCGATTGGCCCTGAGTTACTTCCTTCGAATGGCTCCAGGCCCTACCATTGTGGCTTCTTCGATTGAGCCACTATCTGCCTTAGTAGCTCGATATGAAGATTTTCAACTAGCCCAATCGAAAACTCCTTTCTGGCCAGTTGAAGCTTCTTTTGTTACCTCCTTCGAATGTAATTATGCAAGAGGCTTGGGTTTGGCAGCATGCAGGACTTTGGCCAGACTCATCAAAATACAAAAAAAACTTGTCTTCAACCATTGTGTGTCTTTCGACTGGACCAAATGTATGCCTTTCGAAGGCACCATTTGTGTGTCCTTTGAATATCCCACATGCACCCCTTGTGCATTCTTCAAATGGGCCACCAATGTGTGTTCATAATGTAGCAATCCTGGGCTTGTGAAACGAAGGCATACGTGAAGAGGAAACCTTTGCTTTGTGAATCGAAGGCCAGTTGAAGAGCGAGCCTTTGCCTTGTGCAGTGAAGGCAAGCATAGAGGGAGTATTTGGCTAGTGGATCGAAGGAAAATCTGGAGAAGCCTTTGCCATTGTGAATCAAAGGCAAGCATGAAGAAGCCTTTGCCCAGTGGATCGAAGGCAAGCATGAAGAAGCCTTTTCCCAGTGGATCAAAGGCAAGCATGAAGAGGCCTTTGCCTAGTGGGTCAAAGGAAAGCATGAAGAGGCCTTTGCCTAGTGAATCCAAGGGAAGCATGAGGAAGCTATTTCCTAGTGGATCAAAGGCAAGAATGAATAGGCCTTTGCCTTATGGATCGAAGGAAAATTTGAGGAAGCCTTTTCCTAAACGAAGCTTGCATGCAGGAGGTCACTGCTTTGTAAATCAAAATAAACATGTAAAAGGCCACTGCTGGTGAATCGAAGCAAACTTGTAGGGGGTTCTTGCCTTATGAATTAAAGGCAAGTCTGAAGCAGCCAATGCACAGTCGAAGCCTTGTGAATTGAACTTGATCGAAGGGGGCTCAGCGCCCAATTGAAGCTTGTGAATCAGGCCTGCATCGAAGGAGGACAAATACCCAATCAAATACTGGTGAGCCAAGCTCGCATCGAAGGATTTTAGATGCCCAATCGAAGTACCTTGTTAAGGTGCCAATCGAAAGACACTTGACCATCTTCAAAAAAAATTATTTTCTTTAAGCAAGTGTTTGTAACCACCCATGCAAGGGAAGATCTTGGAAAACATGAGAGGGAAATTTTTAGGGTACAACAGTATGGTATCCCTGAGAGAATTATCACTGACAATGGTACGAACCTCAACAATACCATGATCACTGAACTCTACACGAAGTTCAAGATCAAGCATCATAACTCTTCTCCAGACAGACCTAAGATGAATGGCGCAGTGGAAGCCGCCAACACAAGCATAAAGAAGATTATGCAAAAGATGGTGGTGACCTACAAAGACTGGCATGAGATGTTACCATTTACTCTTCATGGCTATCGTACTTTGGCGTGAACATCAACTAGGGAAACCCCATTCTCTCTAGCCTACGGTATGGAAGTTGTTCTGCCTGTCGAAGTTAAAATCCCTTCTCTAAAGATTATGAAAGAAGTAGACTTAGACTTAGATGAGTGGATTCATACTAGGTTGGATTAGTTGAATTTGATTGATGAAAAGAGGTTGGTGGATGTCTGTCATGGTCAGATGTATCAAAAATGTATGATTAAGGAATTTAACAAGAAGATCAAGCATCGGGTATACCAGGCTGGTGACTTGGAAATAAAGAGCACCATTCTACCACAAGGTGATCCCAGGGGTAAATAGATTCCCACCTACGAAGGGCCATTTGTTGTCCAAAAAGTATTCTCGGGCAGTTCTATGATGCTAACCACTATGGATGGTGAATATTTCCCGCATCCTGTGAACACAGACATAATAAAAAAGGCCTTCGGGAAAAAATTAGGGATATATACAAAAGATTGTACACCTGGCAAGTACAAAACCTGAAAGGGTGGTGTGATACGGTGGAAGAACCGACTGTTATATTGGTTTTACGTTTGTATTTGCAAATGTTACGGTAAGCAAGAGTCACCACCGACTTTTCTTTTATCAAACAAGGGGAAGGGTGAAAAGAACAGATAAAAGACCTTTCGAGAGTTTTCTGAGTAAGGGGGGTAGATTATGGAAAGGGGAGGTGTTAGTACCATTTCCATCCGTAGTTATCTACGGGCTCTTAGATGCTTAGCTAATTTGAAAATACCTTGTGCTTTGTGTGTTTTGAAAAGTTTTTGAAATGCCAATAGTAAGGGGATTTGCTTTATGATAACTCTTGTATTAGTCCTCAAGAGTGTTGATAAAGCGTT
This sequence comes from Vicia faba, assembly GCA_948472305.1. Taxonomy (NCBI): domain Eukaryota; kingdom Viridiplantae; phylum Streptophyta; class Magnoliopsida; order Fabales; family Fabaceae; genus Vicia; species Vicia faba. Next base: position 1,362,081,942 of record OX451741.1, on the reverse strand, counting down.
TTGAAAAGGATTTTGAAAGTTGTTTTGTGTAAGTGTAAAAATTTGTTTTGAGCAAGCATCTAACAACTATCTACTTTACTCGAAAAAATTGTTCTTTTCCTCTTTTCCTTTAGGCAGTATTATCCTACTATTAGTGAGTAGGTAGCCCTAGTCATTGGTGTTTTGAGGGACGTTCGAAGGGACGTTTTATAGTTACAAGGGCAACTAGGTAAGAAACCTTAGTAACTACCCTAGGGTTTTAAGATCATTTTTATCAAGGCAACGTCGAGAGGGTCATCGAGGGACATATGATCTCTAAAACCAGAGGGTAGCCACTAAAATCTCTCACGTTTCGAGAGTTGTAACTATTTTCCGAAGGCAACCAAAATGGGGATACCCTAGAGGCGCACATGTGCAATTATATTGTGTTTTAGTTATTTATCTTTTGAATTTAGGTTTGCTAGTGTTTTGTTTTATTCTTGCCATACAATCCTAGTTAGGCATGCATCTAGACAATTAATAATTCACAGTAATAAAAGTGCGGAAATGTAAATCTAGCTATTACAAAGCTTCGGGGAGGGAATTATTACAAGTCCAAACTTGGGGAAAAATAGTAAATGTCCTAGTTATTATCTATTACATCCCAGTAGGCAGTTACATAAAATATGAAAATAAAAATGCGAAAGGTAAAAAACGCGCGCGAATTGAAATGACGTTTAATGCCTTGGAGAGTGCATGGTGGTCTGCGCATTTGGGTACATTGGATATGGATCAGCTGTGATCTAATGGCTTATATTGATGGTCCATAATGCACACGTGGGACATGCAAGCACCGAATCTGCAAATGAAACATTAGAAAAACAAAATGCGATACCCAGGTTTCTTCCTTGCACACTCACCTGCCTTACAACTCATCCACTTGTTCATTCATTTATATAAACAACATCATAACATTATATTAGAAAACATAAGTCAAATATATTTGAAAACATAAAACGCGCGCGCTGACCAATGTGCAGTGTCAGAGTTAGCATTTTGGACCAGGCCGGAGTCAAAACTTCGTTTATCTTCTCCGATGGCTTAAAAAATTGAATCCTATATAAATCAATGAAAACAAGCAAACTAATAACCCTACTAGACTAAATGTACCCTTGCGAATCCAATGGCAGGGTTAGTTTGGTATGAAACTTATTGTATCAATGAGAACGAAACTCAACGGCCATGGACGCCCTATAAATGGCAGTTTGTGTTTTACATGTAAAAACTTGCATACAATACCTCAAACTTGTTTTAATGCTTCCCCTGAACATGAATCAAACCATTAAATGTATCAACAAAGAGTGCATATGAGATTTCGATTCTAACAAACCTTACCAAACGGTGATACACGATCCAACTGTTTGAGGATGCCATGGGCTTTGGAAATTGCAGGGATAGGCCCCTGATATTTCCAAGAACATGATAGAGCCTTTGAATTAGATCAAAAGAAGTTGGAAATATGTTTTTGAATTTTATAACTTTGATGTATTTTTTGCAATTCTCGTATGGCTCTTTGGGGTGATTTATGCGTCTCTGGAGGCAATGTTTTCGTCTGTGGAGGCAGTGTTTCGTCTGGCTAATGTGTGTGTAGGAAAAATGTTTGTGTCTGGACCTTTTGCTTGTGCTTTAGATTTGTATTTATAGGGGTACAGTGGTGAATGAAAATGGTAAGAATCATCCATTAACCATGGCTTTGAAGGCATAATCGAAAGCCTTAAAAGGTTGCCTTTTTTGATGATTTTCTACCCTTTTGGGTTTTGAATGAACCTGGACAGGTTTCTCATCTTGACTCTTTTGAATGCCCACAAGCCTTGTTCTTTAGTGGCTCTGAGTGTCTCCCTTTGATGGCTCTGGGCTTCAATTCGATTTGCTCATGGTTTCATCTTCATGACTTCTTCAATTGAGTCCATCTGCATTGGTTTTTTGACCTGGAAAATTCTCCTAGTCGAACTCCATTCTTATTCTCTTAGATTTCCTTTTCTTGGAGTTTCATTATGTTCACCTCCTTCAAACACAATTTTGACTCCAATCCTACCTTTTGTTTTTCGTTTACAAGGCCACCCTTATTTATCCTTAGTTCACCTTTGATTGGTGAATACAGTTTGTATGCACCAATCGAAGGATAAACTATGAGCACCTTCGATCACCCAACTCCCTTGTACGTTCAGGCACATACCTGGAACATATTGATCATAAAACTACAAGATGACTCATATTTGGCTGACTCGTTTCTAGCTGTCCTTCAATCACGCCATGTTTGAAGGTTGCATGTTCTTCGAATCATTAGCCTTCCACATATTTCTTTGGATGAAATAAAAGTTTTTTGATTCCAAAATATTCTTCTTTTCAAAGTGCCCATTCAAACAACGTGTCAATCAAAAGGTTTTTTCTTGTAGTGCTTCGAATAGCTTATATTTCCATGATTCAAAAACAACACCCTTCGATGACTTTACTAGCTCTTCCAATTGAAGACTTCTTAAAAGCCTCCTCACATTTTCCTTCGAATTAGCCTTCCTTCGATCCTTCAAATTAGCCTGCATACTTCTGTCGAAGCTGCTTCGACCCAAAAGCCCTTAGGCATATTTTCAGCCTTCGACCTACACTTTGTCATGCACACTTCTTTTCTTTCTTTCAGTTGTGCCATTATGCTGAGGAATATAAGGTGTCATGAAAATCATTTAAAACCCTTAAGCAAATGAGGACCTTAATGAGCATGCCTGGAATAAAAATTGGAGGGCAAATTTTGGGGTGCAACAGTTTCCCCTATTCAGTCTTCTTAAACCTGAAGATGTAGATTGGCTTGTCTGCCTTTCGTGATCTGAAGGTGGAAGATGATTGAACACTAAAGTGCCCAAAAATTTGTACTGTATGAAGTAACGCCGTTGGTTGATGATGTCAGGAATGGGCTTACAGATGCCATTTGGAGAAAATGACAGAGAGTTATCAGAGATGGGCTTAAAGATGCCATCTAAAGTAGATGCTGACTTCAGAAGAGGTCTCTTTATGGGGATTCCTGTTCCTGTTGTTTGAGGAGGACTCCACTGGGGGATGTTGATTTCTGTTGTTCTCCTGCTTGAGGAAAACTCTATGGGGAATAGAGTCTAGGAGCTTTAGTTGTCCATGGCTCTACTGGGGAGTTATCTTTGGACTAGAGAGATGAAAGTTAGTTGTTTTCTGGTTGAAATCCAGGCTTCACAGTAACTTGTTAGGGAGAATGAAATTAATTGTTATCTAGAAATGCATTAGGAAGAGCCTGTGTAGGGTTGCTTTTGGATGAGTCCGTGTTAGACTTCATCTGGAGATATATGAGAAGGGGCTTGCGTAGGGCCGCTTAAGGATGAGTCTGTGTTAGACTGCATATGAAAATTGCGAGAAGGAATCCGTGTAAGATTGCTTTAGGATGAGCCCGTATAAAGCTGCATCCGGAGATTATGAAAAGAAACCCGTGTAAGATTGCTTTGTTTGGTCATGTAGATAGTCACCTCGTCTTGTTTCGGGAACTGATCCATAATCAACTGTTCACAGATAGTTGTCCTGTCTTGTTTCAGGTATTAATCTGGAATTTACTTTTGTTGGTCGATGAGATAGTTGCTCTGTCTTTTAGGAATTAATCTCTGACCTTAGAGAATGAAAGATAGTTACCCCGTCTTATTTCGGGAGTTAATCTTCAATTTGCTCATGTAGATAGTTGTCCTGTCTGGTTCCAGGTATTAATCTATAATCAGTCATTCACAGATAGTTGTCCTTTCTTGTTTCAGGTATTAATTCGGAACTTGCTTTTGTTGGTCGTTGAGATAGTTGCCCTGTCTTGTTTCAGGAATTAATCTCTAACCTTAGAGAAAGGAAGATAGTTTCCCCGTCTTGTTTCGGGAGTTAATCTTCAATCTACTCTTGTAGATAGTTGTCCTGTCTGGTTCTAGGTATTAATCTATAATCAGTCGTTCACAGATAGTTGTCTTGTCTTGTTTCAGGTATTAATCCGGAACTTGCTTTTGTTGGTCGTTAAGATAGTTGCCCTGTCTTGTTTCAGGAATTAATCTATGACCTTAGAGAAAGGAAGATAGTTTCCCCGTCTTGTTTCTGGAGTTAATCTTCAATCTGCTCTTGTAGATAGTTGTCATGCCTTGTTTCAGGTATTAATCTACAATCGGTCGTTCACAGATAGTCGCCCTGTCTTGTTTCAGGTATTAATCTGGAACTTTTGAAAATTATTGATGATATTCGTCTGTTGATATTTCCTGAAAAGGTAAAGAATTAGCTTTATGCAGTGTCATGATGCATGAAGTGCATTGGGTAATGATGTTATCAAAATAAATGAGATTGTGATATATGCATTTGTGCTGCATATGCTATGATATTTGTAGAATGATGTATGAATGCAATGTATGAACGTATCAGTTGTTCTATTGCAATGTTGTTGAACTGGGGAAAATAAATCCCTAATTATTGCTGGGGATGAAGAATGTAAGTCTTCAAATTTTGTTGAATTTAAAATGCTGAGAGACAGATATACGTTGTTAGAGGAATAAACTCTGTTGGGGAAGGGAAACTCCATGAACCGCTTGGGGATTTTTATGAAATCCTGCTGGGGAATCTGAAAAGCTTGTGAACCAGGCTAGGGAATTCTTTATGATGTCAGGTAAGTAATTGGAAATTTTAGCTCTACCGGGGATATAAGAACACCTGACATCATTAGGCTGTATGCTGAGGATATGACAGTGACTTTATGGTAGGATGCCCCTGCCTCTGTACCTGCTGGAGAAAGTACCTACGGGGATTTGCAGAGGGCATTTAGACATTGTCATGTTTCTTTAAAGCCCGTAGTAACCGTCTTTCTGTTTTTTATGTGCGTGTTTGTAAACGGTAATTACATTCAAATGCATATGTTCAAAAATAATCACTAGACATTTTCGAAAACAAAACAGAAAAATAAAAACAAATAGTTTTGCACTTTCAAAGAGATAGTTTTGTATTAATTTGAATAAGCGTTTTTTGTACAAGGAGACGAACATCCTAGTAAGAGAATGTCGTCATAAGAATGAAAACTATACAAAATAGTATACAAAGAAAAACAGCTATGTAAAATAATCCCATTGGTTTCCCATTCTGCTATTGCCTTTATGTTTTTGAGCGTCTCATCCCTTTGCTGCTTGTCCGAAGCTGACTGGATTGATTAGTATCAATTGAGCTTGATAGTTGATGTTGAAAATTGGATGTAAGGTGATCCGACGGGACATAGTTATACGCTTTAAATCCCTAACTTTTGCTTGGACCGCCCTTTCGGGTTTCTAGTCCACCGGGATACCCTTTTTTTCCCAAGCCGCCTTTTCAGGTTTTTGACTTGTCGGGTGTACAGATTTTTTCCATATGCATATCCCTAATTTTTTCCCAAACCCTTTTGGTTTGCTGGGATGCCCTTATTTTTTCCTAGGCCAGTCAACCTAGCGGGTCTTTGTTCATGCGTAGTATCTTTTAACTATGTACGTGTTTATAGGGTACAGAAGGTCGTCACCGTCCATAGTGGTTAAGATCATTGCTCCACCAGAAAATATTTCTTGATCACAAATGGGCCTTTGTATGTGGGGGTCCATTTTCCCCTGGGATCACCTTGCGGAAGTATGATGCGCTTGATTACTAGGTCACCATCCTGATATACCTGATGTTTGACCTTTTTGTTAAAAGCTTTAATCATTTGTTTTTGGTACATCTGACCATAACAGACAACCGCAATCCTTTTTTCGTCAATCAGGTTCAATTGGTCAAGTCGAGTCTGAACCCATTCGCCTTCATTCAAACATGCATCCTTTATGATTCTCAAGGAAGGGATCTGGACTTCAATGGGTAGGACAACTTCCATGCCGTATACCATAGAGAAATGAGTTGCCCCTGTTGATGCATGCACTATGGTACGGTAACCATGAAGAGCAAATGGTAACATCTTGTGCCAGCCTTTGTATGTCACCGTTATCTTCTGTATGATCTTTTTGATGTTTTTATTAGCAGCCTCTACATCGCCATTCATCGTTGGCCGGTAAGGAGAAGAGTTATGATACTGGATTTTGAATTGCATGCAGAACTCGGTGATCATAGTATTATTGAGATTGGTACCATTATCTGTAATGATTCTTTATGTAATACCATACTGACAGATAAAGTTATGACTGATGAATTGGGCCACAATATTCTTGGTAACAGAAGCAAATGAGACTACCTCTACCCACTTTGTGAAGTAATCAATGGCGACGAGGATGAAGCGGTGCCCATTAGAAGTTGTAGGTATAATCTCTCCAATCATATCGATGCCCCACATTGTGAATGGCCAGGGAGCAGTCAAGACGTTCAAGGGGACCAGGGAACATGTACTTTATCAACATATATCTGGCACTTGTGACAAGTTCGTGAATGCTGATAACAGTCTGCTTCCATAGTGGACAATTAGTATCCTGCCCGTAGGATCTTTTTAGCCATTGTGTGCCCACTGGAATGGGTATCAAAGGCACCTTCGTACAAATATTCCATAATCTTCTCTGCTTCACTCTTGTCTACACACCGAAGCAAGTAGAACCGTGGTTGCGATTATAGAGGATTCCATTGCTGAGGAAAAACTTGGCAGAGAACCTTCTTAGGATCTTCTTATCATTGCATGAAGCTCCCTCAAGATACTCTTGGGCTTCGAGATATCTTTTGACTTCATGGAACCAAGGTTTGTCCACCACTTCTTCAGTATCAATCTCATGACAGTATGCTGGTTTGTCCATTCTCTCAATAGTGATCCGAGGAGCTTTATTATCCCACCTGACCTTGAACATGGATGACATAGTAGTTAGTATGTCCGCTAACTGATTTTCCTCTCGTGGGAAATGCTCAAAGATAACTTCTTCAAAGTGTGGAATCAGTGTCAACACATGCTCTCTGTAAGGGATGAGATTAGGATGCTTCGTATCCCACTTTCCTTTGATTTGACTGATTACTAGGGCCGAGTCTCCAAATACACTCAAGAATTTGATCCTCAAGTCGATAGCAGCTTTGAGAGCCATAATACATGCTTCATATTCAGCCATATTGTTGGTATAATTGAAACATAGCCTGGCAGTGAAAGGAGTATGACAACCTTCGGGAGAAATGATCACAACACCGATGCCATTTCCGAGCATGTTGGAAGCTCTATCAAAAACCATAGTCCATCGAGATCCTTTTTCAGGTCCTTCATCCGGTCAGGTTCTTCATAATCAGTCACTAACAAGATGTTCTCATCCGGGAACTCAAAATTCATGGATTGGTAGTCGTCCATAGACTATTGAGCCAAATGATCATCTAGTACACTTCCCTTGATTGCTTTCTAGGTTGTGTACTGAATATCATATTCGGTCAGGATTATTTTCCATCTTGCTATTCTTCCGGAGAGAGCGGGCTTCTCAAAGATGTATTTGATAGGATCCATTTTAAATATCAACAAGGTAGTGTAAGTCAACATATATTGTCTTAGTTGGCGAGCAGCCCATGCCAAAGCGCAGCAAGTTTTCTCGAGCAGTGAGTATCTGGTCTCACAGTCGGTAAATTTTTTGCTAAGGTAGTATATTGCGTGCTCTTTTCGACCAGACTTGTCATGCTGCCCCAACACACACCTCATTGAGTTATCTAACACTGTTAAGTACATGATCAGAAGTCTCCCCTCAACCGACAACATCAAAATTGGAGACTCTTGAAGATATTTCTTGATTTTATCAAAGGCAGTATGGAAATCATCATTCCACTTCACTGCTTGATCTTTCTTCAGTAACTTGAAGATTGGCTCACAAGTAGCGGTTAGATGGGAAATGAATCTGGAAATATAGTTTAGATGTCCCAAGAATCCCCTAATATCCTTCTTATTGCAGGGAGTTGGCATTTCTTGTATAGCTTTAACCTTTGCAGTGTCTACTTCAATACCTTTTCCGCTGACAATGAAGCCTAAGAGCTTACCAAATCTTACCCCAAAAGTGCACTTATTCGGGTTCAGCCTCAGCTTTTACTTTTTCAGTCTTTCAAACAGCTTCTGCAGGTGATCAAGGTGCTCCTCTTCAGTCTGAGACCTGACTATCATATCATCAACGTAGACCTCTATCTCGTGATAGATCATATCGTGAAACAAGGCTACCATGGCACACTGATAGGTTGCCCCGGTGTTCTTTAACCCAAATGGCATAACTTTGTAGCAGAAAGTTCCCCACTGTGTGACGAAGGCTATTTTCTCCATATCCTCAGGCGCCATTTTGATCTGATTGTACCCGGATAAACCATCCATGAAGGAGAATATCTTATGTTGTGCGGTATTGTCAACCAGAACATCAATATGGGGAAGCGGAAAGTCATCCTTGGGGCTTGCCCTATTCAGGTCTCTGATATCCATACACATACATACTTTAGTGTCCTTCTTAGGCATCAGAATAACATTAGAAACCCATTGTGGATAAGAAGTAACAACTAAGAAACCAACGTTGAACTGTTTCATGACTTCAGCCTTAATCTTTTCTGACATCTCTGGCCGCATACGCTGAACCTTCTATTTCACTGGAGGGAAGTCTTCTTTTGTCGGGAGATGATGAACCACAATATCAGTGTCAAGTCCCGACATGTCTTCGTATGACCAGGCAAAGATCTCAACATAGGCATGTAACATCTGAATTAACCGCTCTTTGACACTATGCTCTAGATCAACACCTATCTTGACTTCCTTCTTATCTTCCTTAGTACCCAAGTTTACTGTCTCAACCGACTCTTCATGAGGCTGTATCGCCCCTTCCTCCTGTTGTAACAGTCTGGCAAGCTCTCCTGGTACTTCACAATCTTCCTCACCTTCGTCCTCGACTTGGTAGATTGGATTTTCAAAGTCATAATTGGCAATAGCAGAACCGTTACCAATGGGATCCAGAGTGGATGTGGATCTGCAGTTTGATACGTGGTGTGTGTAAGAGAGCATAGCTATTTTGATAAAACAAAATCATAAAAGAAAGACAGAGAGCATAAAATTTGTAAGCAAAATGTCCAATGACTTATTAATGACATATGAAGATGAAGTAATAACCCTCACAAGATAGACCGTTGTGCCTCGGGTAAGACACAAGGCTTTAGAGTTTCAATTGTTCAAATATTACAAAACAAAAAGACAATTACTCCTGAATAAAAGTAATGGGAACAAAATCCTTGGCCTCCCAATTATTGAGTCCACCGTTGATAGTTAGGAAGATCCAATTGTCCATGTCGCAATTACTGTCAGCATCTTCTGTAGCGGAAATAACATCAATAGCACTGACTCCCGGTTCAAGCTTGGGAATTGGTGCAATTATGACGTTGGGGGTCTTAGGAGGATTAAACTCAATCTCCTTTGCCTCAATAAGATCTTGCACTTTGTTATTTAAAGCCCAACAATTATTTGTAGCATGCCCTGGACTGTCAGAGTGGTAGGCGCATCAAGCATTTGGGTTGTAGCGGGGAGATGTAGTATTTGGATTCTTAGGAGCCTCCTTTAGAGTAACCAGATTAGACTTTAACAGCGGTGGCAAAACCTGAGATAAGGTCATGTTAATCTGGGTTAATTATCTTTTAGGCGCATCCGGTCTATGCTGATTGTTTTGTTGTTGATTTGAAGTAGGGTTGGAAATCATCACAACTCCTACCGTTGGACGGTGTTCAATATTGCTTTGATTCCTTTGGCCATAAGCAACACTGACCTCCTTCTTTCCAGTGAAGGGTTTCTTCACTGTACTTGAGGATGCATCTCTCTGGATCTTACCGCTCTTGATACCGCTTTCACTTGCTCACCAGTCAATATCAGCTCAGTAAACCCAGCTGTAGAGCTTCCAATCAAATGGTTGAAAAATGGGCCAGACAGAGTACCCAGGAACATGTCTACCAACAAATGTTCCTTAACTGTCTGTTCAAGAGCCATTTCTTTTTGCTGAAATAAACAGCAAAAAGATAAGAAACATATCTTGAAATACCTGCTTAATGTAATGATATGCATGATAATGTTTATGCAATGTTTTCAAGGACTTCGGGAAATTTAAATTTGCGAGCCAAAATGAAACAAAGATTTTATTAATAAGATTAAAATTATAACTTCCTTTTAGGATTACAATTCAAAATTAAAAACTCTTAAAATCTAAGAATAAAATCTCCCATGGCTGCTTCCTCTTCGTGTCGAGGTAGACATTAAGACTCTCTTCTTTGTGAAGTTGCTTTGTGAGCTCCAAAACTTTCTTCTCACTGGTGTAGAATTGATCTCTAAAGGTATCCCGTTCTTCCTTCAGCTGGATCCAGGACCTCTACAACTCTTCCAGATCAGTGGGCATGTCAGGATGGAGAACCGTATAAGTAACATCTTCTTCGGTGACAGGTTTCACAATCGCCGGTAAGATGGATGTATACGGCATCATAAGGTTTTGAGCATGAGCTCGTACCCATATAAGATAAGGCTCCATAGGGATGGAATTCTTGTGCCCCAAAGCCTTGATATCAACCTTGTTTACCATGCCCTAAGCTCGTACGAACCTTTGACGATACCCTTGAACGCTATCCTCGTAGTTGAAAATAATGCCTTGGATAAGCATATCATGAAGACCATCCCTTTGAGCATAACCGAATTGTCGTAGAGCCAAGGAAGGATTATAAGTGATACCTCCCCTAATGCTGAGGAGTGGTACATTAGGGAATTCCCCATAGCGGTCAATGATAGAAATATCTCCCATAGACCAGGAGTACCAAAAAATATCCGAGTGATAAAGTGACATTATCCTTTACGACCAACCCAAACCTTGTTCATTATTCAATACTAATTGAAAAAGGTGTGAAATAAACCACCTAGACAACAATGGTATGCAACAGATAAAAACCCCTCTTCTCTTCATGGTACGGGTGTGGAGGGAATGCAAGATATCTCCAAGCACAGTAGGTACAAGATTACAGGAGAGAAAAACCTTGACAGCATTAACATCTATGAGCAAGTCCGAATTAGGGAACAATACTAACCCATACATTAGAAGAGCTAGGACTTCTTCAAAAGCTTGGAAATCCAAATCATCCCAAAACAATTGAGCCTTTTCTAGTAGAAACTTGACTAGAAAACCCTTGACTCCGCTTCTCGTTTCCCAATTGGATATAATGTTGGACCGTTTCATATGCAAGGCTACTGCAATAACCTCTGGTTTTGGAGCCTCCTCTAAACCAGCGAAAGGCATCTGATCCAGAATGGGTACACCCAATAATTGAGAGAACTCTTCCATGGTGGGTACCAACTGATAATCGGGAAATGTGAAGCAATGGTGTTTGAGGTTAAAGAACTGAAAGAGTACCCCCATCATCTTCTCATCAAAGCTTGAGGTAACCAGGTTGAGAAGTCGACCATATTTCTTGGTGAACGAGGAAGTCTCAGGAACCCTTGATACTATTTGTTTGAGTTGGAGACGTATTCTCACAAAGTTGATTCAGATGGTATTTCTATGAACGGATGCCATGATCTGCAAAATAGAACAAAGATAAATTCCCTTGGTTCTTGAAATGGTTAGTGAAATGAATATGGATGTTATGATGCATGATATTATGTTTGAACAATTTAATCACACGCAAGAGAATCACACAAGTCCTTAGGTTTAGGCTTGCATGGGGTTTATAGGTGAGTACCCTCTTGAAGTTTAGTTGGTTCAACCTGTCTTAGAAAAGTAACCGGGTTCTAAGGAGTCTCAATATCACTGATCTTTCTTTATCAGGCATTGTTTCAACTCAAGTAATCTTTTCTCGCAGCCGAAATATCCCGAAAGTCCGATCTCAATGAGTGTAGCATCGAGTATCAACCAATCCTCAGCTTTATATTAAGGCCGGCTACCTCATTACTTTCTGTTGTACCCCAAAATTTGCCCTCCCATTTTCATCAATATTTTCTCACCACAAGACCCTTGGAGCTCAAGATCAAGCTAGGGTTTGCTCTGCTCAAGACTCCTCCTTGCACTGTTGGCCCGAATTAGGGTTTGAGTTTGCACAAAGATGTTTTGCCCTAAAATGCCCAAGATAACTTTCATGCTTCATGTTGGACTCACAAATTTATCCATACCAAGTTTCAAGCCTTGATTCCAATCTTTGCCCAGTCAATTGGACAATTGACCTAAAAATCAGCTATATTGGGGAAAAAGTCAACTATGGCCAATTGACAGTCAAACCTCATGAAATTTGACCCACATCAACATTATGAACTCATATGGACCATTTGATCAAGTTTGGATCATAATTCCACAAGAAATTTGATCAGATCATCAAAAGGGCAAAATGGTCATTTTTAGGGTTTTGACTGCACAAAGGCAATTTTTGACTGTTTGACCTAGCCAATGGCAAACCAAGCTCACATATGGACTCAAGGACTCAATGGCATGGTCTTGACACATTCAACAAGTTCAAAAGATCCCAAATGCACAAGATTGACAGATGAATTTTCCAGTCAACTGAGCAAAATTTGTCTGTATACTGAAAAGTCAAACTTTGACTTTTTGGTCAAAATCAATTGCCAAGATTCATTTTTCATCAAGACATGTCAAATTATGAAACTTGTTCATCAAGAAATAAAAAATCACAAATTAGGGTTTAAAATGAAGAAATTTCATAACTTAGAATTTTTCTAAGTTATGAAAATTCCTAATTTTTTCCTAACTTTATCCCATCTTTTCATTAAGATACATTTGGATTCAAACAAAACTCAAAACATGAAAGTTATAGCACATTGCAAAATCTACAACTTTGATTCACAAAGTTTCCTCAAAAGAAGCTTGTAGCTCAAGTTATGATTTTTGGAATAGGGGTGCAAATCATTCTTAACTTAGAAATATTTTGACCTATTCTAGGCATGATTTTTGCCTAACTTCATGACCACTTTTCACATGCTTCCACTTGGAATTTCAACTTTAATTACAAATATGGATTGTAGTACACATTCAAATATTTCCAAAATGTCAAAGAACTTCTCAAACACCCTTGTGGTTAGGGAGAATCGAATTTGTCAATATAGGCAAAAGTCACTTTGTTCATGAGCCATTTTCATGTTCATACACTTTGCAATTTTTCAAGTCAGCTTGCACAAGCTAGTTACAAGCATCTAATACTTTTCTTACTCAATAATTAAATGCCAATCCATTGTGCCAAAATGTTATTTTGTGCATTTGGTCATTACATGAAGAATTAAGCCATATTTGGAAAAAGTGACTTAGCCATTTTTGAAAAGGTGAACTTTATGTCAAGTTTACAATCTATGAGGTACAATGCAGATCTTTGAGGCACAAGTTCATGAGCAAAGTCCACTGATCAAGAGTGATTTATGCAGCATACTTGAGGGGCCTGTGGTAGCCTACATTCCAACTTGGCATTTTTAACTTAAGATAGAAGCAACTTTGCAAATACAACATCATCTCTCATTCCTGCAAGAACCAGCCAAGGCAAAGTTTGTAAACACATTCCATACATCATAACTGAGCTAAGACACGACCTAACCACCTTCAATACCTCCCCATTCACAGAAACACCATTGAACTGCACAAAACAGGGCATCCCTGCAGTTTGAGTTGCACAACTCAATCCATTCGTGCGCCTTGGCCAAAACCACCTCAAACACCTTCCATAACATCCATACAAACTATCCCAAGCATTGGACACGAACTGTAACCTCCCTAACATCATTTGCCATTTTCACTTTTCTCTCTTGCAGGTTGACTTCTGTAGCTTGATATAGCAAGATTCAAAGCACACCAAGCATTGGAATAGCATCCCTGGACTTCAAGCAAGCTGTACAAGTCCTCACATTACCTTGAAAGTGCCTCCATTGTTGTACACATTTCAAGCTGAATAGGTAAGTTTTTGAACTTCTATCTCTCTATCCATGCATATTTAGTCTTAGGTTTGTGAAGAAGTTATGTCCTACTCATGGCCCTAAAGCTACCTGTATTCTCACTTTTCATTTATATTGTGTGTGTTAAGAGAATTTGGAACCTGAACATTAGGAAAAAGTTAGGTCAAGAATTGGGGGAGAAGAAATTCTCTCTCATTTCTGAGAGTTAGATCAAGTTCTTGGTATGTATGGATTCGTGTTTTGATGCTTGACATTTTTGGTGTTATGAGTTTTGCTTGAAAGTTCAAGAATCAGGAGTTGTGATTGAAGCAAAGAAGCGCGCGAATTTTCAAACAAAACTGTCTGGAGGTTGAAGACAACCTCTTTGGGCTGGGCCTGTGTTGTTCTTTCTATTTGCACCACTCATTTTCCACTTACACCCCCTTGGCCCATTGTGTTTATTTTTATCATTTTTTTGATTTTCTCTTTTTGTTTCTGACTTGTTTATTTTTGTTAAAATATAAAAAATATAAAAAACATTTTTTCAACCTTTTTTGCATTTTATTTTAATTTTTATTTGTTTTATTTGAGTTTGTACATATAAATAAATAAATACCTCTTTTATGTAAAATACTAAAAATAATACTAATACATTTTTATTTTCTGATTTTTTATTTTATTTTATCTCTTGAAAACATTTTCTAAAAAATATACTTTTTTTTTGTAAATAATAAATATTTGTATTTTTGTACATATTTAATATATTTAATAAATAATATAAATACTTATATATTTATTAGAATATTTAGGATAAAAATACAAAAATAACACATTTTTATTTTTATTAATACTTAACTTAAAAAATCACTTTTTTACACTATACTTCCTTTTTATTTATTTTTTGTACATAATTAATAAATGTTGTATATAATAAATAATTAATACCTATTTATTTGCAAAATTAGGGTTTTTGCCCTAAACATGAAAAATCCAAAAAAATTATACTTTTTATTTTTGTTTATTTGACACATAAAAATACTTTTTACATACATATAAAAATCATCTTTTGCATCTTGCATATTTATTGTATTTTTATTTAATTATTGTATATTAAATAATTTGTATAATTCAATTTGGATGTAATAGTTTAGATTTAATTTTTCTTGCTAAATATCCCCATTTGAACATTTGTACCCCCCATCCCATAATTTGTGTTGTAATAATTTAGGACCTTTAAATTCCGCATTTAAAAGCTTTCTAAATATGCCATGATAGACTTAGGGTTTTGTATGCAAAAATCAACCAACAATAGTTTGACCTAATTCAAAGATAACAAAGCATGAAAATGGACAACACTAATCACACTTGCACCCCTAGGGTTACTCCACTTGTTGCCTTCAATAATGGGCCATGTTGCATGTTGGGTGTCTTTGGCAAAACAAAAACAAATCAAATGATCATAGTCCCTCGACGACGCTTTCGAAAGTTGCCTAAAAATGATCAAGTCCCTTAAAGGAAAAGTTGTCCAAAGACACTTGGCACCATTGCAATCATGGTCTAAACGATGACCCGCGCCCGTCCCGCTCACATCCTAACACAAGATTATCCACCAAATACAATGGTGGAACAAAATTGTTAAAAGGGTTAAAACATAGCAAAGATCTTTGAGTAAATTTAGGGGTAGACAACTCTTGGTTACTTGCCAACTTGCAAAACAAAAACACTTGCCTATTTTTCAAAACCACACATCACAACACACTTTCAAAAACAACCTTCAAAAACATTGAAAACTTTTCAAAAGATAGTACACCTTTGTATACATCCCAACATGGATCATTACAAAGGTTGCCACCACATTGGCCTCTTTTCAAAAAATTTTCAAACACACACACACAAAGCACCATTTCAAACAATTGAAAATCAAGGCAAGTTGATCTAAGCAAGTAACTAAGAGCCCATGGATAACCATGGATAGAAAGGGTGCTAATACCCTCCCTTTCTATAATCTACTCCCCGAACCCAAGAAAACATCTCAAAGGTTTTTGCTGTGCTTTTTTAAACTTTCCTTAGGATAAAATAAAAAGTCGGTGGCGACTCTTGCTCAGTCGAAACATTTGCGAAAATAAATGCAAAACCCAAGTCAGTTCTCCCACCGTATCACATAAATGGCGACTCTGCTGGGGACAACTTAAAAGTGGAGTAACCTTAGGACTCAGATCACTTTGTTTTTAATTGCTTGCTTTGTTTGCTTTTATATTTGTGGGCTTTGCATCGGAGTTTCATAGATCCTAACCCGGATCTGGGGAATACCCTTTTAGGTAGCGTAAGCTGTGAGGGACCTGTCCGGCGTAGACCGACATGGGTGAAGCAGTGACTACGTTGGTGTGACACCTTGGTCTGTATCGATATCCCTTGTGTTGCAACGAGGAGAATATGGGTCTTCTAAGGAGTCATTAAACACCAACCGACCTTAGAACCCTAAATTGACCTAACTTGGCCATAGAACAGTAGCAGTATGCTACACTCATTGAGGCTAAACTCTCGCGATGGTTCTGGCCGCAAGAAAAGATTGCGATGCTGGAGTTATGACCGATTAAGGGTAGTCAATGATATTGAGATTCTCTAGAACCCGGTTACTTTTGATAGGACAGGTCTTAACCAACGAAACTAAAAGAGGGTAATACCTAAACTTCATGCTGGCCTAAACCCTAAGGGTTGTCTTGTGTGACTTGTGTGCCTTATCATGCTTGCCTTTGTGAATATTTGTGGTGTGCTTTATCATAACATCATACCATCATACCATTGCATGCATCCTGCATAAGGACTGACCCATTTCAAAGACAAGAGGGTTTCATCTTTGCTCTGTTTTGTAGGACATCATGATGCCCGTGCGTAGGAATACTATCCGGCTCAACTTTGTTCAACCACCTACTTTGCTTAAGGATTTGGTTGATAGGATTCCAAACACTACTTCCTTCATCAAGAGGCATGGTTCTCTCCTTGGGTTAGTCACTTCAAAGTGGGACCAACAACTGATGAGTGTCCTGACCCAGTTTTATGATCCCCTGTACCATTGCTTCACCTTTCAAGACTTCCAGCTGGTCCCTACCCTGGAAGAATTCTCTGATTTGCTTCGTATCCCTGTTTTGGAGCAGACTCCATTCACTGGTTGGGAGAAGACTCTTAGGCTTGAAGAGATTGTTGCACTCCTTCCCTTGACCAAAGAAGAGGTAGTGGCTAACTAGGAAACTAGAAGTTGTGTTAAGGGCTTTTTGGCTAAGTTTCTGATCGGTAAAGCTAACAGTTTTTGGAATAACTTAGACTTCAAGGCGTACGAAGACATTCTGGCTCTCTTAATCTATGGTCTAGTATTGTTTCCAAATCCTGATAACTTTGTCAATGTCAATGCCATAAGGATCTTCATGTCTCGGAACCCTGTACCCACTCTCTTGGGTGATATCCTACAACAGCTCTATGCTCGCACTGCCCGCAGACGTGGAACTCTGTGGTGTTGTTCTCCTTTGTTAGTGAGGTGGTTTATTTCGCACCTCCCTAAGTTCGTGCTGAAGAATGAAGAAGGAAAAGGTTGGGCTCATAGGTTAATGTCTCTCACTGATAATGACATCATTTGGACTCTCAGAGGTTTGGATAAGGTAGCCATTATTGATCGTTGCAGAGAATATCCTAATGTTCCATTGATCGGTACCCAGGGAGGAATCTCTTATAATCCATGTTTAGCTCTCCGTCAGTTTGGAAGAGCCAGAAGAGCAGGGCCTCATGAGATGTTGGTTCCTCACTTCAGTTTTGAATTTCAGGTAGGCAGTGACAAACTGCGCCATGGATTCATTAAGGCTTGGGACAGAATTCACAAAGCTGACCCACATGAGTTGGGACCGAAGACTTCTCTACCAATGGAACCCTACTGCAGATGGGTCCGCATCCGTGCTCAGAAGTTAGGTATGCCATACGAAGCTGCCAGGCCTGTCATTCTTGAATTTACTGATGAAGACGGGGTTCCTCCAAGTGTCCTCCCACCTCAGATACCCACTGATGTTGATACACTAAAGAGATCTTGGGCGCAACTACAGGAAGAACGAGATTTTTATCGGGAAAAGTTCAACGAACAGGAGCAAAATATCCAGAAGCTGACTAAGCAATTTGAGGAGGAGCGGATCCTGAACGACTATATCCGTACTGAGAAGAGGAGGCCATGGGAGCACTGATGAGCTTTGGATGTTTCTTTTACAGTTTTTGTTATCTTTTCAGTATTTTCATTTTGTAATGCCCGAGGGCAAGTTGTTGAACAATTTAAAGTTTGAATTTAATGAAGTGTGTTTACTTTTTGTCTACAAAGTCGAATCCCGATTGTCTTTAAAAGCATAAATCATAAACATCTCATTGCATCATATGCATAACAGGTACCTTTCTTCTACAGGTTGCTTAATCTTCTTCGCTGTTTATTTCAGCACTCAATCATCATGTCTTCTGAGCCTACTACCGAACAAGCTATCAAGGCCCTCCAGGCCCAGAACACCCAGTTTCAGAAGCTGGTCATGAGCTTAGCCCAGGGTCAACAGGAGTTGAAGACTCTGCTCTTGAAGAAGAAGAAGAAGAAGAAGAGGACTGTGCTGTTTAACACTGGACGGAGGTTTGGGAATACACTACAGAATGAAGTTGATCAAGCTACTTCCTCTGTAGGGAGAGCTACTCCCCAAGAAGGAAGGGTTCCTAGTCCCGCGGTCTCCGACAACGAGACGGATTACAATGACGAACAGTACCCTCCTGCCGAAGACAGGTACAAGCAACTAGAGGACCGTTTAAGTGCCATGGAGATTCAAAATGTGCCGGGACTGGATATTGGATATCTAGGTTTATCTTCTGGGGTGGTGATCCCACACAAGTTCAAGGCACCTGCCTTTGTGAAGTACGACGGGGCTTCCTGTCCTAAGCTGCATCTCAGATCATATGTAAGGAAAATCCAACCTTACACTGCAGACAAGAACCTGTGGATTAATTTCTTCCAGGATAGCCTTTCGGGGTCTCAACTCGAATGGTTCTATCAGCTGGATAGAGCCAGTATCCGAAACTGGGAGGACTTGGCTACTGCCTTTTATAAGCAATATCAGTACAATTCTGACCTCGCTCCCACGCGTACCCAACTCCAGGGTATGTCACTAGGGACGGGCGAAGGATTCAAGGAGTATGCGCAAAAGTGGAGGGACCTGGCTGACAGGGTGCAGCCACCGCTGACTGATCGTGAACTTGTTGACATGTTCCTGGGGACCCTGTCTGGTCCGTTCTTCAATCATCTGATTGGTAATTCTTCTGCTGGGTTTACAGATTTGATCTTGACTGGTGAGAGAATAGAAGCTGGTATCAAGTCGGGGAAGATACAGAAAGGTGCCTCTGCGAGTACTGAAAAGAAGCCCTTCAAGAAGGAAGCCAATGCTGTTTATGGTCCCAGAAGACAAATTAAACCGGAACGCCGCCAAGCTATCAATGCATTGGTGATTTCAAAACCTGCTGCTGCTCCTCAGCAATACAACCAACCAAGGGGTGAGAGACCTAAAAGGCAGTACACTCGGCTCAGTATGACCCTGTCTCAGATATTGCCGCAACTACTGTCAACCAATCTGGTAACTGTCAAAGAAGCTCCAAAGTTAGTGAACACAGCTTCTCGAAAGTACAACCCCAACGCCCGTTGCGCTTATCACTCTGATAGCCCGGGGCATACTACGGACGATTGCTAGGCTCTGAGGAATAAGGTTCAGGACCTTATTGATGCTAAAGAAATACAGTTTGAGGCGCCCGAGAGGCCCAATGTTGTGACTGCTCCCATGCCCCAGCATGGAGTGAATGCTGTTGAAGAAGACCGGTATGTAGCCTCCGTGGAAGAGATTGTTACTCCGTTATTGACCATCAAGAGGAACCTGTTGCTAGCCGGTTTATTTTCGGGGTGTGGTAAGGGTTGCCTTCTATGTGCTGTTTCACCTGGTAGTTGTCCTTTGCTGAAATCAGGTATCCAAAGCTTGATAGATAGCAAATAAATCTTGTTCGAAAAGATTGTTGTTCCTGCTGTCCCTGCTGAAGAAGTTTCTATCGTCACTATTTTCAACAACCCTCCTAAGGCTCCTTCAAAGAAGCCTGTCAAAATCATGTCCACTCAAAAGATTGCTCCTATCATCATCACTGTTCCGGGGCCTCTCCCTTATACATCCGACAAGGCTGTCCCATGGCACTATGGGGCATATGTTTATGTGCTTGGAGTTAAACAAGAGTTTGATACTAGTACCGGTGTCAGTAACATCACCGGGCCTGCCAAAATTACTCACAGTGGTAGGCTGTTCTCGCCAGATATTGCGCCACCAGTTATTCAAAAACCTCTTATCATCACACCTGCAAGTGTGCCTGCTTCCCTTCCTAATCAAGTTCCTATTTCTACCCCTGCTGCCGAGTCATCTGACGCTCGGGGCAAAGGGATTGCTACTGATTTGCCTGCCCTGACGGAGGCACCAAAGACAACCACTGTTGAAGCTTCCCAGCAAGAGATGGAATAGATTCTCAAGATCATTAAGAAAAGTGATTACAATGTAGTTGAGCAGTTGGGGCACACCCCATCAAAGATTTCTATGCTATCACTGTTGTTGTGTTCAGAGGCCCATGCCAAGGCTCTGATTTCCTTCCTGAAAACGGCCCATGTGCCACAAGAAACGTCTGCTGATCAATTTACCGATTGTGTGGCCAACTTGACTGCCGATAATGGTTTGGGCTTCTCTGACGCCGATCTGACCGCCAAAGGAAAGAA
The DNA here is from genome assembly GCA_948472305.1 of Vicia faba. Classification (NCBI taxonomy): domain Eukaryota; kingdom Viridiplantae; phylum Streptophyta; class Magnoliopsida; order Fabales; family Fabaceae; genus Vicia; species Vicia faba. The sequence goes on along the minus strand of OX451741.1, from coordinate 1,362,061,276 downwards.
CCATAATGCTGCCCTGCATGTCTCCATTGAATGCAGGGGCACTACTCTTGCCCATGTGTTGGTAGACACCGGTTCTTCATTAAACGTCTTACCCAAGAAGGCCCTAGACAGGCTGGATTGTGAGGGTTTGGAGCTCAAGCCAAGTAACATTGTTGTCCGGGCCTTTGACGGTTCGAAAAGGATGGTACATGGGGAAGTTGACATCCCAATCAGGGTTGGTTCTCAAGTCTTTGATTCTACTTTCTATGTGATGGACATCCGACCATCCTATTCTTGTTTGCTGGGTCGTCCATGGATCCACAAGGCTGGAGCTGTAACCTCCACACTACATCAGAAGCTGAAGTACCCGGTCAGAGGGAAGATTGTTATAGTTCAAGGGGAGGAAGAATATATGGCCAGCCACCTCAACTCGTTCCGGTACATAGAGATGGATGGGGAATTCATTGAGACCCCCTTTCAACACTTTGAAGAGGTGCCTCATACATTGGCAGCAGCAGAAACTGTGATTGAAGACCCTCCTTTGAAGATGGCTTCCTTGAAGGATGCCCGGGCTGTTATGGAGAAGGGTGAGTGCACAAACTGGGGCCGACTTCCTGATTTCACTCTGAAGACCGACAAGTTTGGTTTGGGCTTCACTGCAGAGGCTCAGAGGGCTGTTCGTAAGGCAAGGATTGGAAGACCTCCTGTGTTCATCACCAACCTGGGAGTAAATGCTATTGAAGACGACATGGAGGAATCTAAATTCGATAGTTGGATCTACCCAACAACCGACGGTGGACCAAGCAACTGGACTGCCAAAGACTTCACACCTATTACTTTTGTCACTCAGTAATGAACTCTTTTGTTTTGAATTTGTAACAGACAATATGTTGAAACTTTTATGGCCCGGTGTCTTACCCGAGGCACCGTGGCTTCATTTGTGAGGGCTTTTGTGTGTCATTTTCATATATCATCAATAAAAACATTGGACGTTTGTTGCATTTCAAAATCTTGCGCTCCTTTTCTTTCTTTATTATATATTGCAAAACAGCTATATTTACACACACTCACTTATACAGGTTCCAATCCACTCTGGATCTCATTGGTAACGACTCTGCTACTGCCAGTTATGACTTCGAAAATCCGATCAACTTAGTCGAAGATGAAGGTGAAGATGATTGCGAAGTGCCTGGTGAGCTTGCAAGACTGCTACTCCAAGAAGAGAGGGCCATTCAGCCACATGAAGAGCCAGTGGAAACGGTAAATCTGGGTACTGAAACAGACAGAAAGGAAGTCAAGATTGGTGCCAATCTAGAGCTCAGTGTGAAACAACGGTTGATTCAGATGCTGCATTACTATGTGGAAATCTTTTCCTGGTCTTACCAAGACATGCCTGGGTTGGAAACCGACATTATGGTTCATCACCTGCCTACCAAGGAAGATTGCCCTCCGGTTAAACAGAAGGTCCACCGTATGCGTCCAGAAATGTCCGAGAAAATCAAAGCTGAGGTTATGAAACAATTTGATGCCGGGTTTCTAGCAGTGACTTCTTATCCTCAGTGGGTTGCCAACGTGGTTCCAGTGCCGAAGAAGGATGGTAAGGTCCGAATGTGTGTTGATTACAGGGATTTGAACAGGGCCAACCCTAAGGATGATTTCCCTCTGCCTCATATCGACGTCCTGGTTGACAACACTGCTCAGCATAAAGTATTCTCCTTCATGGACGGTTTCTCCGGTTATAATCAAATCAAGATGGCTCCTGAAGACATGGAGAAGACCACTTTTGTTACTCAGTGGGGCACCTTTTGCTACAAGGTCATTCCTTTTGGGTTGAAAAATGCTGGGGCAACATACCAACGTGCCATGGTTTCTTTATTTCATGACATGATCCATCACGAGATAGAAGTATATGTCGATGATATGATTGCAAGGTCCCAAACTGAGGAGGAACACCTTGACCATCTACGAAAGCTGTTTGATTGTCTGAAGTTGTACAAGCTGAGGTTGAACCCAAACAAGTGCACCTTTGGGGTGAGATCTGGAAAATTGCTAGGCTTCGTCGTAAGCGACAAAGGTATTTAAGTGGACCCTGCCAAAGTGAAAGCCATACAAGAGATGCCAACTCCCAAGACAGAGAAGGAAGTCAGAGGCTTTCTAGGACGGTTGAACTACATTGCCCGATTCATCTCACATCTAACTGCTACCTGTGAACCAATCTTCAAGCTGCTGAAGAAAGATTAAGTAGTACGTTGGAACGATGAATGTCAGGCCGCTTTCGAAAAGATCAAAGAGTATCTCCAAGAGCCACCCATTCTTATGCCGCCGGTTGAAGGGAGACCTCTAATACTATACTTGACAGTACTTGACAACTCAATGGGGTGTGTGCTGGGGCAGCATGACGAGTCTGGCCGAAAAGAACACGCCATTTATTACCTTAGCAAAAAGTTTACCGACTGTGAGACCCGGTACTCACTACTCGAGAAAACTTGCTGCGCTTTGGAATGGGCTGCTCGCCGGCTGAGAGAGTATATGTTGACTCACACTACTCTATTGATTTCAAAAATGGATCCAATCAAGTACATATTCGAAAAGCCTGCCTTGTCCGGAAGAATAGAAAGATGGCAAATGATCTTGACGGAATACGACATCCAATACACGACTCAGAAAGCAATCAAGGGAAGTGTATTGGCAGACCATTTGGCGCACCAGGCAGTGGATGATTACCAGTCGATGAACTTTGAATTTCCAGACGAGGATATCATGGTAGTAACTGATTGTGAAGTACCTGGACTGGATGAAGGACCTGAGGAAGGATCCTGATGGTCTATGCACTTTGACGGAGCCTCGAATGTTTTGGGTAATGGTATCGGCGCTGTGATCATATCCCCTAAAGGCACTCATACTCCTCTCACCGCCCGGCTATGTTTCAACTGCACCAATAACATGGCGGAGTATGAAGCATGTATCATGGGTCTTCAAGCTGCAATTGACTTAAGGATCAAGTTTCTAAGTGTCTTCGGAGATTCCGCTCTCGTGATCAATCAGGTCAAAGGAGAGTGGGATACGAAACACCCAAATCTTATTCCTTACAAAGAGTATGTGCTGACGTTGATTCCCCACTTCGAGGAGATAACTTTTGAACACTTCCCAAGAGAGGAGAATCAGTTAGCGGACGCGTTGGCTACGATGTCTTCTATGTTCAAAGTCAAATGGGACAACGAGGCTCCCCGGATCATTATCTGGAAGTTGGATGAACCTGCACATTGCTGCGATCTCGAGACCGAAGAGGTAACTGAAAAACCTTGGTATCACGAAGTGAAGAGGTACCTTGAAGCTCAAGAATACCCCGAGGGTGCATCTGTTAATGACAAAAAGTTCCTGAGAAGGTTCGCTGCAAAATTCTTCCTCAGCAATGGCATTCTATACAAGAGAAACCATGATTCAACCTTACTGCGTTGTGTTGATAAGACTGAAGCAGAAAAGATCATGGCAGAGCTACATGAAGGTACCTTCGGAACACATTCCAGTGGACATACCATGGCAAAGAAAATCCTTCGGGCAGGATATTTCTGGTCCACAATGGAAGCCGACTGTTATCAGCATTCTCGAACTTGTCATAAATGCCAGATCTATGCTGATAAGGTGCACATTCCGCCGGTTCCTCTGAATGTCTTGACGACACCTTGGCCTTTTGCAATGTGGGGCATCGATATGATTGGTGAGATCAAACCAACGGCATCTAACGGGCATCGATTCATCTTGGTAGCGATTGATTATTTTACAAAGTGGGTTGAAGCAACTTCCTACGCTACCGTAACCAAGAACGTCATAGCACAGTTCATTCGGCACAACCTGATCTGTCGATACGGTGTACCTGAGAGGATCATTACGGATAATGGTACCAATCTTAACAACAAGATGATCATTGAGCTCTGCGAGCAATTCAAGATACAGCACCACAATTCTTCTCCCTATCGGCCGAAGATGAATGGGGCTGTAGAAGTAGTAAATAAGAACATCAAGAAGATTGTGCAGAAGATGACAGTGACCTGCAAATATTGGCACAAAATGTTACCGTTTGCTCTTCATGGATACCGTACCTCAGCACGGACGTCAACAGGGGCAACTCCCTTTTCCTTGGTCTATAGCATGGAGGCAGTCTTGCCTATTGAAGTCTAGATACCCTCTCTCCGGATAATGAAGGATGCAGGTTTGAGCGAAGATGACTGGATCCAGATACGGCTTGATCAATTAAACCTAATTGACAAAAAGAGACTCACTGCTATTTGTCATGGTCAGACGTACCAAAAACGGATGATCAGGGCATTTAACAGGAAGGTTAGAAGACAAGAGTATCAAGTCGGAGACCTGGTAATCAAGCGCATCATTCTTCCTCAAGGTGATCCCAGGGGAAAATGGACCCCTACGTACGAAGGGCCATTTGTGGTTAAACATATCTTCTCAGGAGGACCAATGATTCTAACCACCATGGATGGTGACGACCTTCCTCACCCCGCCAATGCAGACATAGTAAAAAGATACTACGCATGATCAAAGACCCGCTAGGTTGACACACCTAGGCAAAAATAAGGGCTTCCCGGCGAACCAAAAGGGTTCGGGCAAAAATAAGGGATGAAATGAAAAAAATCTGTACACCCGGCAAGTCGAAAACCTGAAAAGGCGACTTGGGCAAAAATGGGTATCCCGGTGGACTGAAAACCCGAAAGGGCGGTCCAGGCAAAAGTTAGGGATAAAGCGTAATACTATGTCTCATTGGATCACCTTGCATCCAGAATTCGGCATCAACTATCGGGCTCAGATGACTCCAATCAATCAGCTTCATCTTTAACTAAGCAACATAGTGGTGAGACGCTTGAAGACATAAAGGCGATAGCAGAGTTGGAACCCAGTGGGATTATTTTTCACATAGCTGTTTTGTTTCCTTTTCAAATTTGTATAAACTCTATGTTACTCGGCGGCGTTCTCTTACTAGGATGTCAGCCTCCTGTACATAAAACGCCTATTTACAGGCAAATTTCAAAATCAATACAAGTTTCATTTTTCAGACAAATTGCCAATTGTTTTTCCTTTATCTGTTCTGTTTTGTAAAGAACGTCCAATGTTCATTTTTGATATATGCATTTGACATTAATTGCTAATCATGAATATTTGCATGCGAAACAAAGGACTAATTACTAATGACATCATAAACAGGGGCAATATAAAGAATTGTCTAAGCGATCTAGTTGCTTTGTCCACCAAGGTACCAAGGTAAGTTCAGCTGAAGAACGTGACCAAGTTACCTCAACTCCCCACAGAGTAAGACAAGATTTCAACAATACTCTCCCCAAGCAGAGTTAGTCTACTGTCAGCCTTAAGAAAGTTGGCTATCCCCAGAAGATCTCAATATTCTCCAGCGGAGTATAGACATTCCTCAACAAGCATCCCTGGCAGTCTTAATATAAGATTGTTCCCTGGCGGAATACAGACACCCCAGTGGAACCATTCCCCAGTACAATATAAAGGTCCCCCAGGAGAGTGGAATCCATATCCCCAGTAGATTCTGAAGCTTATCCCCAGTAGATTCTGGAAGCTTATCCCCTGCAGAGTATGAACGCATCTCCCCAGCTTCATTCAAAGGTTATTTCCCACCAGGGTATAACTGGGTTATCTTCAGCTAATTACCACGGAAAGATCGTCCTCGGCAAAATTCTTCCTATCCCCAGCAGAGTTCATCAAATTCCCTAACATAACATATCAGTGGAATCCCCAGCAGAGCTCTCATCAAAACCTCAGCAAAGTATATCTTCCCACAGAGTAATACCCCGCAGAGTAATCTCTTCACCTATTTTATTCCCCTCAGAGTAATCTCTCCAACAAGTTTATTCCCCAACGGAGTCATCTTCTCCTACCGGTTTATTCTTGCAACCATCATCCCCAGCGGAAGCGAAGAACTCTACTCTTCAACATCAGCCCAAGATTTGATTTCCCGACGGTCGTCAAGGATTTACTTTCCTAGAAAAAAACACATTCATATACATTCTTCACATTATCATACACCATGACGCATGCATATACGCATCATATCACACGATCTCATCTATTCTTGAGAACATCAACATCATGCATCTCATACATCATGACATTGCATACAACTAATGTCTCGCCTTTTCAGGAAAAAGGACAATCCAAAGATGATTACTATCAACTATCGCAATTCCAGATTCGATACCTGTATCTAGCCAGGGCATATCTGTGAGTGATTGATTGTAGATTCGATACCTGTATCCAGCCAGGGCATATCTGCACGAGGAGTTTAGAGATTCGATACCTGTATCCAGCCAGGGCATATCTGTAGACAACAAATTCCAGATTCGACACCTGTATCTAGCCAGGGCACATCTATAGACGACAAATTCCAGATTTGACACCTGTATCCAGCCAGGGCATATCTGAAGACGACAATTTCCAGATTCGATTCCTGTATCTAGCCAGGGCATATTTGTAGACGACCAATTCCAGATTCGACACCTGTACCCAGCCAGGGCATATCTGTAGACGACCAATTCCAGATTCGATTCCTGTATCTAGCCAGGGAATATCTGTGAGTGATTGATTGTAGAGTCGATACCTGTATCTAGCCAGGGCATATCTGCATGAAGATTTTAGAGATTTGATTCCTGTATCCAGCCAGGGCACGTCTATAAGCAACCTTTTGAAGTTCCGGATTCGATTCCTGTATCTAGACAAGGCACATCTGTGAGCAACTATTTGTAGATTCGATACCTGTACCCAGCCAGGGCATATCTGCATGAAGAGTTTGAAGATCAACACCTGTAACAGGCCAGGAAACCATCTTCCTTTCTCAAAATACGCAAGTTCTCGCTAAGGAATCTCTTATGCGATCACCATCTTTCCAAATGGCATCTATAAGCCCATTCCCGACAAGGTTCTGTCACGTCTCCAGATGGCATCTATAAGCCCGTCCTCCTATCCACCATCTCTCCAAATGGCATCTATAAGCCCATTCCCGCCATCACACTGCTGATACTCTACTATGCGAGTGCAAATTTCAGGGCACTCTAGTGTCCAATCTCCTTTTACCCTCGAGTCGCGAAAGGCAAACTTGCCAATCTAACTCTTCAGGTTCAAGAAGATTTAACAGGGGCAACTGTTGTACCCCAAAATTTTCCCTCCCATTTTCATCAATATTTTCTCACCACAAGACCCTTGGAGCTCAAGATCAAGTTAGGGTTTGCTCTGCTCAAGACTCCTCCTTGCACTGTTGGCCCAAATTAGGGTTTGAGTTTGCACAAAGATGTTTTGACCTAAAATGCCCAAGATAACTTTCATGCTTAATGTTGGACTCACAAATTTATCCATACCAAGTTTCAAGCCTTGATTCCAATCTTTGCCCAGTCAATTGGACAGTTGACCTAGAAATCAACTATATTGGGGAAAAAGTCAACTGTGGCCAATTGACAGTCAAACCTCATGAAATTTGACCCACATTAACATTATGAAATCATATGGACCATTTGATCAAGTTTGGATCACAATTCCACAAGAAATTTGATCAGATCATCAAAAGGGCAAAATGGTCACTTTTAGGGTTTTGACTGCACAAAGGCAATTTTTGACTGTTTGACCTAGCCAATGGCAAACCAAGCTCACATATGGACTCAAGGACTCAATGGCATGGTCTTGACACATTCAACAAGTTCAAAAGATCCCAAATGCACAAGATTGACAGATGAATTTTCCAGTCAACTGAGCAAAATTTGACTGTATACTGAAAAGTCAAACTTTGACTTTTTGGTCAAAATCAATTGCCAAGATTCATTTTTCATCAAGACATGTCAAATTATGAAACTTGTTCATCAAGAAATCAAAAATCACAAATTAGGGTTTGAAATGAAGAAATTTCATAACTTAGAATTTTTCTAAGTTATGAAAATTCCTAATTTTTTCCTAACTTTGTCCCATCTTTTCATCAAGATACATTTGGATTCAAACAAAACTCAAAACATGAAAGTTATAGTCCATTGCAAAATCTACAACTTTGATTCACAAAGTTTCCTCAAAAGAAGCTTGTAGCTCAAGTTATGATTTTTGGAATAGGGGTGCAAAACATTCTTAACTTAGAAATATTTTGACCTATTCTAGGCAGGATTTTTGCCTAACTTCATGACCACTTTTCACATGCTTCCACTTGGAATTTCAACTTTCATTACAAATATGGATTGTATTACACATTCCAAGCTTTCCAAAATGTCCAAGAACTTCTCAAACACCCTTGTGGTTAGGGAGAATCAAATTTGTCAATATAGGCAAAAGTCACTTTGTTCATGAGCCATTTTCATGTTCATACACTTTGCAATTTTTCAAGTCAGCTTGCACAAGCTAGTTACAGGCCTCTAATCCTTTTCTTACTCAATAATTAAATGCCAATCCATTGTGCCAAGATGTTATTTTGTGCATTTGGTCATTACATGAAGAATTAAGCCATATTTGGAAAAAGTGACTTAGCCATTTTTGAAAAGGTGAACTTTATGTCAAGTTTACAATCTATGAGGTACAATGCAGATCTTTGAGGCACAACCTAACTGAGCTAAGACACGACCTAACCACCTTCAATACCTCCCCATTCACAGAAACACCATTGAACTGCACAAAACAGGGCATCCCTGCAGTTTGAGTTGCACAACTCAATCCATTCGTGCGCCTTGGCCAAAACCACCTCAAACACCTTCCATAACATCCATACAAACTATCCCAAGCATTGGACACGAACTGTAACCTCCCTAACATCATTTGCCATTTTCACTTTTCTCTCTTGCAGGTTGACTTCTGTAGCTTGATATAGAAATATTCAAAGCACACCAAGCATTGGAATAGCATCCCTGGACTTCAAGCAAGCTGTACAAGTCCTCACATTGCCTTGAAAGTGCCTCCATTGTTGTACACGTTTCAAGCTGAACAGGTAAGTTTTTGAACTTCTATCTCTCTATCCATGCATATTTAGGCTTAGGTTTGTGAAGAAGTTATGTCCTACTCATGGCCCTGAAGCTACCTGTATTCTCACTTTTCATTTATATTGTGTGTGTTAAGAGAATTTGGAACCTGAACATTAGGAAAAAGTTAGGTCAAGAATTGGGGGAGAAGAAATTCTCTCTCATTTCTGAGAGTTAGATCAAGTTCTTGGTATGTATGGATTCGTGTTTTGATGCTTGACATTTTTGGTGTTATGAGTTTTGCTTGAAAGTTCAAGAATCAGGAGTTGTGATTGAAGCAAGGAAACGCGTGAATTTTCAAACAAAACTGTCTGGAGGTTGAAGACAACCTCTTTGGGCTGGGCCTGTGTTGTTCTTTCTATTTGCACCACTCATTTTCCACTTACACCCCCTTGGCCCATTGTGTTTATTTTTATCATTTTTTTGATTTTCTCTTTTTGTTTCTGACTTGTTTATTTTTGTTAAAATATAAAAAATATAAAAAACATTTTTTCAACCTTTTTTGCATTTTATTTGAATTTTTATTTGTTTTATTTGAGTTTGTACATATAAATAAATAAATACCTCTTTTATGTAAAATACTAAAAATAATACTAATACATTTTTATTTTCTGATTTTTTATTTTATTTTATCTCTTGAAAACATTTTCTAAAAAATATACTTTTTTTTTTGTAAATAATAAATATTTGTATTTTTGTACATATTTAATATATTTAATAAATAATATAAATACTTATTTATTAGAATATTTAGGATAAAAATACAAAAATAACACATTTTTATTTTTATTAATATTTAACTTAAAAAATCACTTTTTTACAATATACTTCCTTTTTATTTATTTTTTGTACATAATTAATAAATGTTGTATATAATAAATAATTAATACCTATTTATTTGCAAAATTAGGGTTTTTGCCCTAAACATGAAAAATCCAAAAAAATTATACTTTTTATTTTTGTTTATTTGACACATAAAAATACTTTTTACATACATATAAAAATCATCTTTTGCATCTTGCATATTTATTGTATTTTTATTTAATTATTGTTTATTAAATAATTTGTATAATTCAATTTGGATGTAATAGTTTAGATTTAATTTTTCTTGCTAAATATCACCATTTGAACATTTGTACCCCCATCCCATAATTTGTGTTGTAATAATTTAGGACCTTTAAATTCCGCATTTAAAAGCTTTCTAAATATGCCATGATAGACTTAGGGTTTTGTATGCAAAAATCAACCAACAATAGTTTGACCTAATTCAAAGATAACAAAGCATGAAAATGGACAACACTAATCACACTTGCACCCCTAGGGTTACTCCACTTGTTGCCTTCAATAATGGGTCATGTTGCATGTTGGGTGTCTTTGGCAAAACAAAAACAAATCAAATGATCATAGTCCCTCGACGACGCTTTCGAAAGTTGCCTAAAAATGATCAAGTCCCTTAAAGGAAAAGTTGTCCAAAGACACTTGGCACCATTGCAATCATGGTCTAAACGATGACCCGCGCCCGTCCCGTTCACATCCTAACACAAGATTGTCCACCAAATACAATGGTGGAACAAAATTGTTAAAAGGGTTAAAACATAGCAAAGATCTTTGAGTAAATTTAGGGGTAGACAACTCTTGGTTACTTGCCAACTTGCAAAACAAAAACACTTGCCTATTTTTCAAAACCACACATCACAACACACTTTCAAAAACAACTTTCAAAAACATTGAAAACTTTTCAAAAGATAGTACACCTTTGTATACATCCCAACATGGATCATTACAAAGGTTGCCACCACATTGGCCTCTTTTCAAAACATTTTCAAACACACACACACACAAAGCACCATTTCAAACAATTGAAAATCAAGGCAAGTTGATCTAAGCAAGTAACTAAGAGCCCATGGATAACCATGGATAGAAAGGGTGCTAATACCTTCCCTTTCTATAATCTACTCCCCGAACCCAAGAAAACATCTCAAAGGTTTTTGCTGTGCTTTTTTAACCTTTCCTTAGGATAAAATAAAAAGTCGGTGGCGACTTTTGCTCAACCGAAACATTTGCGAAAATAAACGCAAAACCCAAGTCAGTTCTCCCACCGTATCACACTTTCTAATGGCCAAGTTTGTTCAACTAAGATTCTAAGGTCCGTTAGTGCTTTATGACACCACACAACGGCCCCATATTCTCCTCGATTTAACACAAGGGATATTAGTACCAACAAATGTGTCACACTAACGCAGCTATCGCTTTAACCATATCGATTTATGCTATACAGTCTCCACGATCTATTGCTGCTTACCTAAAAAAGGTGCCCCAGATCCGAGTGTAGGATCTTTACAAGTAAACCCAAACAAACCCTTAAAGATAAAGCATACAACCACACAATGTAAAGCAATTTAAAAATGAACTAAACTCTAAGTTAACCCCACTTTTTATATATTCCCCAACAGAGTCTCCAATTCTATGATACGATGGCAGAACCGCTTGTTATACTGGTTTTGCGTTTGTATTCATAAATGTTGCGGTAAGCAAGACTCGCCACCGACTTTTCTTTTATCCAACCAAGGAAAGGGTGAAAAGAACAGAAAAAAGATCTTTTGAGAGTTTTTTGAGTAAGGGGGATAGATTATGGAAAGGGAAGGTGTTAGCATCCTTTCCATCCGTTGTTATCTACGGGCTCTTAGATGCTTATCTCATTTGAAAATACCTTGTGCTTTATGTGTTTTGAAAAGTTCTTGAAATGCCAATAGTAAGGCGATTTGCTTTATGATAACTCTTGTATCAGTCCTCAAGAGTGTTGATAAAGCGTTTTGGAAAGGATTTTGAAAGTTGTTTTATATAAGTGTAAAAATTTTTTTTGAGCAAGCATCTAACAACTATCTACTTTACTCGAAAGGATTATTCTTTTCCTCTTTTCCTTTAGACAGTATTATCCTACTATCAATGAGTAGGTAGCCTTAGTCATTGTATGTTTTGAGGGACGTTCGAAGGGACGTTTTATAGTTACAAGGGCAACTGGGTAAGAAACCTTAGTAACTACCCTAGGGTTTTAAGATCATATTTATTAAGGCAACGTCGAGAGGGTCATCGAGAGATATATGATCTCTAAAACCAGAGGGTAGCCACTAAAATCTCTCACATTTCGAGAGTTGTGACTATTTTCCAAAGGCAACCAAAATGAAGATACCCTAGAGGTGCACATGTACAATTGTATTGTGTTTCAGTTATTTATCTTTTGCATTTAGGTTTTCTAGCATTTTGTTTTATTCTTTCCATACAATCCTAGTTAGCCATGCATCTAGACAGTTAATAATTCACAGTAATAAAAGTGAGGAAATGTAAATCTAGATTTTATAAAGCTTCGGGGAGGGGATTATTACAAGTCCAGACTTGCGGAAAAATAGTAAATGTCCTAGTTATTATCTATTACATCCCAGTAGGCAGTTACAAAAAATATGAAAATAAAAACGCGAAAGGTAAAAAACATGCGTGAATTGAAATGACGTCTAATCCTAAACTCACTCTAAGTTAAAAAGAGAACTCTTTTTGTTGTTTTTTTGTTTATTAAACTAAATTAAGTCTAATTATTAGATTAAAATAAAACTAAAAGAAAATTATTAATTTGAATTAATTCTAATACAACCTAATATTTTTGGTATTTGTTTGAGAAATAGAACTAAAATTGATTAGAATCTTAAGTCTATTGATTTTAAATTAAACAAAATATTAAAGTAATTAATTAATTTATTTACAAAATTAGCTTAATTAATAAAAATACTAACCTAATGTTTTTTGTGATTTTTTATTTATTTTATACTAATTAAACAAATTAATAAAATCGATAAAAGTAAAAACAAAAACTGGGGGGTGTGAAAAAAACACTAGGCCCAAGTTGTTGAAGTCCAGTGTTGTACCCCAAAATTTTCCCTCCCATTTTCGAACAAGACATGCCTCTAGAGGTCCTCAATTGCTCAAGGTTGACCAAGAATTGACCAGACAATTTTCCTCCTAAGGCATTGAACCCCTAACTAGGGTTCCAATTTTTATCAAGATGGTTGAGCTCTAAGGATCCTGAACGTTCTTCATTGTCCTAATATGTCCTCAAGATCATCCATGCCAAATTTTATGCCTTGAACTACAAGTTTGCTCAGTCAATTGCTCAAGTATTGGAAAATCAACTGTGCTAGATCAAAAGTCAACTATGGCCCATGTACAGTCAAACTTCAAGATTTTTGGTCAACATCAACATTTGAAGTGATATCCATCATTTGATCAAGGGTTGATCATGATTCCTCAAGAAATGCTCCTAATTCATCAAAAGTCAAGAATTGCTAATTAGGGTTTCTATAGGAAAAGTCAACTGAACTTTCACCAAGCATAACTTTCTCATATTTTATCAAACATTTTCCAACCAAAGCTCATTTTGAAGAGGATCCAATTCCCTACAACTTCTCTTCAGCCCACAAGTCTAAGAAATGCACCATTTGAAAGATACAAGTTCATACATTACAGGTCATTTTTAGAAAGTCAATAAAAGCCACTTTTTTCCAAGACCTTTAACATCAAGATAACATCTTCATATGCAAAATTGATAAAAAGCGGGATTGAAGTAGACATCTCGGGATTCCAAAAAAGTCCAAGATTATCATCATGAGATAAAAATTGAGCAAGTTATGGCTTGCCCAAGTTGGGAAATTTTGGGAAATTTCAAGAAATATGCATTGAGCAAAGTTGAGCTTTTAAGGCAATCGCTCATTTTTTTGGACTTCAAACATCTTCCTAAGAGTATAGAGGACTCTTAAAACCATTTTTGCATAATCTTGATTTTATTTGCATTTTATATTAATTTTATTTAATTAAAAATCAAATAAATCAAAATTATTGCAAATTATATGGATCAATATGGTTAAGGCTTGTTTTAATGCATGGAGGGGTCCCAATTTTCGTGTACAACATGTCCACATTCGTGCAAGTTTGAAAAATGGACAAAATCCCACACTTTTGGCCAAGGTTACATATTGGTATTCATGGCATTCAAATGTTTGTCTATGGCTGTTACAAGCATTAATTTTCATGTCTCCTCACTCCTCTCTATATAAAGAAGGCATTAGAAATCATCAAAGAAGCACACAGAGCCTGGAGAACCCCTACCCATTTTGCAAAAAGTATCAAATTGTAGAATTCGAATGTCATGTTCTAGCTTGCTTCAACCGAAACTAAAGATCAAAATACACTCGTGGAGGTTTCCTGAAGTGTTTGCCATCCTTACCAGCCCTTGAAACACCATGAAGCAGCTCCATCAAATCTCATGGTTTGCTTCATTTTTTAAAATTCATTTTGCTTGATTCATACAATATCAATGTATTTTAACCATGCATATTTAACCGTGTGAGTATTTGCAAGCTTTTGGTTTAGTTTGATTGTAGTTTGGGTGTCGGAATCACGTATTACCATTTCTAGGGTTTGATCCTTAGAATTGGGGATTCTCAGAACAACCAAATTTATCCCAAACTAGGGGCACTATCGTGTTCAGAAGATTGAACACAATTGATCCATGGCCTCCAAATTCATTTTTGTTACGTGTTAAGGATTTTTTGAAATTGCAGGTGCTATAGTGACAAGTGAAAAACTGTCACTATAGATGTTTTATCTAAGACGAAGTAGATTGGAGAAGATGAAGTGTGGCAGCCCCTGATTGGACAGTTCAAATAATTGCGCACATTTTTTTTATTTCCCAGATATTGACTTGCTTTTTTATATAACATTATTGTTTGCTTTGTATCAACAAATGGATGGGCAGCACAGATGACAAGGACGCGCGTATGTAAGGGAAAGGACCTGGGTTTGAATCCTAGGTCCACCAGTTTTACTTTTCTCACATATTTTCTACAGATCCAATGTTACAAGTCCAAATGCGCGTGTTATGGAGCTTTATTCTAAGCCATCAGATCACTATCTGATCCAAAACAATGCCTCTGATCTGCAGGTACATCATGAGCTATCACAAGTGTCCCTTCCTGGATCCCAGTACAAATTCTGATTTGGGCCAAGCGTTTTTGACAACAACACCTCCCATTTTTGTTTTTGATAACCAAGCCCATGTTGCCTATTTTCTTTTTTTTTATTTTGTTTATTATTTTCAAAAATCTTTTTTTAATAAACCATAAAAATCAAAAAAAGGTCATAAAAATATTATGTTAATTTTTTTTAATTAAACTATTTTTGTAAATAAATTAAATATTTATCTTGACCATTTTCTTTAAATTTAAAATTACTTAGACTTAGGATTTAATTCTTTTTTTTATTAACTTTCTTTTTCATAATTAATTTTCATTTTTCTAAATAGACCTTAGGATGTTTAATTTAAATATTTTCTTAAATAAATAAAAACCAACAAACAAAAAGATTTTCTTTTATGTTTTCAGACGTACTTTCAACTTTTCGCGCGTTTATTTCCTTTCACATTGTTTATATTATTGTAATTGTTGTATGGGATGTAATAGATGATATGTAAACTCTTTTTATTGCTTTATTTTCTTTTCCCCAATTGCTTTGGAATGTAAATGTCCCTCCCCGAAGCCATGTAATAGTCTAGATTTATACTTTCCGCATTTTACTTTTCTGTATATATTATTGCTAGTAAATTAGGCGTGCATGATAAGATTAATTAATTAACCGTTAGATCACTAACCTCAAGATAATATAACTGAAAAAACACACTTTTCACACTTGCATCCTTAGGGTATTCCTCACTTGGTTGCCTCGGAAAATAATGGCCATGTCCCTCGAACATAGGGATATCTTAGCAAAGACCCTCGGAACTAAAGTCATCAAAAAGATCATGGTCCCTAACGCCCCTCGAGTTGCCTACGAGAAATGATATTATCCCTCGATGTTGCCTATATGATGACAACCCATTCGAATACTAAGATATCCTTACATGTTGCCTTCAATGACCATAGCGTCCCTTTCGATAGTCCCTCAACATCCAACGATAGGGCTACCTACTCGCTAATAGTAGGATAGCACTATCTAAAGGAAAAGAGGAAAAGAATATCCTTTTTCGAGTAGGTAGACTGTTCTTAAATACTTGCTCAAACCTAAGTTTCCACACTTACACACTTTTCAAAACTATTTTCAAAAACACTTTATCACACTCTTGAGGACTGATACAAGAGTTACCATAAAGAAAATAAAAACTTTCAAAACACACAAACACACAAACAGTTTTCAAAATGAGCAAGTACCTAAGAGCCCATGGAAAACCACCGATGGAAAGGATGCTAATACCTTCCCTTTCCATAATCTACCCCCTTACTAAAAAAATCTCGAAAAAGGTCTTTTTCTGTTCTTTTCACCCTTTCCTTTGTTGGATAAAAGAAAAGTCGGTGGCGACTCTTGCTTACCGTGACATTTGCAAACAAAATACGCAAAACCAGTATATTAAAAAGTCGGTTCTTCCACCGTATCACACCCAGGTTTCTTGTGAATCCAGTGAGGAATGCCTTGGAGAGTACATGGTGGTCTGCGCATTTGGGTATATTGGATCTGGATCAGCTGTGCTCTGATGGCTTAGATTGATGGTTCATGATGCACACATGGGATATGCCAGCGCTGGATCTACAAATGAAACATTAGAAAAACAAAATGCATAACCTGGGTATCGAACCCAAATTTCCTCCTTGCACACTCACCTGCCTTACAACTCAGTCACTTGTTCATTCGTTTATATAAACAACATCATAACATTATATTAGAAAACATAAGTCAAATATATTTGAAAACATAAAACGCACGCGCTGACCAAAAGGGCCAATGGGAGAGAGACATGTGCAGCATCGGAGTCAGTGTTTTGGACCAGGCCGAAGTCAAAATTCCGTTTATCTTCTCCGATGGCTTAAAAAATTGAATCCTACATAAATCAGTGAAAACAAGCAAACTAATAACCCTACTAAACTAAATGGACCCTTGAGAATTCGATGGCAGGGTTAGTTTGATCTAAAACTTATTGTATCAATGAGAACAAAACTCAATGGCCATGGACGCCCTAACAATGGCAATTTTTGTTTTACACATCAAAACTTGCATACAATACCTCAAACTTATTCTAATGTTTACCCTGAACATGAATCAAACCATTAAATGTATCAACAAAGCGTGAATATGAGTTTTTGATTCTAACAAACCTTACCAAGCTGTGATATACGATCCAACTGTTTAAGGATGCTATAGGCTTTGGAAATGGCAGGGATAGGCCCCTGATATTCCCAGGAATGTGATGGAGCCTTTGAATTTGATCAAAAGAAGCTGGGAATATGTTTTTGGATTTTACAACTTTGATGTATTTTTTGCAATTTTCGTGTGGCTCTTTGGGGTGATTTGTGCGTCTTTGGAGGCAATGTTTTCGTATGTGGGGGAAGTGTTTCTCCTAGATAATGCGTGTGTGTAGGTAAAATGTTTCTGTGTATGGCCCTTTTACTTACGCTTTAGCTTTGTATTTCTAGGGGTGAAATGGTGAACTAAAATGGCAAGAATCAGCCATTAACCATGGCTTTGAAAGCAGAATCGAAAGCCTTAAAAGGTTGCCTTTTTTTGATGGTTTTCTACCCTTTTGAGTTTTGAATGAACCTGGACAGATTTCTCATCTTGACTCTTTCGAATGCCATCAAGCCTTGTTCTTCGATGGCTCTAAGTGGCTCCCTTCGATGGCTCTGGGCTTCAATTTGATTTGCTCATGGTTTCATCTTCATGGCTTCTTCGATTGAGTCCATCTGCATTGGTTGTTTGACCTGGAAAATTCTCCTAGTCGAACTCCATTCTTATTCTCTTTGATTTCCTTTTCTTGGAGTTTCATTCTATTCACCTCATTCGAACACAGTTTTGACTCCAATCCTACCTTTTGTTTTTCGTTTACAAGGCCGTCCTTATTGATCCTTCACCTTCGATTGGTAAGTACAACTTGTATGCACCAATCGAAGGATATCCTATGATAACCTTCGATCACCCAACTCCCTTGTACGTTCAGGCACATGCCTGAAACATATTGATCTTAAAACTACAAGATGACTCATATCTAGCTAACGTGTTTCTAACTGTCCTTCTATCACGCCGTGTTTGAAGGTTGCATGTTCTTTGAATCATTAGCCTTCCACATGTTTCTTTGGATAAAATAGAAGCTTTTTGATTCCAAAATATTCTTCTTTTCAAAGTGCCCATTCAAACAACGTGTCAATCGAAAGGTTTTTTCTTGTAGTGCTTCGAATAACTTATATTTCCATGATTCGAAAACAACACCCTTCGATGACTTTACTAGATCTTCCAATCAAATACTTCTTAAAAGCCTCCTCATATTTTCCTTCAAATTAGCCTTCCTTCGATCCTTCAAATTAGCATGCATACTGCTGCCGGAGCTGCTTCGACCCAAAAGCCCTTAGGTATATTTCCAGCCTTCGACCTACACTTTGTCATGCACACTTCTTTTCTTTCTTTCAGCTGAGGCATATAGGGTGCCATGAAAATCATTTGAAACCCTTAAGAAAATTAGACCTTAATGAGCATGCCTGGAATAAAAATGGGAGGGAAAATTTTGGGGTGCAACAGGCGGCTTGGGCAAAAAAGGGTATGCTGGTGGACTGAAAACCTGAAAGGGTGGTCCAGGAAAAAGTTAAGGATTAAAGTGTACGACTATGTCCCGTTGGATCACTACAACTAGCTTTATTACTAAAGTCGAAAGTTCAAATGGTTTAATCAACTTCTTCCGATACCAAGGGACGAGATGTTCGAAGACATAGGGGAAATAACAGAGTTTGGAACCCAATGAGATCACTTCCACATGGCTATACATTTTGTTTTCACTTTATACTCTTTTCATTTCATGACGACTTCCTCTTACTAGGATTTCCGTCTCTTTGTACATAAATCACCTATTTATAGGCAAATTATCAATACAAATACATCTTAAAGTTCAAACTTTTGGTTTTTTCTGTTTTGTTTCCAAAAACGTCCAATGACTAAATTAAATGAACATATGCATATGAACATGATTAACTATTAACAAATATATGCATAAGAACAGGAATAAGCATTTACTCAAGATTCTAGGAGCTGGAATGACACTTAAGCTGTCCATAAATCCCCACAGAGCTACTTTTATGAGATTATCCCCACAGAATAATCATCACAAAATTCATCCCTAATAAGGATACATTCCCCACAATTTCCTTATGGATTTCCAATCAGTACACTTCATGAAAATTCTCTTCCCCAGCTGAGTTTGAAAACTATAAAACCCCTGCAGATTTCTTCTCTCTAGCAAAATTCAATTCCCCCAAGAGATTTTGTTTCCTCAGTAGAATATTCTAACAGGGTTTATTTCTCCAACAAACTACAGTTTCCCCAGCTCGAATCTATTTCTCAGATTGCTATGAATCATTGACAAAATTCCTCTCCCCAGTGAAGTCAGCACTATCTTCAGAGAGTCGCTACGAAACTTGGAACCAGACCGGATACCGGTTAACTTTATCCTCCCCAGACAAGTCAGAAGATTATCTATCTCTTTTTCCCCAGTCAGGGTATATAGGAATTATCCTCCCCATACGAGTCAGAAGTTTAACCATCTCTTTTATCCCCAATCAAGGTATATAAGAATTGAATTCCCCAGTAGAGCAACGAACGACCAAGGTTCCCAAACTCTATTCCCCAAGCAGAAGTCATCATCCCCAGTGGAATTTCCTCAAACAGTAAGCAAGAATCCCCAGCGGAAGCATTCTAGACAAGATTGAAGATACACACTATTGTACCCCAAAATTTTCACTCTCATTTCTCAAGAAATCTCTCATGAGATCTCCATTGATTCAAGACTACACAAGGTTTAATCAGCTCAAGACACCTACTCAAACATTGACAACTCCAAAGTAGGGTTTGAGTTTTCACAAGGACAATTGGACTTTCAATACCTCAAATGACTTTCATGAATCATTAGGAACCCTCAAGATTGCTCATGTCAAGTTTTAAGTCTTAGATCACAAAATTGCTCAGTCATTTGATCAGATGACCTAAAATCAACTATATTGGACAAAAAGTCAACTGTGGTCAACTTGCAGTCAAACTTCATAATTTTTGATCCATATCACCATTATGAACTCATATATGTCAATTGATCAAGTTTGGATCACAATTCCTCAAAGAAATTTGATCAGAACATCAAAAGGGCAAAATGGTCAAAATTAGGGTTTTGATTGAGAAGGCTCAGTTCTTGACTTTTGACCAAGGAAATGACTTATTAGTTTAAGACATGATCTTAAGGATTCAAAGGCACCATATTAACCTAACTGCATAGTTCAAATCACCTCTCAAGATCATTGGATTGACAGATGAATTTCAGTCAACTGTATACTGAAAAATCAAACTTTGACTTTTTGATCAAAATCAAGTTTCAAAAATCATATTTCATCAAGACATGTCAAAATATGAAACTTGTTCATCAAGAAATTGAAAAGTCAAAATTATCTTTGAAAAGTCAAAATTCTAAGACTTAGAAATTTTTCTAAGTGTTAGAAAGTTAACATTTTTTCATAACATTGTGCCAAATTTCAACCATGATGCAAGATGATTCAAGGAAAACTTCCAACATGAAAGTTGTATATCTCAATGAGATCTAAAACATTGTATGGAGGAACTTTTTCTAGAAATGCTTGGATTTCAAGTTGTGAAATTTTTGAAGACATGTCCATGAAACTAAGTACTTAGTGAAATTTTGAGTATTTTAGTCAGGATTTTGACCTAACTTCATGGAAACTTTTCACCTAGTTCAAAATTTAATCTTCAAAAATGTCCAACATAAAAGTTGTAGAGGATGTTCCAAGATTTTCAAAATGTCCAAGAACTTAAAGAGGTCCTTTTTTAGCCAGGATATTCGAAGACTTGAAGTTGGCGTGATAAACTTGAATTATAAGTCATTTTTGTGATGAACTCATAATCAAATCTCATAACCTTATCATAAAATCTCACTTTTCAGGCCATGTTGCTTCTAAATCTCTCCATAATTAAGTAATTACACAGACCCTAAGTGTATTACACAACGATTTGATGTTTTGTCCAAGTCTTGATACCATTCATGGTTGAAATTGCAAAAAGTAACATATCCATTCTTGTAAAGCAAGCTTTTTCACAATGCCAACCTTTCTTGAGCCTCTCAATGGCTCCATCTGCACACACTCAACCAAGCAACTCATAAGAAGCCTGTTTAAAGAGATTCAACCACTCTACATAGCTTGTACCACACATTGGGATTTTGGTTTTCCACTTTTCTTCAAAAACAAGCAAAAATGCCATAACATGTGATCTTGGTAATCTGACCATCTCAAGTCTCCAAACCTTTTCCTATATATTAAGACACTCTTATGCAATCGAGGACACGATTTTACAAGCCCTTAAACCCTCTCAAACACTCTCAAACCCGAATTGACAAAAAATCATCATTTTTAAGCTTTTGAAACCTTAACTTTGAAACTGATAACTCTTGCAACTATTGTCCAAACAAATCATCCAAACACTTCATATATATCATATAGAAACTATTCATACCCCTGTTTCCTAACTATAACATCATTTTCATCATCCACCATTTTTAAAATCCACCATTGTAACTTGACTTGAGTAGACCAATCCAGATACTTTCAAGGAAAAGTAAAAGTTGCAACATACTCACTAAGGTCCCAGGAAGCTAAAGCAATCATCATATTGCTTCTGGAAGTCGTGCAGAGGCTATTGAATTTTTGCATCAAGAGGTAAGTTTTTCTAACTTTGAAATCTTGATACAAGCATCATTTGTACTTACTTTCAAAAGATAAAATGTAGATATCATGTCTATGAAGCTAACCATATCCTTAAATTTCATTTAAATTGACTGTGGGATGAGAATTTTGAAACTGAATTTTTTGGACATTTAGGTTTTCAGTTTGGTACAAGTAGAAATTCGTGCGTTATAGTGGGAATAAATAAAAACTAATTAAATATTTGAAATGCTTGCGAAATTCTAAGCAAGTTTCATTTTTACATTTTTGAATTTGGTTGAGAAATGAGGAAGTTAGAGTTTTTTTGAAAAAAATGGAAAATATTGTTATTACAGTAACAATTAGCGTGCATGAGGAAGAAGAAGGAGGACTTGGCCATTTTCAATTTTTTACATCTAAATTCATTTTATATTTAATGATTTTTGTTTCACTAACCGATGTAACAGCCATCCTAGTGGCAAACAATGTGCGTTTCATGTCACTTTTTATCCTAAGGGCGCATGTTCGAACCATAGTGAACCCCCTTTTGCATATTTTGTGTTATTTTTGTGATTTTTGTGATTTCAGGAAGCAATCTTCTCATATAATATTACGCAAGCGCATGTTTTACAAGGAAACATTCTTAGCCTAGTGGTATTCTTTTGAGCCAGCAACCTGAATGTCTTGAGTTCAAGCCTTGGCAGGACCAAAATCTTATTTTTATCACTTGACTCATTTTACATTTTTAACAAACTTCAACAATTTATTTAACCCATAAAATTAACTCCTTTTGAACTAATTTTTTGCACACTACTAATTTATTAGATCTATTTTATGTATATATAAAAATTTCACCGAAAATATTTTTATTTTCATTATTCATGATTTATTCAAAGAAGCATCTTTTAGGGTTTTTTTTTCTTTAATAAAAAACAAAAACAAAATATTTTTCTTAACAAATTTCTTTTCTTGATTAAATTAATTTTTACCTTAGTTTTTGCTTTGACTTTATTTTCTAATTAAATCAACTTAGAATTTAGGGATTTTAATTAATTAAATTCCTTCCTTTTATTAGTTTAATTAAATCAAGACTTTTCATAAACAAAAACAATTTTCTTTTCCTTTCACATTGCTTTTTATATTCTTGCACATTTTATCTTGTAATATTCAATATGGTTGTAATAGTATAATTAGAACTTTATTTCTTTCATCCCCTATTTGTAAATTTGTATACCCCATCCCCAAATGATTGTAATAGCGTAGAATATTTACTTTCCGCAATTTATCGCTTTCATATAAATGCTAGTAATTAGGAATTGTATGGGAAGATAAAAATCAACAAGTAGATAACCCTAATCAACGATTAAATGCATGCAAATCAAACACACTATTCACACATGCACCCCTAAGGTTAACTCCACTTGTTGCCTAAAAAATGGTCATGTTATGCATGTTGGATGTCTTAGCAAAAAAAATAAAAAATACTACATCATAGTCCCTCGATGACGCTTCAAATGTTGCCTTACAAGTGATCTTAGTCCCTCAAGAGAAATGTTAAGATACTCACAACATTGCTATCATGACTATACGATGACCCACGCCCGTCCCTTTACATCCAAAGATAAGGCTTCTTACCAATCAATAGTGAGATAGAAATATCAAAGGAAGGAATAAATGAACAAAGACTTTTAAGTAGGTAGAAACGTTCTTAGTTGCTTGCTCACTTTCAAAACAAACACACACCAAACATTTTCAACACAAACACACACCAAACACTTTCAAAACATTGAAATATTTTCAAAATTCCAACACTTTGTATACGTTCTTACGAAACGAGAACCATTACAAAGTTCGCCTAAACGAAGGCGCCTTTTCAAAATTACTTTCAAAAACCACCACAAAGCACATTTTCAAACAAAGAAAGTGATCTAGAAAGCAACTAAGAGCCCATGGATAGCTATGGATGAAAAGGGTGCTAACACCTTCCCTTTTCATAATCTACCCCCCGAACTCAAGAAATAATCTCAAAGGTCTCCCCAAATGATTATAATAGCATAGAATATTTACTTTCCACAATTTATCACTTTCATATAAATGCTAGTAATTACGATTTGTATCGGAAGATAAAAATCAAAAAGTAGATAACCCTAATAAACGATTAAATTCATGCAAATCAAACACACTATTCACACATGCACCCCTAAGGTTAACTCCACTAGTTGCCTAAAAAATGGTCATGTTATGCATGTGGGATGTCTTAGCAAAAACAATAAAAAATACAAGATCATAGTCCCTCGATGACGCTTCAAATGTTGCCTTACAAGTGATCTTAGTCCCTCAAGAGAAATGCTAAGATATCTCACAACATTTCTATCATGACTATACAATGACCCACGCGTCCCTTTACATCCAAAGATAAGGATTCTTACCAATCAATGGTGAGATAGAAATATCAAAGGAAGGATGAAATGAACAAACACTTTTAAGTAGATAGAAACGTTCTTAGTTGCTTGCCCACTTTCAAAACAATCACACACCAAATATTTTCAAAACAAACACACACCAAACACTTTCAAAACATTGAAATATTTTCAAAATTCCAACACTTTGTATACTTTCTTACGAAACGAGAACCATTACAAAGTTCGCCTAAATGAAGGCGCCTTTTCAAAAATATTTTCAAAAACCAACACAAAACACATTTTCAAACAAAGCAAGTGATCTAGCAAGCAACTAAGAGCCCATAGATAACTATGGAGGAAAAGGGTGCTAACACCTTCCATTTTCATAATCTACCCCCCGAACTCGAGAAATAATCTCAAAGGTCTCCCCAAATGATTGTAATAGCGTAGAATATTTACTTTCCGTAATTTATCGCTTTCATATAAATGCTAGTAATTAGGATTTGTATGGGAAGATAAAAATCAACAAGTAGATAACCCTAATCAAAGATTAAATGCATGCAAATCAAACACACTATTCACACATGCACCCCTAAGGTTAACTCCACTTGTTTCCTAAAAAATGGTCATGTTATGCATGTGGGATGTCTTAGCAAAAACAATAAAAAATATAAGATCATAGTCCCTCGATGACGCTTTAAATGTTGCCTTACAAGTGGTCTTAGTCCCTCAAGAGAAATGCTAAGATATCTCACAACATTGCTATCATGAGTATACGATGACCCACGCCTGTCCCTTTACATCCAAAGATAAGGCTTCTTACCAATCAATGAAGAGATAGAAATATCAAAGGAAGGAAGAAATGAACAAAGACTTTTGAGTAGGTAGAAACGTTCTTAGTTGCTTGTTCACTTTCAAAACAAAAACACACCAAACATTTTCAAAACAAACACACACCAAACACTTTCAAAACATTGAAATATTTTCAAAAGTCCAACACTTTGTATACTTTCTTACGAAACGAGAACCATTACAAAGTTCACCTAAACGAAGGCGCATTTTCAAAAATACTTTCAAAAACCAACACAAAGCACATTTTCAAACAAAGCAAGTGACCTAGCAAGCAGTTAAGACCCATAGATAACTATGGATGAAAAGGGTGTTAACACCTTCCCTTTTCATAATCTACCCCCCGAACTTAAGAAATAATCTCAAAGGTCTTTCTAGTTCTTTTCAGCCTTTCCTTTTGGATAAAAGAAAAGTCGGTGGCAACTCTTGCTAACTGTAACAATTGCGATAAACACAAAAAAGTCAGTTCTCTCACCGTATTACAGAACTGGCGACTCTGCTGGGGAAATCTTAAAAGTGGGGTTACCTTAAAGCTAGATCACCTTTATTTGCTTTCATTGTTTGACTTGCTTGATTTACATTTTGGTTCCTTATTTGGGCTTGTTTTGATCCTCTACCCGGATCTGGGATACCTTATAGGTAAGTAGCAATACATTGTGGAAACTGTGCGGGGTATACCGACATTGTCTAAGCAATAGCTACTATAGTGTGACACATTTGTTGGTACCGGTAGCCCTTGAGTAGTCAAGGAGAATACGAGGCCGATGTGTGGTGTCATGAAGTACTAACTGACTTTAGAACCTTTACTTGACCAACTTGCCCATTAGGAAGTAGTGAGATAGTCGGCTTTGGTGCAGTCTAAAGTTGGTTAATACTCGATACTACACTCATTGAGATCGGACTTCTCAGGATATTTCAGTTTCCATTAAAGAGGCTTGCGCTGAAACAATGCCCGACAAGAAAGATCAGTGATATTGAGATCCCTTAGAACCCGGTTACTTTTACTAGGACAGGTTGAGCTAACTAAATTTCAAGAGGGTACTTACCTATAAGACTCCATACAAGCCTAAACCTAAGGACTTGTTATCCTTGTGTGTATATGCTTACTTGTACATAACATCATAAACATCATAAACATCATAACATCATAAGCATTTTGAATAACCATTTCAAGGATCTAAAGGGTCTATGATGCAGGGTCATGTTGAACCAGACGCCTATCAAGGGGAAAAGGGATTCATTCTCTAATAAAACACCATCAAAGAACAAAGCACGGTAACTTGAGTCAAGGGCTATGACCCACTTGACACGGTGAGCTTGATTCTCGTGGAAGGACATCCACCGATACGAAGTTCCCCCAATCAAAGTTGTTGATCAACGTTCAAATTCTAACATCTTCTTGTGTTTACCCTGCGAGATCCTAGAAAACATTGTATCCACATATCATGTATAACATGTTTTCCCGTACAGGTTTCCTTATCTTCTTACTGTTTATTTTAGTAGAGATGGCTCTAGAGCAATTAGTTAAAGAGCTCCAAGCTCAAAACGCTCAGTTCCAACAAGCGCTCATGAAATTGGCCAAGGGGCAGGAAGATCTGAAAACACTCTTCACCAAAGAGAGCAAGAAGAAGGAAAAGTATGTCATCCTCAAAGGAGAAGGTCCAAGGGGCATGCTCAACTAGATCAAAAAGAAGATGCTTCTTCTAAAGAAGAAGATAATCAGGAAGAGGAATCTAGAAGCATTTGAGCCAACATAGCTACTGATAATGATGACTCTTTTGAGGAACAGTATCCACCAGCGAATGAAAAATACAAACAGCTTGAAGACAAACTAAAAGCTGTGGAGATCCAAGTTGTGCCTGGTTTGGATTTAGGAGACATGGGCTTGGTTTCTGGAGTGGTCCTCCCACCAAAGTTCAAAATCCCTACCTTTGCCCCGTATGATGGAGTCTCTTGTCCTAAGATGCATCTAAAGTCTTATGTTCGTAAGATTCAACCATACACAACTGATCAGAAGCTTTGAATCCACTTATTCTAAGAGAGTTTAGCTGGGATGCAACTTGAGTGGTTCTATCAATTGGAGATTTCCCACATTCACACTTGGGAAGATCTAGTCGCTGATTTTTACAAGAAATACCAATACAACGCTGATCTTGCACCAACTCGTGTGCAGTTGCAGAACATGACCAGGCGTTCCAATGAGGGCTTCAAAGAATACGCCAAAAAGTGGAGAGATCTGGCTGGTAGGGTGTAGCCTCTATTAACTGACAGGGAGCTGATTGACATCTTCATAGGAACTTTGACATGACCTTTCTTCAATCACCTAATCGGAAGCTCCTCAGCCGGGTTCACCGAGATAATACTGACTGGCGAAAGGGTCGAAGCTGACATCAAAATTGGAAAGATCCAAGGGGCTACACCCTATGATGCTCAGAAAAAGACATACAATGGGAAGAAAGAGTCCAATGATGTGTATGGTCAAAAGAGTATTAACAAGAGCAATCATCACCAACATGTGGGGGCAGTCCTGATCTCCGGTCCTGCATCGCAGCGACAACAACAAAGGGGAAATCAATGAAGGCCAGGCGATCCCAAAAGATAGTTTACCAACATCAAGATGCCGCTATCTCAAGCACTACAACACTTGTTGAGGATGAACCTGATTATGTTGATAGGATCTTATCCAAACCCCAAAACTTCTTCTCCTAACTACAATCCTAATGCAATATGTGCTTATCATTCCGGCAGTCCCGGGCATGATACTAATGATTGTTGGGCGCTGAAGTATAAGATTCAAAACATGATTGATGACAAGGAGATCGAGTTTGATCCTCCAGAGACTCCCAATGTGATCACCGCTCCCATGCCAAATCATTGAGTGTTCCAGTTCATTTTTGAATTTTCAATTGTAATTTCTTTTGTTATTCAAACAATTATCTATTAATGTTAAACTATGTTTCATTAATGCATTGCATATGTTTTTCTTGAATTCATCCGTTCGTTTTCACTATAATTAAACCATTCTTTTTACTCTTAACTCTTTCTAAAATTTACAAGCCTTTAGAGGGAGGATGACGAAAATAATGCCTTAATCCCATACAGTATGCTTTTAGACAGACCTTGATGACGATGTACATGCGTTCTTTCAAATCCTAAACACTAGAGTTATAAGGAAGATAATCCCTAGTCAACCCCTTTGAGCCAAAGAAGTAGAAGTTTTCTTTTTCACACAAATTGAAACCTTTAATCAAAACTCGGGGCAGGGTAGTCTCTCAGTTAATTCAAATGCGCGTTAAGTCGTAAACTTTCACTTCGTAATACAATGAATGACATCAAAAACATTCCTCTGGAATCAAAAGACGGTGATGGTTCCATATCATATAGGCGGTCATTATTTCTCAATAAAAAAAGCCTACTAAGTCAAAACCTATGAAAGAGACTTAAGAAAAACTAGGGTATCCCGCTGACTGTAATCTCAAAAAACAAGAACGGACAGGCAAAATCAGGGATAATAAACAAAAAAAGATGTCACTACAGATCCTCAACCAACATGAAAAATGTTTCAAAAAAATGATTTCCTTCCGATAAACTAAACTCGTCTGAACTATCACCAAAACATCATTGGAGTTCGAACACACAATCAACTGAGTTTAGGACTGAAGAACATCACAAAGAACGGGTTGGGTACAATTAAATTCGAGCCTTTATCCTTTGTTTCTTAAACCATGAACCAAACCATGTTACAACCCTTCAAAAGTCCTAATTGAAGCATGGGTTAGTTCGAAAGCATACTGTTGCAAAAGGTATCCTGACTCCTGTAAGGCTTACTGTAAATCTTGAGTTGAATTCATGTTCTTACAAAATTCTCTTTACTTGCTAAAACGCATTTTCAAAACTTCAAGACAAGCATAAACTTTGCATTATTTTGAATACCGCTGTTTGCATATAGCTATTTGTTTGACAACAGAAAAATTCACACGACGAATATTCAGCAAGCGAAAGTTCTCTCAGTGAACAAAATCACTTCAAATGGGATGACACTTCCAACGAAAACTCTCCTATAAGCAAGGGGGCATGACATGTCATCGTCCAACACATCTGGGCAGTCCATTCAATATTCCAAGAAATCTCTCAAGAAGTGCTGAATAACCAGGGACAGATCTCTATATGAATCACTTGGGGCATTGGACATGATTTCCAGCAATGAATCATGTACACTCAAATAAACATCTTCTGGCGGTGTGACAACACCTGCTACTAGGGGCATTGACCAATTCCACATAAAGTCCTTTTCATAAGGTAATCCCCAACCATATTTTCAATCTCAGAAGGCTCCTCCCTAACAGACTGGCGACAAGGTTTATTTCTCCAACAAACAACAAATTACCCAGTTTGAGTTTACCTCTCCGATTGCTGCAAATCAAGGGACCACGACTCCTCTCCTCAGTAGACTGCTCTACAACCCCCCCAGTAAGTTACTGCGAAGCCTGAAAACCGACCAGATAACAACCTAACTTCACTATCCCCAAGAAATTCTCTACGAAGCCTGGAATACGGCCAGATAATAGTTAATTTAATCTTCCCCAAGATAAGTCACCAGTAAAGCAACAGACGACTGAGGCTCTTGAACTCCTTTCCCCAAGCAGAAATCAACGACCTCCACAAAGTTTTCTTCTCAAGCAAAATCAGTATTCCCCAATGAAGTTTCTCCTCAATCAACTAAACAGGAATCCTCAGCGGAAACCTCCTAAAACCAGGTCCGAAGAAAAGCTTACTCTTCGTCCACAATAGTGGTTCAGTATTTCATTTCCCAAGGCTCCCCAGCATTTGTCAAGGATTCATTTTTCCCAGACAAAGATACACTTCATTAACATTTCACATTTACATACATGATAAATGCATAATCTCATTTATTTTGAGGACACCATACATTTCATGCATCATGACATTACATACAACTAATGTTTTACCTTTTCAGGAAAAGGTCAATCAACAGATGGCTATCATCAACAATTTTCAATAGGTCCAAGTTTAGTTTCTGAAGCAAGACAAAGCAACTACCTACGTGACCAGATGCAACTTTACACGGGCTCATCATGAAGCAATCTTACATGGATTCCTTCTCATCATGAAGTTACCTTACCCAGGTTCCTTCTCATACACCCAGATGAAGTTTTACACTGAATCATCATGAAGCAACCCTACTTAGGTTCCTTCTCATTCCTAGATTCAGTTTTACACAGACTCGTCATTGAAGCAACCCTAACCAGGTTCCTTCTCATTCCCAAATGAATTTTACACGGACGCATCATGAAGTAACCCTACCCAGGTTCCTTCTCATTCCTAGACGCAGTTTTACACAGACTCATCATTGAAGCAACCCTACCCAAGTTCCTTCTCATTCCCAGATGAAGTTTTACACAGACTCATCATGAAGAAACCCTATCCAGGTTCCTTCTTATTCCCAGATGAAGTTTTACACGGACACATTAAGAAGAAACCCTACCCAGGTTCCTTCTCATTCCCAGATGAAGTTTTACACTGACTCATCATGAAGCAACCCTACCTAGGTTCCTTCTCCTTTCCAGATAAAGTTTTACACGGACTCATCATAAAGTAACCCTACCAAGGTTCCTTCTCATACATTTCCAGATATAGTTTCACACGGACTCATCATGAAGCAACCCTATCCAGGTTCCTTCTCTACATTTCCAGATGCAGTTTTACACGGGCTCGTCCTGAAGAAGCCCTACCCAGGCTTTCCCCTCATATGTCTCATAAAGCATCCCTACACAGGCAACCAAAAGTCCTCTTCTGGATAGATTCATTTCTTCCAGTTAATAACAGGAAAATCCAAGGCCTTTTATGGTTAGATTTATCTATTCCAGTTCAAAACAGAAAAAAGACATCTGTTATTTCAGTATAAATCAACCAAACGATTTATCCTGATACCTTCCACAGTCACTCTAGATGGCATCTATAAGCCCATCTCCAACAGCTTTCCATCATCTCTCCAAATGGCATCTTTAAGCCCATTCCCTACACAATCAACCATCACATCATCGAGTGCAAATTTCTGGGCACTCTAGTGTTCAATCATCTTCTACCTTTAAGAAATAAACGGCAACGTGCCATACTTGCTTATCAGGTTTAAGAAGATCGAATATGGGCAGTTGTTGTACTCCAAAATTTTCCCTCTCATTTCTCAAGAAATCTCTCATAAGATCTCCATTGATTCAAGACTACACAAGGTTTGATCAGCTCAAGACACCTCCTCAAACACTGACAACTCCAAATTAGGGTTTGAGTTTTTACAAGGACAATTGGAATTTCAAGGCCTCAAATTACTTTCATGTATCATTAGGAACCCTCAATATTTCTCATGTCAAGTTTCAAGTCTTGGATCACAAAATTGCTCAGTCATTTGATCAGATGACCTAAAATCAACTGTATTGGACAAAAAGTCAACTGTCGTCAACTTGCAGTCAAACTTCATAATTTTAGATCCATATTAATATTATGAACTCATATATGTCAATTGATCAAGTTTGGATCACAATTCTTCAAAGAAATTTGATCAGAACACCAAAAGGGCAAAATGGTCAAAATTAGGGTTTTGATTGAGAAGGCTGAGTTCTTGACTTTTGACCAAGGAAATGAATTATTAGTTTAAGACATGATATCAAGGATTCAAATGCACCATCTTGACCTAATTTCATAGTTCAAATCACCTCTCAAGATCATTGGATTAACAGATGAATTTCAATTAACTGATGAAAAGTCAACTGTATACTGAAAAGTCAAACTTTGACTTTTTGATCAAAATCAAGTTTCAAAAATCATATTTCATAAAGATATGTCAAAATATGAAACTTGCTCATCAAGAAATTGAAAAGTCAAAATTCTAAGACTTATAATTTTTTCCAAGTGTTAGAAAGTTAACATTTTTTCATAACTTTGTGCCAAATTTTCACCATGATGCAAGATGATTCAAGGGAAACTTCTAACATGAAAGTTGTAGATATCAATGAGATCTAAAACATTGTAGAGCAGAAATTTTTCTATAAATGCTTGTATTTCAAGTTATTAATTTATGAAGACATGTCCATGAAACTAAGATACTTAGTGAAATATTGAGTATTTTAGTCAGGATTTTGACCTAACTTCATGGAAACTTTTCACCTAGTTCCAATTTGAATCTTCAAAAATGTCAAACATAAAAGTTGTAGAGGATGTTCCAAGATTTTCAAAATGTCCAAGAACTTAAAGAGATCATTTTTGAGCTAGGATATTCGAAGACTTGAAGATGGCGTGATAAACTTAAATTATAAGTCATTTTTGTGATGAACTCATAATCAAATCTCATAACCTTATCATTCAATCTCACTTTTCAGGCCATGTTGCTTATAAGTCTCTCCATAATTAAGTAATTACACAGACCCTAAGTGTATTACACAAGGATTTGATGTTTTGTCCAAGTCTTAATATCATTTATGGTTGAAGTTGTAAAAAGTAACATATCCATTCTTGTAAAGCAAGCTTTTTCATAATGTCAACCCTTATTGAGTCTCTCAACAGCTCGATCTTCACACACTTAACCTATCAACTCAAAAGAAGCATGTTTAAAGTGATTCAAACACTCTACAATGCTTGTACCATACATTGGGATTTTGATTTTCCACTTTGCTTCAAAAACAAGCAAAAATGCCATATCATGTGATCTTGGTAATCTGACCATCTCAAGTCTCCAAACCTTTTCCTATATATCAAGACACTCTTATGAAACTGAGGACACGATTTTACAAGCCCTTAAACCCTCCCATACACTCTCAAACCCGAATTGACCAAAAATCACCATTTTTAAGCTTTTGAAACCTTAACTTTGAAACTCATCACTCTTGCAACTATTGTCCAAACAAATCATCCAAACACTTCATATATATCATATAGAAACTATTCATACCCATGTTTTCTCACTGTAACATCATTTTCATCATCCATAATTTTCAAAATCCACCATTGTAACTTGACTTAAGTAGACCAATCCAGACACTTTCAAGGTAAAGTAAAAGGTGCAACATATTCACTAAGGTCCCAGGAAGCTAAAGCAATCATCATATTGCTTCTGGAAGTCGTGTAGAGGCCATTGAATTTTTGCATCAAGAGGTAAGTTTTTCTAACTTCGAAATCCTGATACAAGCATCATTTGCACTTACTTTCAAAAGATAAAATGTAGATATCATGTCTATGAAGCTAACCATATCCTTAAATTTTATTTTAATTGACTGTGGGATGAGAATTTTGAAACTGAATTTTTTGGACATTTAGGTTTTCAGTTTGGTACAGGTAGAAATTCATGAGTTATATTGGTAATAAATAAAAACTAATTATATATTTGAAATCCTTTTGCAATTCTAAGCAAGTTTCATTTTTACATTTTTGAATTTGGTTGAGAAATGAGGAAGTTAGAGTTTTTTTGAAAAAAATGGAAAATATTGTTATTACAGTAACTGTTAGCGTGCAAGAGTAAGAAGAAGGAGGGTTTGGCCATTTTCAAATTTTTACATCTAAGTTCATTTTCTATTTAATGATTGTTGTTTCACTAATGAATGTAACAGCCACCCCAGTGGCAAGCAATGTGTGTCTCATGTCACTTCTTATTCTAAGGGCGCGTATAATATTATGTAAGCGTATGGTTGACAAGAAAACATGCCTGGCCTAGTGGTATTCTTTAGAGCCAGCAACTTATTTTTATCACTTGACTCATTTTACATTTTTAACAAACTTCAAAAATTTATTTAACCCATCAAATTAACTCCCTTTGAACTAATTTTTTGCACACTACTAGTTTATTAGGTCTATTTTATGAACATATAAAAATCTCACCAAAAATATTTTTATTTTAATTATTCATGATTTATTCAAAGAAGCATCTTTTAGGGTTTTTTTCTTTATTAAAAAACAAAAAAAAACATTTTTCTTAACAATTACTTTTCTTGATTAAATTAATTTTTAACTTAGTTTTTGTTTTGACTTTCTTTTCTAATTAAATCAACTTAGAATTTAGGGATTTTGATTAATTAAATTATTTCCTTTTATTAGTTTAATTAAATCAAGACTTTTCATAAACAAAAATAATTTTCTTTTCCTTTCACATTGCTTTTATATTCTTGCACATTTTATCTTGTAATATTCAATATGGTTGTAATAGTATAATTAGAACTTTATTTCTTTCATCCCCCATTTGTAAATTTGTATACCCCATCCCCAAATGATTGTAATAGCGTAGAATATTTACTCTCCGCAATTTATCGCTTTCATATAAATGCTAGTAATTAGGATTTGTATTGGAAGATAAAAATCAACAAGTAGATAACCCTAATCAAAGATTAAATGCATGAAAATCAAACATACTATTCACACATGCACCCCTAATGTTAACTCCACTTGTTGCCTAAAAAATGGTCATGTTATGCATGTGGGATGTCTTAGTAAAAACAACCAAAAATACAAAATCCTAGTCCCTCGATGACGCTTCAAATGTTGCCTTACAAGTGATCTTAGTCCCTCAAGAGAAATTCTAAGATATCTCACAACATTTCTATCATGACTATACGATGACCCACGCCCGTCCCTTTACATCCAAAGATAAGGCTTCTTACCAATCAATAGTGAGATAGCAATATCAAAGGAAGGAAGAAATGAACAAAGACTTTTGAGTAGGTAGAAACGTTCTTAGTTATTTTCTCACTTTCAAAACAAACACACACCAAACATTTTCAAAATAAACACACACCAAACATTTTCAAAACATTCAAATATTTTCAAAAGTCCAACGCTTTGTATACGTTCTTACGAAACGAGAACCATTACAAAGTTCTCCTAAACGAAGGCGCCTTTTCAAAATTACTTTCAAAAACCACCAAAAAGCACATTTTCAAGCAAAGCAAGTGATCTAGAAAGCAACTAAGAGCCCATGGATAGCTATGGATGAAAAGGGTGCTAACACCTTCCCTTTTCATAATCTACCTCCCGAACTCAAGAAATAATCTCAAAGGTCTTTCTTATTCTTTTCAGCCCTTCCTTTTGGATAAAAGAAAAGTCGGTGGCGACTCTTGCTAACCGCAACAATTGCGATAAATGAAAAACATCCCAAGTCAATTCTCCCACCTATTACACACACACACTCTTCATCCCTAACAATAGTCAGAGATTTATTTTACCAGACAAAATATAACACAGGCTTACAAATACACTTCACAACACATTCATACGTTATAACATATATAGTTTCATTTATTTTGAGAAAATCATTATGTAATATATTTTATACATCATGATATTGCATACAGTTAACTCTTTACCTTTTCAGGAAGAATCAATTGACATACCGATATCATCAACGACTCATCAAAACAAATTGTAGGCCATTCCCTGAAATAAGACAAGGCAAATATCTACGTGATGGACACTCCCTTCAAACATCTATTGGCTTAGATTAAATCGACCAAAGATTTATTCTGATACTTCTCTCAATAGACCTTTTCTGGCTCAGATTAAATCAACAAAAGATTTATTCTGATGCTTCTCCTAGTTAAAGATTTAAAGACCTCTGCTGGCTAAGATTAAATTGACCAAAGATTTATTCTGATACTTCTCTCAGTATACCTTTTCTGGCTCAAATTAAATCGACCAAAGATTTATTCGGATACTTCTCTTAGTTAAAGATTTAAAGATCTCTGCTGGCTCAGGTTAAGTTGACCAAAGATTTATTCTGATACTTCTCCCAATTAAAGATTTAAAGACCTCTGTTGGCTCAGATTAAATCGACCGAAGATTTATTCTGATACTTCTCCTAGCTAAAGACATACGTAGATATCTTTTGGCTCAGATTAAATCGACCAAAGATTTATTCTGGTACTTCTTCCAGTTAAAGACAGAAGTAGATATCTTCTGGCTCAGATTAAATCGAACAAAGATTTATTCTGATACTTCTTCTAGTAGACATTTTCTGGCTCAGGTTAAGTTGACCAAAGATCTATTCTGATATTCCTTCGAGTAGACATTTTCTGGCTCATATTAAATCAACCAAAGATTTATTCTGATACTTCTCCCAATTAAAGTCAAGCGTAGACTTAGTCTAATTACTCTATCAATATTGACTTTGGATGGCATCTCTAATCCCATCTCTGAAAACTCTTTGTTTCTTTTACAAATTGCATCTTTAAGTCCATTCCCCACATAATCAACCAACAACATTACTTCGTGCACAAGCGAGTGCAAATTTCTGGGCACTTATGTGTTCAATCATCTTCCACCTTCAAGTCACGAATGGAAGACATGCCAATCTAACTCTTTAGGTTTAAGAAGATTGAACAGGGGAAGTTGTTGTACCCCAAAATTTTCCCTCCCTTTTCTTCAAGACATTTCTCACAAAAGATCTCAAATGCTCAAGGATTCTCAAAGAGTTGATCAGACAAGCTCACCTCCTAAGCACTGAGACCACAAATTAGGGTTTTAGTTTTCATAAGGGAAATTGGAATTCTAATGCCTCAAATGACTTTTATAGTTTATCATAGACCTCTAAGAATGCTCATGCCAAGTTTCAAGTCTTGCATCTCAAAATTGCTCAGTCAATTGCTTAGATGATTGAAAATCAACTGTATTGAGTAAAAAAGTCAACTGTGATCAATATACAATCAAACTTCAAGATTTTTGACCAACATAAATATTTTAAAGTCATATTCATCAATTGATCAGAGATTTATAATAATACTTCAAGAAAAACATTCAAATCACCAAAAGGGCAAAATTGACCAAATTAGGGTTTTGATTGAGAATGACTGATCATTGACTTTTGACCTAATACATAGCCTAATGACTTGAAGCTTGATATTAAGGAATAAAACAAAATATATTGACCTAATTTCATGGTTCACAACATCCTCAAAGATCAAGTGATTGATAGTTGAAATTTGGATCAACTGATGAAAAGTCAACTGACACACAAAAGTCAAACTTTGACTTTTTTTGGTCAACATTGAATTTCAAAGATAAAGATTCATCAAGACTTCAAAAATATCAAACTTGATCATCAAGAATAAATAAAATCAATAAAAGTCAAGATTTCCAAGACTTAGAAAAATTCTAAGTGTTTTTATCCTTATTAAATTCACTACTTCATGACCATTTTTCACTATGATGAAAGATGATTCAAGGAAAACTTTCAACATGAAAGTTGTATAGCTTGATGAATTCTACTACTTTGTCCTGTAGGGTTGATGTCCTAAAAATTCTTGGATTAAGAGATATAGGCCCATGAAGTTATGACATTTTTAACAAAACACTTAGTGAAATTTTTAACAAGTTTGGTCAGACTTTTGTCCCAACTTCTTGGAAATTTTTCACCAAGTTCCAAGTTGATTTAGCCAAAATGGTCAACATGAAGGTTGTATACAATGTTTTAAGCTTTTCAAAATGTCCAAGAACTTGAAGAGGTCATGCTTGAGCTAGAAGTTTCTAAGAGATGAATATGGCATCACAAACTTGAATTTTAGGTCATTTTTTGATGAACCTTATGATCCAATCTTCAACCATGCTGCATGATCTTGCTCTTCAAGCCTTCTAACTCACAAATCACTTAATAATTTAATGTTTACACAACTGATTGATCCATTTCCCAAGTGATTCAAGCTTTGTCCAACTTAACTTGCCATTTAAGGAAGAAAGGTCACACTTCCATTTTGGAAAAGCAAGCTTTATGCAAATTATCAATGCATTGAGCCTTGTAACTTACATCTCTGATTACAAGCAAGATCAAAATCATGAATCAAGTCTCCTTCACCCAAAAAAACATCAGAACATGCTTGTACTTGATCCTCGAAACCACCATTTTCGTCCAACTTGATTTTTTCACCTTCAACCAAAGTATAACATGTTATTTTGAATTTCTGGTTACTTGAAGCATTCAAACATTTTCTCCATAAATATAGAGGTTATTTTCAAGCTAACACATGAATTGAATAGCCCTAAAACCCCCTCAAACTCCCTGAAATCAGAATTGGCATCCAAAACCTCCACTATTGCACATTCTGACTTTGAATTCCAAACCAAATCCACTCGAGGGTTTTCATTCTAAATCATTCACAAAGCTTATATAACTCATATAGAGGCTATCCAAACGCTTGCTAAACAAATGTAACACCATCTTCATCATCCTCCATTTCCAAAAACAACAACCTGCAACTTGACTTCTCCAGAAAGTTCCAGACACTTTCAGCTCAAAGTAAGCATTGCAATAGCTTCCTAGGAGCTCAGTGAAGTTATCCAGATCATCAAAACATCTCCAGGAGTGCTCCAACTTCAAACATGATTTCCAGTTTTGAGGTAAGTTTTCTCAACTTTGAACTCCTTATACAAGCATCACTAATGGTTACTTTGTGAATGAAAAATGTAGACATCATTTCCCTAAAGCTAACCATGCCTTTATTTTTCATTTATATTAACTGTATGTGGAGAATTTTAAATTTGAAGTTTCATAAAAATTAGGTTTTAATTTGGTACAAAACAAAAATTTATGTTCATCTTTGAATGTTAGCTTAAGTTATTTACATGGCTGAATTCGTGGTGAAATTTGGAGCAACTTTCATGTTTACATTTTTTAAAATGGTTGTGAAATGAGCAAGTTCAGAAATTTAAAAATGTTAACAATGGTGACTGGCGCGAGGTAGGAGATGAAGTGCAATCAAGAATGAGTTTATTTTAAATTCAGTGCAAGTTGTATAATAAACAGATGAAACAGCCACCCAAGTGGTAAAGAAGTGTGCGCTAAGCCACTTGTTACTAGGGACATGGGTTCGAGCCCCAGTGGTACCCTTTTGCATTTTTTTTCTCATATTTTTTCTATTCTTTGTGATTTACAATGCCCCAACATTGAGCCTCCTGGCCTTGGGCCCAATTCCGCCTCCTTCCCAACACCCCCTATTTGCTTTATAATGCACATGCCCATATATATTTTTATTTTTTATTGATTTTCCGCTTCAAACAAAAATGCATCTTGGGCCAAGATGTTTTCACTACTTTTTACCCTATTTTACTTTTACAACACCACAAGCCCAACATTTTATTTCTTTTTTATTTTAATTAACTTTTTCTATTCTAATTAATTTTTTGTTTTATCAAAATTATATTTAAAATCATAAAATCACAAAAAAAAAAATAGTTTTAGGTTTTATTTAATTTAAACACTTTATTTTATTATGTTAATTAAAATATTTAGAACTAGATTTTGTCATTTTTTTACACTATAAAATACCTTTTTTTTTTCAAAATTGTCACTAATATTCAAATTATTTTATAAACAAATTATTGGACTTAGGTTTTATTTTTCTTCTTAATTTTAGTTAACTCAGATCTTAGGTTTTGTTAAATAATTAATTAACTTCTCTTGAAATTAAATTAGTTTAATTAGGTTAATTACCAAATCTTTGTCCATCAAAAATCCACAAAAAACAATTTCTCTTCTCTTTACATTCTTGTGCATTTTATTATTTTGCATTATTATGTAAATGGTTTGTAATAGATAATTAGGGCTTTATTGCTTTCCTCCCCCATTCACAAATTTGTACCTCCCATTCTAAAATGTTGTAATAGCGTAGGACATTTAAGTTCCGCAATTTACCGATTTCATTATTATTGTTAGTAATTAGGGTTTGTTTGACAAGACTAAAAGCAAGCATTAGACAATCCTAATTCAAGATAAAATACATGAAAACAAAACACCTTACACACATACGCCTCTAGGATAACACACACTTGTTGCCTCAGATATAAACAGTCATGTCCCTCGAACGTGGGATGCTTTAGAAAAGACACTCGATTAAAAGATCGTAGTCCCTCGATGACCCTTCTATGTTACCTTCGGTAAACGATCTTAGTCCCTTACGACAAATTTCTAAAGTATCTTACAAGTCGCCTTCTATGACTGTACGATGACCCACACTCGTCCCTCATATTTAATGATATGGATCCCTACCAACCAATGGTAGGAAAGCACTATCTAAAGGAGGAGGAAAAGAATAAAGATCTTTTGAATAGGTATATTTCTCGTAATTTCTTGCTCACAAACAAAACTTTTTTTTACACCTCACACTTTCAAAACAAACACTTTCAACAAATATTTTCAAAACAAACATTTTGTATACATTCTCAATGATACGAGAATCATTGTAAAATTTCCGCACTAAGGCGTTTTCAAAATATTTCCAAAAATAAACATTTTGTATACATTCTCAATGATACGAGAATCATTACAAAATCACCACTTTCAAAACATTTTCAAACTTACACAAAACACAAAGCATTTCAAAGTGAGCTAGAAATTAAGAGCCCATAAATAACTACGGATGAAAAGGATGCTAACACCTTCCCTTTTCATAACCTACCACCTGAACTGAAGAAAAATTCTCAAAAGGTCTTTCCTGTTCTTTTCACCCTTTACTTTATTGGATAAAAGAAAAGTCGGTGGTGACTCTTGCTATCCGCAACATTTGCGATAAAACGCAAAATGCCCAAGTCAGTTCTCCCACTGTATTACAGGGATTTTCCGCATTGATGAATTCTTGATATTTTTGGTATGTTTTTGATGAAATTGGATGATATAATTCGGTTAAAATTGATATACAATGTTGGTGAATAATTATCATGCTTGAAAGAATTTTTTTTTGATGGAAAGGTTAAGGGTTTTAGGCTTGGGAACATGAATTTTCATAGCAGAAAAATTGAAGTTTTTGGGGCTGTCAGACTTGGGTTACCGATTACCAAGTTATGGTAACTAGTTACAAATTTTTTTTTTTGGAAAATAAGAGTTACTGTAATAAGCAGTAAGCGGTTACTCAGTTGTGGTAACCGGTTACCGTTGGGAAAGTTTGAAAACAGAGACTAATGTCTTACGCAGTAACCAGTTACCATAACTGGGTAACCGGTTACCGCTGAAGCTGACATAATTATTAGAAAACTCTGAAAAATCATAACTCTTGCCTCGGGTGTCCATTTGACACGCCATTTGTACCGTTGGAAAGCTAAAATTGTAATACAATAGCTAATTATCATACCAACATTGATGCCTATATGTGTGTGTATTCATGAGTAATATGCTATCATTTGTATTGTGATTGAGTAAGACGATGTTGCATGAACGTTCTTGGTTATGTGGCATGATATGCATGATAATGATGGTGATGATGGCCTGTATTAGCATAGCATTAATAAATAAAAGTAATCAATGTAAAATTGTGTTGTTGCATATTAGTGTCACATGCATTCATTAAAGATGGCATGTATTGGCGAAAGATGGCCTGTATTGGCGAAAGATGGCCTGTATTGGTATTGTTTCCCTAAGTTGGCATTATTAAGATGAGGGTTTTGCCCTATTACGATGGCCTGTATTGGCGTTATGAATTTTTTCCCTAAGTTGGCATTATTAAGATGATGGTTTTTCCATAATGGTACCACATTCATTTTGCATCAGTGTCGGTCGCATTG
The DNA here is from genome assembly GCA_948472305.1 of Vicia faba. Taxonomy (NCBI): domain Eukaryota; kingdom Viridiplantae; phylum Streptophyta; class Magnoliopsida; order Fabales; family Fabaceae; genus Vicia; species Vicia faba. Next base: position 1,362,019,714 of record OX451741.1, on the reverse strand, counting down.
CATATTATTGAATTATTAATACGATGATGAAGTCACATTTCATATTGTTGAATTGCTAATACGATGATGAAGTCGCATTTCATTACACTATTAATAGTAATTGATGGTTTAATTATTAAACGAACTTCAAATTCCATTATGATGGATGTTTGTGTTGTTTGTTGCACATAACTATATTGACGTGTTTCGCAGTATGATAAACGATAAAAAGGTGTGAGATAAAGATGTATAATGATGTGTACTTGAATTACTACCTCTTCATTATTATGCTTCCTCTTATATTGTTATGATATCTCACCCTTTCTCTTTGATTGTTGCCTTTACATGGGTAACATGAAGATGATTCGAAGTAGCCCGAGGTCGAGGTTAGCTGAAGAGTTACCTCAATTATGTAGATTGAGTCGGTGTCTACTCTAATACGTAACAGTTGAGGGTTTTGCATTTGTCTTATTATGAAGGGAGTAAACTTTGTATAACTCCATTGTTTTTAAATTTACCTTATGATTATTCTGATTTTTGGATGATGAAAAGTACCACTTATGTTGAGGGTTGAGAATAATTATTTATTGATGTTTTCCGCTGCGAATAAATGCAATGAAGTTTAAGACTTGATGTTTATGATTTTGTGTTATGTATCTTAATTAATGATCATGTATGATGTATGAAGCATGTGACATCCTATTTTGATGTTATATTTTAGAAATTAATTTACTCTAATTTTTATATAATTTATCGACAGGGAAATAGGGTGTTATAATTGGTATCAGAGTAGGTCGGTCCGTCCGGCCAAGTTATTGAGTCTGTAGTGTGACAGTGGAATACTTTCATTGTTTTGTTCCTTAATACGCAACATGTGTGTGAAACACTATTGGTACTTTCTTGTTGTTCTAATTACTTGTTTGCAGAAGTGGAATTGAAACAAGTGGGGGAGAAGCTCGTGCTTCTCTGAGATGGTTAAGTGTGCCATGAATCGTATAAGTGTAAAGATTGACGAAGCCACGTTGTCTTATGAATTCAAATGAAGTACATATTCAGGACTTAAGTCTAATGGTCAGTAGAAGTGTTCTTAAGGGGGAATGATCAGGTACTCGTATGGTTCGCATATCTAGAAGTGGAGGGCGATGTCATGACTAATCATGTGCATGTTGTAGGTGAGTCTTGATGTTCTCCCGGGGATGATTGCGACTTATCATTAGAGAGAAATGTTGGATTAACTTGATGTTAGACTTGGCGTGATCTATATGGAATTAAACCAAGTGATTACAAAGTGTTTTGGTGAGTTAATAAAGATTTTCATGCCTGAAGGTTGTACGGATTCAAGGTTCTTGTTTGTTGGTCAAGTAGAGTCGCCTCCAAAGGAAAAAGAGAATTGTTAAAGGTTGCTTCTCAGAGGATATAGAGAAATGTGACGACTAGTGATATACATAAGGTGTGTAATTTCTTGATGACCCCCCTGAGGATACTAGCTAAGCCAATAAGATAGCTCTTGGAAGATGAAGCCCAGGTGATTGCAATGTTTCAGCATTGCCGGTTGATTATGGAGTTGTCAATGTTGAGTTAGCATTGCGTGTGATGTCGATGTTTTGAATGGTGATAGAGTGATGAAATTATGTAAATTTTATGTTGGAATCAAATATATGAAATGTTGTTGACGTTGTTGGAGGGTTATGGATCGCGAGTCAGAGACGAAACTCGAAGATATTAGTAGCCTTGTGAAAAGAGTTGGAATTTTTATGTTTTGGAAACTGAATTTTAAAGAAAGTAATGCGTCTCTAGAGTTATGAGAAGAATGGGGTTTCAAATATATGTTGGAATGGACTTTATACACACAAAATGACAAAAAAACTGCTTCTGTTCAGCCGGTACCCCGGTTACCAATAATGGGTACCCGAGTACCCTGGGATGAAAATCGACAGAACTTTAAAAATTCATAACTTTAGTTCCGGATGTCCAATTCGAGTCTCGTTCAAAGTGTTAGAAAGCTAACGTGATGAAACTTGTTTCAAAAATGGTTCCAGTATCTAGAAGTAATTTATTGTCACGTGATGATGTTGGATGAGAGGTTAAATTTGATGTTGATCTCGTGATTGGTACCATACTTGTTCCTATGGTACCATACAAGATGTCAGTTCAAAAGTTGGGAGAATTGGAGAAGTTATTATAAGATGTATGGAGAAATAGATTTATAAAACCGAATGTATCATTTTGGAAGATTTGATGTCATTATTTAAGGAAAAAGAAAGTAGTATGAAACAGTTTGTGGATTACCAATAACTAATTAAAATAGTGGTTAAGGTTACATATCTAGTTCAGATGATTAAAAATTTGATGCATTAATTGGTAGGCAATTATGTATTAAGTATAATCGAATTGAGGTTGAGTTACTTTTAGTTTGGGATGAGGATAATTGGAGGCTATCTTTTAGAACTTGTTGAAGTTATTTTGAATAATTAGATCAGTTCGCTGTGGTGTTTATTGAGGGCATTTCTATTTAGTCTGAGTCATAAAAAGGAAACGTTGAATGTCGTGATTCGAATTGCAGTGTCGGAAGGGAAGAAAATCTATTCTAGGATGTCGAGATGTAGGTCATGATTTAAAGAGGTGAATTTTCTTGAACATGCTATTTCGAATGAAGATATGTGTGGAATCTATCCAAAGTAAATAGAGGTCTATATTGAGAGGCCCTGGAATTGTTTATGGAGGCTAGAAGCTTTTCGAGATCAACTGGTTATTATCGCAGTTTGCTTGAGACGAGGTCAGGTGAGATCCGTTGTTAGTGAATGAGCTAAGGGAATGAGATGTTGTCATTAGTAAGGATGTGAATGTATTAGATAAGTGCATAGAGATGCAACTTATGCCGATTAAGGATGATTAGAATGAAGATAGTTTTTAAGGAGAATGGAAGTAATGCTAGAGGAAAGATAAATTCAATAAAGATTGGAATCATGGTTATGACGGAAAAGTGTAGACATGAGTTAGGGAAGAATTGGGGAGTTCTATCATCAACCAGATGAAGAAATGGAAGTGTTGAGATTGTGATTAGAATGATATCCAAATGTGAGATTATAAGGATCAGCGAGGTTATGAGATTAAAGGAAATAGTAAGGATTGATTGATGTGGTCGTACTCTTCTAACTGGATAAAGACTTCTTTTGAAATGAAATGACTTAGATTATACTTGGTCTAGTAGTTTTCATGTATTAGAATATACTTAACAATTGTGTTGTGCTGCGTGTGTGTAAAGGAGACTATGAAATTGATTTTTGGTGTTTATGTATCATTGACGAGGTAGAAATGAAGGAAATTAAGAAAAACTTTTGCAAGCCTTGGAGAGATTGTTGGACATTATACTCAGGTAACCTTGAGAACAAGGTGAAAGATGATATTATAGTTGGGTAACGATGATTTATGCCACCGTTATGGTTGTCGGCTACCTATTGACAGATTAAGGAACTGATCACCCTTAATCTCTTATTGATAGTAGACGAGATCTTAATGGATGGGATAGACGTGTCTTACTAGCTTGATGGTATGTAAAGTGATTGGCGTTTTATCAAGAGGATAATTGTTCCCTATTTTGTGTGAACCTAATACAAAAAGTTGCTATGAAAGAGTTGGGATTTATTAAGCAGTTTAGAGACTTGAGTTGGTATGCGAGCTAACGCCACATAGTAGACGGTTGAGGATGTCGAAAAGTGAACAATGATTTTCTGGTGGTTACTAAGGAGAGTCGGAAGATAGATGTGAAATTTGTAGATCTGGTGGTTGGTGGAAATCAAAATGAAGACCTTGACTTAAGATAGATGATCAGAGTAACGCAATGGAAGTGTAGTGTGACGTGATTTTTTATGCGGGTATGACTTCCGAGTCAAATATTAAACATTAGAAGTTGTGGGATAATGCAAAATTTTATACATTCCATGATGGAATTGTTAGGTGAAAGGTTACATATATTATTCGTGTTATCACCATGTCAATAGATGTATTGAACTGCATGATCGAGTTTTTTGGATATATCATGGTGGCACTAAGGTTGTGTTGATGTTCTTAGGATGATATTGTTGTGTGATGTAATAATATAGACGGTGTTCATGTCATGCGACTATGCGTCCTTAAGTTATGTTGTTGTATCGTTTCATATGACAAGGACTCGAGGGTGGGCATATTTTTCCTTATGAAGAGAAATTAGAGAAGTGTTACTTATAGTGACTAAAAAGACCTCGTTGTGTTCTGGTTCAAGCGCGAACGATATTGTAAAGTAATAGATCTTGTATCGCAGGGTGATGGGACAAGGATAAAAATGGATATGTGCATTCATAACTCGGTAGTAATGCATCTTGTTGGCTGTTGTAGTTGACGATATATAATGTTGGATAGTAGTATTCAAAAGATTTCCAAACATTACATTGGAGCAGTAGGGTGGTATGTGAGAGTCATATCTGGAGTTGTTCGCAATAGGTAATTTTTTAGGACGAAAATCTTTTAAGTGGGGGAGAGTTGTAACACCCCGATTTAATTAGAATTATTTTTAATTAAATAATTAGATGATGTGGTTTATTTTTATTAATTAGTGGATTTTATGATGTAGTGTGATGCCTTTGTTGAGGACTAGATGCATTAGAATAATGGGAGTTAAGGTTATAGGGGTGTATGGCTAAATGTGTAGAGACATGGGAGTGTGTAGTATAATATGAATTATTACCATTATTATTATTATTATTATTATTATTATATTAAGATTATTATTATTTTATAATAATGATTAAATAATAATTTAATTGGATAGTTATATTATTATTGGATTATAAGAGGTTGGAATAGAGAGAATAGAGTCAGAACGTTAAAAACATAAGAGAAGCGTAGAAGTGAGAAGAGGAGAAGAGCATTAGGAAGCTAGGGCAAGAAGATTCACTGTAGGAATCAAGAATCGACCAAAAATCTAAGGCAAGGGGAGATTATAACACTATAATGAATTGCCTAATGATGGGGTATGGTAGAATTTAGGTTGCATTGTTGTATGTTTGGATTTTCTCTCTATTTGGTTGTTTTGGGGGGTTTTCCCCATTGATGAATTCTTGATGTTTTTGATGAAATTGGATGATATAAATCGGTTAAAATTGATAGACAATGTTGGTGAATAATTAGCATACATGAAATTCATTTTTTTAATGGAAAGATTAAGGGTTTTAGGCTCGGGAACATGAATTTCCGTAGCATAAAAATTCCTGTTTTTGGGGCTGTCAGACTTGGGTAACCGATTACCCAATTATGGTAACCGGTCACCACAAAATTTTTTAGAAAACAGGAGTTACTATAATACGCAGTAACCAGTTACCCAGTTGTGGTAACCGGTTACCGCTGAGAAATTTTGAAAACAGAGGCTAATGTCTTACGCAGTAACCGATTACCATAACTGGGTAACCGATTGCCGCTGAAGCTGACAGAATTTTTTGAAAACTTTTAAAAATCATAACTTTTGCCTTGGGTGTCCGTTTGACGCGCCGTTCGTACCATTGGAAAGCTAAAATTATTTTCTATCATATATTAATAAATTGGAATACAGTAGCTAATTATCTTATCAACATTGATGCTTATTTGTGTGTGTATTCATGAGTAATATGCTATAATTTGTGTTGTGCTTGAGTAAGACGATGTTGAATGAATGTTCTTGGTTGTGTGAAATGATATGCATGATAATGATGGTGATGATGTCCTGTATTAGCATAGCATTGATAAATAAAAGTAATCAATATAAAATTGTGGTGTTACATATCAGTTTCGTATGCATTCATTAAAGATGGCATGTATTGGCGAAAGATGACCTGTATTGGCGAAAGATGACCTATAATGGCGTTGTTTCCCTAAGTTGACATTATTAAGATGAGGGTTTTTCCCTATTATGATGGCCTATATTGGCGTTGTTGACCTAAGTTGCCATTATTAAGATTAGGGTTTTGCTCTATTATGATGACCTGTATTGGCGTTATGAAGTTGTTGCCCTAAATTGGCATTATTAAGATGAGGGTTTTACCCTAATGGTACCACATGTATTTTGCATCAGTGTCGGTCACATTACATATTATTGAATTTTTAATACGATGATGAAATCACATTGCATATTGTTGAATTGTTAATACGATGATGAAGTCACATCACATTACACTGTTATTATTAATTGATGGTTTGATTATTAAACGAATTTCTAATTCTGTTATGATGGATGTTTGTGTCGTTTGTTGCACATAACTATATTGATGTGTTTCGTAGTATGATGAACGATAAAAAAGTATGAGATAAATATGTATAATAATGTGTACTTGAATTACTACATGTTCATTATTATGCTTCCTCTTATATTGTTATGATATGTCACCCTTTCTGTTCAAATGTTGCCTCTACGTGGGTAACATGCAGATGATTCGAAGTAGCATGAGGTCGAGGTTAGTCGAAGAGTTACCTCAATTGTGTAGATTGAGTCAGTGACTTCTCTGATACTTAACACTTGGGGGTTTTGCGTTTATCTTATTATGTTGGGAGTAAACTTTGTATAACTCTGTTGTTTTTTAATATACCTTATGATTATGCTGATTTTTGGATGATGAAAAGTACCACTCATGTTGAGGGTTGAGAATAATTATTTATTGATGTTTCCCACTGCGAATAAATGCAATGAAGTTTAAGACTTGAAGTTTGTGATTTTGCGTTATGTATCTTAATTAATGGGCATGTATTATGTATGAAGCATGTGGCATCCTATTTTTATGTTGTATTTTAGAAATTAATTTACTCTGATTTTTATATAATTTATCAACGGGGAAATAGGGCGTTACATTATCGACTAGGCCATCTCAACTTCCAAAACATCAGAGATTTGAAGAGAATAAATATGGTTTCAGGACTTCCAGAAATCAACATTTCAAATGAATTATGTGAGGAATATGTGCAGGCAAAGCAATACAAGAATAACTTCAGCAAGGATACAGGAAGCAAGTCGAAGGCTATTCTCGAAGTCACATACTCTAATGCATGTGACCAATTCATGTGGATTCGTGTGGAGGTAAAGAATACTTTGTCACATTCATAGATAATCTCTGTCGAAAACTATGGACTTACCTGATCAAGAAGAAAAATTAAGCGTTCGAGGTATTTACCAAAATTTTAAATCTATGGTCGAAAGGCAAAGTGGTTGAAAGCTCAAAGTTTTGAGAACTGATGGTGGTGGAGAGTGTATGTCAAAAGACTTCGCCAAGTTATGTGAGAAAGAAGGGATTGTGCATGAGGTGGTGCCACCCTACACTCTATAACAAAATGGAAATGCAGAAAGGAAGAAATGAACCATCATGAATATAGTGAGAAGTATGTTGAAAGGCAAGAATTTACCTATAGAGTTTTGGGGTGAAGTTGTGTCAACGACAACATACATATTGAATAGATGTCCAATGAAGAAGTTAGAAGGAATTACTACAGAAGAATGTCGGTCTGGTATGAAGCCTAGCTTGAGTCATCTGGAGGTATTTGGATCTATTTCACATAGACACGTGCCATATCAATTAAGAAGAAAACTTGATGACAAGTCAAGTCAGATGATCCTAGTAGGATACCATTCGATAGGAGGTTACAAGTTGTTCAATCCACTGAACAAGAATTTTGTGATCAGCAGGGACGTGATCATAGATAAGCTTAAAGAATGGGATTGGACTGAAAATATCAAGAAATATTCAGTGAGAATCTTGCTTGAAGAACCAGAAACTCAAGTCGAAAGAGAAGTTCGACAAGAGGAACCATCAGTTATAGATCAACCAAGTACTAGAAGACCTCAAAGAACATGATGCATGTCTGCAAGGTTGCAAGAATATGTGATTACATCAGACGATATGGTTGATAACAAAGGTGAGCTGGAGCATTAAAGGATTCAAAGTGGGTGAAAGCAATGAACGAAGAAGTGAAGTCCATCGAAGACAACAACACTTGATCACTTGACGAATTTCCTCAAGGAAAGAAGTAAACTGATGTCAAGTGAGCATACAAGGTGAATATGAATCCCAAAGGGTAAATAACTCAACATAAAGCAAGGCTCTTGGCGAAAGGATTTCTCTAGAAGGAAGGAATTGACTTTGATGAAGTATTTGCACCTGTGGCTAGGATCGAAACAATTGGGTTGGTTATTGGTCTAACAAAAATAAACAGTTGGCGCATATGTCAGATGGAAGTGAAGTGTGAATTCCTGAATGGACCCTTAGATGAAGAAGTTTATGTTAAATAACCAGTTGGATTTATGAAACATGACGAAGAGAGAAAGGTGTGCATACTACATAAATCCCTGTATAGATTGAAACAAGCTCCAAGAGCTTGTAATAAAAAGATTGATAGTTTACTAAGGGAGAAGGTATTTGTGAAGTGTACTACTAGGCATGGAGTATATGTAAGAAAAAGCAATAGTGAATTGCTTATACTATGTCTCTATGTCGATGATTTGTTAATAACATGCAGCTGCAAGAAGGAGATTGAAGACTTCAAAGGTGATCTCAGTAAGGAATTCAAAATGTCGGATCTGGGTGACATTTCATACTTTCTTGACATCGAATTCTACAAGAGTATTAGAGGTTTGATGATGCATCAAATAAGATATGCAAGAGAAATTCTCAAGAGATTTGAGATGGAAGAATGTAATTCGACTTCGACACATGTAAAACCAAGACTGCAACTATCGAAAGATTCAGAAGAAGATGATGTCGACCCAACCCAATACAGAATACTTATTAGGTCATTAAGATACCCTTGTCATACGAGGCCTGATTTAAAATACAATGTAGGTATGGTAAGTAGATTCATGCAGAAGCCAAAGGTATCACACCTAGCAGCGGTGAAGAGGATATTGAGGTATCTGAAAGGAACTCTCAACTATGGAATTTTGTTTCCTGCAGCTGATAAAGGAAAAGAATGCAAGTTAGTGGGATACACTGATTCGAGTTGCTGTAGTGATGTTGAGGATCAAAAATCCACATCAGGATATGTGTTTATGTTAGGTGGTATACTAGTTGGTTGGAGTTTGAGAAAGGAACCAGTAGTGGCATTATCATCATGCGAAGCAGAGTACATAGTTACTTCTCTTTGTACATGTCAAGAAACATGCATGGTGAACTTGGTCAAAGAGATAACAGGTAAAGATCATGGAGCAATTACCATGAAGATCAATAACATGTCAGCTATCAACTTGGCGAAGAATCTGATAGCACACGGTCGAAGCAAGCACATCAAAATGAGGTTCCACTATCTTCAAGAACATGTAGCAGATGGGAAGATGAACTTGGAATAGTGCAGAATTGAGAATCAGATTACATACATCATGATGAAGGGTGTGCAAGTCGAAGTATTTCGAAGACTAAGAGCTATGATGAATATAGATAGTTTAGACACAATGAATTAGGTGGTGTGTTAAATTGTAATTCCTGTTGATAACGCGAAAATACATAGCATATTCGACAAGATTTTCATAAATAAAGTTACCATTTTATCTCAATTATATTGCATTATGTTGGCATTTCAAGTTTGTTTTAGGTAATTATTTCATCTAAGGCCTACATGAGAAAAGGAGAAGAAATGGAAAAGAAACAGACTCAAAATCAGAAAAACAACAGAAATAGCAGAAGAATTCATATCAGAAGGTTGTGATGGCTATCACACCTTCCATTCCGCTCAGCACAAGTTGAACTTCTGTGCCCCTCGACATACAACCATTCTGGTCGGCACAAGGTGGAAATATGTGTGCCCTACGACACACATTGCATGCCACTCGGAACAACCTATTTTCTATTTTGTTTGACACGTGAAGATTTATCCATGATTCTCCATGTTGCCAATGTCAATGACCTGCATGATTTCCTCTTGGTCTTTCTCCACGCACAAATTTTTTAAAGCATGAAGTCACACTCCTAGATTTTCTCAAGCAGTTTTGTTAAGAAAGAGGAATATAAGAGAAGGAAAGTTATACGGATGAGACATCTCTCTCGTCTCTCCTCTCTCATTTTTGTTACATTATTTTGCATTTTCGTTTTCTTTCACGCCATTATTCCAGTTTCAACAGTTCAGATCTTTGCTTAGAACTTAAGCAGATAAAACCTATAATTTTCTACACCGAAAAACTATTGCAACATTAGTTTATTTTCATAACCTCTTGAACTTTGTTTTTAGTTTAATATTTTGTTTTACATTTAAGTTAGTCTTCCGCAAGAAAAACCTGCCCGCATATTATGGAAGATTGCTAAAAGTACTTGAAAAGTTGCAGAATTCTGTTTTCATTATTTGATTCCATGTTTCTTTTAATTTAATTTTATTAATGTTCTTTATTTATCATCCATGCCTGAATCATTATATGTTTGTTATTATTTTGTGTTTGTAACAAATAATATGTCAGACTAATTTCCCTGATACTGGTATGTAAAGTCATAAACTGAAGGAGTTTTGTAATAAATTGGCATAAACATTTTATAAAACATACTTTTCTGGTTTGGTTTCCATTTTTAATACAAATTGTTTTGTTACGAGAGTAAGAGACAAACAAAGGCTAAAATCAATAATCACAAGAGTGTGAGTTTTTAACCGGATAGTGGTCATCAAATATTGGTTTTAAATATAGAGAGAACAGTTTACGATTAATTAGACTCTATTTGATTTCAAAAAGTACCTTTGGATTTTAAATGAGACAGTGAGAGCAAGCATTTAAGTTTAATTATATAATCCAAATCAACAATCACGAGAGTGTGAGATAAAGCTTTTTAAACTTATAGTTTCTACTAAACAATGTTTTGAATACTCAAAGTTATGCCAATGAATTACTGAATTCCCGAAGTCAGACTACTATGTACCGGTGTCCCGTTATTAAATATTTCAATTAAGTCTAACCTTATTTTTAGTCTACCCCAAAACCTAATATTTATTAGCCTTAGCTTTACATAGTAGCTTTAGATAGCAGTAATTCGATTACCAGTCCATGTGGGTTTGATATCTTTTAAAACTACACGATTAAACTGTGCACTTGAAGTTAATACACCCGATAGACTCTTAAAGTTGCGATAAATTTTTTGGCGCCGTTTCCGGGGACTGATATAGTCGATATTGTGAATCCTTTGTTATGCAGTATATACTAATTAGAGAAACCAATCAACAACGTCAAGCGTTTGTTAGTATAAGATGCCGAATTAGAGAATATCAAATTAAGTACAATCTTCTCAAATTTAATCTTCCTGATTTATCTCTTCTTGGACTAAGAATGGTCGAAGGACCCCAAAATTATCCTCTGAAGGATTATGATGCCCCATAACAAGAGGAACCTCACAACAAAATTGCTTCCCCCGCTATTGCTCAGAACGATTTCGAGTCGAAACCTTCATTATTACAAGATGTCCAACAAAATCAGTTTTCACGATGTCCTGCAGACGTTCCAAATTTACATTTATCTGTGTTTATGAAATATGCAAACACAGTGAAAGAAAATGGTGTCATCCCCGAAGAAATACGACTTCATCTTTTTCCTTTTTCATTACGAGATAGAGCTAGAGTTTGGCTCCAGTCTCTACCATCAAACTCTGTTACCACATGGAATGAATTTAAGAAAGTTTTCCTAGTGTGATATTTTCTACCGTGTAAAACGGCTACGCTAAGAGCCAATATCAATGGTTTTAAACAAAAGGAAAGTGAATCTCTTTTAGAAGCATGGGAAAGAAGCAAAGAGATGTTACAACTTTGTCCACATCATGGTCTAGAAGAATGGCTGATCATCCACACCTTTTACAATGGTCTCTTGTATAACACAAAACTAATGATTGACACTGTAACTGGTAACACACTGATAGACAAACCTTATCATGACGCTTATCAACTTATTGAAAGTACGGATCAAAACCATTACCAGTGGGGAAGTGATAGAACCATTATAGAGAAACCTCAGACGAAAGGTGGTATGTACGAAGTTAGCAGTTTGGACCAAGTTAACGCTAAGGTAGAAGCTCTTACCCAAAAGATAGAAAACTTGACCATAACTCCCGCAGCCACCGTGGCTGCAGTAGCTCCAACGTGCGATTTATGCGGACTTCACACACATGTTGCACCTGAATGTCCACTTTTAACTAGAGTACTAGTTGATCAAGTGAATTATTCTCAAGGAAACCCATACAGGAGTACCTATAATCCTACCTGGAAGAATCATCCAAACTTTTCGTACAAGAATAACAATGCATTATATCCACCTGAACAAGCTCCTACTACATCCCTAGGATACCAAAAAGCCGCCCAAATTACTCCAAATGTTCCTAGGAAATCCAATATAAGGATCATGATAGAAAACTTCGCAGCCACTCAATCTCAACAAAACAAAGATATTCTGAATCAAAACATACACATTAGTGAACAGATAAACAACTATTAAACAAGTTTGATGCCCTTGCCACTCATAACAAAATGCTCGAAACGCAAATCTCTTAAGTGGCTTAACAACAAGCGGCTACAACTGCTCCAGCTGGAACTTTTCCTTGCCAACCACAATAAAATACGAACGGTCATGCTAATTCAATAACACTTCGAAGTGGAACGGAAGTAAAAGGACTAACTGACCCAAGAATCAAAAGTCCATCCATGTACCAAAGCACTGGTAAACCAACCTAGAAGGAAGACAAACCAAAAGAAGACGAGAAGGGAGATGATATTGCATAGGGAGAAGAGAAAGAAAAACCCTACGTACCTCCGCCACCATACAAACCACTGATACCATATGTAGCGACTGGTTTTTAAATCAGAGCCGCCACTATTAGTTTTTATCCTAGGGAAGAGAATCTAACAGAAAACCCTAATTCACAGACAGAGATTCTAGGTTTTGGACTTCCTTAGACGAAAGGAAGGTGTTAGGCACCTTTCATCTACCTTGTTCACAAGGATACTAGGTTTTAGGTTTGAGTTGGGGAAACAAAATTTAAATTTTATTAGGGGAATTGGTTTAAATTTTTTATAGGGGAAAGGGTTTAATTTTTTAGTGGGGGAACTCGCTACAATTTTTGATCGTATGCCTACGTATCCTCTTAAGAGGAATTGGAGTCCCAATTCGTAGTTCGTATGGGTTTGTGTTTTTTAGGGGTTGCAAACGTGCTTTGAATCACCTCGCATTTTGGCCGAGAGTAGTGATTGCGGAGATTTTGACTAAATGCGCAGTAAGTCAAAATCCGTTTGAAACCCTTTTGCAAAAATAGTTGATTAACTTAATTTGTTGCGATAAATAGTTTTATGTTTGTTACAGATATTAATTGCAAAAATCTTATTAATGCATGATATATAAAAAATATTTAATGCAAATAATATAAGAAAATAATATGCAATTTTTGATGTAAAAATAATTTAAGTGATATAATAAATAATATTAATATTCACAATAAAAATTAATAATTATAATAATAGTATAACAATTACAAAATAGAAAAATAAAGGAAAAACATAATTTATGAATAGGGGGGTTGCGTTGCTGGTCACTAGGTGAAAACAGGGGGTGATAAAAGCTAATAATCCTGGGTAAAGGGGTAGAAGTTCTGTAGAGGGCAGAAGTTATGCAGGGGACGCGGGGAAGTTGATGCTTTCCTTTCTGATACCGAAACTGATCCCAAAACGCCACCTTCTATCACCATTTTTCACCCATTGATCAACCTACACCTTCATGTGCTTCTGTTGCTCCAGTTTCCTTGACACCTCCCTCTGGTGATCATGTTACTGCCTAACTTGCTGTGCAAAATGAGTTAAACTGCTTAAGGGAAGAATTCACCAAACTGCGTGTCGAGTTTCATGGATTTATGGACTTAGTAACAGAGCAAGTGGACCACATTTTCCAGCATATCTACTCCTAAGCTCTCAATACTAACAGTAGTGGCTGATATTGCTTGACATTCTGCAAAATTCTAGATTTTATTGTTTTTCTGTTTTACTTTATGTTTACTTGATGTTTCTTTTTTTTTTCTTCTTAGATTATTATTTGGAAGAATTCAAAAATTTCTGGATTATATTAAAATGTTTGGCATGTTATGTGATATTTACATTTATAATATTCTTTAACGATAATCTATTAATCTTCTTCGTACTGATATAGAACATCTTTGTGTGCCTGAACGTATCAATCTGTAAGGTTTAATTTTTAATTGTTTTAGAAATTATGAATTTTTATACTGTGTCGTTCTCCACACATTCTGTGACGACCTCCATAATTTTTGAAGTGTGCTGCTCGACACACATTATGTGCCCCTCGGGACGCATTAAAAACCAGCGACGTGTATCTGTTTCAAACAGATACCAAATTCATTCTTTTCTTTTCATCTTCTTCCAAATGTTAAACCCCATATAAACCTTTTCTCCATATTCCTCACCCCTGACCGTTCCACATCCTCTATTTCCAAAATTATCAATAAACACCATTAAATTCCAATCCCTGCATTCTTGATTGTTATGTTATTTAAGCACTTGAGGAACAAATATCAAAACCCACAACCTTCTGTCATCTTCCCGAAACCGAACCGTTCTACCTTCCTTGCATCTAATTATGTCTCGAAGAGTTCAACACACAAGAGGAGAGCCGACCTTTCTGGAATCGTGTTCAGAAACGAAGAAGTTGGGTACATTAAGAAGCTTAGTACCGAAAGTTTTATCAATGTTTGGTTACCTCTACAAGGTATGTTGATGTTAACTGTCCACATGAGTTGGGATTGTTAGAGAGTGTACAATGGCTACTTCATAATTCTGATCTATCTTATGTCTGAACCCTGAACCATCCAACTTATGAGTCTTTGACCTTGGAATTTTTGAGCTCTTTCTCCTCCGACACCCCAGCAGATGACAACATGTATCTCACAGGCACTGCTAACTTTCGATTGTTTAACGATGAATACTCTATGAATCAAGAGGCTCTGAGTGATTTTTTACGTTTTCCTCATGGAGGAGAAGCGCACTACTGAATCCCTCCAGGAGCAGATTGGGCATCAATATCATTCAGTCTATGGAAAGTTTTAACCGGTGAGCGACCTTCAAGTTAGGAGGGTCTTTTTGCTTCATCTATCCATAATCCTTCCATCTATTACTTTCATTGCATCCTTTCCAACACCATTTTCGAGAGGGCAAACAACAACAAAGTTAATTCCAAAGAATTGTTTTTCCTGCACTGCACCTTCACGCCTGGTTGGTAGATTAATGCCAGTGTGTTCCTCTTGGCACACATCCAGTCTCTCTGTGCACGAGGTACTACCCCTTTCTATATTGGAGGTTTAGTTACCTTTATAGAACTTGCTCTGAACTTGGGGGATAAACTAGCGAATCTGCCTTCACTACCAGCTTTATTTATTGATATTGACAACTACTGTGCTGGACACCTTATTAAGGCTAGAGATGATGGAAGATAAAATCTTATGGTGCAGAACAAATTAGTTCCAATTATAATTTTTCCAAATCTCCAGCTCACCAATGTAACATATATGGATAAGTGGTGTTATAATTTAAGTGCTCCTGCTCCTGGTGAGAATGTTCAAAATAATCCAGGTGGTCCAAGAAATGTTGAGCCAAATGAAATGGAGCAAGTGCTAGAGCAAGACACTCCACAGATTGACACTCGCCAACATGCTGCACAAGTCCTTACCGAGAATCTTGCAGGTTCATCATCCGGGAACCATCCCCGAAGAAGAAGAAATTAGAGGCAACCAGCTACTCTTGATGACATTTATGCTGAAATGTTGCACCATAACAAAGCTGAAGCTCAACACTATCAAAGGATGGAAGCACCGCATAACGAGATGATGCAAGAAGTCCGATAACTTCAGAGAGATCAATACAACTACGCCTACTGGCATGACCATAGTATGTCGGAGCTTACTGAAGAGATGCAAGCATTGACTTATCAGGTTGACGAAATGTATGCTTTTGTTACTCATGTCAGACTACATCGATATGGTGTAGAGCCTTTCCAAGGCAGAGATGATACACATGGACGAGCACAGGCACGGGCACGTCGTGGAGCGTGTGGCCGAGGCAACGTGTAGTCATTCATCTTATTTCCTTCCTTCCTTTCTACCTTACTTCGTTGCATTGGGGACAATGCTCAGTTTAAGTTTGGGGGAGGAAGCTTTACCGCTTTATTTAGCTTTCATTTACCATTTTCTAAGTAGATTTTCATTACCACAAATTTCCCTTCAATAAAATAGTTTATGTAATATCAAGTCGTTATATGCAGATTTTCATTTATTATTTGACTCTCTCACTTTCTTGAGCCATAACAAAAACTTTTACTTGACACATTCAAAGAGTATATAGGTTGCTCACTCTTAAAGGTATGTTAGAAATTTTGAGTGAGATTTAAACAAAATGATATCGTTTTAACTCTAAAACCCCCGCTTACACGAGATCGGTTTAAGTACCTATTATACCGGAAGCTCAAACTTTAAAGCATCGCCAAGTAGTTTATATAAGCAGTCAACACCGTCTTAAAAACAAACTACGTAGAGGGATGATGAGTATAAGTGAATGGTCTTAAATAATTTTCTAAAACATCTTGTAATGATGAATTGAAAATAGGGAATGCGCTAATTAAGTTAGGTGACCCTCACCCGGTTACTTAATCTGACAATGCCGAACCTACATATTGTGTTACAAAAACTTGATGTAAGTTGGTTCAGAAGTTTCTGGTGCTGAATTTGGTAGGGCGGACTATGGTTTGATCCCCCGTATCTTGCAATCAGATTAATTAAGGGGTTACCAAATTTATGTACCAGAACCCCATGCTTAATATGACCATCACTAACCAGCTACTCTACTATGTGCGTGAAATAAGATAAAGGGATTAATGTGATCGCGCTCGAACAAAACGGGTGAAACAAAGCAAAAAACAATTAGGTTGAGCTATAATAGCATGACTGGAACTGGTCTACATAAGGAAGGGTTGTCTAGTTTTATTACTGTATTTTTGTTGTTGATATTGAGCTTACATTGTTCAAACGAAAACATCATGCAACCATGTACGAATTGATTTGTGTCATGTAATTACATTTAACATGTGCTTAAAAGATTACCATACTAATTATAAGTTGGAGGACAAGCAAAGGTTCAATTATATGGGAGTTTGATAACGTGAAAATACATAGCATATTCGACCTGATTTGCATAAATAAAGTTACTATTTTATCTCAATTATGTTGCATTATGTTGGCATTTCAATTTTGTTTCAGGTAATTATTTCATCCAAGGCCTACATGAGAAAAGGAGAGGAAATGGAAAAGAAACAGACTCAAAATCAGAAAAATAGCAGAAATAGCATAAATACTCATACCAGAAGGTTGTGATGGTCGTCACACCTTCCATTTCGCCCGACACAAGTTGAACTTGTGTGCCCCTTGGCACACAAACCATTCCGATCGACACAAGGTGGAAATATGTGTGCCCCACGACACACATTGCATGCCACTCAGCACAACCTATTTACTATTTTGTTGAACACGCGAAGATTTCTCCATGATTCTCCATGTTTTTAGTGTCAACGACCTACATCATTTCCTCCTGGTCTTTCTCCACGCACAGATTTTTCGAAGCATGAAGTCACACTCCTAGATTTTCTCAAGCAATTTTGTTTTGGAAGTGGAATATAAGAGAAGGAAAATTATACGGATGAGACATCTCCTCGTCTCATCTCTTTCGTTTTTGTTACATTATTTTGCATTTTCATTTTCTTTCACGCCATTATTCTAATTTCAACAGTTCAGAGCTTTGTTTAGAACTTAAGCAGATAAAACCTTCACCTAAACAACAATAGTTTTCTACACTGGAAAACTATTACAACTTTAGTTTCATTTCATAAACTCCTGAACTTTGTTTTTAGTTTAATATTTTGTTCTACATTCAAGTTAGTTTTCCGCAAGTAAATCCCGCCGGCATATTATGGAGGATTGCTATAAGTACTTGAAAAGTTACATAATTTTGTTTTCATTATTTAATTCCAGGTTTATTTTAATTTAATTTTATTATTGTTCTTTATTTATCATTCATACCCGAATCATTATATGTTTGTTATTGTTTTGTGTTCGTAACGAATAATATGCCCGACTAATTTCTCTGATACTGGTATGTAAGGTAACAGACCGAAGGAGTTTAGTAATAAATAGGCATAAACATTTTATAAAAAATACTTTTCTGGTTTGGTTTCCATTTTAATACAAACTTTTTTGTTACGATAGTAAGAGACAAACAAAGGCTAAAATCAAGAATCACGAGAGTGTGAGTTTTTAACCGGATAGTTGTCATCAAACATTGGTTTTAAATACAACGAGAGTGGTTTACAATTAATTAGACTCTATTTGTTTTCAAAAAGTATCTTTGGATTTTAAATGAGACAGTAAGAGCAAGCATTTAAGTTTAATTATATAATCTGAATCAACAATCACGAGAGTGTGAGATAAAAGTTTTTAAAATGACAGTTTCTACTGAACAGTGTTTTGAATACTTAAAGTTATGCCAATGAATTACTGAGTTCCCAAAGTCAGACTACTACGTACCGGTGTCCTGTTATTAAATATTTAAATTAGGTTTAACCTTATTTTCCGTCTACCCCAAAACCTAAGATTTATTATCCATAGCTTTAAACAGTAGCTTTAGATAACAATAATTTGATTACCAGTCCCTGTGGGTTCAATATCTTTTAAAACTGTGTAATTAAACTGTGCACTTGTGGTTAATACACCCGATAGACTCTTAAAGTCTCGATCAACTGTGTGTCGAAACTATGTGTGTCGAATGGTTAGAGGTTTTCGAAGCAGGTTGCTCGATGGAAACCATTGCCCAGTCGAAGAGCTTGTATATCGAAGCAGGCTGCACACAAATTTGATTTTTAGATTTAGATAGATTTGATTTAGGTCTAAAATAAATATTTTGGGCTTTTATAGTTTTAGGATTTGGCTTAGGGAGCAAGATAACTTAAATCTATAAATAGAGGGAGCAACCCCTATTTTTTGTAATCAAGTCAGTTAAGTTGTATTCAAAGAATTTGCCGTTGCAAGTGAATAACAAAAAATTTCACAGTTTGTGGACAGAGAGAAATTCTGCAGAAATAATCCTTGTCTTCTTTTCTTTCTTTCTTTCATACTTTTTATTGTCATTGTGTGGTGATAACAATCTTGTTCATCAAGATTGATAAAAATTCATCATAGGTTTTGATGGATTTCCAACACTAATTTCCTTTTCATTTCTCTTTCATTCAAATAGGTGATTTCACATATAATTTTAGTTGTTTTTCATGATTTCATCGTCTTAGTGCGATGTTGTGTTGGTCGTCGTCTTATTGCAGCGTTATTTTATTTTCTGGTCTTGGTGCGACATTTTTTCAGTTCAGATTGATATATTACTTTCGACTCAATGCTTATTCAATCCATAACTTTGATGTTGTCAATGATGCATATTCAATCAATGACTTTAACGTTATAAACACTCCAGACTCGGAGACATGAGTATTTCGAGCATTTCAATTTCGTCTTATTTGTAGGCTCTGTCACATTTGTAGGCATTTTACCGTTGTATGCTGTTGTACCCCAAAATTTGCCCTCCCATTTCCTCAACATTTTCTCATCACAAGACCTTTGGAGATCAAGATCCAATTAGGGTTTCCCCTACTCAAGACTTCTCCTTGCACTGTGGACTCAAATTAGGGTTTGTGTTTGCCTAAAGATGTTTTGACCTAAAATGCCTAAGATGACTTTCATGCTTCATGTTGGACTCCCAAGTTTACCTATACCAAGTTTCAAGTCTTGATTCCAAGTTTTACCCAGTCAATTGGACAGTTGACCTAGAAATCAGCTGTATTGGGGAAAAAGTCAACTGTGGCCAATTGACAGTCAAACCTCATGAAATTTGATCCACATCAACATCATGAACTCATATGAACCATTTGATCAAGTTTGGATCACAATTCCACAAGAAATTTGATCAGATCATCAAAAGGGCAAAATGGTCATTTTTAAGGTTTTGACTGCACAAGGGCAATTTTTGACTGTTTGACCTAGCCAATGGCAAACCAAGCTCACATATGGACTCAAGGACCCCATGGAATTATCTTGACATGTTCATCAAGCTCAAAAGATCCCAAGTACACAAGATTGACAGTTGAATTTCCCAGTCAATTGATCAATTTTGACTGTATACTGAAAAGTCAAACTTTGACTTTTTGGTCAAAATCAAGAGTCAAGGTTCATTTTTCATCAAAACATTACAAATCATGAAACTTGTTCACCAAGAAATCACAAAATGCAAATTAGGGTTTGAAAATGGAATTTTTCATAACTTAGAATTTTTCTAAGTTATGAAAAACCCTAATTTTTTCCCAACTTTGCCCCATCTTTTCACCATGATCCATTGGGATTCAAACAAAAGTCAAAACATGAAAGTTGTAGCTTGTTGCAAAATCTACAACTTTGATTCACAAAGTTTTCTCATTTGAAGCTTGTATCTCAAGTTATGATTTTTTGAATAAGGGCACTAAACCATCTTTTAACTTAGTGAAATTTGACCTATTTTGACAAGGTTTTCTACCCTACTTCAAGGCCACTTTTCATACCCTTCCACTTGGAATTTCAAATTGCATTTCAAAGATGGATTGTAGTACACATTCCAAGCTTTCCAAAATGTCCAAGAACTCATCAAACAACCTCATAACTTGAGAGATTCGAATTTCACAAGTTGGCAAAAATTCACTTTTGTTCTTCATCAAAACATGTTCATAACTTTGCAAATTTGAACTCAGCTTGCTTTATGCTTGATTACAGGTCCTTGAACCAATCCATACTCAATAATTTAATGCATATTCAATGAGTTAAGACCATGTTCTTTGTGTTCTAACATTGCATATTGGATTAATCCTAAACTAGATAAAGTGCTTTATCCATTTTTGTAAAAAGCTAGCTTTATGTCAAATTGAAATCCAAGCAAGTACAAGCAAAATCCTCTTGACACAAGATTATGGACAAGTTGCTCTGATCAAGAGAGGATTATGCAGCAGGATTAGAGGCCCCTACTGACCTAAAAACAAAAGTGACCTTTGCTTGCTTCATTTTCAAGTAACATTGCATAACTTATCACAACTCTCATCTCAGCTTAGAAACAGAAGAACAAAGTTATCAAACATATTCCATAGACCATATCCAAGCTTTGGCACGAGTCCTGAACCTCTCAAGCACCCTCCATCTCAAAATCACCTCAAAACTGCACAAACAGAGCAAGCTCTGCAGTTTGAGTGCCAACTCCCATTTCCTTCAAGCATTCTTGCCCAAACCTGTTCCTCTATCTTCCTCACAACCTATGCAAGCTGACCATGATCTGAAACCTGACCTGTAACACCTCCAAGCCACTTCACCATTTTTAATTTTCTGTTTTGCAGTTGGAGTTCATTAGCTCGATTCAGGAAGTTTCAAGGCAAAGTAGGAATTGGAAAAGCTTCCTTACACTTCAAGGAAGCTGTACAAGTCCTCATTTCATTCTGAAACATCCTCCATTGCCCAGCTCGATTCCAACTGAACAGGTATATTCATGGAGTTCCATCTCTCTTGTTAGGCATTGTTAGCTTTAGGTTTTTGAAGAAAATATGTCACAATCATAGCCCTGAACATGCTCATATGATTAGATTTCATTTATGTTTCGTGTGCTTAGAGAATTTCATGTCTGAACATTGATGAAAAGTTAGGTCAGAAAAGAGGGGGAGAGAAATTCTCTCTCATCTTAGAGAGTTAGATTAAGTTCTATACATGGTTGGAATCGTCTCTTCATGCTGAGCATTTTTCATGTTATGAGTTTTTGTTAAAAAGCCAGGAATCAGGAGTTAGCAGCTGGAGTACAGGGCGCGCGTTTTTTTGAATGTTGTTGAACGAAGGTTGAAGATGAAGCCACATGGGCTGGGCCTGTGTGGTTTCTTCTTTTTGCACCCTATTTCCATTTTCTCACCCCCCAAGCCCATTTGCCTTATTTTTATTTCTTTTTGACTTTTTTCCTTTTTTATTTGACTTGTTTATTTTTTCTCAGCATATTAAAATTTTGAAAATATTTTTCTCATCATTCTTGATTTTATTTGGGTTTTATTTGATTTTCTTTCCATTTATACATAAATATATACATATTTTTATTTAGAATAAATATAAAAAAAAATAGTGTAAATGCATTCATATACATTTTTATTTTTATTTACCTTCTGAAATATTTCACATAAAAAAAATACTTTTTTTATTTATTATTAAAATATTAAATATATATTATTTTTGTATATAATGCATATTTAAGAACTTAATATATATATATATATATATATATGTTTATTAATATATTTAAGTTAAAATATAAAAATATTTGAATTTTTCATCTTATTAATATTTGATATAAAAAATACTTTTTTTATAATATACTTCATTTATTTTTATTTTTGTAAATAATAAATAAATACTTGTATTAAATTAGATAATAATACATCTTCTTTAAAATTAGGGTTTTTGCCCTAAAAGTTGAAAATACTCAAAATAATACCTTTTTATTTTCTTATTTTTATTTTACATAAACCATACTTTTCTCATACATAAAAACTTTCTTTTTGCATTTTACATATTTATTTAATTTCCATTTAAATTATGCAATTTATTTGCTATGCAAATATTCAAAATTGATGTAATAATTTTAGGTTTAAATTACTTGTCAATATCCCCATTTGAACATTTGTACCCCCCTTCCCATATTTGGTTGTGTAATAGCTTAGTAATTTTAATTTCGCACTTTATTGCTTTCTAAATAATAACATGCTAGAATTAGGGTTTGTATGCGAAAAAACGATAAAAATTAGTTTGACCTAATACAAGACAAACAAGCATGAAAATGGACACACAAATCACACTTGCACCCCCTAGGGTATTCCACTTGTTGCCTTCAAATAAATGGGCCATATTGTATGTTGAACATCTTTGGGCAAAGCAAACAGTTTGAATGATCATAGTCCCTCGATAAAACTTTTCAAAACAAACAAAACAAATGATCAAGTCCCTTAGAGAAATTGCCCAAAGACATTTAACGTCGTTACAACTATGGTCTAAACGATGACCCGCGCCTGTCCCTTTTCACATCCTAACACAAGGTTGCCCACCAAATACAATGGTGGTGCAAACTTGTTAAAAGGGTTAAAGTATAGCAATAATCTTTCGAGAAATTTAGGAGTAGATAACCTCTTAGTTACTTGAACCAACTTGCAAAAAACAAAACACTTGCCTATTTTTCAAACCACACTTCACTATACTTTCAAAACAACTTTCAAAAAATGAAAACCTTTTCAAAAGACATACATCTTTGTATACATCCCCACATGGATCATTGCAAAGGTTGCCACCACATTGGCATCTTTTCAAAACATTTTCAAAACCCACACGCTCAAGCACCATTTAAAACAATTGAAAACAAAAGGCAAGTGATCTAAACAAGTAACTAAGAGCCCATGGATAACCATGGATAGAAAGGGTGCTGATACCTTCCCTTTCTATAATCTACTCCCCGAACCCAAGAAAACATCTCAAAAGGTTTTTGCTGTGCTTTTTAACCTTTCCTTAGGATAAAATAAAAAGTCGGTGGCGACTCTTGCTAACCGCAACATTTGCGAATACAAACGCAAACCTCAAGTCAGTTCTCCCACCGTATCACAGAACTGGCGACTCTGCTGGGGAATATACTTAAAAGTGGAGTAACCTTAGGGTTTTAGATCACCTGTGTTTTCAATTGTTTGCTTTGTTTGCTTTTATGTTTGTGGGCTTTGCATTGGAGTTTCATAGATCCTAACCCGGATCTGGGAAATACCCTTTTTTAGGTAGCATAATCTGTGAGGGACCTGTCCGGCGTAGACCGACATGGGTGAAGCAGTGGCTACGTTGGTGTGGCATCTTAGTCTGTACCTATATCCCTTGTGTTGTAACGGGGAGAATATAGGTCTTCTAAGGGGTCATTAAACACCAACCAACCTTAGAACCCTAAATTGACCAACTTGGCTATTAGGACAGTAGCAGTATGCTACACTCATTGAGGCTAAACTCTCGAGATGGTTCTGGCCGCGAGAAAAGATTGCGATGCTGGAGTTATGACCGATTGAGGGTAGCCAATGATTTGAGATCCTCTAGAACCCGGTTACTTTTGATAAGACAGGTTTTAACCAACAAAACCAAAAGAGGGTAATACCTGAAACTCATGCTGGCCTGAAACCTAAGGGTGTCTTGTGTGACTTGTGTGCTTTATCTGCCTATGTGAATACTTTTGATGTGCTTCATCATAGCATCATGCCATCATACCATTGCATGCAAAGCTAACCCATTTCAAAGACAAAAAGGTTTCATCTTTGCTCTGTTTTGTAGGACATCATGATGCCCGTGCGTAGAAATACTGTCCGGCTCAACTTTGTTCGACCACCAGTTTTACTCAAAGATCTGGTTGAAAGAATTCCAAACACTACCTCCTTCATCAACAAACATGGTTCCCTCCTTGGCTTGATCACTGCAAAATGGGACCAACAACTGATAAGTGTTCTGACCCAGTTTTATGACCCTCTGCATCATTGTTTCACCTTTCAAGACTTCCAGCTGGTTCCTACCCTGGAAGAGTTCTCTTACTTACTTGGGATTCCTGTTTTGGAACAAACTCCTTTCACTGGTTTGGAAAAGACTCCTAGGCCTGAAGAGATTGCTGCAATTCTCCCCTTGACCAAAGAAGAGGTATTGTCCAACTGGGAAACTAGAAATGGGATCAAGGGCTTTTTGGTCAAATTTTTGGTTGGCAAGGCTAATGATTTCTGGAATGACTTGGACTTCAAAGCATATGAGGATATTCTGGCTCTTTTGATCTATGGTCTGGTATTGTTTCCCAACCCTGACACCTTCATCAGTATCCATGTCATAAGAATCTTCATGTCTCGGAATCCGGTACCCACTCTCTTGGGTGACATTCTACAACAACTCTATGCTCGTACTGCTCGAAAACGGGGAACTCCGTGGTGTTGTGCTCCTTTGCTGGTAAGGTGGTTTATTTCGCACCTTCCTAAGTCCGTGCTGAAGAATGAAGAAGGAAAAGGTTGGGCTCGGAGGTTAATGTCTCTCACAGATAAGGATATCACTTGGACTCTCAGAGGTTTGGATGAGGTAGCTGTTATCGACCGTTGCGGAGAATACCCTAATGTCCCGTTGATTGGTATCCAAGGAGGAATCTCTTACAATCCATGTTTAGCTCTCCGTCAGTTTGGAAGAGCCAGAGGAGATGGGCCCCATGAAATGCTGGTTCCTCACTTCCATTTTGAGTTTCAGGCAGGCAGTGACAAACTACGCCAGGGATTCATTAGAGCTTGGGACAGAATCCACAAAGCTGACCCACTTGAGTTAGGACCAAAGACTTCTTTACCATTGGAGCCCTATTGCAAATGGGTCCGCATCCGTGCTCAGAGGTTAGGTATGCCATACGAAGCTGTCAGACCAATCATCCTTGAGACTCCCGATGAAGATGGGGTCCCTCCAACTGTCCTCCCTCCTCAGATACCTACTGATTTTGACACCATGAAGAGATCTTGGGCACAGCTAAAGGAAGAACGGGATTTCTATCGGGAGAAGTTCAACGAGCAGGAAAGGAAGGTCCAAAGGTTGACTAAGCAATTGGAGGAAGAACGTGTCCTGAACAACTACATCAGCACTGAGAGGAGAAGGCCATGGGAGCATTGATGAGCTTTGATTATTCCCTTTTGTAGTTTTATTTCCTTTTCCGTATTTTTCATTCCTGTAATGCCTAAGGGCGAATTGTTGAACAATTGAAAAATTTTAATCTAATGAAGTGTGTTTCCCTTTTTTGTCTACAAAGTTGAATCTTATTTGTCTTTGAAAACATAAAACATACGCATTCCATTACACCATATGCATAGCAGGTACCCTATTTCACAGGTTGCTTAATTTTCTTCGCTGTTTATGTGAACAGTCATCATGAATTCGGAGTCATCCAGTGAACAAGCAATCAAGGCCCTCCAGGCCCAAAGTGCACAGTTTCAAGAAATGGTCTTAAGCCTAGCCCAGGGACAGCAAGAGTTGAAGACTCTACTCTTGAAGAAGAAGAAGAAAAAGAGGACGGCAATGTTCAACACCGGACGCAGATTTGGGAACACACTCCACAATGAAGCTGATCCGACCACTTCTTCCGCAGAGAAAAACAGTCCCCAAGGGGGAGAAGCTCCTAGTCCCGCAGTCTCCGACAACGAGACGGACTATAACGAGGAACAATACCCACCTGCTGCTGACAGATATAAACAATTGGAGGACCGTTTGAGCGCTATGGAAATTCAGAACGTGCCGGGACTGGATTTCGGGGATTTGGGATTATCTTCTGGAGTAGTAATTCCACACAAGTTTAAGGCGCCTGCCTTCGCCAAGTATGATGGGGTCTCCTGCCCAAAGTTGCATCTGAGGTCGTATGTAAGGAAAATCCAACCTTACACGGCGGATAAAAACCTCTGGATTCACTTCTTCCAAGACAGCCTCTCGGGGTCTCAGCTTGAATGGTTCTACCAATTAGACGGAGCTAGCATCCGGCACTGGGAGGATTTGGCGACTGCTTTCTACAGACAATACCAATATAATTCTGATCTCGCTCCTACGCGTACCCAACTTCAGGGTATGTCTCTAGGGACGGGTGAAGGATTCAAAGAGTACGCTCAAAAATGGAGAGATTTGGCTGGCAGGGTGCAGCCTCCATTAACTGATCGAGAACTGGTTGATATGTTTCTGGGAACGTTATCTGGTCCATTTTTTAATCATTTGGTTGGTAACTCCTCCGCTGGGTTCACAGATCTGATATTAACAGGAGAAAGAATTGAGGCTGGTATCAGGTCAGGCAAGATACAGAAAGCTGCCTCTACAAGTGCTGAGAAGAGGCCATTTAAGAAAGAAGCAAGCGCCGTCTATGGCCCTAGAAGACAAGTCAAGCCCGAAAGTCGCCAAGCCGTTAATGCTTTGGTCATCTCTAAACCTGTTGCTGCTCCTCAGCAGTACAATCAGCAAAGAAGTGAAAGGCCCAAGAGGCAGTATACCCAATTGAGTATGACATTATCTCAAATTTTACCCCAACTGTTATCCACCAACCTGGTGACCCTCAAAGAAGCTCCTAAGGTCGTCAACACTGCGTCCCCTAAATACAACCCGAATGCCCGGTGCGCTTATCATTCTGATAGTCCCGGGCACACTACTGATGATTGTTGGGCCTTGAGAAACAAAGTGCAAGATCTAATTGACGCAAAAGAAATTCAGTTTGAAGCGCCGGAAAGACCGAATGTTGTAACGGCTCCTATGCCCCAGCATAGGGTAAGTGCCATTGAGGAAGAAGTGTATGCTGTTTCGATAGATGAAGTTGTTACCCCTTTGAAGACTGTTAAGAAGAACCTACTGCGGGCCGGTTTATTTCCGGGTTGCGGCGAAGGTTGCCCATTCTGTGCTATTTCCCTATCCGATTGTCCCTTGCTAAGGTTAGGCATCCAAGGCCTAATGGATAGCAAGGAGATTTTATTCAAAAAGACTGCTGTTCAATTGGTTCCAATAAAAGAAGTTTCCGTGATTACCATCTTCAAAAATCCAATCAAGGCTCCCCCAAAGAAGCCTATTCAAATCTTGACAGTTGCGCCTGTGATCATTACTGTTCCAGGACCCCTCTCCTACGTGTCTGATAAGGCTGTCCCCTGGCATTATGGGGCAGACGTATATGTAAATGGAATCAAGCAAGAATTTGATGCTAGTGCCAGTATTTGCGACATCACCGGTCCAGCTAAAGTCACCCGCAGTGGCAGGCTCTTCTCGCCTGACATTGCGCCTCCCGCTATTCGAAAACCCCTCCTCATAAAACCTGCAAGTTTACCAAGTCCTGTTGCTGATCAAATTGTGTCCCCTGCTGCCGAGTCATCAAATGCTCGGGGCAAAGGGATTGAAGAAGAGCCTGCCCGGATGGAGGCACCAATACCCGTGAATGCTGAGGCCTCCCGACAAGAAATGGAGGAGATTCTGAAGATAATAAAGAAAAGTGATTTTAATGTTGTCGAACAATTGGGGCATACACCCTCCAAGATCTCCCTGCTCTCCCTATTGCTATGTTCCGAGGCTCACGCAAAGGCATTAATCTCATTTCTCAAGACGGCCCATGTGCCGCAAGAGACGTCTGCAGTCCAGTTCACTGACTGCATAGCCAATTTGACGGCGGACAACGGCTTGGGCTTTTCAGATGCTGACCTGACCGTAAAAGGGAGAAACCATAATGATGCCCTGCATGTCTCTATTGAATGCAGGGGCACTACTCTGGCACATGTATTGGTGGACACTGGTTCTTCCTTGAATGTTCTTCCGAAAAAGGCTTTGGATCGTCTGGATTATGAGGGCTTGGAGTTGAAACCCAGCAATATCATCGTCAGAGCCTTTGACGGTTCCAAGAGGATGGTTCATGGAGAGGTTAACATCCCTATTCGTGTGGGCTCTCAAGTGTTTGACTCTACCTTTTACGTGATGGATATACGTCCATCGTACTCCTGTCTGTTGGGTAGACCTTGGATCCACAAAGCTGGGGCAGTGACCTCCACCTTACACCAAAAGCTGAAGTATCCCGTCAGGGGGAAAATTGTCACTGTGCAAGGAGAAGAGGAGTATATGGTGAGCCATTTGAATTCCTTCAGGTACATCGAGATGGACGGAGAATTTATTGAAACTCCCTTCCAACATTTCGAGGAGGTACATCCAATTTCAGCAGCTGCGGAGACAATGGCCGAAGAGAATGATTCCTTGAAGATGGTTTCCCTAAGGGATGCCCGGGCTGTGGTTCAGAAAGGCAATGGTGCACACTGGGGTCAGCTTCCTGACTTCACTCAGAAGAACGACAAGTTTGGGCTAGGCTTTACTGCAGAAGCTCAGAAGGCGGTGCGCAAAGAGAAGATTGGAAAGGCTCCGGTGTTTATTTCCAGCTCAAGGGTGAATGCTATTGAGGAGGATGTGGAGGAAGCTGAGTTTAATAATTGGATCTACCCAACTGCCGGCGACGGACCAAACAACTGGACAGCAAAGGACTTTACCCCTATCACATTTGTCACGCAGTAATTGATTTCTTTTGATTTCCAAATTTGTAACAAACAATATGTTAAAACTCTGTTGGCTCGATGTCCTGCCCGGGGCATCGTAGCTCCATTTGTGAGGGCTTTTTGTATGACATTTTCATATATCATCAATCAAAACATTGGACGTTTGTTGCATTTCAAATCTTGTGCTCCTTTTCTTTCTGTGTTATATATATTGCAAAACAGCTATATTTACACACACTCACTTATACAGGTTTCAATCCACTCTGGATCTCACTGGCAACAGCTCTGCTACCGCCAGTTATGACTTCGAAAATCCGATCAACTTGGCCGAAGACGAAGGTGAAGATGATTGCGAAGTGCCTGGTGAACTCGCAAGACTGCTACTACAGGAAGAGAGGGCTATTCAACCACATGAAGAGCCTGTGGAGACAATTAACCTGGGTACTGAGACAGATAGGAAAGAGGTCAAAATTGGTGCCAATCTAGAGCTCAGCGTGAAGCAACGATTGATCCAGATGCTACAAGACTACATGGAGATCTTTGCCTGGTCTTATGAAGATATGCCTGGTTTGGATGCCGACATTGTAGTTCACCATTTGCCAACCAAGGAAGATTGCCCTCCAGTAAAGCAAAAAGTTCGACGAATGCGTCCAGAGATGTCTGAGAAGATTAAAGCTGAGGTGATGAAACAGTTTGATGCGGGTTTCCTTGCAGTAACTTCTTACCCTCAGTGGGTTGCCAATGTTGTGCCAGTGCCGAAGAAGGACGGCAAGGTCAGAATGTGTGTTGACTACAGGGATCTGAACAGGGCCAGCCCCAAGGATGACTTCCCCCTACCTCACATTGATGTCCTTGTTGACAATACAGCTCAACACAAGGTGTTCTCCTTCATGGATGGTTTTTCAGGGTATAATCAGATCAAGATGGCTCCAGAAGATATGGAAAAGACTACCTTTGTGACCCAGTGGGGCACCTTCTGTTATAAGGTCATGCCATTCGGATTAAAAAATGCTGGGGCAACCTATCAGCGTGCCATGGTTGCTTTATTTCATGATATGATCCATCATGAGATTGAAGTATACGTTGATGACATGATTGCAAGGTCTCAAACTGAGGAGGAGCACCTTGATCATCTGAGGAAGTTGTTTGACCGACTCAAGTTGTACAAGTTGAGATTGAATCCCAACAAATGCACCTTCGGGGTGAGGTCCGGAAAATTGCTAGGTTTCATTGTAAGTGATAAAGGTATCCAGGTGGACCCTGCCAAGGTTAAAGCTATTCAAGAGATGCCGACCCCAAAAACAGAGAAAGAAGTCAGAGGTTTCCTAGGACGATTGAATTACATTGCCCGATTCATCTCACATCTGACTGCTACTTGTGAGCCAATCTTCAAATTACTGAAGAAAGATCAAGTGGTACGCTGGAATGATGAATGTCAGGCCGCCTTTGAAAGAATAAAGGAATACCTCCAAGAGCCACCCATTCTTATGCCACCAGTGGAAGGAAGACCTCTGATACTATACTTGACAGTGCTTGATAATTCAATGGGGTGTGTGCTGGGGCAGCATGACGAGTCTGGCCGAAAAGAGCACGCTATTTATTACTTGAGCAAAAAGTTTACCGACTGTGAGTCTCGTTACTCACTGCTTGAGAAAACTTGCTGCGCTCTTGTATGGGCTGCTCGCCGGCTGAGACAGTATATGCTGACTCACACTACTTTATTGATTTCAAAGATGGATCCCATCAAGTACATATTTGAAAAGCCCGCTCTGTCTGGGAGGATAGCGAGATGGCAAATGATCTTAACAGAATATGACATCCAGTATACAACTCAGAAAGCAATTAAGGGGAGTGTACTGGCTGATCATTTGGCACACCAACCCGTGGACGATTATCAATCATTGAACTTTGATTTTCCGGACGAAGACATCATGGTGGTAACTGACTGTGAAGTACCTGGACCGGATGAAGGACCTGAGGAAGGATCCCGATGGTCTATGCATTTTGACGGAGCCTCCAATGCTTTGGGTAACGGCGTCGGTGCTGTAATCATATCTCCCAAGGGGACCCATACTCCACTCACCGCCCGATTATGTTTCAGCTGCACCAACAACATGGCAGAATATGAGGCATGCATCATGGGTTTACAAGCTGCAATCGACCTGAGGATCAAGTTTCTAAGTGTCTTCGGAGATTCCGCTCTCGTGATCAATCAGATCAAAGGCGAGTGGGATACGAAACACCCGAATCTCATTCCTTACAAGGAGTATGTATCGACCCTGCTCCCCCACTTTGAAGAGATAACTTTTGAACATTTCCCCAGAGAGGAAAATCAGCTAGCGGACGCACTAGCCACGATGTCTTCAATGTTTAAAGTTAAATGGGACAATGAGGCTCCCCAAATCCTAATCTGGAAGTTGGATGAACCGGCATACTGCTGTGAGCTCGAGACTGAGAAGCTAACTGAAAAACCCTGGTATCACGAGGTGAAGAGGTACTTGGAAGCTCAGGAATACCCTGAGGGCGCATCTGTCAATGATAAGAAGTTCATGAGGAGGTTTGCTGCAAAATTCTTCCTCAGCAACGGCATTCTCTACAAACGGAATCATGATTCAACTCTGTTACGTTGTGTGGATAAGGTTGAAGCAGAGAAAATCATGATGGAACTGCACGAAGGTACGTTTGGGACCCACTCCAGTGGACACACCATGGCTAAGAAAATCCTTCGGGCAGGATATTTCTGGTCCACAATGGAAGCCGATTGTTACCAACACTCCCGGACTTGTCATAAGTGCCAGATCTATGCTGACAAGGTGCATATCCCTCCGGCTCCTTTGAATGTCCTAACGGCACCTTGGCCTTTCGCAATGTGGGGCATCGATATGATCGGTGAAATCCGACCGACGGCATCCAATGGACACCGCTTCATCTTGGTGGCAATCGATTACTTCACGAAATGGGTCGAGGCAGCTTCATATGCCACGGTAACCAAGAGCGTCGTGGCGCGTTTCATCCGGCATAATCTGATATGTCGGTACGGTGTCCCGGAAAGGATCATTACGGACAACGGTACCAATCTCAATAACAAAATGATCACTGAACTCTGTGAACAATTCAAGATACAGCACCACAATTCTTCCCCCTATCGGCCGAAGATGAATGGGGCTGTAGAGGCAGCCAATAAAAATATCAAGAAAATTGTGCAGAAGATGACAGTGACCTATAAAGATTGGCACGAGATGTTACCATTCGCTCTTCATGGGTACCGCACCTCAGCAAGGACGTCAACCGGGGCAACTCCCTTCTCCCTAGTCTATGGCATGGAGGCAGTCTTGCCGATCGAAATCCAGATACCCTCTCTCCGGATAATGAAGGATGCAGACTTAAATGAAGATGATTGGATCCAAACTCGACTTGATCAATTAAATCTAATTGACGAAAAGAGGCTCACTGCTATCTGTCATGGTCAAACGTATCAGAAACGGATGATCAGGGCATTTAACAAAAAAGTCAGACCGCAAGAGTATCAAGTTGGGGACCTGGTAATCAAACGCATCATCCTTCCTCAAAGTGATCCCCGGGGCAAATGGACCCCTACTTACGAAGGGCCATTTGTGGTTAAGCGTGTGTTCTCAGGAGGAGCCATGATCCTAACCACCATGGACGGTGACGACCTTCCTCACCCCGCCAATGCGGACATAGTGAAAAAATACTACGCATAAATAAAAGACCCGCTAGGTTGACATACCTAGGCAAAAATAAGGGCTTCCCGGCGAACCAAAAGGGTTCGGGCAAAAATAAGGGATGAAATAAATAAAAATCTGTACACCCGGCAAGTCGAAAACCTGAAAGGGCGGCTTGGGCAAAAAAGGGTATCCCGGTGGACTGAAAACCCGAAAGGGCGGTCCAGGCAAAAGTTAGGGATAAAAGCGTAACACTATGTCTCATTGGATCACTTCGCACCCGGAATTCGGCATCAACTATCTGGCTCAGATTACGGCATCGACCAATCAGCTTCATCTTCGATCAGGCAGCAAAGCGATGAGACGTTCGGAGACATAAAGGCAATAGCAGAGTTGGAACCCAGTGGGATTGTTCACATAGCTGTTTTGTTTTTCAAATTGTAAACTCTATGTTGTTTGGCGATGTCCTCTTACTAGGATGTCAGTCTCTTGTACAAAAAACGCCTATTCACAGGGAAAGTTTAAATCAATGAAAATTCACTTGTCCATACAAATTGCCATTGTTTTTTCTTTTGTTGTTTTGTCTTGTGAAGAACGTCCAATGTTCATTTTTTTGATATATGCATTTGACATTAAAATTGCTGATTCATAAATGTTTGCATATAAAAAGAGATTAATTACAAGTGACATCGAAGACAGGGGCAATGCGGGGTTGTCTAATGCGGTCTAGTTGTTTTGTCCGCCAAAGCACCAAGGTAGGTTCAACTGAAAAATGTGACCAAATCATCTCAACTCCCCGCAGAGTAAAGCAAAATTCAGCAGCACTTTCCCCAAGCAGGAGTCGATTCCCCGTCGATCCTGAAAAAGGCACAACGTTCCCCGGCAGGTCTTAAAAGCTCATCCCCAGTAGATTCTGCGAGCTTATCCCCGGCGAAGTACGAGCGTCTCGCCCAAGTTTTATTTAGAGTTATTTCCTCACAAGGACTTATAACTGGGTTATCCTCAGCTAAAAGCCACGGAAGACCGTTCTCGGCGAAAGTTCCTTCAATCCCCAGCGAAATCTACCTTTGGTTTTCCCAAGCAGAGTTTATCTTTGGGGTTCCCCAGCGGAGTTTATCATCATTATCCTCAGCGGAATCCATTGTTAAAGTCCTCAGCAGGCCTCTCATCAGAGCTTTGGTCAAGCATCTCTTCCGCAGAACAGCTTCCCGGTCATTCGTCAAGGATTTATTTTCCTAAGATGAAATTACACTCATAAACATTTCACATTTCCGTACATCTTGCTTACATACATGATGAGACACATACAATATCAAATGTTGAACATCATGACATCATGCATATCATACATCATGACATTGCATACAGCTTACGTCTTTGCCTTTTCAGGAAAAAGACAATCTCAAAAAAGACTACTTTCAACTGTCACAATTCCAGACTCGATTCCTGTATCTAGCCAGGGCACGTCTGCAGAGTTCAAAGATTCGACTCCTGTATCCAGCCAGGGCACATCTATCAACTACAACATTTCCAGACTCGATTCCTGTATCCAGCCAGGGCATATCTGTTGACCACATTTCCAGACTCGATTCCTGTATCCAGCCAGGGCATATCTGTTGACCACATTTCCAGACTCGATTCCTGTATCCAGCCAGGGCATATCTGTTGACCACATTTCCAGACTCGATTCCTGTATCTAGCCAGGGCACGTCTGCAGAGTTCAAAGATTCGACTCCTGTATCCAGCCAGGGCATATCTATTGACGACTATTTCCAGATTCGACTCCTGTATCCAGCCAGGGCACATCTGTGAGCAACCGATCGTAGATTCGATACCTGTATCCAGCCAGGGCATATCTGCATAAGGAGACTGAAGATCAAACACCTGTAACAAGCCAGGAAAACATCTGTCTTTCTTAAAACACACAAGTTCTCGCTAAGGAACCTCTTATGCGATCAACACTTCCAAATGGCATCTGTAAGCCCATTCCCGACAAAGTTCTGTCACTTTTCCAGATGGCATCTACAAAGCCCATCTCCCTATCCACCATCTCTCCAAATGGCATCTATAAGCCCATTCCCGACACCACATTGATGAGACTCCAGCATGCGAGTGCAAATTTCCGGGCACTCTAGTGTCCAATCTCCTTTTACCCTCGAGTCACGAAAGGCAAACTTGCCAATCTAACTCTTCAGGTCCAAGAAGATTGAACAGGGGCAACTGTTGTACCCCAAAATTTGCCCTCCCATTTCCTCAACATTTTCTCATCACAAGACCTTTGGAGATCAAGATCCAATTAGGGTTTCCCCTACTCAAGACTTCTCCTTGCACTGTGGACTCAAATTAGGGTTTGTGTTTGCCTAAAGATGTTTTGACCTAAAATGCCTAAGATGACTTTCATGCTTCATGTTGGACTCCCAAGTTTACCTATACCAAGTTTCAAGTCTTGATTCCAAGTTTTACCCAGTCAATTGGACAGTTGACCTAGAAATCAGCTGTATTGGGGAAAAAGTCAACTGTGGCCAATTGACAGTCAAACCTCATGAAATTTGATCCACATCAACATCATGAACTCATATGAACCATTTGATCAAGTTTGGATCACAATTCCACAAGAAATTTGATCAGATCATCAAAAGGGCAAAATGGTCATTTTTAAGGTTTTGACTGCACAAGGGCAATTTTTGACTGTTTGACCTAGCCAATGGCAAACCAAGCTCACATATGGACTCAAGGACCCCATGGAATTATCTTGACATGTTCATCAAGCTCAAAAGATCCCAAGTACACAAGATTGACAGTTGAATTTCCCAGTCAATTGATCAATTTTGACTGTATACTGAAAAGTCAAACTTTGACTTTTTGGTCAAAATCAAGAGTCAAGGTTCATTTTTCATCAAAACATTACAAATCATGAAACTTGTTCACCAAGAAATCACAAAATGCAAATTAGGGTTTGAAAATGGAATTTTTCATAACTTAGAATTTTTCTAAGTTATGAAAAACCCTAATTTTTTCCCAACTTTGCCCCATCTTTTCACCATGATCCATTGGGATTCAAACAAAAGTCAAAACATGAAAGTTGTAGCTTGTTGCAAAATCTACAACTTTGATTCACAAAGTTTTCTCATTTGAAGCTTGTATCTCAAGTTATGATTTTTTGAATAAGGGCACTAAACCATCTTTTAACTTAGTGAAATTTGACCTATTTTGACAAGGTTTTCTACCCTACTTCAAGGCCACTTTTCATACCCTTCCACTTGGAATTTCAAATTGCATTTCAAAGATGGATTGTAGTACACATTCCAAGCTTTCCAAAATGTCCAAGAACTCATCAAACAACCTCATAACTTGAGAGATTCGAATTTCACAAGTTGGCAAAAATTCACTTTTGTTCTTCATCAAAACATGTTCATAACTTTGCAAATTTGAACTCAGCTTGCTTTATGCTTGATTACAGGTCCTTGAACCAATCCATACTCAATAATTTAATGCATATTCAATGAGTTAAGACCATGTTCTTTGTGTTCTAACATTGCATATTGGATTAATCCTAAACTAGATAAAGTGCTTTATCCATTTTTGTAAAAAGCTAGCTTTATGTCAAATTGAAATCCAAGCAAGTACAAGCAAAATCCTCTTGACACAAGATTATGGACAAGTTGCTCTGATCAAGAGAGGATTATGCAGCAGGATTAGAGGCCCCTACTGACCTAAAAACAAAAGTGACCTTTGCTTGCTTCATTTTCAAGTAACATTGCATAACTTATCACAACTCTCATCTCAGCTTAGAAACAGAAGAACAAAGTTATCAAACATATTCCATAGACCATATCCAAGCTTTGGCACGAGTCCTGAACCTCTCAAGCACCCTCCATCTCAAAATCACCTCAAAACTGCACAAACAGAGCAAGCTCTGCAGTTTGAGTGCCAACTCCCATTTCCTTCAAGCATTCTTGCCCAAACCTGTTCCTCTATCTTCCTCACAACCTATGCAAGCTGACCATGATCTGAAACCTGACCTGTAACACCTCCAAGCCACTTCACCATTTTTAATTTTCTGTTTTGCAGTTGGAGTTCATTAGCTCGATTCAGGAAGTTTCAAGGCAAAGTAGGAATTGGAAAAGCTTCCTTACACTTCAAGGAAGCTGTACAAGTCCTCATTTCATTCTGAAACATCCTCCATTGCCCAGCTCGATTCCAACTGAACAGGTATATTCATGGAGTTCCATCTCTCTTGTTAGGCATTGTTAGCTTTAGGTTTTTGAAGAAAATATGTCACAATCATAGCCCTGAACATGCTCATATGATTAGATTTCATTTATGTTTCGTGTGCTTAGAGAATTTCATGTCTGAACATTGATGAAAAGTTAGGTCAGAAAAGAGGGGGAGAGAAATTCTCTCTCATCTTAGAGAGTTAGATTAAGTTCTATACATGGTTGGAATCGTCTCTTCATGCTGAGCATTTTTCATGTTATGAGTTTTTGTTAAAAAGCCAGGAATCAGGAGTTAGCAGCTGGAGTACAGGGCGCGCGTTTTTTTGAATGTTGTTGAACGAAGGTTGAAGATGAAGCCACATGGGCTGGGCCTGTGTGGTTTCTTCTTTTTGCACCCTATTTCCATTTTCTCACCCCCCAAGCCCATTTGCCTTATTTTTATTTCTTTTTGACTTTTTCCTTTTTTATTTGACTTGTTTATTTTTTCTCAGCATATTAAAATTTTGAAAATATTTTTCTCATCATTCTTGATTTTATTTGGGTTTTATTTGATTTTCTTTCCATTTATACATAAATATATACATATTTTTATTTAGAATAAATATAAAAAAAAATAGTGTAAATGCATTCATATACATTTTTATTTTTATTTACCTTCTGAAATATTTCACATAAAAAAAATACTTTTTTTATTTATTATTAAAATATTAAATATATATTATTTTTGTATATAATGCATATTTAAGAACTTAATATATATATATATATATATGTTTATTAATATATTTAAGTTAAAATATAAAAATATTTGAATTTTTCATCTTATTAATATTTGATATAAAAAATACTTTTTTTATAATATACTTCATTTATTTTTATTTTTGTAAATAATAAATAAATACTTGTATTAAATTAGATAATAATACATCTTCTTTAAAATTAGGGTTTTTGCCCTAAAAGTTGAAAATACTCAAAATAATACCTTTTTATTTTCTTATTTTTATTTTACATAAACCATACTTTTCTCATACATAAAAACTTTCTTTTTGCATTTTACATATTTATTTAATTTCCATTTAAATTATGCAATTTATTTGCTATGCAAATATTCAAAATTGATGTAATAATTTTAGGTTTAAATTACTTGTCAATATCCCCATTTGAACATTTGTACCCCCCTTCCCATATTTGGTTGTGTAATAGCTTAGTAATTTTAATTTCGCACTTTATTGCTTTCTAAATAATAACATGCTAGAATTAGGGTTTGTATGCGAAAAAACGATAAAAATTAGTTTGACCTAATACAAGACAAACAAGCATGAAAATGGACACACAAATCACACTTGCACCCCCTAGGGTATTCCACTTGTTGCCTTCAAATAAATGGGCCATATTGTATGTTGAACATCTTTGGGCAAAGCAAACAGTTTGAATGATCATAGTCCCTCGATAAAACTTTTCAAAACAAACAAAACAAATGATCAAGTCCCTTAGAGAAATTGCCCAAAGACATTTAACGTCGTTACAACTATGGTCTAAACGATGACCCGCGCCTGTCCCTTTTCACATCCTAACACAAGGTTGCCCACCAAATACAATGGTGGTGCAAACTTGTTAAAAGGGTTAAAGTATAGCAATAATCTTTCGAGAAATTTAGGAGTAGATAACCTCTTAGTTACTTGAACCAACTTGCAAAAAACAAAACACTTGCCTATTTTTCAAACCACACTTCACTATACTTTCAAAACAACTTTCAAAAAATGAAAACCTTTTCAAAAGACATACATCTTTGTATACATCCCCACATGGATCATTGCAAAGGTTGCCACCACATTGGCATCTTTTCAAAACATTTTCAAAACCCACACGCTCAAGCACCATTTAAAACAATTGAAAACAAAAGGCAAGTGATCTAAACAAGTAACTAAGAGCCCATGGATAACCATGGATAGAAAGGGTGCTGATACCTTCCCTTTCTATAATCTACTCCCCGAACCCAAGAAAACATCTCAAAAGGTTTTTGCTGTGCTTTTTAACCTTTCCTTAGGATAAAATAAAAAGTCGGTGGCGACTCTTGCTAACCGCAACATTTGCGAATACAAACGCAAACCTCAAGTCAGTTCTCCCACCGTATCACATATGCTATTAACTGAGTCCTATGAGTTTGTTCCCAGATTCATCATTTTCAGTTTATAGTTATTTTGAATTTGTATTATTCTATGTATTCTATCAATTTGAATGAATGAATTTCGTTTTTAGTCCAAAAAGATACTACTCTTCCCATATCAAATTAGATTATTTTTTCTTAATTTATACATTTTTTTAAGAATATGATTTATAGTGATAATAATAAATTTATTTTTAATTTTTAGTCAAAAAATAAAATTATTTTTAATTTAATATAGTTTTTTAAGAAAATTTTAATAAAGTTAAAATGAGTAATAAATATGAAAATATTAATAGATAAGCACAACACATGTGACATCATATATTAAGAATCAATGTTTTAAAGTCCAGATCAGTCATTAATCCAGCCAAATAATTGGGTCATTGGGTTATTGGTCGGACCAATGAGTCATATGTCAATATATTTATGAAATAAAATTATTGACATAAATTTCATAACTATAAAATCTACAAAAGAAAACTATATGAATTTATTCATGCAAACTAGTTGATCAACAATCTTAAATAAAATTCTACTTTCCAAACATTATAATTTATGCTCATAAAAAGTTAGAAAAATAATTGTATGATATAATAATACCATAAAATAATATATATCATAAATAAATATTAACCAATAATGCTCAAATGGTCAAGGAGTTCAGACCCATTGCATGCTCTACTGTCATATACAAGATTATTTAAATTTTAACCACCGGATTGGGGAAAATTCTGAGCAGCTCTATTCACAAAAGTCAAGTTTCTTTCACTCTACGGCAGCACATACATGATCACATACTTCTTTCCTATGAGCTTATTAAAGGGTATGATTCTAAAGGTGGAGTCCCTAGGTGTATAATGCAAATAGACTTGCAAAAAGTCTATGATACTGTCAATTGGAATGCCATGGAAAACAACCTTAAGGAGCCTAGCTTTCCCCATAGATTTATTAGATGGGTCATGCTCACTGTGAGAATTGTTTCCTACAAGTAAATGGTCAATGGAGAACCTACTAATTTTCTTATTTCCAAAAGAGGCCTGAGGCAGTGAGATCCCCTATCCCCTCTCCTCTTTGTGATAATCATGGAGTACATGCATAGAGTTCTAAGTAGACTGCAAGACCAACCTAATTTCAACTTCCATTCTAGGTGAGAGAAATTAAGCATAGTCAATCTTAGCTTTGCAGATGACTTATTAATTTCTCTAGAAGTGACACTCAATCAGTCCAGATGATGATGCAAGCATTCAAAAGCTTTTTCCAATTCCACTAGTCTAAAAGAAAATCCTTCAAAATGTAAGGTGTATTTTGGAAATGTTGATCAACACACTAAATCAGAAATACATGATTGTTGTACCCCAAAATTTTCCCTCTTATTTCTCAAGAAATTTCTCACAAGATCTTCCATGACTCAAGTTTGCAGCACTAATACATCAATTTAGGCTTGGAATTGGCACAAGGACAAAATGGTTAAAATGCACACTGGAAAGTCAAACTTTGACTTTTTAATCAAAATCAAGTTTCAAGAATCACATTTCATCAAGACATGTTATAATATGAAGTTGGTTCACCAAGAAAATCAAAAGTCAAAATTTCTTTGGAAAAGTCAAAGTTCTAAACACTTAGAAACTTTTCTAAGTGTTAAGAAAAAGTATGATAAGTTTAGAACTTCTGGCCAGATTTTCATCATGATACAAGATGATTTAGGAAGAACTTCTGACACAAGAGTTGTAGATCTCAATGAGATCTAAAACATTTCAGAACATAACTTCTCCTAGAAATGCTGGGATTTCAAGTTATAAATCTTTGAAGACACATCCATCAAACTAAAACACTTAGTAAATTCTGAGCATTTCCAAGTCAGAATTTTGTTAGAAATTCTGGGCCAGTTTTCACGTAGGTTCAATCAGAGTTTGCAAAAGTGATTCAAAGAGGGGTTACAAAGCATGTTACAAGATTTTTGAAAAATATGAGAACTCCTTCAGATCACGCGGGAGCGGGGAGAATCAAAGACCAGAAGTTGGACATTTGTTCTTAATCTAAGTTACGTTTATGCTGAACTTCTGATCCAGTTTCAAGCTATGCTGCATAATCCCATGTTGCAGGATTTCTTGCTTGTTAAATCTCATCATCATTTAATGCTCACACCAACTTTTGAGTCTTTATCCCAGCATTTAAACCTTTATCCAAAAGATCTTCCCACGTATGGCATGAAAGTACCACTACTGTCCTTGAAAAGCAAACTTTTGTAAAAAGTTTATTTTGAACCCATACTTTACTTTGTTTCTGAGTGTACTTCCCCACAAATCATGCCTACAAACTCATATTAGGCGTGATTAAAGCTGCTAACCACCCTACCCTGCTTTGAAACATGCTTGTTTAAACTTGCTTCAAAAACAAGTCAACGATCCATAACACATGATGGTTGTACCCCTAACTCCTCTAAGCTTCTAAATCCTTAGCCTATAAATTAAACTTCATTTGAAAATTGGAGGAGGGTTCGAAAAGATTAAAAAAAAGCCTTGAAACCTTGCTGAAAATTCCCAAGAATCTGAAACTACAACACAAACACAAAACCTGCTAGTTTCTGATTTTTGCATCCAAACTCTAGTTTTCCTTGAGTGTTTCTTGACCAAATCATCCATACAGTTTCTAGCATACACGTAGAAGCCTTCCCAACTTCTTTTTTCAAACTGTAATACAATCTTCACCATTCTCCATTTCAAAAAATCAGAACTTTGCATTTTGACTACTCTAGAGCATTCCAATCAGCCATAACTCAAGTTAAGGGTTGCTTCAGCTTTCTGAGAACTTGAGGAAGCTGACCAGAACATCACAACAGTTTGAACCAGGCTCTAACTCACAGAACAATCTCCAGCAGCAAGGTAAGTTCCTTCTGATTTTCATCTCATTACTTAGGCATTGTTAGGCTTGCATTTTCAAAGATACAATGTAGATATCATGGCTCAAAATCTGTACATATTTATAGATTTCATTTATATGGCCTATGTAGAGAGAATTTCAGATCAGAAATTCTTGAGGAAATTAGGGTTCATAATTAGGATTAGAAAAATTCATGCTTGCTTCTATTTTACAATTTTAATGCTTCTGGTTTGCATTTTCCATTTTTGTTGAGAAATGACTAAGTTGCAGATACTCAGGCTGGCGCGAAGAAGAAGATGAAGTTCATCATCAGATTTTACTTTGTAATATATGTTTATGTTTTTGTTTCTAATTTTGGATGTATAGCCACCCCAGTGGTAGAGAGCGCGCTTATAAGGCATTAGTGTTAAGGGTCCTTGGTTCTAGCCCCAGAAGCATCTTTTTATGTTTATTTCTTGACATTTTTACCCCATTATTTGTCAAACAATATTCCTGGACCAGAACTTCTAGATAAACCCCCTCCCATTTGTTTGTCAAAATAGTACTCCTGGACCAGAACTTCTAGATATTCTCATCCAACAGCCTTGACACCTCACTTACCTATTATCAGAACTTCTAGCTTTCCAGTAACACTAGAAATTTCTAGGTTTCCAGTCGCACCAGAACTTCTAGGTTCTCTCAACAACCAGAACTTCTAGCCTTCCAGTAAAACTAGAACTTCTAGGTTTCTAGCTGCATCAGAACTTCCAGTCTCTCTCAGCAATCAGAACTTCTAGGCTTTCCTTTGTTCCCAGCAACCCCAGAACTTTAGTGCTTCTAGATCCAGAACTTCTAGCTTTCCTCATTTCTGCTAACATTTTCTTTCTGATTTGAAGCGCACCAGAGTCAGAACTTCTGTTTCTCTTATTTCTATCCTTTCAGCAATGTGCTGACTCTAATTCTTTTTCTCTTATTATTTTTATCATCACTTTTATTTTCATTAATCAAAAACATCAAAAGTACTTTATATTCATATACTTTGCTTTATTTCTTTTAAAACAAAAAGACTAAAAACATTTCCTTAAGCCAATTTATTTCTTCTCTTAACAAAAATAAAGCAAATCTAAAAAAGAAATAAAGATAGCAATATCTAAAAAAGGAGGAAAAGAACAAAGACTTTTGAGTAGGTAGAAACGTTCTTATTTTCTTGCTCATCTTCAAAATAAACATCTTTTCAAACACCCAAAACATTTTCAAAACATGAAATATTTTTTAAAAGTCCAACACTTTGTATACGTTCTAATAGAGACGAGGATCATTACAAAGTTTTCCTAAACGAAGGCGTTTTTCAAAAATACTTTCAAAACCCACCACAAACCACATTTTCAAACAAAAGAAAATGATCTAGCAAGCAACTAAGAGTCCATAGATAACTATGGATGAAAAGGGTGCTAACACCTTCCCTTTTCACAATCTACCCTCTGAACTCAAGAAAATAATCTCAAAGGTTTTTCCTGTTCTTTTCACCCTTTCCTTTAGTGGATAAAAGAAAATCCGGTGGAGGCTCTTGCTATCTACAACAATTGCGATCAAACGCAAAACATCTCAAGTCAGTTCTCCCACCGTATTACAATGATATTAACGAGTTCTAAGAAGTTCCCCTTCCCTTTAGATATCTTGGAATTCCTTTGACTAGTATGAAGCTTTCTGTTGGCCATTGTCTCCTTTTGGTTGACAAAATTGTCACTAGAATAAGACAATGGAGTGCTCGTTTGCTCAATTTTACAGGGAGGAAGCATCTTATAAATAGTGTCCTTTTTTCCATTGTAGGGTATTTGGATTCAATGTATCTCTCTCCCAAAAAAATTTTTGTTAGAAAGATCAAGGGCATCTGTCATACTTTCCTTTGGACTGGCTTTGATAGTATGCCCATAAAGCTCCTATAAACTGACAGGAAGTGTGTGCTCCCATGAAGAAGGAGGCCTCAATATCATAGCTATGGAATATTGGAATAAATCTTGCATAGTGAAGTTACTATGGAACATAAACAATAAATCTGACAGTCTCTGGATAAAATTGGTCTATAGCTACTATATGAAGAATCTGGACATCATGACTATGGCTCCTAGAACTAATAGTACTTGGATAATAAAGAGTATTATCAAGTATAAATAAGAAGCTAGTCAACTGCATGTTTAAAATCAAATGATACTGACAGGTAAATATATAACTAGAGATTTTTACAAAAACCTCAGACTGAATACTACTCAAGAGGTTCCTTAGTATAAACTGGTATGTGGTAACTTTTCCCGAGTTAGATCCATCTTTGTGTTGTGGATGCGTGTCAGAAGAGGCTAATGACTAAAGATAGACTTTGTCGGTTTAGAATGTTGATCAATGATGATTGTAGTTTATGTGTTGGCCAGGAAAGTATTCAACATTTGTTGTTAACTTGTCCTAGTACTAGCCAAATTCAGAAGGATATTCTTACTGGGATGTGTATTGATCATAATCCCGCAGGCTGGAATGAAG
This sequence comes from Vicia faba, assembly GCA_948472305.1. Taxonomy (NCBI): domain Eukaryota; kingdom Viridiplantae; phylum Streptophyta; class Magnoliopsida; order Fabales; family Fabaceae; genus Vicia; species Vicia faba. The sequence goes on along the minus strand of OX451741.1, from coordinate 1,361,975,113 downwards.
GACTTCTTTGGATGTCAAATATGTGCAAAGGCAAAAGTAAAAAATCTCAAGTCCTAAAGTGTGCAGTAGATGAATCCATCTATGAAATTTGGCACTACAGGAACTGTAAGAGCTTTGGGAAAAGCATTAGTAGCACCACCATATGAGACAAAATTATCGATAGCATTTTGTACAAGGATTGGAATAAGCCCAAAATTAGAAACTACCTTGCTACTCGTAGATGAATCCATATATGAAATTTGGCACTACATGAACTGTAAGAGCTTTGGGAAAAGCATTAGTAGCACCACCATAGGAGACAAAATTATTGATAGCATTTTATACAAGGCTTGGAATAAGCCCAAAATTAGAAACTACCTTGCTACTCTTATGATGCCTTAGCTTTAGGCCTTTATGTTTTTTTGTCCTTAGTTTTCTTTGATAGTTGGATCTTCAGATCGCGTAACACCCCATTTACCATAAGAATAATTATAACAACATACATGAAATATATCAGAGTCCACGCATGGGATGTCACATAATTCAAAAATTCATAAAGTCTCAAATCACTTTATTACTTCATTCATATAAAAATAAATTCAACAGTGGAATAATTAAATAAATTTGCTTCCATGACATTAAGGCCTCAGCAACAATAAAACTCCACAAAAATACGTGGTCCAACATAAGTATAAAGGTACGATACGTAACGAATAAAACAATGCAAAAACATAGCAAGTTCCCAAATCTCGTGTTACGTATCAGAGCAACTCCTAAGACTCGATGAGGTAACACTCACTCCCATCACTACTCGGGTACCTGGATATCTGTACTCCTCGAGGAGCAATAACACAACAACAAAAAAGGAGTGGGAATTACATTCAATAAATATACAGTGAATATCACATGCTAAGGAGTAGTAATTTACACTATTCACAAAATACACATTTTACACTATACTTCACAACACATTCTTCATTCATTTAGCACGACATCAAATTGAGACAATGAAATATATTGCAACTGACAACAACTAAATGCATGTGGTACCAACATGGCATAATCTCTCTCCAATGTGCCAAATAAGGCAACAACAGGGCATAAGCCCTCAACACAACACCATTATAGGCCAACAACATGGCATAAGCTCTCACCAATGAATGTATACATCATCAACATACAACATCACAACTATGCAACAACAAGGCATAATCCCACTACTTTTTTCAATAAGGCCACCAACATTATTATCATCATGCAACATACATCATAGTATTAACAATTTATAATAGCAACACTTATCGTTATAACCTACCCCATAAAGTCTAAATCTATCTTATCCTATGTACTAGAAATATAAATTTGTTTACTCATTTTATTCCACCTAAATGTATCTCATTTCATTATCTATCCAATGCTTCAAACGGTGTATCAAACGGAGTCCTAAAACTCAATTTATGGCATTTTAAAAAATACTATTGTTGTTCATCGCCTAATGCTTTCCCGGTGGCGTGGAAGCAACAACACACTAATCCCATTATGGCCTTCATCTCTCGGCAAAGCTCCGTGCTCACCTGGCGATGCACCCATCTCTCCTTGCATCGCTCGGTGACAACATGAGCGATGCACTCCAGTAGTATCACTTTTTCCACCCTTTCACCGCTCCTTGGCTCTCCAAGCAACGACCAAGCAATGCCATCATTGCCCGTCGACACATCCCATCGTCCTACGATGCATACCAGTCTGCAACTTCTTGTTGTGATTATGCACCTGTTCGATTTTCACTCATTTTGAGCACTTTCAACCTCCAAATTTGGGTCCAAAACATTGTTGTTACACATAAAAACCTATAGACTTTACCTAGTTTCATTGATCTATCATCCTATAACAATTTTCCACATTCAAATCCTCATCGTTCATCATCTTCCTAAACCTATATTTTCTAGATTGGGATTTTCATGGAACAACATCACAACAACAATAATTACCAATAACAATCACAACATCGACATCACTCAACTCACAATTCCACATAGAATCACATAGAAACAACGTCAAACAAACAAAAGGAGAACCATCCATCAATTATATATAAAACCTAAAGAGGGAAATGAACCCTCAATATCCTCTCATGTTATAATCACCATTTAGAGAACTTATTCACCCCTTACCATAGTTTAGAGCTTTGATCCTTCAACAATGGTGGAATCTCTCTTCCCCTAGATTTTCCCTTCTATTATCTTCTCTTCTCTGCTTCTACATGACAACAGTTTTTTCCAAAAACACTTCTACCTCTCTCTAATTATTGGGTTTTATTCTTATAACAATAATAACAATAACAATAATAATAATAATAATAATAATAATAATAATAATAATAATAATAATGGAATAATTCTAATAATAATAACTATAATATTAATATAATAATAACATTATTAGTAATAATTATACCATTTATCTAATAATATTTTTATCAATAATAATACTATATTCCATTATTCACCAATATTATTATTATTGTAACATAGACTAAATATTTAAATGGGGCGTTACAACTCTCCCCCACTTAGAATATTTTCATCCTCGAAAATTTACCTCATGCGAACAATTATGAGTAAGACTCCCGCATTTTTCTCTCTAATTTCCACGTCATACTTTCTCCGGTTGCTACTCCCCAAAATACTTTCACGAGAGGAACTTCTTTGCCCCTTAACATTTTCACTTCACTGTCTTTGATTCTCACGGATAAAGTCTCGACCATAAGGTTATCCCACACTTGTACATCTTCCATCAGTATCACATGAGATGGATCTGAAATATACTTTCGAAGCTGTGATACGGTGGGAGAACTGACTTGGGATTTTGCGTTTGTATTCGCAAATGTTTCGGTTTAGCAAGAGTCACCACCGACTTTTTATTTTATCCTAAGGAAAGATCAAAAAGCACAGGAAAGACCTTTGAGATGTTTTCTTGGGTTCGGGGAGTAGATTATAGAAATGGAAGGTATTAGCACCCTTTCTATCCATGGTTATCCATGGGCTCTTAGTTACTTACTTAGATCACTTGCTTTGCATTTCTATTGTTTGAAATGGTGCTTTTCAATTGTTTGAAATGGTGCTTTGTGTGTGATTTTGGAAAATGTTTTGAAAAGAGGCCATCGTTGTGGCAACCTTTGTAATGATTCTTGTTTGAATGTATACAAAGGTGTTTTTTGTCTTTTGAAAAGTTTTCAATGTTTGAAAGTAGGGTTTTGAAATTGTGTTGTGAAGTGTGTTTTTGAAAAGTAGCAAGGATGTTTTTGCAAGCTTTGATCAAGTAACTAAGAGCTATCTACCCTATTTTACTCAAAGATCTTTCTTATGTTTTCAACCCTTTTAACAGTGTTGCTTCACCATTGTATTTGGTGAACAACCTTGTGTTAGGATGTTAAACGGGACAGGCGCGAGTCATCGTATAGACCATGATAGCAATAATATCAAGTATCTTTGGCAATTTTCTTGAGGGACTTGATCATTTTATTTAGGCAACTCAGATAGCGTCGTTGAGGGACTATGATCTTTTTGTTTGTTTTTTTTTTGTTTTGCCAAAGTATTTGACATGCAACCATGGCCCATTTTTGAAGGCAACAAGTGGATGAAACCCTAGGGGTGCAAGTGTGCATTGTGTTTGTTTTTCATGCATATTTATCTTGGATTAGGTCAAGCTAGTTGTTGATTTTATTTGCATACAAACCCTAGGTCTAACATGACATATTTGAAAGCTTTTAAATGTGCGAGAATTTAAATGCTACACTATTACAACATGATATAGGGAGGGGGTACAAATTTGAATTGGGGATATTTGACAAGAAATTAAACCCTAGATTACTATTACAACCAAATTGAATGTACAAGATTCAATATTTAAATATACAATAATTGAAATAAATACAATAAATAAATGTAAATAAAATGTATTATGCCAAAATGTTTTTAGTATGTAAAAAGTATTTTTCAATGTGAAATGCAAATAAAATAAAAAGTCAATTTTTATTATTTTTCTATTTAGGGCAAGAAACCCTAATTCTTGATGAATAATATTTTTTATTAATTATGTGTAATAATATACTAATTTATACAAAAAATAAAAGTATATTATAAAAATGATATTTTAGTCCAAAATAATAATAAAAATGAAAATGCAATATTTTTGTATTTTTGACCTAATTATTTAATAAGATATATATATATATATATATATATATATATATATATATATATATATATATATATATATATATATATATATATATATATATATATATATATATATATATATATATATATATATATATATATATATATATATATATATATATATATATATATATATATATATATATATATATATATATATATATATATATATATATATATATATATATATATATATATATATATATATATATATATATATATATATATATATATATATATATATATATATATATATATATATATATAAATATATATATATATTAAACATAAAAATAAAAATAACTATTTACAAAAAATGAGTATTTTTAAGAAAATGTATTTAAATATAAATAAATGAAATAAATGAAAATAAGTATATCTTTTATATTATTTTTGAGTTTTATTTTAAAAAAGAAAATAGTTTATTTACATATGTAGACTTAATAAAATAAAATAAATATAAAAAAATATAGAAAATTATTTTTGGCATTTTTTATATTTATACAAAAAATAATATAGTCAGAATGAAAATAACAATGTCAAAAATGATAAATATTAAATAAATGGGCCAGGGGGTGTAAACAGAAAATAGGGGTGTTAAAAGTGAAAACACAACAGGCCCAGCCCACCAGACTTCTTCTTCTTCCTCTTGTTCATAAAACACGCGCTTCTGTGTATCAATGGCTAACTCCTGATTCTTTGATTTTTTGACCAAACTCATAACATGAACATTGTAGAGAATTAAACAACGAATTCAACCATATAAAAAACTTGGATTAACTCTCAAAGGCCAGAGAGAATTTCTCTGGCCCTAATTTTTAACCTAGTTTTTTCAGAAAGTTCATGAGTGAAATTCTCTCAGCACGATTAATGTAAATGAAAACTAAGCATATGTATGGCTTCAGGGCTATGAGTACAACATATTTCATTCACAAACCTAAGCCTAACCATTCCTAAATAGGGAGATAGAAGTCTATGAAATACCTATTTCAGTTGACTTCGAGCTGGACAATGCAGCAACCTTCAATGGTGTTTGAGCTTCTGTTGAGCTTGCCTGAGGTCCAAGGAAGCTTCTCTAATGCTTGGCTTGCTTTGAAACAACTTAAATCGTGCTGTAGAACTCAACCTGCAGAGCTTTGAAATGAAAATGGCAAAGTGAGTTAGAGGTGTTACAGCTTGCAATGGGGGCCTGGGATAGTTCAGGTGAGTTGATTGGAAGGTGTTGGAACTATCTTGGGACAAAACGCACGATGGAATTTTGTTATGGCTTGCAAAATGCAGAACCTGTCCTGTTTTGCAGAAAAACAGTGGTTCTGAGTATGAGGAGGTTTTAGGGGTAAAAGGGCCGTGCTTTAGGCTTGTTGGGAGGTATGGAACTTGTGTTCAATGTTTGTCTAAGCTTGTGTTAACAGATATGAGAGATTGCTTATGTTTTGCAAGTTTTCTCTACTTGAAGCTCAAATGTGGAAGTGAAGTTACAGGCTTCTATAGGCTGTCAAACATGCTTGCCTACATTGCTCTTGGCCCCTATGATTTGTAGATTTCTTTTGCTGCAAGAGATCTTGGACCAATGCTCAAGGATTGTTGGTTTGACATAAAGCATACTTAAGCAAAAATGGAAATTTGCCTTTTTCTACTTAAGGCTTAATCTTGTGTATAATGTCCAAATGAATAAAACAAAGGCTTAGACTGATGGATTGGCATTAAATTATGGAGTGCAAGTTGGTTTTGAGGCCTGTAATGTTGAACCAAGCTAGCTAGATCAGAATTGCAAGTTGTTATGAACATGTATTGACCATGGACAAAAGTGAGTTTTTGTCAACTTCAAGCATTCGATTCTCTCTAACCATAAGGGTGTTTGAGGAGTTATTAGACAATTTGGAAAGGTTGGAACATGTACTACAATCCATCTTTGTAATGCAACTTGAAACTCCAAGTGGAACTATGTGAAAAATGGCCAAGAAGATGGGTCAAAATCCTGCCTAGATTAGGGCAAATTTTCTCTAAGTTAAAAGTTTTAGGTACCCTTGTTCCAAAACTCATAACTTGAGATACAAGCTTCTTTTGAGAAAACTTTGTGAATAAAAGTTGTAGACTTTGTGATGGACTACAACATTCATGTTTCAAGTTTTGTTTGAATCCATTTGCATCTTGGTGAAAAAATGGGACAAAGTTAGGAAAAAAATAAGAAAATTTCATAACTTAGAAAAATTCTAAGTTATGAAAATTTTCCATTTTAAATCCTAATTTGCATTTTTGGGTTTCTTGATGAACAAGTTTCATAATTTGACATGTCTTGATGAAAAATGACCCTTGGCACTTGACTTTGACCAAAAAGTCAAAGTTTGACTTTTCAGTATACAGTCAAATTTTGATCAGTTGACTGAAAAATTCATCTGTCAATCCCATGCATTTGAGATCTTTTGAACTTGTTGAATGGGTCAAGACAATTTAATTGAGTCCTTGAGTCCATATGTGAGCTTGGTTTGCCATTGGTTAGGTCAAACAGTCAAAAATTGCCTTTGTGCAGTCAAAACCCTAAAAATGACCAGTTTGCCCTTTTGGTGATCTGATCAAATTTCTTGTGGAATTGTGATCCAAACTTAATCAAATGTTTCATATGAGTTCATAATGTTGATGTGGGTCAAATTTCATGAGGTTTTACTATCAATTGGCCCGAGTTGACTTTTTCCCCAATACAACTGATTTCTAGGTCAACTGTCCAATTGACTGGGCAAAGATTTGAACCAAGGTTTGAAACTTAGTATGGGCAACCTTGTGAACCCAACATGAAGCATGAAAGTAAATTTGGGTATTTTAGGTCAAAATATCCTTGTGCAAACTCAAACCCTAATTTGGGTTAACAGTGCAAGGAGGGGTCTTGAGCAGAGCAAACCCTAGCTTGATCCTGAATTCCAAGAGTCTTGTGATGAGAAAGTGTTGATGAAATGAGAGGGAAAATTTTGGGGTACAACAGTTGCCCCTGCTCAATCTTCTTGAACCTGAAGAGTTAGATTGGCAATTTTGCCTTTTGCGACTCGAAGGTAAAAGAGGATTTGACACTAGAGTGCCTGTAAATTTGCACTCGTCAAAACATAGGTGCGGGAATGGGCTTAAAGATGCCATTTGGAGATGGCAGAATCTTGCTGGAGATGGACTTAAAGATGCCATCCAAGAACTTTTGTTGAATTGTAATGCTGTAGGCCAAAAGAATGAGTATCAAAATGGTATCCATGTCTGGAATGCACTTGAACTGTATCTGGAGACTGAGTTTGTATGAGCAAAAGAACGGCATCCGCGTTTGGGGCATATCTGAGCTGTAACTGTGTTTGAATGTTGAATGAATATCAGAATGACTGTCGTGTCCGGAGTGTATCTGTATTGTATCCGGGTAACAGAGAAATATCTGTGTATGGAGCAACTGTGTGCTGGGGATAAACTCTGAATGAGTGACAGAATGGCAACCACGTTTGGAGTGTATCTGGACTGTATCTGAAGTTGAGATCTGTATGAGTAGTAGAATGACTTCCGTGTCTGGAGTGTATCTGTACTGTAACTGGGATCTGAATAAATGACAGAATGACTTCCGTGGCGACTGCACTGAGGGAATCAAACTGCTGGTGTAAGGGTCAGAATGGCATCCGTATCTGGAGCATATCTGAACTTGAAGTTGATAATTGAATCTGAATGAGAGATAGAATGGTCGCCGTGTCTGGAGCGTATCTAGTCTGTATCGGATTGCTGAAGTCTGAATGAGTAGTAGAATGACCGCCGTGTCTGGGGTGTATCTGTACTGTATTTGACTTGAAACTCTGAATGAGTAATAGGATGACCGTCGTGTCTGGGGTGTATCCGTACTGTATCTGAATAATTGTTAACGATAGCCTTTTAATCTTATCCTGAAAAGGGTAAAATGTTAGCTAAAACACAAAGTTATGTTACATGATATGTATGATGTAATGAACTGTATTTCATAAATGTTTATGATATATGAATGTAATGGTTATGCATGTAAGCTGAGTAGCCGTCTCGTTGAGGAAGATAAAATCCGGATAGATGGAGATAACGAAATCTTTGACTGCTGCCGGGGAAAAAAAATCCTTGACCGATGCTGAGGATTTGAAGATGAGAAACCCTTGCTGACTGCTTGGGGAATAAGGGAAACTCTGAAAAATATTTACTGGGGAGTTCAAACCTGGGAGACTTCTGCTGGAGAAATGAGACTGAGAATCTTTAATCTGCTGGGAAATAAATCTGTGGGGAAATGCTCACTATTCTGGCTCCGCCGGTGTTGTACCCCAAAATTTGCCCTCCCATATTCTTCAGGAAATTGCCAAGCCAAGTCACAAAATTCCCCAAGGGTTGCACAGTGCAAGGGCCTCCTAAACAGTCAAAATTAGGGTTTGTGTTCTGACCAAGAAAGGGTAGTTTTCAAAGGCTCAATCAAGTCTCATATGCTTACAAACATGGTCAAGCATCCTCATATCAAGTTTCAAGGCATTCAGCTCAAAATTGCACAGTCAAAACCCTAAATTGCACTACAGTCAACTGTAGGGGCAAAATGGTCATTTGGCAGTCAAAAGTTCAAATTTTTGGTCAACATATCATTTTGAAGCCACAAACATCATTTGATCAATGCTTGATCATGATTCTCAAAATTTGGCTCAGAAAATCATCAAGATGCAAAAGTTTCCTTATTTGGACAGCTAAAAAAGTCAACTAAAATTGACCAGGGCATAACTTTCACATGGATTATCAGAAAAATTCCATCCAAAGCTCATTTTGAAGAGAAAGACATTTCCTACAACTCATCTTCATACTTCAAGTCCAAGAAATGCTCTCACAAAAAGTTATCAATTTCAACATTATAGGTCATTTTCAAAAGTCAACAAAAAGGGACTTTAAGTCAAAGGCCATAACTTGAGATTGGAAAATCAAAATGACATGGGACCAAAGGCATTGGTTAAAGGACTCAAAGACCTTTCTAGAAAAGCTTAAAAATTGAGCAAGTTATGCCTTGTAGAAGTTGGGAAATTTTTGTGAAATGGCAAAAGTCAACTATCCTTGAAACTTCAATTTTTGACAAAAGGGCCCACTTTCTTCCACTTGATTCAGCCTTGTCATGCCACACACGTGTCCCATGATTAATTTCAAGATCAAACATTGATTTTTCTATTTTATTTAATTTTTATTAATTTAATTCATTTTAAATCTTTAATAATTCAAATAAAATTTAAAAATCAATGGAATAGTGTCATTTGAATTTGAATAGCTTCCATATATCATGTGCCAGCTCACAAACTCATGCTAGGGTTAGGTTGTACACCAAGTCTTGGTTTTGCTTAAAAAAGGGAAAGTTTGTTAATGGTGAAAAACCTAAGACTAGTTCTCTCATGGGCATGGATCAAGGCCAGCTAATGACTTAATTCCCTTCCCTCATAAGTACTGAGTCTAACCCTAATCACAGGACACTGAATGCTGCGCTCAAAGACCATATACAAACTTGAAGTTTTCTCCATAAAAAGCAAAATTGAAATCATTGATAGAGGTGGACTCAAGGCCTAATTCCTTTTCCAATAGCATCCTCAAGGCTTACTGAACAAATTCCAACCAGAACCATCCATCACCACGCCAAGAATTGGTAGAATAAACATGAACTGTATAGGAAAAAATTGATCATCGTGTTTCATATTTTAAGCATTTTTTTAACATTTGATTCATGGATTCTTGTTCCTCATAATGTTCTGATGCTAACCAATGCCTTTAATTGCATTTTTATGCCATACACGCGATTTCACCATGTTAGCTTTCTAGGGTTTGCAGGTTTTTAAATTAGGGGTTTTCAGACCAAGTGAAATTAGATCACCACAGTACCATGGTTGGATTCAGCGTATGGAGACGAAGAAGAACCAATTGTCGCGCCTAATTTATATTCAATGAGGACCTAATCGCTATTTTCCAGTAGCCCACCTAATGAAACGCATGAAAAACGTTGCCTTTGTGTTTTGTTTACAGGGGCGATGAAGACGATGAAGCGTGGCAAGCTATGATTCGTTGGTTTAAAAATTCGCGCGTTTTCCAGCACTAATCTTGTTTTTCTTTTATAATATTTCTTTGCTTATTATATAACAAATTGGTTAAGTGGCACAGATGGCAAGCGAACGTATGGGCAATGCACAAGACCTGGGTTCGATCCCCAGGTCTTCAATAATTTCAATATTATTTTCTTGTTCACATTCACATGCAGGTTCATCATTGGAGTGCACCATACATCCCCATAATCTAAGCATACACGCGTCTCATGAATTCAAATCAAGGGAAGGGATTCAAAGAGCATGCTACGCCCAGGTCAACGCGCTGACACACGAATTGAAAAGGTCAAATGGACCAAAGCTTAATGGGCCAGCATTCTAAGGCCTATACCTCACAATTGGGACTGAACCCCCCCTGGTTTGCTTCTCTATATTTTTTTTATTATTTATTTTATTTTCAATTATGATTTTATTTTCTTTATTTGTTTTAATTCAATTAATTATTTACCAAATACAAAAAATACCTTAAAAACTCAGAAAAAGATAAAAAAAAATATAATGATTATTTATTTTGATATTTTCTTGTAAATAAATTAACATGTAATGAATTTAGTTTTAATTAGGATTTTTGCAATTTTAATTCTGTTCATAATAAATATAAAAAAGGTAGAATTAGGTTAATTGACAATTTTCATTCCTTTTAATTTTTCCTTTTTGTCATAATATTATTATTTATTTATTTTCATGATTAAATTGTATATAAAAGAATTTAGGGTTTAATTTAGGTTAATTTAACATTTTCATAATAACTAAAAATAATTAGAATTAGGGTTTGACATTTTATTTTAATTATAATTAATTCTCTTTTTTCCATTAAATCTTAAAAAACACAAAATACCAAAAAAAACATTTTCATTTAATCTTAATTTTGATTATTAATTAATTTAATTTGCAAAAGGGTCCAACGCCCTCGTTTCAATAATTCTTATTTAATTGCGCATATTTATTCTATTCCGTTTAAATAATTATGTATCTCTCCCAAAGCGTTGTAACTTAAACTTCTCGCACTTTTATTTGCTTTATTTATTTTCCGTCAAATCGGGTCCGGTTTAATTTTGGCGATGTGGACCCGCGCCATTTGTAATAGCTTTAGAATTTACTTTTCTGCAAATATTAACTGTTAACAAAGCATGCAAGAATGAATGGCCATAATAAAATCAAGCGTAGATCACAATGAACATGACAAGACAAATATCAATGAAAACGACACACAATTCGCACACACCACCTCTAGGGTACGCCTCACTGTTGCCTTGCCTTTGAAAGGTGGTCGTCGAGTAGAGGACGTCTTAGTAAGTCCTCATGATCCGGGAACCTGGCATGAGGGTAGCTTATAAGGTGTCTTCCCATTACTCCGGTGATCACCACGTCCCTACAAACTCGAATTGACCCGAACACCTCCAACGGTGGTGCTACCTACCTCTCAATGGTGGGATGGTACTACTTTAAAGGACATTTACACAGACGAATTCCTTAGGGTAGGTAGGTTCTCAAGGATACTTGCTCTCTTTAAAAACAAAACAAATCAAAATCTTTTCACACCAACACATTTTCAAAAGCTTTCAAAGAAAATTTTTCAAACACTCTGACGTACGAGTCGAACTGAAATTTTTCAAAGAAACTTTTTAAAACCCACATTGAAAAGCAAACAAACCATTTTGAAAACACATTGAGCAAGTATCTAAGAGCCCATGGATAACCATGGATAGAAAGGGTGCTAACACCTTCCCTTTCTATAATCTACCTCCCGAACCGAGAGCAATCTCTTTAAGGAATTTTTCTGTGCTTTTGTCCTTTCCATTTGGAGAAAATAAAAGACGGCGGCGACTCTTGCTTCCGCGACATTTCGCGAACCAGCTTTTAAACAGTCAGTTCCAGATCCACCGATCACAGAACTGGCGACTCTGCTGGGGACTAAACTTAAAGTGGGGTGTACCTTAGGACTAAGATCACTGTGTTTTCAATTGCTTTCTTTGCTTGCTTTATTATTGTGGGTTGCTTGGGAGTTCTATAGATCCTAACCCGGATCTGGGGGATACCTTCTTAGAAAGTAGCAACAAGGCTGTGAGGGAACTGTGCGGGGTATACCGACATGGTTGAAACAGTCTGCTACGTTGATGTGGCATTTTGGTGTGTACCGGTAACCCTTGAGTTCAGTCAAGGAGAGTACGGGGCCTCCGCGTGGTGTCATGAAGCATCAACAGACCTTAGGAACCTTAATTGAACTATCTTGGCCTCTTTAGGGTAGTGAGATAACTGACTTTGGTGCAGTCCGAGGTTGGTTGATACTCGATACTACACTCAATTGAGGGTTGCTTTCCTGGAATATTTCGGTCGCCAGTTCAGTGGCTAAATCGAAACGATGAACAATGAAAGCAATCCCGTGATATTGGGAACCTTAGAACCCGGTTACTTTGATTAGGACAGGTTGAACTCACCAACTTCAAGAGGGTACTACCCAGACCCCATGCTGGCCTTAAACCTTAAGGGCTTGTCTTGTGTGCCCTGTGTGCCTTACATGTTTGTCTTTGTACATATCTGTGGTGTGTTTAATCATAGCATCATGACATCATCCAGCATCATATGCATTAACTAACCATTTCAGGGGTTCGAATTTTCATCTTTGTTCTTGTTTTGTAGGACATGGAAACTGTTCGTAGAAAGACAATTCAAATCAGTCTTGTAAGGGTACCTCCTCAGCTTAAGGAGCTTATATCCAGGATTCCCGAGAACTCTTCATTCAGTGAAAGGCATGGAAGCCTCATCAGCTTGGTCAACACCAACATTGAGGAAGATATGATAAAGGTCTTGTTCCAGTTCTTTGACCCTCTGCATCACTGTTTTACCTTCTTGGATTATCAGTTGGTACCTACATTGGAGGAGTTCTCCCGGCTCCTGAAGATCCCTATCCTTGATCAGCTACCCTTCAACGGTACAGAAAAGGAACCTAAGCTTGAAGAGATTGCTAAAGCCTTGCACCTACAGTCATCTGACCTCAAGGGACATTGGGAAGTCAGAAGTGGTATTAAAGGGTTCTTAGCCAGGTTTCTGTTTGAAAAGGCCTATGAATGTTAGAACTCCCTTGACTTGCAAGCTTTTGAAGAGGTTGTGGCCCTCCTTGTTTATGGTTTGGTGTTGTTCCCTAACCCAGATCAGCTCATTGATATCAGTGCTGTCCAGATCTTTATGTCCAGGAATCTTATACCTACGTTGCTGGGGGACATCCTTCACTCATGTTACACTCGAACCATGAGAAAAAGAGGTGTCCTTATGTGTTGCACTCCTCTCCTGGGAAGGTGGTTTATTTCGCACCTTCCACAATCAGTCCTGAAGAATGAGCGGGGTTTGAGATGGTCACAACGGTTGATGACTCTTACACATGCAGATATACATTGGTGCCCTAGGTCCAGAAAAGATGTCACTATCATTGATCGTTGCGGGGAGTATCCTAATGTTCCTTTACTTGGAATCAGAGGGGGTATTACTTATAGTCCATGCCTGGCTTGGAGACAATTTGGTTATGCTCGGAGGGATGGTCCTCATGACATGTTAATTCCTGACATAGTTTTTGACTTCGACAACGATACTCGAGGACTTCGCCAGAGATTTATCAGAGCCTGGAGGATGCCTAGTAGGATAGACAGCAAGACACTGGGGCACAGGAACTCCATCCCTTTGGAGCCTTACCTCAAGTGGGTACGAGCCCGCTCTCAGAAGTTAGTAATGCCTTATCCTCACATGCTTCCAGTAATCAAAGAGCCTGCCTTGGAAGGAGAAGTGTCTCACGTTATTCAGCACCCTGATATGCCCACATCCTGGGAAGAGATGCAGAAGAGCTGGATCCAGCTTAAGGAAGAGCGGAATTCTCTTGAGACTAGTTTGCATGCCAGTGAAAAGAAGGTCTTGGAGCTCACCCGCCTGTTGCATGAGGAGAGGAACCTCAACACTTACATAGCTCCAAAGAGGATGCGCAGCATATTTTGGGATTGATTTGATTTTTTGTACTTTTGCCCATGAGGCTTTGATGTATTAAACAATGATTTTCTTAATAATAACGTGTGTTCCTTTTGGTCTACAACAAATTTGAATTTTCGAACTCTTGAATGCATTGCATAAACACATATCATTCATCATGTGCATCACAGGTACTCTTCTTTTCAGGTTGCTTACTGTCCTTCGCTGTTTATTTCAGCATCATGAACCCTGAATCATCAATCGAGGCATCTATCAAGGCTCTTCAGGCGCAGAACGCCCAATTTCAGGAGCTGATCAAGGGCTTGGCTCAGGGTCAACAAGAGTTGAAGACCATGCTTCTGAAGAAGACTAAGAAGAAGAGGAGGACTGTGCTATTTAACACTGGGCGCAGACTCGGGAACACCTTACAGGTTGAGGCTGGAAGGACTACCCCATCTGTGGGGGAAGGTAGTCACCAAGAAAGGGAGGTCCCTACTCCTGTGGGCTCTGATACTGAAACAGACTTCAACGACGAACAGTACCCTCCTGCTGAAGACCGGTACAAGCAGCTGGAGGACAGATTAAAGGCTATGGAAGTTCAGCAGGTGCCTGGACTGGATTTCGGAGACTTGGGGTTATCTACTGGGGTGGTGATTCCACACAAGTTCAAGGCACCTGCCTTTGTGAAGTATGACGGGGCTTCCTGTCCCAAGATGCACCTCCGTTCTTATGTAAGGAAGATCCAGCCTTACACAACAGACAAGAACCTTTGGATCCACTTCTTCCAGGAGAGTCTTTCAGGGACTCACCTCGAATGGTTCTATCAGCTGGATGGAACCAGCATTCGTAACTGGGAGGATCTGGCCACTGCTTTTTATAAGCAGTATCAATATAATTCCGACCTCGCTCCTACGCGTACCCAGCTCCAGGGTATGTCGCTAGGGTCGGGTGAAGGTTTTAAGGAGTACGCCCAGAAATGGAGAGACCTGGCTGGCAGGGTGCAGCCACCATTGACGGACCGGAGCTGGTAGATATGTTTTTAGGGACCCTATCTGGTCCATTTTTCAATCATCTCATTGGTAATTCCTCTGCTGGGTTTACTGATCTGATCCTGACTGGTGAAAGGATCGAGGCCGGTATAAAATCGGGGAAGATACAGAAGGTTGCCTCCTCCATTACTGAAAAGAAAACCTTCAAAAAGGAGGCTAGTGCTGTATATAGCTCCCGGAGACCAGAGCAACCTGAACGCCGCTAATCTGTCAGTGCGGTAATGATTGCCAAACCTGCTGCCGCTCCTCGGCCAACTAATCCTCAAAAGTTTGAAAGACCCCGGAGAGAGTTTACCCGGTTAAGCATGACCTTATCACAGATCCTGCCACAGTTGCTATCCACCAATTTAGTGACTGTCAGGGAGGCTCCAAAGTTTCCCAATACTGCATCCCCCAAGTTTAATCCAAATGCTCGCTGTGCTTACCACTCTGATAGCCCGGGGCATAGCACAGATGATTGTTGGGCCCTAAAGAATAAGGTTCAAGACCTCATTGATGCAAAGGAAATACAGTTTGAGGCGCCCGAGAGGCCGAATGTTGTAACCGCTCCCATGCCCCAGCATGGAGTGAATGCTGTTGAGGAGGATTTGTATGTAGCTTCGGTGGATGATGTTGCTACTCCGCTGCTGACGGTCAAGAGGAACCTGTTGCTAGCCGGTTTATTTCCGGGATGTAGCGAAGGTTGCCCTCTATGTGTTGCTTCCCCTGCTGGTTGTTCTCTGCTGAAGTCAAGCGTCCAAAACCTGATAGATAGTAGAGAGATTTTGTTCAGAAAGACTGTTGTTCCTGCTGCTCCTGTTGAAGAAGTGTCGATCGTTACCATCTTCAACAACCCTTCCAAGGCTCCTTCAAAGAAGCCTGTCCAAATTTTGCCGGTTCACAAGATTGCTCCCATCACCATTACTGTTCCGGGGCCTATCCCCTACAAATCTGATAAGACTGTCCCATGGCACTATGGGGCGGATGTTTATGTTCTGGGTGTGAAACAAGAGTTCAACATTGATGCTGGTGTCTCCAACATCACTGGGCCTGCTAAGGTCACTCGTAGTGGAAGACTGTTCTCGCCAGACATTGCTCCTCCGGTAATTCATAGGCCTTTGGTCTTCACACCTGCCAGGGTGCCTGTTTCTCCCCCTGACCAAGTATCCACCCCTGCTACCGAGTCATCTGATACTCGGGGCAAGGGGATTGCTGCTGATGTGCCTGCCAGGACGGAGGCACCAAAGACCATTGTTGAGGCTTCCAGGCAGGAAATGGAAGAAATCCTCAAGATAATAAAGAAAAGTGATTTCAACGTTGTAGAACAGCTGGGGCACACCCCCTCTAAAATCTCCATGTTGTCACTGCTGCTGTGTTCAGAGGCCCACGCCAAGGCTCTGATTGCTTTCTTAAAGACAGCCCACGTACCCCAAGAGACGTCTGCTGACCAGTTCACCGACTGTGTGGCCAACCTAACCGCTGATAATGGCCTGGGTTTCTCTGATGCCGATCTGACAGCAAAGGGGAAGAACCATAATGACGCCCTGCATGTCTCCATTGAATGCAGGGGCACTACTCTTGCTCATGTGCTGGTTGACACAGGTTCTTCATTAAACGTGCTGCCCAAGAAGGCTCTGGATAGGCTGGATTGTGAGGGTCTAGAGCTCAAACCAAGTAACATTGTTGTCTGGGCCTTTGACGGGTCCAAAAGAATGGTACATGGTGAGGTGGACATCCCAATCAGGGTTGGGTCACAGGTATTTGATTCAAAATTCTATGTGATGGACATCCATTCGTCCTATTCTTGTTTGCTGGGTCGCCCGTGGATCCACAAGGCTGGAGCTGTGACCTCCACGTTGCATCAGAAGCTCAAGTACCCGGTCAGGGGGAAGATCGTAACGGTGCAAGGGGAAGAGGAGTACATGGTCAGCCACCTCAACTCCTTCAGATACGTAGAAATGGATGGGGAGTTCATTGAAACCCCTTTTCAACATTTTGAGGAAGTGCCACAAACCTTGGCAGCAGCAGAAGCAGTGGATGAAGAGGTTTCTCCTTTGAAGATGGCCTCCTTAAAGGACGCCCGGGCTGTGATCGAAAGAGGTGAATGTGCAAACTGGGGCAAGCTCCCTGATCTTACTCCTAAGACTAACAAGTTTGGGCTGGGTTTCACCACAGAAGCTCAGAAAGCAGTGCGCAAGGCGAGAATTGGAAGACCTCCTGTGCTCATCACCCACTCAGAAGTGAATGCTATTGGAGAGGAAGACGAAGTGGAAGAGTCAGAGTTCGATAGCTGGATCTACCCGACGACCGACGGTGGATTGACCAATTGGACTGCTAAAGACTTTACACCCATAACTTTTATTCCCCAGTAATGAACTTCTTTATTTTGGATTTGTAATAAACAATAATTTGAAACTATATGGCCCGGTGTCTTACCCGGGGCACCGTGGTTTTGTTTATGAGGGCTTTTGTTTGTCATTGTCATATATCATAAATAAAAGCATTGGACGTTTTTCACATTTCAAATTTTGCGCTCCTTTTCTTTCCTTTCTTTACATATTGCAAAACAGCTGTATTTACACACACACTCACTCATACAGGTTTCAATCCACTCTGGATCTCACTGGTAACGACTCTGCTACTGCCAGTTATGACTTTGAAAATCCGATCAACTTAGCCGAAGACGAAGGTGAAGATGATTGCGAAGTGCCTGGTGAACTTGCAAGACTGTTACAACAGGAAGAGAGGGCAATTCAACCCCATGAAGAGCCAGTGGAAATAATAAACTTGGGTACTGAAGAAGACAAGAAAGGGGTAAAGATTTGTGCCAACCTAGAGCTCAGCGTGAAGCAACGGTTGACTCAGATGCTGCATGACTATATGGAGATCTTTGCCTGGTCCTACGAAGATATGCCCGGATTAGATACTGACATTGTGGTCCATCACTTACCAACTAAAGAAGATTGCCCTCCGGTTAAGCAAAAGGTCCGCCGTATGCGTCCAGAGATGTCTGAGAAGATTAAAGCCGAGCTTATGAAGCAGTTTGATGCCGGGTTTCTTGCAGTGACTTCTTACCCTCAGTGGGTTGCTAATGTGGTGCCGGTACCTAAGAAGGACGGCAAGGTCAGAATGTGTGTCGATTACAGGGATCTGAACAGGGCCAGCCCCAAGGATGACTTCCCTCTACCTCACATTGATGTCCTTGTTGATAATACAGCTCAGCATAAAGTGTTCTCTTTTATGGATGGTTTTTCAGGCTACAATCAGATCAAGATGGCTCCTGAAGACATGGAAAAGACTACATTTGTTACTCAGTGGGGCACCTTCTGCTACAAAGTCATGCCTTTTGGACTAAAGAATGCTGGGGAAACCTACCAACGTGCCATGGTTGCTTTGTTTCATGACATGATCCATCATGAGATAGAAGTGTATGTTGACGACATGATCGCTAGGTCCCAGACTGAGGAAGAACACCTTGATCATCTACAGAAACTGTTTGACCGTTTGAAACTGTACAAGCTGAGGTTGAACCCGAACAAGTGCACCTTCGGGGTAAGATCTGGAAAGTTGCTAGGCTTCGTGGTAAGTGACAAGGGAATTCAAGTGGACCCTGCTAAGGTCAAAGCCATTCAAGAGATGCCAGTTCCTAAGACAGAGAAGGAAGTCAGAGGCTTTCTAGGACGTCTGAATTACATTGCTCGGTTCATCTCACACCTAACTGCTACCTGTGAACCAATCTTCAAGCTGCTGAAGAAAGATCAGGTAGTACGTTGGAATGATGAATGTCAGGCTGCTTTTGACAGAATCAAAGAATATCTCCAAGAACCACCCATCCTTATGCCACCAGTTGAAGGGAGACCTTTGATACTTTACCTGACAGTGCTTGATAATTCAATGGGGTGTGTGCTGGGGCAGCATGACGAGTCTGGCCGAAAAGAGCATGCCATTTATTACCTTAGCAAAAAGTTTACCGACTGTGAGACCCGATACTCACTGCTTGAGAAAACTTGCTGTGCTTTGGTATGGGCTGCTCGCCGACTGAGACAGTATATGCTGACTCACACTACCTTGTTGATCTCAAAAATGGATCCTATAAAGTACATATTCGAAAAGCCTGCTCTGTCTGGGAGAATTGCAAGATGGCAGATGATCTTGACGGAATACGACATTCAGTACACGACCCAAAAAGCCATCAAGGGAAGTGTATTGGCAGACCACTTAGCACATCAAGCTGTAGATGACTACCAATCAATGAACTTCGAGTTTCCGGATTAAAGCATTATGATAGTAACTGACTGTGAAGTACCTGGACCGGATGAAGGACCTGAACCAGGATCCCGATGGTCTATGCATTTTGACGGAGCATCCAACGCTTTGGGAAATGGTATTGGCGCCATCATCATATCTCCACAAGGTACTCATACTCCACTCACCGCCCGGCTGTGTTTCAACTGTACCAACAACATGGCGGAGTATGAGGCGTGTATCATGGGTCTTCAAGCTGCGATCGACCTGAGGATCAAATTTCTGAGTGTCTTCGGAGATTCCGCTCTTGTGATCAATCAGATCAAAGGAGAGTGGGATACGAAACATCCAAACTTGATTCCTTACAGAGAATGTGTGTTGACCCTGATCCCCCACTTCACAGAGATAACATTTGAGCACTTTCTAAGAGAAGAGAATCAGTTGGCGTACGCGTTAGCTACAATGTCTTCAATGTTCAAGGTCAAATGGGATAATGAGGCTCCCCGGATCATCATCTGGAAACTGGACGAGCCGGCATACTGTTGTGATCTCGAAACTGAATTGGTGACTGAGAAGCCTTGGTACCACGAAGTGAAGAGATATCTGGAAACTCAGGAATACCCTGAAGGCGCATCTATCAACGATAAGAAATTCCTGAGAAGATTCGCAGCCAAATTCTTCCTTAGCAACAACATCTTGTACAAGCGAAACCATGATTCAACCTTACTGCGTTGTGTGGATAAAACTGAAGCAGAAAGAATCATGGAAGAGCTACATGAAGGGACCTTTGGTACACATTCCAGTGGACACACTATGGCTAAGAAAATCCTACGGGCAGGATACTATTGGTCCACAATGGAAGCTGACTGTTACCAACATTCCAGGACATGCCACAAGTGCCAGATTTATGCAGACAAGGTGCATGTTCCTCCGGTCCCCCTGAATGTTCTGACTGCGCCTTGGCCGTTTGCAATGTGGGGCATAGACATGATCGGCGAGATTAAACCTACGGCATCTAATGGACATCGCTTCATCCTAGTGGCAATTGATTACTTCACGAAGTGGGTTGAGGCAGCATCCTATGCTACGGTAACCAAGACTGTTGTGGCACGGTTCATTCGGCACAACCTGATCTGTCGGTACGGCGTCCCTGAGCGGATTATTACAGACAATGGTACCAATCTGAACAACAAAATGATCACTGAGCTCTGCGAACAGTTCAAGATACAGCACCACAATTCTTCTCCTTACAGACCGAAGATGAATGGAGCTGTAGAAGCAGCAAATAAGAACATCAAGAAAATCGTGCAGAAAATGACAGTGACTTATAAAGATTGGCATGAGATGTTACCGTTCGCTCTACATGGGTACCGTACCTCAGCCAGGACGTCAACCGGGGCAACTCCTTGAAGGGGTGAAAAACACAAGAAGGGGGGGTTGAATTGTAAAACTGGAAACTTAAAGCAAATGACAAGGTATTTTTATCCTGGTTCATTTGATCTCAAACTACTCCAGTCCACCCGTTCAAGGTGATTTCGCCTCTCTCCAACGAGGTCTTAATTCACTATATTCAACTGAATACAAATCTGCTTTAGCAACTGCTAAAACCTTCTTGATTCAAACCACAATCCGGTTTGTCAAGGCAACACTTTCTTACAAAGGTACAATCAAATGTGTGTGAATGTTTCTACAAAAACTATATCACAACTGTGATGTTTACACAAATGAAGCTTAGAATACTAAGTTGCTAAACGCTAATAGAGTATCAGAGTTTGGTGGTTTAGCAAAACTTGTAGAGTGAAGATTACTGTTCAGCTTTTTGCGTGTAGAGAGTTTGGAAGCATTAGCCGTGATAATCTTCAAAGCTTGGTTTATATAGCACTTGAGAAGATGAACGTTGAAGCAAATATTCTTGATTCAATGCTATTAACGAGCTTTCCTTTCTGAGCAGATCTTGTCTAGAATGATGCCGTTGGTATTGATTAGCTTTCAATGCACAGTACCGTTGCTTCTTCAATGCACGATCTGGCTTGGCTCATTCTGATTCTGCTTCGCTGCTGATGAACTAATTTGTTTCTGTATCAGAGTGTTTTACGCGCAGTTCTGTTCATCAAGCTTCAGCATGTGCAAGCGTTGATCTTCTGATCTTGACGTTCTGATTCAGCAACTTCTGATGCTGGTGTGCAAACTCATATTCTGATGCTGAGAACGTGATCTTGCTTATTTCAATCAGCATATCTGCAAGTCAGAGCATAGTAATTTTAAGTAGCATATAATTCAATCATGAAATATTTAACTACTATATCTTTTCACTTTGTTATCATCAAAACTTAATTATAGGGTACTAGATTCAAACATTGTTCTAACAATCTCCCCCTTTTTGATGATGACAAAAACTAGATATTTTAAATGAAAAAATAACGTGAAAAGTTATCAGATCTATGTATCAGAATAAGAAGTACGGAGAAGTTAGAGTTAAGAGATACTCCCCCTGAGTTTGTTACTTCCCTTTGATATGCGTGTTTTTCAGAGTCAGATCTTTTTCAATCTTTGAGCATCAGATTATAAGTCTTTGACTTATCAGAGAGCAGAGCTTCAGAGCTTTTCCTGTCAGAGCTTTGCTTCGGATCAGAGTGTTAGGTCGATCAGAGCTTCATGTATCAGAACTTCATATTTGATCAGAGCAACATGAGCTTCTAGTCTTCATTGTGTTCAAGAGCTTCCTTGTGCCTGTAGACTTAAGGACAAAACAGAAAAACATTTCAAGTAATAGAGAGTTAGAATGTTTGAGAGTTTCTGTCTAGTTATCCGTTATTGATTTTAAATATCATTCTTGTTCTCCCCCTTTTTGTCAGCAATCAAAAAGTGCTGGTGATGTGCTAAAATGATTTAGATCAGAAAAACTAATAATATTAAAGATAGTTCAGAATCAGAGCAAAATAGCATTACAAACCATAGTCAAAACATAGTCGAAAGTACATCAGAAAAATAAAGAAAATATAGAAAATGTCATGCATGAAAAAATTTCAGGGTTGTGGGGGCATGCGTGAGAACAGGCTTTCCAGCATTGCTTGAATCTTTTCAGAAGTTGCATTTTGCTTCTGAACCAAGGTGACAACAGAATCAATCTTGCTGTCCTGGACATTCATTCTAGCTTCCATCTTCTGATTATTCTCATCCATCCGCTGCTGTAGACGCAAGTCATTCAGCCTTAATTCTTCCAGAGCCTGCCTGTCCAAGGCAGCTTGAGAACTTTCAGCAGGAGGAAGCTTCTCAGAACTTTCAGCTACATCTTCTGCTGGATTTTCTTCTTGAAGAGTCTTGTCTTCTTCTGCTGGTTCCACCTGTGCAGCTTGCTTTTTCTCAGACCACGATTCAGAGTCCAGATGGAGCACAACTTCTTGAGGCAGCTGACTCTCAACTTCCTTCAGCAGCTTGCTAAAGTTCTGTTGAGCCTGCTCATAGTTGACGTCCTGCAGCTTGAGTGCTTCAGAACGAACCCATACTCTGAACTGTGACCAGAGCTGATCAGAAGCAGCTGGGTCGATCATCCCGGGACAGACTTGCTTCAAGGAAGCAATCCACTGCAGCATACCTGTTTCAAAGTCCAAAATACCAGAGCCAACATCTAATTGCTTTGGTTTGGGAATGGCCAATTTGTGTCTTAAATCAGCAAGACGTTCAAGACTTGTTAAGTCAATGAATGTTTTGCTGGGGTTTTCAGAGGATTGGCTTTCAGAGGTGTGCTGAGGTGCTGTCTGTTTTGGTGGATGGTTATCAGAGTCAGAGGATATGTCTATTGGAGTGGTTGGAGTTTTTGGAGGTGTTGATTCCTCTGATGATGGTAACTGGGGTCTGACAATGGTGGTTCCACATGGCAACTGTATTGCCAGCGGTGAAGGTTGAGGTGAGTGGGGATCAGAATGATGAGGAGATGGGGTTTCATAGCGATGAAACTCTGTTGGAGGTGAGGGAGGATTATTTTCTGGTTGAGGAGGTGGAACTTCTGATTGTTCAGGAATCAGAGGTTCTTCTGTGATAGGGTGTTGTGCTTGTGGTTCTGGTTCTTGTTCTGGTTCTGGTTGTGGTTGAATTTCTGGTTCAGGTTGTGGAGGAGGAATATTTGGTGGTTCAGAGTGAGGTTGAACAGAAGTATGTTCACGCTCAATATCAGCTAGCACTCTATCAAGTGCTGGTGTTGTTGAAACAGTTGGTTGTTGTTTGGTAATTTTGAGAGGAATTTTTATTCTGGTTCTTCTGAGTTGTAAGGCCTCAGAAGGGTCTTCTGGAATGGTTTCATCAATAGTGGGGATTGGAATGGAAATTCTGTGAGAGGTTTGGGGTGGAGCAACAGATGTTGGAATAGTAGTTGAAATTGAAATAGGAGCAGTAGATGGATTACCTCGTTTCTTTGGAGTCTGGTGCGATGATCCTTCTGCTTTCCTCTTCTTTGATTTCTTCTGAGTCATTTCAGGTTGAACTTGACTCAGATCTTTGATCTTCAGCTTCGAACCTGCAACTTCTTCCTTGAAAGAATCTGGATACTTGGCAACCATATCAGGGTGGGATTCCATCTCAGAAAATCTTGGGAAATCACTCAGAGGCACTCTTCTTCTGGAGATGTCAGCAGTTGAAGAAGCTCTGGGTTCCTTCCTGATATTGTCTATCAGCTTCATCTTTTTGAGATTCTTAGCATTCAGCGCTTTTCCAACAGTTGGTTCAAAATTGCCCAGTACTTTAGCTTCGCTCAGATAATCTATCAGCTTATTCTCTGTCAGAATATCTGATATGAGCCTCCCAAATGGTATCCAGTCTCTTTTGGTCCTTTCTTCTTCTCTAGTCTCTTTCACACTAGTCTTCAGATGATTGAACAGGAAGTGTGCTAAATTGATCTTCACCCTCTGATCAATAAAGTAGATCAGAAATTGCTGATCCACGTTTATATAGTCAGGAGAGCTTGTTGGCTTCCTGTGATTGAAACAGCCTAGAACAATCTTGGCCCACACTCTGAAGTGATCCTTCAGATCCTTGATTTTGCTGCTGGGAAGACCAAGAGTGAAAATGCAGTTTGCTACCACACCAATATCAGGACACCTATCAGCCATGTCCACACAACGGACTCCACCACCACTCTGACCAATTAACCTAGCAATGAGGTCTTCAGAAATTATAATCTTCTTTCCCATAACAGAAGAGACGACTAGATGCTTATCAATCTTGGCATGAATCCAAAATTCTTTGACAAGCTCTGGGAAGGTTGGTCCAACCAATCTATCAAAGTACCTCTCCCACCTTTGAGTTTTGACTTCAGCAGTTAGGTCAAATCCATTTTCCTTCAAACTTTCGAAATCCACGATTAACTCAGAGAGAACCTCAAGATTCTTTACTGGTGTGAGAAGAGTTCTGGTAGGCGCTTGATATTGCTCAGAGGTTTCCTTCTTCTGATTCCCTGCAGAAATGCTGGAGGATGCCATTGTTCTCACACAAAAAGCTTGAGAGTGATTTGAGAAAAGCTAGGGTTTTGAAGGAGATATGCAGAAATATTCTTAAGAGATTATGAGTAAGCGTAAAGATTAAGAATGAAGAGTAATGTGCTTAAATAGGATTTTCAAAAATTATTTTGAAAAATAAAACGTTTTTAAGAGAGAGAAAAAAATAATGATTACATTTAACAAGCGTGATTACTTTTGCATTTAATGCTTGCTGATTTTGGGGGATTTGAGAAAGATACTTAAAAACGGTTACCAGACATGTGTCTCAATGCACCCAATCAGCGCTTTCCTTTCTCAGAAACGTGCACGCGTTCTGCTTCAGGGATTTGCTGATGATTGGATGACACTTGTTTGATGTAGTGATCAGCACGTCTGTATTTGAGATTAGACTCTCAGATCTTTAGACTTGCCTCTGATACAATCTGCATGTTCTAACTTTCTGAAACAAAGATTGATCAGAAGTTCACAGTAATATAATTACATTCTGAAAGATAAACATATGGAATTAAAGCATTTTCATTCTGGGCATACTTTCATGCTGAGATGTTTCAGAATGAAATTAAACCTATCTTCTGAAAGGGGTTTAGTAAAGATATCAGCCCATTGATGGTCTGTATCTATAAATTTCAAGTTTAAAATGCCTTTCTGAATATAGTCCCTAATGAAATGATGTTTTATTTCTATATGCTTAGCTCTAGAATGTAAAATAGGATTCTTACTTAAGCAAATAGCAGAAGTATTATCACAGAGAATAGGAATGTTACTCTCAAAAATCTGGAAGTCTTCAAGCTGACTTTTCATCCAGAGCATCTGTGTGCTACATCCTGCTGCTGCTATGTACTCAGCTTCTGCTGTTGACAGCGCAATAGTTGATTGCCTTTTGCTGGACCACGAGATCAGATTTTCTCCCAGAAACTGGCAGCTTCCAGAAGTACTTTTTCGTTCCACTCTGTCTCCAGCAAAATCAGCGTCGCAGTAGCCTACTAAACTGTAATCACTAGATTTTCTATAAAACAAACCCAGATTAGTAGTACCTTTCAGATACTTGAAAATTCGCTTAACAGCTGTTAAGTGAGATTCTCTAGGATCTGATTGGAATCTAGCACAAATACATACACTGAATAGAATATCAGGTCTTGAAGCAGTCAGATAAAGGAGAGAACCAATCATACCTCTGTAGACTTTCTGTTCTACGCTTTTGCTTACCTCTTCTCTTTCCAGAATGCACGTGGGATGCATTGGAATTTTTGATGGCTTACATTCTGAGAGGTCAAATTTCTTCAGAAGATCTCTGATGTATTTGCTCTGATGAATGTAAGTTCCCTCTGGAGTTTGATTGATCTGAATTCCTAGAAAGAACTTCAGTTCCCCCATGAGGCTCATCTCAAATTCTGCCTGCATACACTTAGCAAATTTTCTTCCAAGAGAAGGATTAGTAGATCCAAAGATTATATCATCAACATAAATTTGACAGACTAAAATGTCACTCTTAACTGTTTTACAGAATAGAGTGGTGTCCACTTTCCCTCTGGTGAACTCATTTTCAAGCAGAAAGTTACTTAGCCTTTCATACCAAGCTCTGGGAGCTTGTTTCAGACCATACAGTGACTTTTTCAGTTTGAAAACATGTTCTGGATGTTTTGTATTTTCAAAACCTGGGGGTTGGTGAACATACACTTCTTCTTCTATATAACCATTTAAGAATGCACTTTTGACATCCATCTGATACAGAGTGATGCCTCTATTCACAGCAAATGAGATTAAAAGTCTGATAGATTCTAACCTGGCGACTGGAGCAAAGGTTTCTGTATAGTCTATCCCCTCTTGCTGACTATAACCTTGTGCAACCAGTCGTGCCTTGTTTCTGACGACTTCACCTTGTTCATTGAGCTTGTTTCTGAACACCCATCTTGTTCCAATGACGTTGAATCCTTTTGGTCTTGGAACAAGATCCCATACGTCGTTTCTGGTGAATTGATTCAGCTCTTCTTGCATTGCCAGAATCCAGTCATTGTCCAGAAGTGCTTCATCAATAGAAGAAGGTTCAATCAGAGACACAAGTCCCATCAGAGTTTCTTCAGAGTTTCTGAGGCTTGCTCTTGTTCTGATTGGATCTTCCTTTCTTCCTAGAATAGATTCTTCTGGGTGATCCAAACTGCTTCTGGGTACTCTCTTCTGAGGTTGATCAGCAGCAGTTGTAGGATTTCTAGCATTGCTTCTTTCAGACGTTGAAGGAATGTCTGTGTTGAGAGCTTCTGATGACTTGTCTTCAGAACCTGCAAATTCAATTTCTATACCTGCAAGATTTTCATTCTGCTTTGACTTTTCAGAGTCAAGCTTGTCATCAAAACGAACACTGATTGATTCTTCCACAATCTGTGTTTCTGTATTGTATACTCTGTACCCTCTTGAGCGTTCAGAGTATCCTAACATAATACACTTCTGTGCCTTAGAATCAAACTTGTTCAAATAATTCTTAGTATTTAACATATAGCAAGTACATCCAAATGGATGAAAATACGAAATGTTGGGCTTTCTGTTCTTCCACAATTCATATGGAGTCTTTTCCAGAATAGGTCTTATTGAGATTCTATTCTGAATGTAGCACGCTGTGTTTATTGCCTCTGCCCAGAAAGTCTTAGCAACGTTTGTCTCGTTGATCATGGTTCTGGCCATTTCTTGCAATGTTCTGTTCTTTCGTTCTACAACTCCATTTTGTTGGGGAGTTCTAGGACAAGAGAAATCATGCAGAATGCCTTTGTCATTAAAAAATGACTCAAAATCTTTATTTTCAAATTCTCCACCATGATCACTTCTGACTTTAACGATTCTAAGATCTTTTTCATTCTGAACTTGGTTACAGAAGGTAACAAACACAGAGTGTGACTCGTCCTTGTGTCTTAAGAACTTTACCCATGTCCATCTGCTATAGTCATCTACGATTACTAACCCATACTTCTTGCCACTGACAGAAGCAGTCTTAACTGGTCCAAATAAGTCAATGTGCAGAAGTTCTAATGGCTTAGAGGTAGAAACAACATTTTTGGATTTAAAAGATGGTTTTGCAAATTTGCCTTTCTGACATGCTTCACACAGAGCATCTGAATTGAACTTCAAATTTGGAAGTCCTCTGACCAGATTGAGTTTGTTAATCTGAGATATTCTTCTCATACTAACATGCCCCAATCTTCTGTGCCAGATCCACTGCTCGTTGTTAACAGACAGAAGACATTTTACGTTCTGACTCTTAAGTTCAGAAAGTTTGATTTTGTAAATGTTGTTTTTCCTCTTACCATTAAATAGGATAGTCCCATCTTTCTGACTAACAGCTTTACATGATTTTTGATTAAAGATTATATCATAACCGTTATCACTTAATTGACTTATGGATAACAGGTTATGCATCAATCCATCAACAAGCAGAACATTATTAATAGAGGGAAGATTTCCGTTACCTACAGTTCCAGAGCCAATTATCTTTCCCCTCTGATTGCCTCCAAAGCCAACGTGGCCTCCAGGCTTAAGTTCCAGGCTTTGGAACATATGCCTTCTTCCCGTCATGTGACGTGAGCAGCCAGAGTCCAGGTACCATGACTGGTGTTTCTGACTTGCTGCTAAAGATATCTGCAACATGTATTATTTTATCCTTAGGTACCCAGATCTTTTTGGGTCCTGATTTGTTAGTCTTACCAAAACTCTGGTTGAATTTTGGTTTCACAAAGTGATTGCTACTAGTATATTTGATGTCATGTGTGTGACCATACACAAAGTGTGAATTTAGAGGAGTGTACTTAATTGTTAAATCCATGACATTTCTAGGTGTAGGAACCTTACCTAGGTATCCTATTCCTTTCCTGCCGTTTCTGCTAACTCCATAGATCATTGAAGCCATTCTGCTTCTATCTATGCTTTTAGCAAGGAACTTCTGGAAACTATGATCATACTCCTTGATGATCTCATCAGCGCTGCTGGGAGTTTCAGCAATTGGTTCCTTCTGAGAGTTTTGTAAAGAGTTTTCTAATTTTAAAATTTTATCTCTCAGCTCAGAGTTTTCCAATCTGAGACTCTCAGACTTATCAGAGTCAGATTCAAGAGTCCTTTTCAGGTCTCTGAATTTAGCTCTAATCTGCTGATAACGTTCCAGAATTTCATTGAGGCTTTCAGCAAGTTCAGCCTTTGTAAAATTAACAGCGAAGTTAGGGAATACCTCTTCTGTGTCTGATTCTGAGTCTGAGTCAGAAGCTTCACTGTCATCTTGAATGTTAGCCATAAGCGCTAGGTTCGCCCTTTCATCATCTGATTCTGAGTCAGCTTCAGACGAGTCAGAGTCATCCCATGTGGCCATGAGACTTTTCTTCTTCTCTCTTCCAAACTTCCTTTTTGGCTTTTCCCTCTGAAGCTTTAGACAGTCACTCTTGTAGTGACCTTGCTCATTGCACTCGTAGCAGATGATGTCTTTTGTATTTGGCTTCTTGCTACCTGAGGAGCCTTCAGATCTTCTGTATCCAGAGGAAGAATCTGTCCTTCTGTATCTGGAAGAAGACTCGTTCTGATCAGATCTTCTGGGATTCCTGAACTTCTTTTGTCTTTGCTTCCACAGTTGATTTACTCTTCTGGAGAGAAGAGAAAGCTCGTCTTCTTCTGATGAGGATCCATCAGATGTTTCTTCAACTGCCTGCAAAACTTTAGATTCAGATTTTCTGTTAGATTTTAAAGCTATAGGCTTACCTTGCTTCTGAGGCTCGTCAGCTTCCAGCTCTATCTCATGACTTCTGAGGGAGCTTATAAGTTCCTCCAGAGTGATTTTGTTGAGATCTTTCGCCAGCTTCAGAGCAGTAACCATAGGCCTCCACTGCTTGGGTAAACTTCTGATTATCTTCTTGACATGGTCAGCAGTAGAGTATCCCTTGTCCAGAACTTTGAGACCAGCTACCAGAATCTGGAATCTAGAGAACATAGTTTCAATGGATTCAGATTCTTCCATTTTAAATGCCTCATACTTCTGAATGAGCGCCAGAGCCTTTGTTTCCTTGACTTGAACGTTCCCCTCATGCGTCATTCTGAGAGAGTCAAAGATGTTCTTAGCTGTGTCTCTGTTGGAGATCTTCTCATACTCAGTATATGAGATGGCACTGAGGAGGATGGTTCTGGCCTTATGGTGATTCTTGAAATCACGCTTTTGTTGATCAGTCATTGATTTTCTATCAATCTTCTGACCAGTTGCATTCACAGGGTGCGTGTATCCATCTGTCACCATATCCCACAGATCAGCATCATGTGCTAGAAAGAAGCTTTCAATTCTGTCTTTCCAGTAGTCAAAGTTTTCTCCATCAAAGACTGGAGGTTTGCCGCTGAATCTGTCTCTATCCTCATTGTTGTCATTGCTGAAATGAGAGTTGTTTCCTGCCATAGTGTTTTTCTGATGCTGGATCTTTTACTGACACGGTTAAGTGTTTTAGCTCAGAACCAGGCGCTCTGATGCCAATTGAAGGGGTGAAAAACACAAGAAGGGGGGGTTGAATTGTAAAACTGGAAACTTAAAGCAAATGACAAGGTATTTTTATCCTGGTTCGTTTGATCTCAAACTACTCCAGTCCACCCGTTCAAGGTGATTTCGCCTCTCTCCAACGAGGTCTTAATTCACTATATTCAACTGAATACAAATCTGCTTTAGCAACTGCTAAAACCTTCTTGATTCAAACCACAATCCGGTTTGTCAAGGCAACACTTTCTTACAAAGGTACAATCAAATGTGTGTGAATGTTTCTACAAAAACTATATCACAACTGTGATGTTTACACAAATGAAGCTTAGAATACTAAGTTGCTAAACGCTAATAGAGTATCAGAGTTTGGTGGTTTAGCAAAACTTGTAGAGTGAAGATTACTGTTCAGCTTTTTGCGTGTAGAGAGTTTGGAAGCATTAGCCGTGATAATCTTCAAAGCTTGGTTTATATAGCACTTGAGAAGATGAACGTTGAAGCAAATATTCTTGATTCAATGCTATTAACGAGCTTTCCTTTCTGAGCAGATCTTGTCTAGAATGATGCCGTTGGTATTGATTAGCTTTCAATGCACAGTACCGTTGCTTCTTCAATGCACGATCTGGCTTGGCTCATTCTGATTCTGCTTCGCTGCTGATGAACTAATTTGTTTCTGTATCAGAGTGTTTTACGCGCAGTTCTGTTCATCAAGCTTCAGCATGTGCAAGCGTTGATCTTCTGATCTTGACGTTCTGATTCAGCAACTTCTGATGCTGGTGTGCAAACTCATATTCTGATGCTGAGAACGTGATCTTGCTTATTTCAATCAGCATATCTGCAAGTCAGAGCATAGTAATTTTAAGTAGCATATAATTCAATCATGAAATATTTAACTACTATATCTTTTCACTTTGTTATCATCAAAACTTAATTATAGGGTACTAGATTCAAACATTGTTCTAACACTCCTTTCTCTCTGGTTTATGGTATGGAGGCAGTCTTGCCAATCGAAGTGCAAATACCCTCTCTCCGGATAATGAAGGATGCAAATCTGAACGAAGATGATTGGATCCAGACACGACTTGATCAGCTCAACCTTATTGATGAAAAGAGACTTGCTGCTATCTGTCATGGTCAGACGTATCAGAAACGGATGATCAGGGCATTTAACAAAAAGGTCAGACCACAAGAATATCGAGTCGGGGATCTGGTAATCAAGCGAATCATCCTTCCTCAGAGTGATCCAAGGGGCAAATGGACCCCTACGTACGAAGGGCCATTTGTGGTTAAGCATGTGTTCTCAGGAGGAGCAATGATATTAACCAATATGGATGGTGACGACCTTCCTCACCCCGCCAATGCAGACATAGTAAAAAAATATTACGCATGAAAAAAAAAAGACCTGCTAGGCTGACATGCCTAGGCAAAAATTAGGGCTTCCTGTCGAACCAAAAGGGTTCGGGCAAAATGAAGGGATGAAAATGGAAAAAATCTGTACACCCGGCAAGTCGAAAACCTGAAAGGGCGGCTTGGGCAAAAATGGATATCCCGGTGGACTGAAAACCCGAAAGGGCGGTCCAGGCAAAAATTAGGGATAAAAGCGTAATGCTATGTCTCATTGATCACTTTGCATCCAGAATCCGGTATCTACATCAAGATCAGACGGCATCGATCAGTCAGCTTCACCTTCAACCAAGGTCATCAAGTGATGAGACGCTCGGAGTTATAAAGGCAATAACAGAGTTGAAACCCAGCGGATCATTCATTTCACACAGCTGTTTTATTTTCTTTTGTACAAAATTTGTATAAACCCTTTTTGCTTGGTGGCGTTCTCTTATTAGGACGTCAGCCTCTTGTATACAAAACGCCTATTTACAGGCCACTCAAAAATCAATACAAATATACTTTTCAGTTAAAATGTGCCTTTTGTTTTT
Source organism: Vicia faba (assembly GCA_948472305.1). Taxonomy (NCBI): domain Eukaryota; kingdom Viridiplantae; phylum Streptophyta; class Magnoliopsida; order Fabales; family Fabaceae; genus Vicia; species Vicia faba. The sequence continues at coordinate 1,361,942,669 of OX451741.1, read as the reverse complement.
TCCTTTTCTGTTTTGTTTTGCGAAGAACGTCCAAGGTTCAATTTGTGATATATGCATTGACAATAATTTGCTAGCTCATAAATATTTGCATACGAAACAAAGAATTAATTACAGGGGACATTAGAAACAGGGGCAATAAGGAGTTGTCTAGGCAATCTAATTGTTCTATCCTCCAAAGTACCAAGGTAGGTTCAGCTAAAGAACATAACCAGGCATCTTAAATTCCCCAGAGAGTGAGACAGCAAGCAGTATACTCTCCTCAAGCAAAACAGTTATCAACCTTAAGGAAGTTGGGTGTCCTCCCGCAGATCTCAACATTCCCCAGCAGCATATATTCTTAACAAGCATCCCCGGCAGTCTTGGTCTAAAGATTGTTCCCCGGCGGCATACATCAACATTCAAAGGAATCACTTCCCCAGCATATCAAAACCCCCCAGGAGAGTCCAATTAGTTTCCCCAGGAAAGTTGGAATTCATATCTCCCCAAGCAGTAAGCTTATCCCCAGTAAATTCTGGAAGCTTATCCTTCGCAGAGCACGAACGCGTCGTCCGGCTTGATTTAAAGAGTTATTTCCTTAACAGGATATAATTGGGTTATCCTCAGCCAAAAGCCACGGAAAGAGTGTCGTCGACAAAGTCTTCCTATCCCCAGCAAACTATTATCAACACTCAGCAAGGCATCCCTCTTCCCACAGAGTATTGCTTCCCAGCATGGTCGCTAGAGTATCTTTTCTCCCCGCAGAATCCTCCATTTGCCAAGTTTATTCCGCAACGGAGTCATCTTATCCTACCGGTATTCTTGCAGTTATCATCCCCAGCGGAAGCAAAATCTATTCTTCGACATCAGCCCAGGATACGACTTCCCGGCACCCGTCAAGGATTCACTTTCCTAGACAAAAACATACATAAAACATCACATACATCATTATAGCATGCATAGACGCATCATATCCTACGAATCTCATTTATGTTGAGAACATCATTACTTGATCCATATCATGCATTGCATATGGCTGACTTTTACATTTCCGGAAAGATCCAGTTAAAGTTCTCAAGCTACATTTCAAGACCTAGACCGGTTCAGTTAAATCGACCCTAAGATTTTCCTGATGCTTATCCAGTCAAAGGCCTTCTCTGGTTCAGTCAGATCGACCCTAAGATCTCCCTGATGCTTATCCAGTTGAAGATATTTCAAGACCTTGTCCGGTTCAGTTAAATCGACCCTAAGATTTTCCTGATGTTTATCCAGTCAAAGGCCTTCTCTGGTTCAGTCAGATCGACCCTAAGATCTCCCTGATGCTTATCCAGTTGAAGATATTCCAAGACCTAGACCGATTCAGTTAAATCGACCCTAAGATTTTCCTGATGCTTATCCAGTCAAAGGCCTTCTCTGGTTCAGTCAGATCGACCCTAAGATCTCCCTGATGCTTATCCAGTTGAAGATATTTCAAGACCTAGACCGGTTCAGTTAAATCGACCCTACGATTTTCCTGATTCTTATCCAGTCAAAGGCCTTCTCTGGTTCAGTCAGATCGACCCTAAGATCTCCCTGATGCTTATCCAGTTGAAGATATTTCAAGACCTAGACCGGTTCAGTTAAATCGACCCTAAGATTTTCCTGATTCTTATCCAGTCAAAGGCCTTCTCTGGTTCAGTCAGATCGACCCTAAGATCTCCCTGATGCTTATCCAGTTGAAGATATTTCAAGACCTTGTCCGGTTCAGTTAAGTCGACCCTAAGATTTTCCTGATGCTTATCCAGTCAAAGGCCTTCTCTGGTTCAGTCAGATCAACCCTAAGATCTCCCTGATGCTTATCCAGTTGAAGATATTTCAAGACCTAGACTGGTTCAGTTAAATCGACCCTAAGATTTTCCTGATTCTTATCCAGTCAAAGGCCTTCTCTGGTTCAGTCAGATCGACCCTAAGATCTCCCTGATGCTTATCCAGTTGAAGATATTTCAAGACCTAGACCGGTTCAGTTAAATCGACCCTAAGATTTTCCTGATTCTTATCCAGTCAAAGGCCTTCTCTGGTTCAGTCAGATCGACCCTAAGATCTCCCTGATGCTTATCCAGTTGAAGATATTTCAAGACCTTGTCCGGTTCAGTTAAGTCGACCCTAAGATTTTCCTGATGCTTATCCAGTCAAAGGCCTTCTCTGGTTCAGTCAGATCGACCCTAAGATCTCCCTGATGCTTATCCAGTTGAAGATATTTCAAGACCTAGACCGGTTCAGTTAAATCGACCCTAAGATTTTCCTGATTCTTATCCAGTCAAAGGCCTTCTCTGGTTCAGTCAGATCGACCCTAAGATCTCCCTGATGCTTATCCAGTTGAAGATATTTCAAGACCTTGTCCGGTTCAGTTAAGTCGACCCTAAGATTTTCCTGATGCTTATCCAGTCAAAGGCCTTCTCTGGTTCAGTCAGATCGACCCTAAGATCTCCCTGATGCTTATCCAGTTGAAGATATTTCAAGACCTTGTCTGGTTCAGTTAAGTCGACCCTAAGATTTTCCTGATGCTTACCCAGTCAAAGGCCTTATCTGGTTCAGTCAGATCGACCCTAAGATCTCCCTGATGCTTATCCAGTTGAAGACATCCATATTTTTCTCAACGAGCGTTGTTGAAGTTAAAGTCACCCAAGATTTTTCTCAAAGAGCGTTGTTGAAGTTAAAGTCGCCCAAGGTTCTCTTACCATTCATGCTAAGGTACTCATTTTCTGTTTTGCAGGTATACAGGTTCTCGCCAAGGAATCTCTTACGCAATCAAACATCCATATGGCATCTATAAGCCCATTCCACCATCACTGCCACTATGTGAGCGCAAATTTCTGGGCACTCTAGTGTCCAATCATCTTCTACCCTCGGATTACGAAAGGCACATCCGCCAATCTGCATCCTCAGGTCTAAGAAGATTGAACAGGGGCAACTGTTGTACCCCAAAATTTGCCCTCCCATATTCTTCAAGAAATTGCCAAGCCAAGTCACAAAATTCCCCAAGGGTTGCACAGTGCAAGGGCCTCCTAAACAGTCAAAATTAGGGTTTGTGTTCTGACCAAGAAAGGGTAGTTTTCAAAGGCTCAATCAAGTCTCATATGCTTACAAACATGGTCAAGCATCCTCATATCAAGTTTCAAGGCATTCAGCTCAAAATTGCACAGTCAAAACCCTAAATTGCACTACAGTCAACTGTAGGGGCAAAATGGTCATTTGGCAGTCAAAAGTTCAAATTTTTGGTCAACATATCATTTTGAAGCCACAAACATCATTTGATCAATGCTTGATCATGATTCTCAAAATTTGGCTCAGAAAATCATCAAGATGCAAAAGTTTCCTTATTTGGACAGCTAAAAAAGTCAACTAAAATTGACCAGGGCATAACTTTCACATGGATTATCAGAAAAATTCCATCCAAAGCTCATTTTGAAGAGAAAGACATTTCCTACAACTCATCTTCATACTTCAAGTCCAATAAATGCTCTCACAAAAAGTTATCAATTTCAACATTATAGGTCATTTTCAAAAGTCAACAAAAAGGGACTTTAAGTCAAAGGCCATAACTTGAGATTGGAAAATCAAAATGACATGGGACCAAAGGCATTGGTTAAAGGACTCAAAGACCTTTCTAAAATGTCCAAGAACATGAGAAAAGCTTAAAAATTGAGCAAGTTATGCCTTGTAGAAGTTGGGAAATGTTTGTGAAATGGCAAAAGTCAACTATCCTTGAAACTTCAATTTTTGACAAAAGGGCCCACTTTCTTCCACTTGATTCAGCCTTGTCATGCCACACACGTGTCCCATGATTAATTTCAAGATCAAACATTGATTTTTCTATTTTATTTAATTTTTATTAATTTAATTCATTTTAAATCTTTAATAATTCAAATAAAATTTAAAAATCAATGGAATAGTGTCATTTGAATTTGAATAGCTTCCATATATCATGTGCCAGCTCACAAACTCATGCTAGGGTTAGGTTGTACACCAAGTCTTGGTTTTGCTTAAAAAAGGGAAAGTTTGTTAATGGTGAAAAACCTAAGACTAGTTCTCTCATGGGCATGGATCAAGGCCAGCTAATGACTTAATTCCCTTCCCTCATAAGTACTGAGTCTAACCCTAATCACAGGACACTGAATGCTGCGCTCAAAGACCATAGACAAACTTGAAGTTTTCTCCATAAAAAGCAAAATTGAAATCATTGATAGAGGTGGACTCAAGGCCTAATTCCTTTTCCAATAGCATCCTCAAGGCTTACTGAACAAATTCCAACCAGAACCATCCATCACCACGCCAAGAATTGGTAGAATAAACATGAACTGTATAGGAAAAAATTGATCATCGTGTTTCATATTTTAAGCATTTTTTTAACATTTGATTCATGGATTCTTGTTCCTCATAATGTTCTGATGCTAACCAATGCCTTTAATTGCATTTTTATGCCATACACGCGATTTCACCATGTTAGCTTTCTAGGGTTTGCAGGTTTTTAAATTAGGGGTTTTCAGACCAAGTGAAATTAGATCACCACAGTACCATGGTTGGATTCAGCGTATGGAGACGAAGAAGAACCAATTGTCGCGCCTAATTTATATTCAATGAGGACCTAATCGCTATTTTCCAGTAGCCCACCTAATGAAACGCATGAAAAACGTTGCCTTTGTGTTTTGTTTACAGGGGCGATGAAGACGATGAAGCGTGGCAAGCTATGATTCGTTGGTTTAAAAATTCGCGCGTTTTCCAGCACTAATCTTGTTTTTCTTTTATAATATTTCTTTGCTTATTATATAACAAATTGGTTAAGTGGCACATATGGCAAGCGAACGTATGGGCAATGCACAAGACCTGGGTTCGATCCCCAAGTCTTCAATAATTTCAATATTATTTTCTTGTTCACATTCACATGCAGGTTCATCATTGGAGTGCACCATACATCCCCATAATCTAAGCATACACGCGTCTCATGAATTCAAATCAAGGGCAGGGATTTAAAGAGCATGCTACGCCCAGGTCAACGCGCTGACACACGAATTGAAAAGGTCAAATGGACCAAAGCTTAATGGGCCAGCATTCTAAGGCCTATACCTCACAATTGGGACTGAACCCCCCCTGGTTTGCTTCTCTATATTTTTTTAATTATTTATTTTATTTTCAATTATGATTTTATTTTCTTTATTTGTTTTAATTCAATTAATTATTTACCAAATACAAAAAATACCTTAAAAACTCAGAAAAAGATAAAAAAATATAATGATTATTTATTTTGATATTTTCTTGTAAATAAATTAACATGTAATGAATTTAGTTTTAATTAGGATTTTTGCAATTTTAATTCTGTTCATAATAAATATAAAAAAGGTAGAATTAGGTTAATTGACAATTTTCATTCCTTTTAATTTTTCCTTTTTGTCATAATATTATTATTTATTTATTTTCATGATTAAATTGTATATAAAAGAATTTAGGGTTTAATTTAGGTTAATTTAACATTTTCATAATAACTAAAAATAATTAGAATTAGGGTTTGACATTTTATTTTAATTATAATTAATTCTCTTTTTTCCATTAAATCTTAAAAAACACAAAATACCAAAAAAAACATTTTCATTTAATCTTAATTTTGATTATTAATTAATTTAATTTGCAAAAGGGTCCAACGCCCTCGTTTCAATAATTCTTATTTAATTGCGCATATTTATTCTATTCCGTTTAAATAATTATGTATCTCTCCCAAAGCGTTGTAACTTAAACTTCTCGCACTTTTATTTGCTTTATTTATTTTCCGTCAAATCGGGTCCGGTTTAATTTTGGCGATGTGGACCCGCGCCATTTGTAATAGCTTTAGAATTTACTTTTCCGCAAATATTAACTGTTAACAAAGCATGCAAGAATGAATGGCCATAATAAAATCAAGCGTAGATCACAATGAACATGACAAGACAAATATCAATGAAAACGACACACAATTCGCACACACCACCTCTAGGGTACGCCTCACTGTTGCCTTGCCTTCGAAAGGTGGTCGTCGAGTAGAGGACGTCTTAGTAAGTCCTCATGATCCGGGAACCTGGCATGAGGGTAGCTTCTAAGGTGTCTTCCCATTACTCCGGTGATCACCACGTCCCTACAAACTCGAATTGACCCGAACACCTCCAACGGTGGTGCTACCTACCTCTCAATGGTGGGATGGCACTACTTTAAAGGACATTTACACAGACGAATTCCTTAGGGTAGGTAGGTTCTCAAGGATACTTGCTCTCTTTAAAAACAAAACAAATCAAAATCTTTTCACACCAACACATTTTCAAAAGCTTTCAAAGCAAATTTTTCAAACACTCTGACGTACGAGTCGAACTGAAATTTTTCAAAGAAACTTTTTAAAACCCACATTGAAAAGCAAACAAACCATTTTGAAAACACATTGAGCAAGTATCTAAGAGCCCATGGATAACCATGGATAGAAAGGGTGCTAACACCTTCCCTTTCTATAATCTACCTCCCGAACCGAGAGCAATCTCTTTAAGGAATTTTTCTGTGCTTTTGTCCTTTCCATTTGGAGAAAATAAAAGACGGTGGCGACTCTTGCTTCCGCGACATTTCGCGAACCAGCTTTTAAACAGTCAGTTCCAGATCCACCGATCACAGCCGGGGATAGGATTTTCAGGGTTTTTGGGCTCCACTGGGGATCTTGAAACTTGACTCTGATGGGAATTTTGAAATTCAGCTTAGTTGGGGAATCAAGCTTTAGAAAGCATTGGCTCTGTTGAGGATCTTGAAGCTTAACCCCGCTGGGGAAATATATTCCAAATTTCAGCTTTGTTGAGGATCTGAATGATGTATCGTAGGGGATTTCTTCTGAAATGGCATAAAGATATCTTCCTACACCTTCAACCTATCAGTAATTATCTTTTTTCAATTTCATTTTATTTGTAAGCAGTGATTATGTTCAAATGCATATGCCTATTTAACAAAACATTGGACGTTTTCAAATAAAACATAAGTGTAAAAAGAAAAGAAAGGCAAGCAAATTTCTGCACTTCAAAGTATATTTGTATTTAACTTTTGTGAGTATCTTTATACAAAGGAGACAGACATCCTAGTAAGAGAATGTTGTCGCAAAAATTGAAAAAAATTTATACAAAAGAAAGATGGCTATGTGCAACAATTCCATGGAATTCCCATTCTGCTATAGCCTTCACAACTCTGAATATCTTGTCCATTTGTTACTTCGTCCGCCGATGACTAGGTTGATCAGAAGCTCGGAGCTTGTTGATGAAGAGATTGTTATTTAAAGTGATCCGACGAGACACAGTCATACGCTTTAATTCCCTAACTTTTGCCTGAATCGCCCTTTCGGGTTTTCGATCCACCGGGAAACCCTTTTTTTGCCCAAGTCGCCCTTTCGGGTTTTCAACTTGCTGGGTGTACAGATTTTTTTGTTTTATCCCTAATTTTTGCCTGAACCTCCCTTTCGGGTTTCGGTTCACCGGGATGCCCATTTTTGCCCAAGTCGCCCTTTTGGGTTTTCAACTTGTCGGGTTGTTTTATGCGTAGTATCTTTTGACTATGTCTGCATTCGCAGGGTGCGGCAAGTCGTCGTCGTCCATGGTGGTCAGAATCATTGCTCCACCAGAAAAGATGCTCTTGATCACAAATGGTCCTTCATAAGTAGGAGTCCATTTTCCCATGGGATCGCTTTGCGGTAAGATGATCCGCTTGATTACAAGATCGCCGACTTGATATACCTGACGCCTGACTTTCTTGTTGAAAGCCTTGATCATCCGTTTTGATACGTTTGACCATGGAAAACAGCAGTAAGTCGCTTCTCGTCGATCAAATTAAGTTGATCAAGCCGGGTCTGAATCCAATTGTCTTCACTTAAACCAGCGTCCTTCATAATCCTTAAGGAAGGAATCTGAACTTCCATGGGTAGGACAACCTCCATGCCATACACCAAAGAAAATGGCGTTGCCCCTGTTGAAGTACGTGTCATGGTACGATATCAATGCAGAGCAAACGGTAACATCTCATGCCAGTCTTTGTAGGTAACTGTCATTTTTTGGATGATCTTCTTAATATTTTTGTTCGCGACTTCAACAACACCGTTCATCTTCGGTCGGTAGGGAGATGAATTGTGATGATAAATCTTGAACTGCTCACATATAGCGGTGATCATATTATTGTTCAAATTTGTACCGTTGTCTATGATGATCCTGTCGGGGATACCATACCGGCATATGAGGTTCTGCTTGATGAAGCGGGCAACCACATTCTTTGTATCAGAGGCAAAGGAAGCTGCTTCGACCCACTTGGTAAAATAATCAATAGCGACCAAGATGAAGTGATGTCCATTGGACGCTGTGGGCTTGATCTCTCCAATCATGTCAATGCCCCATATTGCGAATGGCCAAGGAGATCTCAGAACGTTGAGAGGAACAGGAGGAATATGTACCTTGTCGGCGTAGACTTGGCATTTGTGGCAAGTACGGGAATGTTGGTGACAATCAGCTTCCATGGTAGACCAGTAGTAGCCTGCCCTTAGAATCTTCTTAGCCATCGTATGTCCGCTCAAATGGGTGCCAAATGTGCCACTGTGTATCTCATTCATGATCAACTCTGCTTCAGCTTTGTCCATACATCGAAGTAAAACACAATCATGGCTGTGCTTATAAAGGATGCCATTGCTTAGGAAGAACTTGGCAGCAAATCTCCTTAAGAACTTTTTGTCATTGACGGAAGCTCCTTCGGGGTATTCTCTAGTCTAGAGATGCCTTTTGATTTCATGAAACCAAGGTTGTTCCACTACTTCTTCGGTATTAATCTCATGACAGTGCGCAGGTTCGTCCATTCGCTCGATGGTGATTTGGGGAGCCTCGTTATCCCAGTTGAGTTTAAACATGGAAGACATTGTAGCCAGAGCATCTGCTAGTTGATTCTCTTCTCGCGGGAAATGCTCGAAAGTAATCTGCTCGAAATGAGGCAACAAAGTCAGGACATGTTCTTTGTATGGGATAAGATTAGGATGTTTGGTGTCCCACTCTCCTTTGACTTGACTGATAACCAAAGCCGAGTCTCCAAATACGACCAAAGATTTGATTCCCAAGTCTATAGCATCCTTGAGACCAAAGATGCAAGCTTCATATTCAGCCATGTTGTTGGTACAACTGAAACAAAGTCAGGCAGTGAAGAGTGTATGGCAACCTTCCGGAGAGATGAGTACCGCACTGATACCGTTGCCAAGTGCATTTGAAGCACCATCAAAGTACAGGGTCCATCGGGATCCTTGTTCAGTCCTGTCATACGGTCCGTTACCTTCGATTTTGTCCAAAGTCATGATGTCCTCGTCAGGGAAATCGAATCTCATAGATTGATAGTCTTCGACGGCTTGATGAGCTAGATGGTCAGCTAGTACACTCCCTTTTATAGATTTTTGGGTAGTATACTGAATGTCATACTCAGTCAGGATCATCTGCCATCTAGCGATTCTTCCAGATAAAGCAGGCTTCTCGAAGATATACTTGATCAGATCCATCTTGGAAATCAGCAAAGTGGTATGAGTCAACATATACTGCCTTAGCCGGCGAGCAGCCCATACCAAAGCGCAGCAAGTTTTCTGGAGCAGTGAGTAGCGAGTCTCACAGTCGGTAAACTTTTTGCTAAGGTAATAAATGGCATGCTCTTTTCGACCAGACTCGTCATGTTGGCCCGGCACGCACCCCATTGAGTTATCCAAAACAGTCAGATACATGATCAACGACCTTCCTTCGACGGGTGGCATCAGAATAGGAGGTTCTAGTAAGTACTCCTTGATCTTATCAAAATCAACTTGACAATCATCGTTCCATTCAATTACCTGATCTTTCTTCAACAGTTTGAAAATTGGCTCGCAGGTAGATGTCAGGTGAGAGATGAACCTCGCAATATAGTTCAAGCGTCCCAAGAATCCTCTAACCTCCTTTTCAGTACGGGGGGCAGGCATTTCTTGTATAGCTTTTACTTTAGCTGGATCAACCTCAATTCCCTTGTTGCTGACAATAAATCCCAGAAGTTTACCAGATCTAACTCCAAAAGTGCATTTGCTTGGGTTTAGCCTGAGCTTATACTCCTTCAACCTGGCAAACAGCTTTTGCAAATGTTCAAGGTGTTCTTCTTCTGTCTGTAATCGAGCTATCATGTCGTCTACATAAACTTCGATCTCATGATGTATCATATCATGAAACAAATCCACCATGGTGCGTTGATAGGTTGCCCCTGCGTTCTTCAGTCCGAACGGCATCACTTTGTAGCAGAAGGTACCCCATTGTGTAACAAAGGTTGTTTTCTCCATGTCCTCGGGGGCCATTTTTATTTGGTTGTATCCCGAGAATCCATCCATGAAGGAAAATACCTTGTGCTGAGTTGTGTTGTCAACCAAGATGTCGATATGTGGCAGCGGAAAATCGTCTTTAGGGCTAGCCCTGTTCAAATCCCGATAGTCCACACACATTCTGACTTTGCCATCCTTTTTAGGTACGGGCACAATGTTAGCAACCCATTATGGATAGGTTGTAACAGCCATAAAACCAGCGTTGAATTGCTTCATTACTTCAGCCTTAATCTTCTCAGACATGTTAGGCCTTATTCGGCGAACCTTTTGCTTGATCGGTGGACAATCTTCTCTTGTGGGGAGACGGTGAACCACAATATTAGTGTCTAGCTCTGACATGTCTTCATAAGACCAAGCGAAGATTTCAACATGTTCGTTCAAAAACTGCACTAAGCGCTCCTTGACACTTGGTTCCAGGTTGGCACCCACTTTTACTTCCTTCCTGTCTTCCTCTGTCCCTAAGTTGATGGTTTCTAACAACTCTTCATGAGGCAGAATGTCCCTTTCTTCTTGTTGTAGAAGTCTGGCTAACTCTCCCGGCACTTCACAATCTTCGTCAACTCCGTACTCAGCATGATTGACCAAATCTTCAGAGTTATCGAAGGCTAAAGCAGAATAGTCACCCATGGAATCCGGAGTGGATGGGTACCTGCATTTGTGAGTGTGGGTGTGTGTAAGGGATAACCATCCTTAAACAAACAAAAATGCAAAAAGGAAAGAAAATGAACACAACAGTTTATAGATGAAAAACGTCCAATGATTCATTAAAACATGGCATATGATTATGAAGAAAATCAAGCCCTTACAAATGGACCTACATGCCCTGGGCAAGGCATGAGGTGAAAATAGTGTGTGAATTGTTTTAGTTATTACAGACCATAAAAATGGGAAATTGTTCAAAGATAAAATTACTGGTTGATAAAGGTGATAGGAACAAAATCCTTTGCTTCCCAATTGCTCAATCCCCCTTCGACAGTCGGAAAGATCCAGTCTTCAAAATGGCTCTCCTCATCTTCATCTTCTACAGCATTGATTCCATGGTGAGAAATCTTGACGGGTGGTCTTCCAATCTTAGAGCGACGCATAGCCTTTTGTCCTGCAGCAGTAAACCCCAACCCAAACTTGTCTGTCTTATAGGGAAAGTCGGGAAATTCTCCCCATACTGTTCTCTTCCCCTCCTTAATCACAGCCTCCGCGTCCTTGAGAGATGCCATCCTGGATGCATGCTTGGGAACGATAGGCACCTCAACCATTGTCTTTGCCGCCGCTACTTCGGGAGAAACTTCCTCAAAATGTTGGAAAGGCGTTTCGATGAACTCGCCGTCCAACTCCACATATCGAAAGGAATTGAGATGACTGATCATGTACTCTTCCTCGCCGTGCACTGTTATAATCTTACCCTTAACAGGATATTTCAGCATTTGGTGCAAAGATGAGGTAACTACCCCGGCATAATGGATCCACGGTCTTCCCAGCAAACATGAGTATGACGGACGGATGTCCATTACGTAGAAGGTGGAGTTGAACACTTCAGTGCCTACCTTGATAGGAATATCAACCTCTCCACGAACCATTCTTTTGGAACCATCGAAAGACCTAACGATGATGTTACTAGGTTTGAGGGTCAAACCTTCGCAATCCAAACGGTCTAAGGCCTTCTTTGGCAGCACATTCAGGGAAGAACCAGTATCAACCAAGACATGGGCGAGAGTGGTTCCTCGGAATTCAACTGAAACATGTAATGCATCATTGTGCTTCCTTCCTTTGGGAGTTAAGTCAGCGCGGAAAAGCCCAGGCCATTGTCAGCAGTAAGATCGACCACACAATCCTGAAACTGGTCAGCCGAGGTCTCTTGGGGAACATGTGCCGCCTTTAAGAATTTGATTAGGGCCTTGGCATGGGCCTCAGAACAGAGCAGAAGAGCCAACATTGAAATTTTAGAAGGGGTCTGCCCCAGTTGTTCTACAACGTCGTAGTCACTTTTTATGATTATTTTTAGGATTTCATCTATTTCCTTCTGAGTGGTTTCGGGGATAACCACAACATGGGCCTTCATCCTGACAGGCACTTCCAGTATCCCCTTACCTTTGTTGGTATTATCAGCAGATGGTCTTTCTTCAGGAGTATCCACTTCTTCAATCACCAAGCCTTGCACAGAGGGTCCAACAGGTGCAGAAGCTTTTAAGGGTCCGAAAACTGCTCGGGGGGGAGCAATCTCCGGAGAAAAGATCTGGCCACTGCGGGTTATCTTGCTTGTACCTGCGATGTTCCCTATGTCAGGGTCTTCTTCAGAAATTTCTGGGACTGTTTCGATTTGTTTGATGCCATGGTAGAAGATTTCTCCCCCATAGTTCCACGGTATCATTTTGCTTGATTGGTACGGGACAGGTCCCGGCATGGTGATCTTTAAAGGTACATATTCAGAGTTGGGTGTAATCCTGACAGGCCTTTTGCAAGCCTTGAGAGGATTGTCGGAAATGGTTATGATAGCAATATCGTTGGTTGAAGTATCACAAGTATCAGGAGTAATCGGATTGAAAGTGTTAACAGGGGTTTTCTGGAAAAGTATCTCTTGAGTATCCATCAGGCGTTGGACACACAACTTCAACATTGGACAATCACCTTGAATGTTCAAACAAAAATAACAGTCTTTACCACAACCAGGAAAGATCCTGGCTCTCAACAAATTTTCTTTAATCACAAGCAATGGAGTCAACAGATTGGCAACATCAGTAACATGGAGGTTTTCCAAAATGGCATGCACATTGTGGCCATGCTTGGGCATCGGAGCGGATATAACATTGGGCTTCTCAGGAGCATCAAATTCAACTTCTTTGGCATCAATTAAGTCCTGAATTTTGTTCTTAAGTGCCCAGCAATTATTGGTATCGTGCCCAGCACTGTCGGAATGGTAAGCACACTTGGCGTTGGAGTGATAGTATGGAGAGGAGGTGTTAGGGTTTTTTGGCGCCTCTTTCAAACTAGTCAGATTCAGCTTCAACAAATGGGGAAGAACCTGTGCAGGTGTCATGTTGATGCGGGTGAACTGCCGTTGTAGCCGTTCTACCCGTTGTTGATTAGGTCTCGACTGATTGTTACGAGGTTGATCATTTGACGAATTTTGAATCATCACGGCCCCTACAGTCGGCCGGCGCTCAGTTCTTCCCAATCCCTTCTGAGAGTACATAGCAGATGCTTCTTTCTTGGCTAGAAAAGGTTTTTTAACAGTCGTGGATGCGGAGGCAACCTTTTGAATCTTTCCACTTTTAATATCGGCTTCCACCCTTTCACCGGTCAAAATCAGTTCAGTAAATCCCGCCGAAGAGCTCCCGATTAGATGGTTGAAGAATGGGGCAGACAGGGTCCCCAGAAACATGTTAACTAATTCCCTATCTGATAGCGGTGGATGCACCCTTCCAGCCAGATCATGCCACTTCTGGGCGTACTCCTTAAACCCTTCATTTGAAGCCATCACCATACTTTGTAACTGAGTACGAGTGGGCGCCAAATCAGCATTGTACTGATACTGATGATAGAAAGCAGCTGCCAAGTCTTCCCAATTGTGAACCTCTGATCTCTCGAGCTGATAAAACCAATATAACTGAGTGCCAGACAAGATGTCTTGGAAAAAGTGTACCCAAAGGTCTTTATCAGGCGAATGAGGTTGGATCTTTCTAACATACGACCTTAGGTGCATCTCAGGGCAAGACAGACCGTCGTACTTGGCAAATGTTGGCACCTTGAACTTGGGAGGGATAACAATCCCGACTACCAACCCCAGTTCCTCAAAATCCAATCCGGGAACCCTCTGCAACTCCATAGCTGCCAATCTGTCTTCAAGGTTTTTATACTTGTCATCCGCTGGTGGATACTGTTGTTCTGAATAGTCTTCGTCTTCTTCCTCTTCCTCCTCTTCTACCTCAGACTCAGAAGGTACAGTAACTCCTTTCCCCTTACCAATCCCTTCGTCAGACATTGAAGGGAACTCAAGAGTCCTTCTAGCATCACCCTCAAACCTTCTTCTGAAAGTGGCTACCCCCGGTATCTTTTTCTTTTTCCTCTCTTTATTCTTCTCTAGCAGAACCTTGAGATCCTCTTGACCTTTTGCCAAGGTCATGAGGAGTTGCTGAAATTGTGAATTTTGTGCCTGTAGATCTTTTACTGTTTGCTCCAAATCCATCTTGCTGAAATAAACAGCAGAAAGATAAGGAAACCTGGCTTGAAGACCTGTTTATGCATATGATGAATGGTATGTTATTCATGTAATGTATTCAAGGGTTCAAAAATTCAAATTTGTTGTAAACAAAAAGAATGCACGTCATATTAAGAAGAAATTGTTAGTACATAAGTGCCCCATGGGAGAAATATTACAAAATTCTTAATGTAAAAAGACATTGCGCATCCTCTTTGGTGCGATGTAGGTGTTGAGAGTTTCCTCCTCGTGAAGTCGGCGGGTGAGCTCTAAAACCTTCTTTTCACTAGCATAGAAGCTGGCTTCAAAAGTATCCCGTTCTTCTTGGAGTTGGATCCAACTCTTTTGCATTTACTCCCATGATGTTGGCATGCCAGGATGTAGGATGGTGTATGGAACCTCTCCTTTCATAACAGGCTCTTTGATCAAGGGGAGAATGTGAGGATATGGCATCATAAGATTATGGGAGCGGGTTCGTACCCACTTGAGGTAAGGCTCAAGGGGGATGGAATTCTTTTGCCCTAGTGTCTTACTATCCACCTTGTTAGGCATCCTCTAAGCTCTGATGAACCTTTATCGAAGTCCTTGCGCATCATTGTCAAAGTCAAAAACCAGGTCAGGAATCAGCATGTCATGAGGGTCATCCCTCCGGGCATATCCAAATTGTCTCAAAGCTAGACAGGGGTTGTAGGTAATGCCTCCCCTAATGCCAAGTAATGGGACATTAGGGAATTCACCACAACAATCAATGATGATGACATTTTCTCTGGACCGAGAACACCAATGTACATCAGAATGTGTGAGGGTCATCAACCGTTGTGACCACCTTAAATCCTGCTCATTCTTTAAAACTGATTGTGGAAGGTGAGAAATAAACCACCTTGCCAAGAGAGGAGTACAACACATGAGAACACCTCTTTTCCTCATTATTCGTGTGTAAAATGAGTGTAGGATGTCCCCAAGCAATGTAGGTATGGGATTTCTAGATATGAAAATCTTGACAGCATTCATATCTATAAGTTGATCAGGATTTGGGAACAAGACCAACCCATAGATAAGGAGTGCCACAGTCTCTTCAAAGGCTTGTAGATCAAGAGAATTCCAGCAGTCCTGGGCCTTCTCAAACAGAAACTTTGCCAAGAAACCCTTGACACCACTTCTGGTTTCCCAATGTCCTTTGATGTCAGATGGTTGCAAGTGTAATGCTTGAGCAACATCTTCAGGCTTTGGTTCTTTTTCCATACCGTTGTAGGGTAGTTAATGAAGAATGGGAATTCTCAGGAGTTGAGAAAATTCCTCCAAAGTAGGCACCAACTGATAATCAGGGAATGTGAAGCAGTGGTGTAGGGGGTCAAAGAACTAGAAAAGTACTTTCACCATGTCTTCTTCAATGTTGGTGTTGACTAAGTTGAGGAGTCTACCATGTCTTTCACTGAAGAGATAATTCTCTGGAATCCTGGAAGTAAGCTCCTTGAGTTGAGGAGGGATCCTCACAAGGTTGACTTGAATTGTTTTCCTGCAAAGAGATTCCATGACCTACAAAACAAGAACAAAGATGAAGATCCAAACCCTTGAAATTGTTAGTGGATGCATATGATGCTTTATGATGTTCATGATGTATGCACAAGTACATGTACAGGCAAGTCACACAAAACCCTAGTTTCAGGCTTGCATGAGGTTTCATAGGTAAGTACCCTCTTGAGTTTAGTTGGCTCAAAACCTGTCCTATAAATAGTAACCGGGTTCTAAGGAGCTCAATATCATTGGATTGTTTTCTATGTTCATTGTTTTGGTTTAGCCACTTAACTAGCGACCAAAATATTCCAAGAAAATAACCCTCAATGAGTGTAGTATTGAGTATCTACCAACTTCGGACTGCACCAAAGCCGGTCATCTCACTACCCCTAATAAAAGGCCAAGATGGTCAAGTAAGGTTCTAGTTTATTAGTGCTTAATGACATCACTCAGCGGCCCCGTATTCTCTTTGATTGACTCAAAAGCTACCGATACTCACAAATATGTCGCACTAATATAGCTATTGCTTCAACCGTGTCGATATACCCCGCATAGTTTCCACAACGTATTGTTATCTATGAATGTTTCCCAAATCCGGGAGGAGGATTTCAAGCCCAAACAAGAGAACCAAAATGTAAAGCAATCAAAGCAAACAATAATCATGCAAAGGGTGATATAAGCCCTAAGGTTACTCCACTTTTAATTATATATCCCCAGCAGAGTCGCCAGTTCTGTGATATGGTGGGAGAACTGACTTGGGATTTTGCGTTTGTATTCGCAAATGTTTCGGTTTAGCAAGAGCCGCCACCGACTTTTTATTTTATCCTAAGGAAATGTCAAAAAGCACAGGAAAGACCTTTGAGATGTTTTCTTGGGTTCGGGGAGTAGATTATAGAAAGGGAAGGTATTAGCACCCTTTCTATCCATGGTTATCCATGGGCTCTTAGTTACTTGCTTAGATCACTTGCTTTGCATTTCTATTGTTTAAAATGGTGCTTTTCAATTGTTTGAAATAGTGCTTTTCAATTGTTTGAAATGGTGCTTTGTGTGTGATTTTGGAAAATGTTTTGAAAAGAGGCCATCGTTGTGGCAACCTTTGTAATGATTCTTGTTTGAATGTATACAAAGGTGTTTTTTGTCTTTTGAAAAGTTTTCAATGTTTGAAAGTAGGGTTTTGAAATTGTGTTGTGAAGTGTGTTTTTGAAAAGTAGCAAGGATGTTTTTGCAAGCTTTGATCAAGTAACTAAGATCTATCTACCCTATTTTACTCAAATATCTTTCTTATGTTTTCAACCCTTTTAACAGTGTTGCTTCACCATTGTATTTGGTGAACAACCTTGTGTTAGGATGTTAAACGGGACAGGCGCGGGTCATCGTATAGACCATGATAGCAATAATATCAAGTATCTTTGGCAATTTTCTTGAGGGACTTGATCATTTTATTTAGGAAACTCAGATAGCGTCATCGAGGGACTATGATCTTTTTGTTTTTATTTTTTTGTTTTGCCAAAGTATTTGACATGCAACCATGGTCCATTTTTGAAGGCAAAAAGTGGATGAAACCCTAGGGGTGCAAGTGTGCATTATGTTTATTTTTCATGCATATTTATCTTGGATTAGGTCAAACTAGTTGTTGATTTTATTTGCATCCAAACCCTAGGTCTAACATGGCATATTTGAAAGCTTTTAAATGTGCGAGAATTTAAATGCTACACTATTACAACATGATATAGGGAGGGGGTACAAATTTGAATTGGGGATATTTGACAAGAAATTAAACCCTAGATTACTATTACAACCAAATTGAATGTACAAGATACAATATTTAAATGTACAATAATTGAAATAAATACAATAAATAAATGTAAATAAAATGTATTATGCCAAAATGTTTTTAGTATGTAAAAAGTATTTTTCAATGTGAAATGCAAATAAAATAAAAAGTCAATTTTTATTATTTTTCTATTTAGGGCAAGAAACCCTAATTCTTGATGAATAATATTTTTTATTAATTATGTGTAATAATATACTAATTTATACAAAAAATAAAAGTATATTATAAAAATGATATTTTAGTCCAAAATAATAATAAAAATGAAAATGCAATATTTTTGTATTTTTGACCTAATTATTTAATAAGCTAAAATATATATATATATATATATATATATATATATATATATATATATATATATATATATATATATATATATATATATATATATATATATATATATATATATATATATATATATATATATATATATATATATATATATATATATATATATATATATATATATATATATATATATATATATATATATTAAACATATTAAACATATTAAACATAAAAATTAAAATTAACTATTTACAAAAAATGAGTATTTTTAAGAAAATGTTTTTAAATATAAATAAATGAAAATAAGTATATCTTTTGTATTATTTTTGAGTTTTATTTAAAAAAAGAAAATAGTTTATTTACATATGTAGACTTAATAAAATAAAATAAATATCAAATAAATATAAAAAAATATAGAAAATCATTTTTGGCATTTTTTATATTTATACAAAAAATAATATAGTCAGAATGAAAATAACAATGTCAAAAATGATAAATATTAAATAAATGGGCCAAGGGGGTGTAAACAGAAAATAAGGGTGTTAAAAGTGAAAACACAACAGGCCCAACCCACCAGACTTCTTATTCTTCCTCTTGTTCACAAAACACGCGCTTCTGTGTATCAATGGCTAACTCCTGATTCTTTGATTTTTTGACAAAACCCATAACATGAATATTGTAGAAAATTAAACAACGAATTCAACCATATAAAAAACATGGATTAACTCTCAAAGGCCAGAAAGAATTTCTCTGGCCCTAATTTTTAACCTAGTTTTTTCAGAAAGTTCATGAGTGAAATTCTCTCAGCACGATTAATGTAAATGAAAACTAAGCATATGTATGGCTTCAGGGATATGAGTACAGCATATTTCATTCACAAACCTAAGCCTAACCATTCATAAATAAGGAGATAGAAGTCCATGAAATACCTGTTTAAGTTGACTTCGAGCTGGACAATGCAGCAACCTTCAATGGTGTTTGAGCTTCTGTTGAGCTTGCCTGAGGTCCAAGGAAGCTTCTCCAATGCTTGGCTTGCTTTGAAACAACTTGAATCGTGCTGTAGAACTCAATCTGCAGAGCTTTCAAATGAAAATGGCAAAGTGAGTTAGAGGTGTTACAGCTTGCAATGGGGGCCTGGGATAGTTCAGGTGAGGTGATTCGAAGGTGTTGGAACTATCTTGGGACAAAACACACGATGTAATTTTGTTGTGGCTTGCAAAATGCAAAACCTGCCCTGTTTTGCAGAAAAACAGTGGTTCTGAGTATGAGGAGGTTTTAGGGGTAAAAGGGTCGTTCTTTAGGCTTGTTGGGAGGTATGGAACTTGTATGCAATGTTTGTCTTGTGTTAACATATATGAGAGATTGCTTATGTTTTGCAAGTTTTCTCTACTTGAAGCTCAAATGTGGAAGTGAAGTTACAGGCTTCTATAGGCTGTCAAACATGCTTTCCTACATTGCTCTTGGCCCCTCTGATTTGTAGATTTGTTTTGCTGCAAGAGATCTTGGACCAATGCTCAAGGATTGTTGGTTTGACATAAAGCATACTTAAGCAAAAATGGAAATTTGCCTTTTTCTACTTAAGGCTTAATCTTGTGTATAATGTCCAAATGAACAAAACAAAGGCTTAGACTGATGGATTGGCATTAAATTATGGAGTGCAAGTTGGTTTTGAGGCCTGTAATGTTGAACCAAGCTAGCTAGATCAGAATTGCAAGTTGTTATGAACATGTATTGACCATGGACAAAAGTGAGTTTTTGCCAACTTCAAGCATTCGATTCTCTCTAACCACAAGGGTGTTTGAGGAGTTCTTGGACAATTTGGAAAGCTTGGAACATGTACTACAATCCATATTTATAATGCAACTTGAAACTCCAAGTTGAACTATGTGATAAATGGCCAAGATGATGGGTCAAAATCCTGCCTAGATTAGGGCAAATTTTCTCTAAGTTAAAAGTTTTAGGTACCCTTGTTCCAAAAATCATAACTTGAGATAAAAGCTTCTTTTGAGAAAACTTTGTGAATCAAAGTTGTATACTTTGTGATGGACTACAACTTTCATGTTTCAAGTTTTGTTTGAATCCATTTGCATCTTGGTGAAAAAATGGGACAAAGTTAGGAAAAAAATAAGAAAATTTCATAACTTAGAAAAATTCTAAGTTATGAAGTTTTTCCATTTTAAACCCTAATTTGAATTTTTGGGTTTCTTGATGAACAAGTTTCATAATTTGACATGTCTTGATGAAAAATGACCCTTGGCACTTGACTTTGACCAAAAAGTCAAATTTTGATCAGTTGACTGAAAAATTCATCTGTCAATCCCATGCATTTGAGATATTTTGAACTTGTTGAATGGGTCAAGACAATTTCATTGAGTCCTTGAGTCCATATGTGAGCTTGGTTTGCCATTGGTTAGGTCAAACAGTTAAACATTGCCTTTGTGCAGTCAAAACCCTAAAAATGACCATTTTTCCCTTTTGGTGATCTGATCAAATTTCTTTTGGAATTGTGATCCAAACTTCATCAAATGGTTCATATGAGTTAATAATGTTGATGTGGGTCAAATTTCATGAGGTTTGACTGTCAATTGGCCATAATTGAATTTTTCCCCAATACAGCTGATTTCTAGGTCAACTGTCCAATTGACTGGGCAAAGATTTGAATTAAGGTTTGAAACTTGGTATGGGCAACCTTGTGAACCCAACATGAAGCATGAAAGTCAATTTGGGTATTGTAGGTCAAAATATCCTTGTGCAAACTCAAACACTAATTTGGGTTAACAGAGAAAGGAGGGGTCTTGAACAGAAGCTAAGACACATGGATCACATCATGCAAGTTAGAAAGGTTAGGTGGCAAGGTCACCCTATAAGCAATCATTCCCACTTTATCTGAAATCTGATACGGGCCAATAAACCGAGGAGTAAGTTTCTTTGATTTTAATGCTCGTCCAACACTGGTCACCGAGGTGACTCTCAAAAATACATGATCTCCCTCCTGGAATTCAAGGTCCTTCCTCTGCTTGTCATGCTAACTCTTCTTTCTACTCTGCGAAGTCTTCATCTTCTCCCGAATTAACTTCACTTTCTCCGTAGTCTGTTGGACAATTTTTGGTCCAAGCATTACGCTTTCTCCGGATTCATACCAACACAATAGAGTCATGCACCTCCGACCATACAATGTCTCGAATGGTGACATTCCAATGCTAGAATGGTAGCTATTGTTATAAGTAAACTCTATCAGTGGAAGATAACTATCCCATGTTCCTCCTTGCTTAAGTATGCAAGCTCTCAACAAATTTTCCAACGTCTTAATAGTTCTCTCCAATTGTCCATCTGTCTGTAGATGATATGCTGAACTTAATCTCAACTTAGAGCCCAACGCATCCTGAAAACTCTTCCAAAATCCAAAAGTGAACCTTGGATCCCTATCATACACAATGCTAGATGGAACACCATGGAGCATCACAATCACACGGGTATAAATCTTTGCCAACTGTGGTACCAGAAAACTGATACCGATCAGAATAAAATGAGTTGACTTCATTAGTCTATCTACAATCATCCAAATCATATCATTTCCTATTGGAGTGTTTGGAAACCCAGTTACAAAGTCCATAGATATACTATCCCATTTCCATTCTGGAACATCTAACGGTTCCAAAAACCCTGTGGGTTTTTGATGTTCGACTTTCGACTTCTGACAAGTTAAACATGCATACACGAATGGCTCCACATCTCGTTTCAACCTAGGCCACCAAAACAAATTCTTTAAGTCTTGATACATCTTAGTCGCACCTGGGTGAATACTCAAACTACTTCTACGACTTTCTTCCAGAATCATTTTCTTCATCTTGGAGTCATCAGGAATACAAATTCTACCTTGGAATCTCAACACGCCTTGCGCGTCCACTTTGAAATCATTTTCTTTAGACTGATTACCCCCGACCATCAAATCTACCAGTTTGACATCCAACTTCTGAGCTTCTTTAATATTATTCAGGAAATCATTATTGATCTTTAACATTCCCATCATAACACTTTGCGAATTCTTCCACCCCGATTTATAGGTGTTCGTATACGGATTATTCTGATTCAAGAACTTAATCTCTTCAATTTATTATGGAGCTGCGAGACAATGCATAGTAATGCGTGGTCCACTATAAATCTCACAACTGATAATCTGAGAAGGTTGCACTTGGGCTAAAATTTGAGTACCTAATTCCATACCCTTGAGTCTTCTTTCAACTTCATTATCAATTTGGTCTTCCATCTTTACCACTTGATTTGCAAGTTTCAAATCAATCAGTCTCTCAGGTTTACTCACACTTCGATCATATAATTCCAGGTGTTCATTTGCAGCAATGACTTCAATGATATTCTTAGTATCAATGGTTGTTGTAAAGTTGGTTGAGCTACCAACAACTGTATTAATAAGATACTTTGTCTTCATCCTGAGGCCATTTAAAAACATATGAATTTGTTCAGTTTGATCCATATTGTGAGTGGGACAAGCTACCAATAACCTCTTGAACCTCTTATAAACATCACCCAGTGGCTCTTCTTCTTTATGCTTAAACTTCACAACATCATATCTTTTGCGAATGTAAACTGAAGCAGGAAAGTATTCATTCATAAATTTTTCTCCATCTCTTCCCAAGTAGTAATACTTCCAGCAGGCAATGAGTAAAACCACTCTTCAGCATCTTCAGAAAGCGTGAACATAAACATTCTTAATTTATTTGCTTCTTCAGAGTTCCCCTCAATCTTCAAAGTAGTTCCCATAGTAAGAAACCTTTTAAAATGCTTATTCACATATTCATTTATCTTCCATGTGAAATATTTGTTCTCAAGTTTCCAGATTGTTAAAGGGTATAGCTGAAAATTTGCAATAGTTACCGTTGATTCACAATAGTCAACTGACATGCTGAAGCATTTGCTTATCCATAGTCCCCAAGAAGTCTCTTCGATGGTGGGGGGTTTTCACCCATAGTTTCTTTTTCCTTTTTGTAATGTGAACCTAAATGATTTGAGGCAACTTCTTCTTCTGATTCCAGTCTAGCTAATCGAGCTTGTTTGTACCTTGCGTGAAAAGTTATTTCAATTTCTGCGTCAAAAGGAAATTCAGCAGAGGGATTTCCTCGTTGTTGTACCCCAAAATTTTCTCTCTCATTTTACTCAAAACATACTCCTAGAGGTCCTCAATTGCTCAAGTTGACTAAGGATTGACCAGACAAATCCTCCTCTTAAGACAGTGAGCCCCAAACTAGGGTTTCCCTCCTCATATAGATGTTTGAGTTCCAAGGGTACTAAATGGTTTCCATTTCCTTAATATATCCTCAAGATCTTCCATGCCAAGTTTCATGCCTGGCACAAGAAGTTTGCTCAGTCAACTGCTCAAATGCCTGAAAATCAACTGTACTAGGTCAAAAGTCAACTGTGACCCATATACAGTCAAACTTCAAGCTTTTTGGTCAAAATCAACATTTTGAAGTGATATACATCATTTAATCAAGGGTTTATCATGATTCCTCAAGGAATGCTCCTAATTCATCAAAACTTAAAAGTTGCTAAATTAGGGTTTCTATGGGAAAAGTCAACCAAACTTTGACCAGGCATAACTTTTTCATATTTTATCAGAAATTTCTCATCCAAGGCTCATTTTGAAGATAATCCAATTCCCTACAATTCATATTCAGCCATCAAGTTCAAGAAACACACTCATGAAAAGATATGAATTCATACATTATAGGTCTTTTTCAAAAGTCAACAAAAACACCTTTTGGGTCAAAGCTTCTTATAAGAACATGGAAGATACAATTGATATGAAACCAAAAGGGTTGTATAGAGAACATCCTAAGCTTTATAAAAAGTCAAAGAACACCCTCTTAGGGTCAAAATTGAAAGAGATATGCATTGTCAAAGTTGGCCATTTTTGGAAATTTGCACAAAGTCAACAATGCTCAAAATTGCATTTTTTTTCACATGGGCCCATCTTTTTAAGATTGAATCTCAGTCCTAGCCTGGTCCACGATCTATGGGACCCTCCATGCCTTATTCACTCATTTATTTAATTTATTTTTATTTTTATTCATTTAAAAATCAAATAAAATCAAATAAATCCAAATAAATCATATAGTTTGTTTTAGGAATTATTTTTGCATTGAATGGAGATCTTATATGTTGTCAAATAGCCATGGAATCGTGCAAGGACAAATAGAACATAAAATCTTCACATATGGCAACTTTTCAAGATTTGATTTTTTTCTAAAACCATGCAATTATATCTTTGATTCTTTCCAATTATATTGCCCTAATTTGATTCAGTACATATACACAAGTGTTGTGAACCCTAGAGGAAAGGAATTCATGCGCATCCTGCCTCCCTAAGAGCAAGAACAAAGTGCCAATTTTTGTTAAAAAAGGGCATATCAGATTCCTTTCCACATGCCGTTTCAAGCCATTCCAAGGATCAAATCACATCCCTGGGCATCCTCTGAAGCGATTGCAAGCATTATCAAAGCCTGAAGCATCAAGAATCAAGCGTAAGAACAGTCACGGTTTGCACATCCTCTCAATTTCGATTTCTTTGATTCTGGCATCATAAACATATTTTGATTATATATCTATGCTTGTTATCATGTTTGCAACATGCTGGAATACTTTGATTGGAGTTTGAGTGCAGGTACAAGCATCTGCCATGGCTAAGGTTCCATAGCTCCAATTTGGGGAACCCTAGTTAGAGGCAAAATTAGGCCAAATTAAGGGTGACATCACGTTCATGGATTAATTTCGAGTGGAACCATGCCCTTGGTTAGGATTTATGTTGCCTGTATTGCATTTTTTATTTTTACAGGTTTGTAGCCATGCACAAGAACCGTCACTATAGCCTATAGTGACGAATCTGTTTGTAGGTAAAAGCCTAGTTTCTAAAACAACAATTCTGGGAAGAAGACAAGAGGTGGCAGCATACCACTGGCCCGTTTGAATTTAGCTTGTTTTCCGGGGCATACTACTTTATTTACCTTATATTTTATTTGTTTATCATATTAACAAACAAGCGCTCCAGCGCAGATGGCAAATGACAAGGCATTTGAGAGGGAGGACCTGGGTTCGATCCCACGTCTCAACATTTTCCTATTTTCTAAGTTGTTTATTGCAGATTCCATGTGCCTTACTATCCAGCGTCCACCATGCGCCCACAGATCCAACCCTTAGATCATCACATGGCCCAGATCCAAGCGTCTAGCAAAATATCGTATGGTAGACCTTCGAAGGGTGATCCCCACTGGATCAAACGCCAGCCTTGGGCCATCTATTCTGGGCCTGGAGAATTTCAGCCATACACCCCCAGAATTACTTCTCATACCAGGCCCATTTTATTTCTTTTAATTGCTTTATTTAATTTTTGGTTTTAATTATTTTACAAAATTATTATTTTTTAATTAAATCACAAAAATCACAAAAAACATTAGAATTAGGTTTTTTCCATAAAATATTTAATTTCGTTAATTAATTAGGATAATTGAAATTCCTTTTTTTCATAATTAAAATTAATTAGAAATTAGGTTAATTTTCAAAATTAATTACTTTTCTCAAAAATCCAAAAAAAAAATTTTTCTTTATTCACTAATTAAATGTCTTTGATTTTAACTTTAATTCCTCGTTTAACTTATTCCCGCGCACATTCACTTATTTATTTTTCCGATTAATGTAATTGCTCGGAAGTTGTAATTGTTTAACTTAGATTTATTACTATTTTCATTTACTGTTTTCCCCAAGTTTTTGATTATGTAATCCCCCTCCCCAAAGCCTTGTAATGGCTAGGTTTAAATTTCTCGCATTTTACTTTCCGTCATTATAAACTGTTAGATGATTGATAATAGGATTGTATGCGAAAGATAAATCAATAATTTAAAATAGTAGAAAACCCTAACTGTGCAAAGATGATTGACTGAAAAACAAACACTTGCACATGCTCACTCTTAGGGTTTTCCCCACTTCAGTTGCCTTCGGTAAATGGTCATGAAGTATAGGGAGTTTTAGTGGTTGCCCTCTAGTCCCAAAAGATAAAAAATGACCCATTCGAATGTTGCCTTGGAAAGATCTTTAGGACTCTAGGGTAACTACTAAGGTTTCCTAATCATTGGTTTAGTGATTGTACTCGTCCCTTTCGATTGTCCCTCAAACTCCAACGATGGACCTACCTACTCCTTAATAGTAGGATAACACCGTCTAAAGGAAATAAGAAAAACGAACAGTCTTTTTCGAGTAGGTAGAAACTCTTAAGTACTTGCTCAAAACAACAAATATTTTTACACCATACACTTTCAAACAATCTTTTCAAACTAAAGTTTTCAAAAACACTTTATCACACCCTTGAGGACTGATACAAGGGTTACCATAAAGTGAAATGCCACACTAAGGCAATTTCAAAACTTTTTCAAACACACAAGCACACAAAAGAAATTTAAAGAATGAGCAAGTACCTAAGAGCCCATGGAAAACCATGGATAGAAAGGGTGCTAATACCTTGCCTTCCTATAATCTACCCCCATACTCAGAAACATCTCGAAAAAGGTTTTTTATGTTCTTTTTCCCTTTTCCTTTGTTGGATGAAATAAAATACGGTGGCGACTCTTGCTTACCGTACATTTGCAAACAAAAAATGCAAAACCAATAGTAATTTAACTGTCGGTTCTGCCACCATATCACAGAACTGGCAACTCTACTGGGGATTTAATAAAATGGGGTTTACCTTAGGATCTAGGTCATTTTTAAATTGCTTTCTTGTTTGTTTTTCCTGCTTTATCTTTAAGGGTTTTTGCTGGGGTATTATTGAAGATCCTACACCCGGATCTGGGGACACTTTTTAGGTAAACAACAATATATCGTAGAGACTGTACGGTGTAGACCGATATGGTTTAAGCGATGGCTGTTTTGGTGTGACACTTTGGTTGGTACCGGTATCCTTCGTGTGGAAACGTGGAGAATACGGGGCCGCCGCGTGGTGTCGTGAAGCACTAACAGAGCTTAGAACCTTAGTTGAACAAACTTAGGCCATTAGAAAGTAGTGAGATATCCGACCTTGGTATAAAGCTGAGGATTGGTTGATACTCGATACTACACTCATTGAGATCAGACTTTTGGGATGTTCCGGCTGCAAGAAAAGATTGCCTGAGCTGAAACAATGCTCGATAAAGGATGATCAGTGATATTGAGAATCCTTAGAACCTAATTACTTTTCTAAGACAAGTTTGAAACCAACTAAACTTCAAGAGGGTACTTACCTCTGGAATCCATGCAAGCCTAAACCTAAGGCTACTTGTGTGACTTGTTTGCTTTCTTTTCCTAACAATTTGAACTCATTGCAGGGCTTTGTTTGTATTCATTGCAGGACCTGGTTTGTATAAATATAATAAATTGGTTTCTTACCCTGCATTTTTGCTTGATGCATAGCATACACATCATATCATCATAACATGATATATCATACTAACCATTTCATGGATCTCAAGGGCCTGTGATACAGGTTACGATGAACCAGACGTCTAGCAAGGGGAAAGGGGATTTGTTTTCCTCTAGCCAATATCGTCAAAAGATCAAAACATGATAACTTGAGTCAGGGACTATGACCCACTTGATATGGTGAGCTTGACTCTTGTAGAAGTACCTTAAACTATACGAATTGCTTCAATCAAAGCTGTAAAGTTCAACGCCTCACAATTTTCTTGTTTACACCGCGAGATCCATGAAAACATTTGCATATCATACATGTCATTTCATAACAACTAGTCCACAGTACATATCTCTCATGTTCTCGCTCTTTATTTCAGCAATGGCTCTCAAACAAGACAACAGAGATCTCCAAACTCAAGAAGCTTAGTTCATGGAAATGTTCCTAAACCTATCCATGGGGAAGGAAGAGTTGAAAGCGCTCCTCACTGTAAACTTGGCCAAGAAAAGTCCTGAAGGCAATAAGGACGAACAGTTGGAACAACTGCAAGCTGAAGTTGAAATAATGAGAACCCAGATGCTAGGGTAGAGAGCTCTTATCCAAGGCCTAGCCCAGGGAAAAGAAGAGTTGAGAGCCATTATCAAGAAACTTCTTCAAAACGGCTGCAGTCGTATGAAGCAAAAAGTCGAGGTTGGGGACCAAGTCATTGATAAACTTCCGAGAAGACAAGAGGCTGGTTTGGTGAGGAATGGACTTTTCCCAATTGCTACCACATCACGGGTCCAATAACAACCTCGCAGAAAACAACGGGTTAATCAGAGTAAGTCGGATGTACCCAAAAGACAGTTTACCAAACTCAACATGTCGTTGTCTCAAGCTTTGCAACACCTGTTGAGGATGAATCTGATTACGTTGATAGGAACTCATCCGAATTCCAAGACTTCTTCCCCAAACTACAATCCTGATGCAAGATGTGCATACCACTCCAACAACCTGGGGCATGATACTGACGACTGTTGGAGGTTGAAATACAAAATTCAAGACCTGATTGATGAAGGAGCATGGGAATTCACACAAGATGGTCAACTGGAATATTTCTGTCATTCCTCCAAGGCCCACCATTTGAAGTGACAAGTTCTGACAAGAGGGCTTTTCGTTCATTAGAATTTTCAATTTGTAATTTTCTTTTGATTTTTCAAACATTTATTCATGTCAAACTTTGTTACTTTATCAATGCATTGCATATGTCTGTTTTGAATCAATTCATTCGTATTCACTATATTTAAACTGCTTTCCTTTTTGTGATATTCAACTCTCGATTAAAAAATTTGTAAGCCTTTAGAGGGAGGATGACGAAAACGATACCATAATCCATACAATGTGCTTTTGAACAGACCTTGCTGACGATGTACATCCGTTGTTTCAAATCCCAAACAATGGAGTTATAAGGAAGATAATCCCTAGTCAACCCCTTCGAGCCAAAGAAGTAGGAGTTTTTCTTTTCACACAAATTAAAACCTTTAATCATAACATGGGGAAGGGTAGTTTTCTTAGTTAATTCAGAGGCGCATTCAGTCGCAATCTTCCGCTTCGCACCTAATGAATGGCCTCGAAGACGTCCTTCCAAATCAAAAGACAATGATGGTTTCGTATAATCATCAAGACAAACAGTCATTATCTCTCGAAATAAAATCCCGTTAAGTCAAAACCTATGAAGGAGACTTAAGAAAAACTGAGGCATCCCACTGACTGTAATCACAAAAGAAACAGTTCAGGCAAAAGAAGGGATAACAGAAAAAGAGGTTACTACAAATCCTCGACAAAAAAGGATTACAAAAATGACGGCCTCTTTCAAATAAACTTTCAATATCCTAACCATCACCAGAACATCAAGGACAAGATGCCAGATTCAATTGGGATTGAAAATGCACAATTAACTGGGCATAGGACTGAAGAACATCATGAAGAGCGGGTTGGGTACAAATAAAATTTGAGCCATTATCCTTTGTTTCTTAAACCGTGAACCAGGTCGCGTTATAACCCTTAAAAGTCCTAGCTGAAGCATCGGTTAGTTCAAAAGCATACTATTACAAAAGGTATCCTAACTCCTGTAAGGTTTGCCATAAATCACGAGTTAATATCACTCTCTTACAAAATTTGTTTGTTTTACTAAAAATGATTTTTCAAACTTCAAGACAGACATAAGCTTTGCATTCTTAAAATACCATTATTTGCATATGACTATTTGTTCAACAGCAGAAAAATTCACACGACAGATATTCGATGAACAAAAATCTTCTCACTGGACAGAATCACCTCAAGTGGAAAAACACTTCCAACCAAGGGGCACGGCGTGATCATTGTCCATCATCTGGGGCAGTCAAGTCAAGATTCAAGGAATCTCTCAAAGATGCTAGATAGCCAGGGACAGATCCCCATTCGAATCACTTGGGCCATTCGAAATGAATTCCAACAACGAACCCGATACGATCAAACAAACACTTTTTGGCAGTGTGACAACACTTACTACTAAGGACAGTGACAAGTCTCCACACCCGGTGAACGTGGACATAGTCAGAAAAGATTACGCATGAAAAGACCCGCTAGGTTGACTGGCCTAGGAAAAAATAAGGGCATCCCGATGAACCAAAATGGTTTGGGAAAAAATAAGGGCATCCCGGCAAACCAAAAGGGTTTGGGAAAAAATTAGGGATAAAAATAAAAATTGTACACCCGACAAGTCGAAAACCTGAAAAGGCGGCTTGAGCAAAAAAGGGTATCCCGGTGGACTGAATATCTGGAAAGACAATCCAGGCAAAAGTTAGGGGTTAAAGTGTACGACTACGTCCCATCATCTCGTCACTTGTCTAATCAGTAGAAGGTTTATTACCCTGATATGCATTCACCAAGGAATCCAAGAGTTGGGATAATAGTCAAACCATCTACAAAATCCACGGTTGATATTTTCTACAACAGGTATTGAGACAGGGGAATTCTACTACAAGGTCACTGCCATTTTCTCAGCTTACAACCTAGTGAAGTCAGGTGTTCTCATACCCTCAGCAGAGCAAAATCTCCAAATTACTTCTCCAACTAAAATTCCCCAATGAGGTCGCCAAGCTTCTCGGGTTCCCCAAGCGGATTACAAAGTTTCCCTTCCCCAACAGAAACATTCGTAATAAAGCAGATTCTCATCTAGAAATGGTTCAGGTACGATCCAAGGACGGATGTCATCCTGACACTTATTCAGATCATCCTCTAGCAACAGTTCCGGAACGATCTAGAGACGAATGTCATCCTGATACTTAGTCTAGACTATCTTCTAGCAATCAGTTCAGGTACGATCCAGAGACGGATGTCATTCTGACACTTATCCATCCACAAAGCCTCTGCAGGTACTTTCTCTAGCAAGTACAGGGGCATAGACAATTTTGAAATAAGTTCACCATTACATACGACCCTGTGACATCTACACTTCCCACAGAAAAGGGGCAACCAAAGCTTTGACACCGGCTTCCCCAAACAGGAGTTACTTTCCCCAGCAAAGTTCCTTCAGAGAGCCGACGTCTATATTCCCCAACCAAATTTTATAATCACAAGTGGTTCATAAAGTTTTCTCCCGCACAGAGTTTATTTCTATGAACATGGAAGCTCAATCCCCAACGGAGTTTATTCTTCCAGCTACGGAAGTTCATCCCCCAGTGGAGTTTATTTCCCCGAATCGGCAAAATCTTCTCGCAAAGCATCTCCTCTCTCAAACAGAGTTATTCCCCCGCAGAGATATTCTCAAAAAGAGTCTATCCTCGACAAAATATTCACAAACACAAAGGAGTAAATCCAAGGCATAGTCATCTTCGCTCACCATCACCAGCGGAAGTAGAAGAACCACTTTTTCTATAATAGTCAAGAATTCAATTTCCAGTACTCTCTAGCAGCAGTTAGGGATTTATTTTCCCAGACTCGGATATGTCATAATAGAATTTCATGTTCATACATCATGGCGTGCACATATATACTGCACACAACATAATCTCGTTTATTTTGAGAACATCATCACACAATGAATTTCATGCATCACATATAATTAATCATGTACCTTTTCAGGAAAGATGGTTATCATCAACAATTCCAACAGTTCAAGATTAAATCCGTAAAGCTATACATGTAATATCCGCAGACAACTAATGGAAAATAAGTTCCCGAAACCAAACGGGTCAATTAATCTACGCAATCAAATGAGACAACCCTACTACCCAGGCTTTCATTCCGAAGTAACCCTACTATCCAGGTTCCTTCTCATAGCCCTACTATCCAAGATTTCATTCCGAAGTAACCCTACTATCCCGATTCCTTCTCATAGCCCTACTATCCATGATTTCATTCAAAAGTAACCCTACAATCTAGGTTCCTTCTCATAGCCTTACTATCCAGGATTTCATTTCGAAGTAACCCTACAATCCAGGTTCCTTCTCACAACCCTACTATCCAGGCTTTCATTTCGAAGTAACCCTACTATCCAGGTTCCTTCTCATAGCCCTATTATCCAGGCTTTCATTTCGAAGTAACCCGACTATCCAGGTTCCTTCTCACAACCCTACTATCCAGGCTTTCATTTCGAAGTAACCCTACTGTCCAGGCTTTCATTTCGAAGTAAACCTACAATCCAGGTTCCTTCTCATAGCCCTACTATCCAGGCTTTCATTTCGAAGTAACCCTACTATCCAGGTTCCTTCTCATAGCCCTACTATACATGCTTCCATTTTGAAGTAACCTTACAACCCAGGTTCCTTCTCGCAGCCCTACTATCCAGGCTTTCATTTCGAAGTAACCCTAATATCCAAGTTCCTTCTCATATCCCTACTATCCAAGCTTTCATTTCGAAGTAACCCTACTATCCAGGTTCCTTCTTGCAGCCCTACTATCCAGGATCTCATTTAGAAGTAACCCTACTATCCAGGTTCCTTCTCACAGCCCTACTATCCAAGCTTTCATTTCGAAGTAACCTTACGACCCAGGTTCCTTCTTGAAGCCCTACTATCAAGGATTTCATTTCGAAGTAACCCTACTATCCAGGTTCCTTCTCATAGCCCTACTATCCAGGATTTCATTTCAAAGTAACCCTACTATCCAGGTTCCTTCTTGCAGCCCCACTATCCAGGCTCTCATTTTGAAGTAACCCTACTATCCAGGTTCCTTCTTATAGCCCTACTATCCAGGCTTTCATTTCAAAGTAACCTTACAACCCAGGTTCCTTCTCGCAGCCCTATTATCCAGGCTTTCATTTCGAAGTAACCCTACTATCCAAGTTCCTTCTTGCAGCCCTACTATCCAGGCTCTTATTTCGAAGTAACCCTACTATCCAGGTTCCTTCTCACAATCCTACTATCCAGGCTTTCATTTCGAAGTAACCTTACGACCCAGGTTCCTTCTCGCAGCCCTACTATTTAGGCTTTCATTTCAAAGTAACCCTACTATCCATGTTCCTTCTCATAACCCTACTATCCAGGCTTTCATTTTGAAGTAACCCTACTGTCCAGGTTCCTTCTTGCAGCCCTACTATCCAGGCTCTCATTTCAAAGTAACCCTACTATCCAGGTTCCTTCTCACATCCCTACTATCAAGGCTTTCATTTCGAAGTAACCTTACGACCCAGGTTCCTTCTCGCAGCCCTACTATCCAGGCTTTCATTTCGAAGTAACCCTACTATCTAGGTTCCTTATCATAGCCCTACTATCTAGGCTTTCATTTCGAAGTAACCCTACTATCTAGGTTCCTTCTTGCAGCACTACTATTCAGGCTCTCATTTCGAAGTAACCCTACTATCCAGGTTCCTTCTCAGAGCCCTACTATCCAGGCTTTCATTTCGAAGTAACCTTACGACCCAGGTTCCTTCTCGCAGCCCTACTATCCAAGCTTTCATTTCGAAGTAACCCAAATATCCATGTTCCTTCTCGCAGCCCTACTATCCAGGCTCTCATTTCGAAGTAACCATACTATTCAGGTTCCTTCTCACATCCCTACTATCCAGGCTTTCATTTCGAAGTAACCTTACGACCTAGGTTCCTTTTCGTAGCCCTACTATCCAGGCTTTCATTTCGAAGTAACCCTACTATCCAGGTTCCTTATCATAGCCCTACTATCCAGGCTTTCATTTCGAAGTAACCCTACTATCCAGGTTCCTTCTTGCAGCCCTACTATCTAGGCTCTCATTTTGAAGTAACCCTACTATCCAGGTTCCTTCTCACAGCCCTACTATCAAGGCTTTCATTTCGAAGTAACCTTACGACCCAGGTTCCTTCTCGCAGCCCTACTATCCAGGCTTTCATTTTTAAGTAACCCTACTATCCAGGTTCCTTCTCAAAGCCTTACTATCCAGGCTTTCATTTAGAAGTAACCCTACTATCCAGGTTCCTTCTCGCAGCCCTACTATCCAGGCTCTCATTTCGAAGTAACCCTACTATCCAGGTTCCTTCTCATAGCCCTACTATCCAGGCTTTCACTTCGAAGTAACCCTACTATCCAGGTTCCTTCTTGCAGCCCTACTATCCAGGCTTTCATTTCGAAGTAACCGTACTCTCCAGGTTCCTTTTCATAGCCCTACTATCCAGGTTCCTTCTCATAACCCTACTATCCAGGTTTCTTCTTGCAGCCTTACTATCCAGGCTTTTCATTTCGAAGTAACCCTACTATCCAGGTTCTTTCTCATAGCCCTACTATCCAGGCTTTCATTTCGAAGTAACCCTACTATCCAGGTTCCTTCTCATATCCCTAATATCTAGGCTTTCATTTTGAAGTAACCCTACTACCTAGGTTCCTTCTCTTTTATCTCCGGACAACAGTTTTTAACACTGTAAAACCTGGACCCGACCAGATATGGTTAATTTCACATTTCCCTAGTAAGTTGTTGTGCAGCTTAGATCCTGACCAGATAAGAAGTTCACTTTCGTATCCTCAATCAAGATTTTAATTCCCCAGTAAAGTAATGGACAATCGAAGATCCTAGACTTTATTTCCCAAGTCATAAATCAACATTCCCTGGTGAAGTCCTCCTCAATGGCAGGTACAGGAATTCTCGCAAAGGAATCTCTTATGCGACTGATATATTTTCTGGATGGCATCTTTAAGCCCATCTCCGAGGATTCTTTGTCGCCTTCCAAATGGAATCTATAAGCCCATTCCCTATATTGTCAATCGACATTCACGTTATACGAGTGCAAATTTATGGGCACTCTAGTGTTCAATCATCTTCCACCTTCAGATCACGAAAGGCAGACCAGCCAATCTACATCCTCAGGTTTAAGAAGATTGAATAGGGGCAGCTGTTGTACCTTAAAATTTGCCCTCTCATTTTACTCAAAACATACTCCTAGAGGTCCTCAATTGCTCAAGTTGACTAAGGTGTGTGGTAATTCAGATAATTGCCACTCTTGAAGAATCATGTCCCACTTCTGGCCTGAGGGATTTTGTGGTTCTTGCGCATTTGCAACCTTTTTAAAGCTTAACTGTGTTGGAAATCCTTGATAGAGTCCCTTTTGGCTGATCTCTTTCTCTTGTCAAGTTCACCTTTGATCGGTGTCCTCTGGGGATTCTTCTTAGTCAGTTCTTTGTCTTCAGTTTATCCATGTTGATCGGGTTTTCCTTCTATTAGCTGAGTTAATATCCCCTGTGAGAGTCTACTTTGGTCGGTCTCTTTCTTGTGAGTGTCTAATATTGATCATACATACATGTCCTTATCCCCAGTAAGTCCGTTTTAGATTGGCGGTATTTCGTCAAAAGCCTACCCTCGGTTAGTCTCCTTGTTGTTTTGAGTTCTCCTTTAATACAAGCCTTCTCTGTTCAATCTTTGAGTTTCTCTTTTGATTAAAGAGATATTTCTTTGATATCTTCGGTCGAGTCCGCTTTGAAAAATATCTTCTATTTGATATTCGATTGAGATTAATTTGACAGATTTTTTCCATCTTTGATATCTGGTTGAGTTCAATTTGACAAATTCCTTCTATCTTTGATATCCGGTTGAGATCAATTTGACAGATTTCTTCCATCTTTGATATCTCCGGTTGAGATCAATTTTACAAATTTCTTCCATCTTTGATATCTTCGGTTGAGATCAATTTGAATGATTTCTTCCATATTTGATATTCGGTTAAGATAAATTTGACAGATTTCTTCTATATTTGATATCCAGTTGAGATCAATATGACAGATTTCTTCCTTCTTTGATATCTGGTTGAGATCAATTTGACAAATTTCTTCCATCTTTGATATCCGATTAAGATCAATTTGGCAGGTCTCTTCCATCTTTGATATCCGGTTGAGATCAATTTGACAAATTTCTTCCATCTTTGATATATTCGGTCGATTCTGTTTTGACACGTCTCTTCCATCTTTGATATACGGTTGAGATTGATTTGATAGATTTCTTCCATCTTCGATATCCGGTTGAGATCAATTTGATAGATTTCTTCCATCTTTGATATCTTCAATTGAGATCGATTTGACAAATTTCTTCCATTTTTGATATCCGGTTGAGATCAATTTGATAGATTTCTTCCATCTTTGTTATCCGGTTCAGATCGATTTGACAGGTTTCTTCCATCTTTGGTATCTGGTTGAGATTAATTTGACAGATTTCTTCCATTTTTGGTATCCGGTTGAGATCAACTTGACAGATTTCTTCCATCTTTGATATCTCCGGTCAGATTGAATTGACAGATCTCTTCCATTTTAGATTTCTTCGATCGAGTTCCTGTTGTTAGGTCTCTTTTGTATCTGATATCTATACTAGAGCCTGATGTAGTTGGTCTCTTTCTTGAATACCCGATCATTGTCTCGTATGTCTAATCTTGACATGACATACATCTTCTGATAAAAAAACCAATGTTTCATCCTAACCTGACTGGTTTTCATAGTGCAAATTTTATGGTTCTAATAAGTATTCAATCCTCTTCCACCTTGGTTGTTTGAATGGCGTCCCCCAATCTCACTCCCTAGTTAAAGAAGATTGAATAGGGGCAGCTGTTGTACCCCAAAATTTACGCTATTCATTTTTTAACTCTAATTGTATTATACTCTTGTTAGCATATTGTTGTACCCCAAAATTTTCCTTTCCTTTTCTTCAAGTCATTTCTCACAAAAGATCTCAAATGCTCAAGGATTCTCAAAGAGTTGATCAGACAAGCTCACCTCCAAAGCACTGAGACCACAAATTAGGGTTTTGGTTTTCACAAGGAAAATTGGACTTCTAATGCCTCAAATTACTTTCATGTTTCATCATAGGTCTTCAAGAATTCTCATACCAAGTTTCAAATCTTGCACCACAAATTTGCTCAATCAATTGCTCAGATGACAAAAAATCGGCTGTTTTGGGTAAAAAGTCAATTGTGGCCAACATACAGTCAAACTTCATGATTTTTGGCCAACATAAAAATTTTTAAGTGATATTTATCAATTGATCAAGGGTTGATCATAATTCCTCGAGAAAAGCATTCAAATCATCAAAGGGGCAAAATTGTCAAAATAAGGGTTTTGACTGAGAAGGACTGATCATTGACTTTTAACCTAGTACATGACCTAATAACTTGGAGCATGATCTCAAGGATTCAAGCACAACATTTTTACCTAATTTCATGTCTCAAATCATTTCTCAAGATCAAAAGATTGATAGTTGAAATTTGATAACCTGATAACAAGTCAATTGATATACAAAAAGTCAAACTTTGACTTTTTGATCAACATTGAATTTCAAAGATCAAGATTCATCAAGACATTCAAAAATATCAAACTTGGTCAAAAAGAATTAAGAAAGTCAAGAAAGTCCACAAAAAGTCAAAGTTTTTAATACTTAGAAATTTTTTAAGTGTTTTTAACCTTGATAATTTCACTACTTCATGACAATTTTTCACCATGATGCAAGTTGATTCAAGGAAAACTTTCAACATGAAAGTTGAAGATCTTGATGAATCCTACAACTTTTTCCCTATAGTTTTAGGTCCAAAAAATGCTTAGATTTGGAGATATAGGCCCATGAGGTCATGACTTTTTATCAAAAACACTTAGTGAAATTTTCATCAAGTTAGGCAGATTTTTTGTCCCAACTTCTTGGCAATTTTTCACCAAGCTCCAAGTTGATTTAGCCAAAGTGGTCAACATGAAGATTGTAGACAATGTTTCAAGCTTTCCAAAATGTCAAAAAACTTGAATATATCATTTTTGAACTAGGAGAATCGAAGAGAAGAAGTTAGACATCCATTCTTGAAGTTTAGGTCATTTTCATGAAGAACATTATGATCAATCTTTAAGCATGCTGCACAACCTTGCTTTGCAGGCCTTCTAACTTGCAAATAAATCCATAATTAATTGCTTACATAACTTATTAATCCGTTTTCCAAGCATTTGAGCCATTCTCCAAGTGATTAATCCATTTTTGGCACAAAGGTAACACTTCCATTTTAGAAAAGCCAACTTTAATCACAATGTCAACTTATTGAGCCTTGCACTTCCTTCTAATCAAACTCCATTTTAAAGTGAAGAAGCAACCATATACAACCTGTTAACCACCCTAGGAGCCTTTGTACTATGCATTGGAACAAGAGTTTCAAGATTGCTTCAAAATCAAGTCACATAACCATAACATGTGATCTTTGATTTCTGATCACTAGAGCCTTCAAAATCTTTCCTCTATAAATAGAGGATTCATTTTCAAGCTAACGCACGAGTTTACAATCCCTTTAACCCTCTCAAACTCCCTCAAACCAAACTTTGCACAAAAATCTCCATAACTTGTCATTTCTGACTTTGAACTCTAATCTCACAATCCACTCGTGCGTTTTCACTTTTAATCAATCACAAAACTTTCACACCTCATATATAACTCATCCCCATCCCCGTTTCAGCACTCTAACTTCATCTTCATCATCCTTCATTTCCAAATATTCAAACCTGCAACTTGACTTCTCCAGCACGATTCAGACACATTCAGCATAAAGTAAGAGTTGCATTAGCTTCCTAGGAGTCCAGTGAAGCTATCCAGATCATTACCACACTTCCAGGGGTGCTCAAACTCCATACACGATTTCCAGTTTTGAGGTAAGTTTTCTCAACTTTGAACTCTCTCTACAAGTATCATTAATGGTTACTTTGTGAATGAAAAATGTAGTCATCATTCCCCTGAAGCTAACCATGCCTTTAGTTTTCATTTATGTTGCCTAAGTGATGTGAATTTTGAAGTTGAACTTTCTAGAAAAAAATAGGTTTTATTTGGTACCAAACAAAATTCGTGTTCATCTTTGATTTATAGCTTTAGTTATTTACATGGTTGAATTCGTGTTGAAAAGTGGAATAACTTTCATGTTTACATTTTTGAAAATGATTGAGAAATGACAAGTTTGAAATTTAAAAAATGTAACAGTGGTGGGTGGCGCGAGGTTAGGGATGAAGTGCAATCAGGAAAGGGTTTATTTTAAATTTATTTCAACTTGTCTTATAAACGGATGAAACAGCCACCCCAGTGGTAGAGGAAGTGCGCGTAAGACATTAGTGTGTAGGGACCTGGGTTCGAGCCCCAGTGGTACCCTTTTAATTCTTTCATATTTATCTCTTTTAGATTCAATGCAAGCATGCCCAAGGAGTGTATGCTACGCCCTCTCATCAACACCATAAGATCTTCCAGGCAATCAAATCAAGCGCCTCAAGATGGATGCCCATGATACACTCTCAAATGCAATCACACTGGATCCTCAGGCGTTAGACTTTTGTTTCTGGGCCATTGACTGAGTTTCTTCCATACAACCCCATTTTCACTAAAACAACTAAGCCCATTTCTTTTTTATTTTATATATTTTTTCTGACTCAAATAAAAAGCATATATTGGGCCTAACTTTTTTGCTATTTTCTCACACCCTTTTTTACTTTTTAACACCTCAGCCCAATATCTTTTATATTTTTCATATTTTCTTTATTTTCATTTTATTTATTTATTTTCTGTTTAATCAAGAATACAAAAATATATATTTTTATAATTAAATTAAAAATATTTTAATTAACTTTTTTTTGTTGATATTTAGAACTAGATTTTGTTTGTTTTCTATACTTTAAAATATTTTTCTAAATTAATATTCAAATTATTTTCTAAACAAATTACTTAGACTTAGGTTTTATTTTCTTCTTAATTTTAATTAACTTAGATTTTTGGTTTTGTTAAATAATTAATTAACTTTTCTTATAATTAAAATTAATTAGTTTAATTGATCTAAATTACTAAAACCTTTTTTCATCAAAAAACCCTAAAAAACAATTTCTTTTCTCTTTACATTTCGTACATTCTATTATTATTCATATTCAATGGTTTGTAATAGATAATTAGGCTTTATTATTTTCTCCCCTATTCACAAATTGTACCCACATTCCCAAAGTGTTGTAATAGCGTAGGACATTTAAATTCCGCAATTTATCGCTTTCCTTATTATTGTTAGTAATTAGGTTTGCATGACAAGACTAAAATCAAACCTAGCAAAATCCTATTTCAAAGATAAAATACTTGAAATAAAAAAACTTTGCAAACTTGCATCTCTTGGGTAACCCACACTTGTTGCCTCAGATATAAACAATCATGTCCCTCGAGCGTGGGATATTTTACAAAGACACCCGGTTAAAAGATTATAGTCCCTCGACGATCCTTCAATGTTGCCTTCGATAAACGATCTTAGTCCCTTACAAAAATTGCTAAAATATCTTACAAGATGCCTTCTATGATTGTACGATGATCCACACTCGTCCCTCACATCCAATGATATGGCTCTCTACCAACCAATGGTAAAATAGCACTATCTAAAGGAGGAGGAAAATGATAAAGACTTCTTTGAGTAGGTAGATTGCTCATAATTTCTTGCTCACAAACTAAAACCATTTTCACACCTCACACTTTCAAAAACAAACATCTTTTCAAATACTCTCTTTTCAAATAAATGTTTTCAAAACAAACACTTTGTATACATTCTCAACGATACGAGAGTCATTACAATGTTTGTCGTACTAAGGCGTTTTCAAAATATTTCCAAACAAACATTTTGTATACATTCTCAACGATACGAGAATCATTACAAAATTACCATCTTAAAAAATCTTCAAACATACACCAACACAAAGCATTTCAAAGTGATCAAACAATTAAGAGCCCGTAGATAACTATAGATGAAAAGGGTGCTGTTGTACCCCAAAATTTTCCCTCTCACGTTTTCCAAGGTCTTCCCCTACATGGTTGGTTATAAACCCTTGCCTAAGGAGAAAGAAAATCTTTGAGTGATGTTTTAAGCACCTTTCGGTTGGCATTTTGAAAGACCATTCATTTGGTATTCTGAAAAAGCCCTTCGATTGGCATGGGCAATGCCCTTCGATTGGAATGGACACAAGGCCTTTCGATTGGCATTGTGACAAGGCCTTCGATTGGCATTGTGTCAAGGCCTTCGATTGTCATTCTGAAAGACCCTTTGTTTGGCATCCTGGGCCAAGCCTTTTGATTGGTATGGCAAGGAATCCTTCGATTTAGCATCTCAAACAAGGCAGCTTTGACAGGCATGTTAACCAGGTACCCTTTGATTGGCCTTTTGACAAGGCCCTTCAATTGGCTTTTCAAAAAATACCCTTCGATTGGTATTTGGGAAGGGGATTTTCGAATGACAAGAGGGCCATTCGAAGGAGTTAATTTCATGCAAAATGTGTCCAGGTTCATGTACCATGCAAAGATGGCAAGAATCACACAAAAATGGATAGTTTTCAAATTATGATTTTTGTCTTAAAACCATAAGTTAATGTTTGATTCTTTCCATTAAAGCTTGTCCTCTCCACCTCCTAATATATACATCACGTTTGTAAGCTTAAAGGGAGGACACATACAGTCTAGAAGCGGGGACGATGTACCAAAAGCTCTACTATATTTGCAAAAAGTTGTCCAAATCGAAAAACCTCAAACACTCACTTCCAGCTCTCCTGAAGCCAAACCAAGGATTCAAACAACCCCTTGACGCTTCCATGGACTCAATCATACCCTCCAGCATACAGTTACAATCCCAGATCAGAGGTATCATCATCACCCATTTTGGTAAAATTTCTAAAATTCAAATCCTCATGTTTGTGTGTTTTTGAATGCTTTGACGTGTATGCATGAGTTATTAGGCGTCAGTAGAATAGGTCAAAAGATTACATGAAGCACATGACACTTGAATCTTAATATTCCATTTTCAAACCATTTTAGGGTGTTCAGGCATAACTTCAAAGCATTCAGGTTGTCGAATCCGGGACCAGCTTCGATTTAAGCCTAGGATTTTGTTTTATTTTCTTTTTTTATCTCACATGATATTTGCAGATCCAGCACCCCAGATCGAAGGAGACACCTTATATGGATCAAAGTTGTCCATTGTCCTCCAGGATCGAAGAAGGCAGCTCCCTTCTGGATCGAAAGAGCCATAGCCTTCCTGGATCGAAAGACGTAGCCTTCCTGGATCGAAAGACATAGCCTTCCTGGATCGAAAGTCGTAGCCTTCTGGATCGAAGGAGCCATAGCCTTCTGGATCGAAGAAGACATCTCCTTCCTGGATCGTAGGGCATTCCCTTTCCCCAGGATCGAAGGGAAATCCTCTTCCCTGGATCGAAGGATTTTCTTTGTGTATTTTACTTTTCGTTTTGTTTATTTTCTCTTAATGATTTTCCACCTTAAAAAACAAACAACAAATCAAAAGATCACAAAAATTAGGATTAGATTTTTTATTTATTATTATTAAATAATTAATTTCTTAAATCAATTAATAATTATTTTAACCATTTTTTTTAATTAAAATTGAATCGGAACTTAGGATTTAATTAGATTTAATTATTTTCTTTTCTTAACAAAAAACCAAAAAACAAAAAAAGGCTTTCATTCTTAGGATTTTAGACGTATTTTCAATACATGCGCACATTTATTTATTTTGACATTTTTAGATTATTGTAATTATTTACCGATTATAATATTTTAGGATTTAAATTTTTGTACTTTTAATTCCGCATTTTATTTTGCACCTCTTTTATCTAATTACCCCGAAGCCTTATAATAGCGTAGGAACCTTTACTTCTCGCTTTGTATTTTCTTATATGCTTGTATATAATTGCTAGTAAATAGGTGTGTATGGAAATACTGTAAATTAAAACGTTAGCTAACCTAATAAAAAGACAAAAAATAACTGAATTGAACACATATGCACATATGCACCTCTAGGGTATCCCCGCTTCGGCTGCCTTTCGGAAAATAAAGCAGTCATGTCCCTCGAGAATGGGGACGCTTTAGCAAAGACCCGTAAAATCAAAAGATCATAGTCCCTCAATGACCCTTACAGTGTTACCTTTCGGTAAATGATCTCGTCCCTTAAACAAAAGTTGCTAAAGCGTCTTCGTATGTTGCCTTTATGATTGTAAAACGTCCCTTCGAATGTTCCTCAACATCCGACGATAGGGCTACCTACTCACTAATAGTAGGATAGCCTCATCTAAAGGAAAGGAGGAAAATAACGTCTTTTTTCGAGTAGGTAGATAACTCTTAAGTACTTGCTCAAATCTTCTTTTACACTTACACACTTTCAAAAACTACTTTCAAAACGCTTTATCACACTCTTGAGGACTGATACAAGAGTTACCATAAAAGAAAACAAAGTATTTCAAAATGCACAAACACAAAAAATTTTCAAAAATGAGCAAGTACCTATGAGCCCGTGGAAAACCACAGATGGAAAGGCTGCTAACACCTTCCCTTTCCATAATCTACCCCCCTTACTCAGAAAATCTCGAAAAAGGTCTTTTTCTGTTATTTTCACCCTTTCTTTGTTGGATAAAAGAAAAGTCGGTGGCGACTCTTGCTTACCGCGAAAATTGCAAACAAAAAATGCAAAACCAGTATTAAACAGTCGGTTCTGCCACTGTATCACAGAACTAGCGAATCTGTTAGGGAAAAAGAAAAGTGGGGTTTACCTTAGAGTTAGTTCATTTTTTAATATGCTTTACATTGTGTGTTTTGTTTTCTTTATCTTTCAGGGTTCCTTGGGTTGTTACTAAAAGATCCTTCACCCGGATATGGGGCACCTTATTAGGTAAGTAGCAATAAATCATGGAGGATGTATGGTGTAGACCGATACGGACAAAGTGGTGGCTACGTTAGCGCGATACTTTGGATTGTACTAATGTTCCTTGAGTAAGTTAAGGATAACATTAGGCTTCCTCATAGTGTCACTAAGCGCTAACTTACCTTTAGAACCTTTAATTGACTCATCCTAGCCATTAGGAAGTAGTGAGATAACCAGATTTGGTTCCGACCGAAGATTGGTTAATACTCGATACTTCACTCATTAAGGCTGGACTTTCAGGATTTTTTTGCCGAAATACTTTGGTGCATAGCTGAAATAATTTCTGAAGGGAAGGTCAATGATATTGAGGCTCCTTAGAACCTGATTACAGTTAATAGGACAGGTTGAGCCAACTGAACATTCAAGAGGGTACATACCTTAAAAACTCATGCAAGCCTTTGAACCTAAGGTCTATTGTGTGATTTTCTTGTGTTTATCTGTGATTTTTAGCATAATCATGACATCATAAACATCATGACATTCATATGTACTAATCATTTCAAGGACCTGTTGGATTTACCTCTTGCCTATTTTTTAGGATATGAATTCAGGTCGTAGAAAACCATCCGGATTCACTTCACAGAAGTTCCTCCTAAGCTCAAGGAATTAGTCTTGAAAGTCTCAAAGGACTCATCATTACACAAAAGACATGGTCACTTGCTCAGTTTGGTTACCATCGGGTTTGAT
This sequence comes from Vicia faba, assembly GCA_948472305.1. Lineage (NCBI taxonomy): Eukaryota > Viridiplantae > Streptophyta > Magnoliopsida > Fabales > Fabaceae > Vicia > Vicia faba. The sequence goes on along the minus strand of OX451741.1, from coordinate 1,361,898,197 downwards.
GAAGGTTTGATGAGTGTCTTATTCCAGTTCTTTGACCCTAAGCACCATTGCTTTACATTCCCCGATTATCAATTAGTGCCTACCCTGGAGGATTTCTCTAAGTTACTTGGTTTACCTATATTGGAGCGAGTACCTTTCACTGGTTTAGAACAAGACCCAGCTTCTGAAGATGTTGCCGTAGTTTTGCACTTGAATCCATTTGACATTGAGTCCGATTGGGAAAAAAGAAGTGAAGTTAAGGGTCTCCTTGCAAATTTCCTGATGAAGAAAGCTCAGATTTTCCTGGATGCTATGAGTTATCATGCCTTCGAAGATGTATTATCCCTCTTGATCTATGGGTTGGTCTTGTTTCCTAATTCAGATCAACTTATAGATGTGAATGCCATCAACATCTTTCTTGCTCACAATCCGGTTCCTACATTGCTCGGGGATATCCTACATTCTCTCCATACTCGTACTCTGAAGAAGCGAGGAACTCTCATGTGTTGCACCCCTATGCTATATAGGTGGTTTATTTTGCACCTTCCTGGGTCAATAATGCAAAATGATTTAGGCTTATGGTGGAGTCAAAGACTAATGTCTCTCTCTCACTTTGACATCCATTGGTGTCCTCGCTCTCAAGAAGACATTTCTTTTATTGATCGTTGCGGAGAATTTCCTAATATGCCACTCCTAGGCATTAGGGGAGGCATCACCTACAATCCTTCTTTAGCACTATGTCAGTTTGGCTATGCACGGAGAGATGGTTCACCGGATATGCTCATCCAGGGTATTGTGTTCAACTACTCAAATGATTTGCAAAATTATCGTCAGAGGTTCATCCACTCTTGGGGAATTGTTAAGAAGACTGATAGTAGGACTTTGGGGCGTAAGAACTACATCCCTTTGGAACCTTACCTTAAATGGGTGAGAGCTCGAGCCCAAAGTCTTATGATGCCATACGATTCCATCTTACTGGTGATCTTAGAACCTATTGTTCAAGGGGGAGAGTCCTGTATTATTCTCCATCCTGATATGCCAACCAACTTCGAAGAGTTGCAAAAGTTATGGATCCAGCTCAAGGGAGAACGAGATACTTTTGAGGCTCCAATTCTATGTAAGTGAGAAGAAGGTGCTGGAATTAACAAAACAACTTGATGAAGAGAGGAACCTCAACACCTACCTCAACACCAAGAGGAAGCGCCCATGGGAGACTTAGGAACTTCCTTTCAATGTTTATCCTTGTGTAATATTTTGTTTCTTTAAAAACTTGCTAATAAAAGGTTTTGCTTTTTGTTTTGTTTAAAAGAGCTTAAATCCAATAAGGTCCTTGAAAACATTGCATAAGCATATCATGCATCTTATTGCATAAGCAGGTCTCAAAGCAGGGTTCTTATCTTCTTCACTGTTTATTTCAGCAAGTAAAGAAATGGCTCTTGAACAAAACATCAAGGATCTCCAGGCGCAAAACGCCCAGTTCCAGCAAATGATTGTGGCTCTAGCTAAAGGGCGGGAAGGTATGAAAGCCCTCATACTGAAAGATAAAAGGAAGAAGCCAAAGAAACCAGCTGGTGTGGTAAACTTGGGAAGAAGGATTAGCGGACCAGTGTGGCGAGCTTTTGAACTGGTAACTTCATCAAAAGAAGGAGACAATCAAGAAGAGGAAACAAGAGAGGAAGACTCCAGTCCAAAGGAATCTGATGATGAATCTGACTATGATGAGGATCAGTATCCTCCTGCTGATGAAAAATACAAACAGCTGGAGGATCGTTTGAATGAAATGGAAATCCAAAAGGTACCGGGGCTGGATTTTGAAGAGTTGGGTTTGGTTTCTAGGGTTGTCATCCTGCAGAAGTTCAAGGTTCTGGTGTTCACCAAATATGATGGGGTTTCATGTCCCAAAATGCACCTCCGATATTATGTGAGGAAGATCCAGCCTCACACTACTGACAAGGATTTGTGGGTCCACTTCTTTCAAGATAGTCTGTCCGGAACTCAACTAGAATGGTTCTACCAGCTGGAAAGGGCCAACATTCATAATTGGGAAGACCTTGCTGCTGCTTTCTACAAGCAGTATCAGTACAATGCAAACCTTGCTCCCACCCGTACTCAACTCCAAAGTATGTCTATGGGTTCGAGCGAGGGCTTTTAGGACTATGCTCAGAAATGGAGGGACTTAGCAGGAAGAGTCCAGCCTCCTCTGTCTGATAGGGAGCTAGTGGATATGTTTCTTGGTATCCTGTCTGGTCCATTCTTTAATCACCTGATTGGAAGCTCTTCAGCCTGCTTCACCGAATTAATTATGACAGGAGAAAGGGTGGAAGCTGGAATTAGGAGTGGTAAGATCCAAAAGGAAGCATCCTCCAATGCCGTAAGGAATCCATTTGCTGGGAAGAAAGAGGCTAGTGATGCGTACCATCAAAGAAATCAGGACAGAACTGAACGCCGTCAAGCGGTAGGGGTTGTCATGATCTCTAAGCCTGAACCTACCCAACAAAGGAATAATCAACCGAGAACAGAAAGGCCGGTAAGACAGTTTACCCGGATAAACATGACTCTATCCTAAGTCTTGCTACATTTATTGAAGTCTAATCTGGTAAAACTGAAGGAAGCTCCAAAGAATCCCAACAACGCCTCTCCTCACTACAACCCTAATGCTCGTTGTGCTTACCATTCAGAAAGTCCAGGCCATGATACCAACAACTGTTGGGCTTTGAAAAATAAGGTGCAAGACCTTCTCGAGGCGAAGGAAATTGAATTTGACACCCCTGAGATTCCAAATGTTATCACTGATCCTATGCCCAAGCACGACCGTGGTGTTAACGCTGTTGAAGATGATGTGTTTGTTACTACTGTTGATGAACTTGTTACTCCTCTCCTAACCTTCAAGAGGAACTTGTTGAAGGCCAATTTATTTTCGGGTTGTGGCGAAGGTTGCCACTTATGTTTATCTCTATCTACTGGTTGTCATTTGTTGAAGGCATGTGTTCAGCGCCTGATGGATGATAGAGAGATTTTATTTGATAAGACTCCCATTCCAACCATTCCGTGCAAGGATATTTCAATAATAACCATTTCCACCAATCCTCCCAAAGTCTCCACCAAAAGACCTGTCAGGATTACATCTGTTCCGAAGGTGACTCCACTAATAATTACTATGCCAGGGCCAATCCCATACTCCTCGGACAAAACTGTTCCCTGGAACTATGGGGGTGACGTCTACTACCACGGCGTCAAGCAAGATCTGCTGGCTGATGAAAATCAGGTCTCTGAGAAGGCTGATCCCGACATTGGTAACATTGTTGGAACCAGCAAAATAACCAGAAGTGGAAGAGTGTTCTCCATTGATATTTCTCCTCCAAAAGCTGTTATTGGTCCTGTGATCATTCTGACTTTTGTTCCTGCTGATACTACTACTACAGTTCCTGTGATTACCCCTGTTGGCACCCTTATCACCGAGTCGGCCGAGACTCAGGGCAAAGACATATTGATTGAGCCTGTCCAGACGAAGGAGCAGTTAGTATCTATCCCAGAGGCTTCCAAGAAGGAAATGGAAGAAATTTTGAAAATTATTAAGAAGAGCGACTACAATATGGTCGAGCAGCTGGGGCAGACCTCTTCAAAGATTTCTATGCTAGCCTTACTGTTGTGCTCTGAAGCCAATGTAAAGGCTTTGGTGAAGTTCCTTAAGATGGCCAATGTGCCACAGGAAACCTCTGCTGACCAATTTGAAGATTGTGTGGCCATTTTAACGGCTGATAACAGTTTGGATTTTTCTGATGCTGATTTGACACCCAGAGGAAGAAAACACAATGATGCGCTACATGTTTCCGTCGAATGTCGGGGCACTACTTTGGCCCATGTCCTGGTAGATAGTGGTTCATCATTGAATGTGCTGCCCAAGAAGGCTCTAGATAGACTAGACTGTGAAGGTTTGACCTTTAAGCCCAGCAACATAGTGGTAAGGGATTTCAAAGGCTCGAAGAGAATGGTGCACGGGGAGATGGACATCCCCATAAAAGTCGGTTCTCAGACTTTCGACTCTACCTTCTACATGATGGATATCAGACCATCATATTCTTGTTTATTGGGTCACCCTTGGATCCATGGGGCGGGAGATGTCACGTCTACTTTGCATCAGATGATGAAGTACCCGGTAAAAGAAAGATTGTCACGGTACACGGTAAGGAAGAATACATGGTCAGTCACCTAAACTCCTTCAGGTACGTAGAAATGGATGGCGAGTTCATCGAGACTCCGTGTCAGAACTTCGAGGAGGTACCTCATACTATGGCTGAAACTGAAACTATCACCAATATGCCGAAGATCACCAGACCTCCTTTGAAGATGGCTTCTCTCAAGGATGAAAAAGTAGTTATTGAAGAAGGCGGGTCTACTATCTGGGGTCAGCTTCCTGATATTCCATACAAGTCTGATAAGTTTGGTCTGGGTTTCTCTTCAGGGGCTTAAATGGTTGTTCGATGTGCTCGTGCTGGAAGACCTCCCCTACGCTTCAGCAATCATGTGGTCAATGCTCTAGAAGATAGTGAGGGTGATGACGACATGCATAGCTGGATCTTCCCTACTACGAATGGTGAACCCAGTAACTGGACAACAAAGGACTTTATACCAATTACTTTTATTCAGAAGTAATTGTCTTTCTTGTTTTTTAGATATGTAATAAACAATATAAACTCTTTAGCCATGTGTGTTACCCAGGGCACAATGGTTTATTTGTGAGGGTTATCATATTTCAATTACATATGGCATTAATAAAGCATTGGACGTTTACGCATACAAAATTTTGTGCTCTTTGTTTTTCTTTTCTGCTTTTACTTTGTCTATACAGCTATGCTCTTACACACACTCACGTATCGACTGCAGATCCATATCCACTCTGGATCCCATTGATAACAGTTCTGCTATTACCGGTTATGATTTTGAAAATCCGATCAACCAAGCTAAGGACGAAGGTGAGGAAGATTGTGAGGTACCAGGAGAACTTGCTAGACTGTTACAGCAAAAAGAAAGGGCCATAAAGCCTCATGAAGAGCCAGTTGAGAAGACAAAATTAGGCACAGAAGAGGACAAGAAAGAAGTCAAGATAGGTGCAAATTTGGAGCTTAGTGTCAAACAACAGTTGATACAGATGTTGCATGATTATGTCGAGATCTTTTCCTGGTCGTATGAGGATATGCCAGGACTAGACACGGATATTGTGGTTCATCGTCTGCTAACTAAAGAAGATTTCCCTCCGGTAAAGTAGAAGGTCCGTCGTATGCGCCCTGAAATGTCAAAGAAGATTAAAGCAGAGGTTATGAAACAGTTCAACACTGGGTTCCTAGCTGTCACCTCTTATCCCCAATGGGTTGCTAACATAGTCCCGGTGCCTAAAAAGGACGACAAGGTTTAAATGTGTGTGGACTACAAAGATTTGAACAGGGAAATCCCCAAGGATAACTTTCCGCTTCCCCACATTGACATTCTGGTTGACAACACCGCGCATCACAAGGTCTTTTACTTAATGGACGGTGTCTCTGGTTACAATCAGATCAAGATGGCACCCGAAGACATGGAAAAGACAACCTTCGTCACGCAATGGGGCACTTTATGCTATAAGGTAATGCCATTTGGGTTGAAGAACACCAGGGTAACCTATCAGAGAGCTATGGTAGCTCTATTTCATGACATGATTCCCCATGAGATAGAGGTATATGTTGATGATATGATATCCAGGTCTCAAACTAAGGAAGAACACCTTGATCATCTACAAAAGCTGTTTGATAGGTTGAAGACATACAAGCTGAAGTTAAATCCGAACAAGTTCACCTTCAGGGTAAGGTTTGGTAAACTCCTAGGTTTCATTGTCAGTGACAAGGGTATTCAGGTAGACCCTGCAAAGGTGAAGGCTATACAATAGATACCGGCTCCTCGCACTGAGAAGGAGGTTAGAGGCTTCTTGGGACGCCTAACTTACATTTCCAGGTTCATTTCCCATTTAACAGCTACTTGTGAGCCGATCTTCAAACTCCTGAAGAAAGATCAAGTGGTAAAGTGGAATGACGAATTCCAGACTGCCTTCGAAAGAATCAAAGAATACCTTCAAGAGCCTCCAATTATGATGCCTCAAATTGAAAGAAGACCCTTGATAATGTACTTAACAGTGTTAGATAATTCAATGGGGTGTGTGCTGGGGAAGCATGACGAGTCTGGTCGAAAAGAGCATGCAATATACTACCTTAGAAAAAAGTTTACCGACTATGAAACAAGATACTCAATGCTCGAGAAAACTTGCTGCGCTTTGGCATGGGCTGCTCGCCGACTGAGACAATATATGTTGACTCACACCACTTTGTTGATATCAAAGATGGATCCGATCAAGTACATCTTCGAGAAGCCCGCTCTCTCCGGAAGAATAGCAAGATGGCAAATGATCTTGACCGAATACGATATCTAATACACAACCCAGAAAGAAATTAAAGGAAGTGTGCTAGCCGATCATTTGGCTCATCAGGCTGTGGATGACTACCAGTCCATGAATTTTGAGTTCCCTGATGAGAACATTATGTTAGTGAATGACTGTGAAAAACCTGGACCGGATGAAGAACCTGAGGAAGGATCCTGATGGACTATGGTTTTTGATGGAGCCTGCACCGCACTCGGCAATGGCATCGGTGCTATAATCATATCCCCCGAGGGATGTCATACTCCTTTCACCGCCAGATTATGTTTTAATTGTACCAACAATATGGCGAAGTATGAAGCATGCATTATGGGTCTAAAAGCTGTTGTTGATCTGAGGATCAAGTTCTTGAGCGTTTTCGGGGATTCAGCCTTGGTCGTAAGTTAGATCAAAAGGGAGTGGGACACGAAGCACCCAAATCTCATCCCTCATAAAGAACATGTGCTGACATTGCTTTCACACTTTGAAGAGGTCATCTTTGATTATTTCCCACGAGAAGAGAATCAGTTAGCAGATGCGCTAGCTACTATGTCGTCTATGTTCAAGGTCAAGTTGGACAACAAAGCTCCTCGGATCACTATTGAGAGGTTGGATGAACCAACATACTGCTATGAGATTGACACTGAAGAGGTAGCAGACAAACCTTGGTTCCACGAAGTGAAAAGGTATCTTGAGGCTCAAGAATATCCTGAGGGGGCGTTTGTCAATGATAAGAAGTTTCTGAGAAGGTTCTTCGCAAAGTTCTTCCTCAGTAATGGAATCCTCTACAAACGCAATCATGATTCTACTTTACTTTGATGTGTAGATAAGAACGAAGCAGAGAGGATTATGGAAGATTTACACGAAGGTACCTTTGGAACCCATTCTAGTGGACACACCATGGCTAAAAAGATCCTATGGGCAGGATACTTTTGGTCCACTATGGAAGCAGACTGTTATCAGCATTCTCGAACTTGTCACAAATGCCAGATTTATGTTGATAAAGTACATGTACCTCTGGTTCCCTTGAATGTCTTGACGGCTCCCTGGCCCTTTGCAATGTGGGGCATTGACATGATCAGAGAGATTAGACCTACCGCTTCCAATGGGCACCGCTTCATCCTAGTGGCCATTGATTACTTCACAAAGTGGGTTGAGGCTGCCTCTTTTGCTACTGTTACCAAGGATGTTATGGCGTGGTTTATCAAGCATAGCCTGATTTGTTGGTATGGTGTGCTAGAGAGAATCATCACAGACAATGGTACAAATCTCAATAATACAATGATCACTGAACTCTGTAAATAATTCAAGATCCAACATTATAATTCTTCCCCTTACCGGCCGAAGATGAATGGCGTTGTGGAGGCTGCTAACAAGAATATCAAGAAAATTATACAGAAGATGACAGTGACCTACAAAGACTGGCATGAGATGATACCATTTGCTCTTCATGGTTACCACACCTTGGCACGAACATAGACAGGGGTAACACCTTATTCTATGGTATATGGTACAGAGGTTGTCCTGCCTATTGAGGTCCAGATCCCTTCTTTGAGGATCATGAAGGATGCAGGTTTGAACAAAGATGATTGGATCCAGACTCAACTTGATCAACTGAATCTGATTGATGAGAAAAGGCTTGTTGCTATCTGTCATGGTCAGATATACCAAAAACAGATGATCAAGGCTTTCAACAAAAGGTCAGACGTCAAGTATATCAAGTGGGTGATCTGGTAATCAGGCGCATCATATTTCCGCAAGGTGATCCCAGGGGCAAATGGACTCCCACATACGAAGGGCCATTTATGATCAACAGTATATTTTCCGGTGGAGCCATGATTCTAACCACCATGGATGGTGACGACTTTCCTTACCCCGTTAATGTGGACATAGTGAAAAGATACTACGCATCAATAAAGACCCGCTAGGTTGACTGGCCTAGGAAAAATAAGGGCATCCCGATGAACCAAAAGGGTTCGGGCAAAAATTAGGGATAAATGCAAAAAAATATGTACACCCGGCAAGTCAAAAACCTGAAAAGGCGGCTTGGGATAAAAAGGGTATCCCGGTGGACTGAAAACCTAAACGGGTGGTTGTTGTACCCCAAAATTTGCCCTCTCATTTTATCAATATTTCTCATCACAAGACTCTTTGAATTCCAAACAGGATTAGGGTTTGCTCTGCTCAAGACATCTCCTTGCACTGATGACCTAAATTAGGGTTTGAGTTTGCACAGGGAATTTTGGACTTCTAATGCTCAATGTGACTTTCATGCTTCATGTTGGACTTATAAGATTGTTCATACCAAGTTTCAGGCCTTGAATCAAACTTTTGCCCAGTCAATTGGACAGGTGACCTAGAAATCAACTGTATTGGGGAAAAAGTCAACTATGCCCAATTTACAGTCAAACCTCATAAATTTTAATCCATATCAACATTCTAGGCTCCTATGAACCATTTTATCAAGTTTGGACCACAACTCCTCAAGAAATTTGATCAGATCATCAAAAGGGCAAAATGGTCATTTTTAGGGTTTTGACTACACAAGGGCAATTTCTGATTTTTCACCTAGCCAATGGCAAATTGGTTTCAAGCATGGATTCAAGTACTCAATGGCATCATCTTGACCTATTCACAAGGTTCAAAAAATCTCAAATGCATTGGATTGACAGCTGAATTTTTCAGTCAACTGATCAAAATTTGACTGTACACTGAAAAGTCAAACTTTGACTTTTTGGTCAAAATCAAGTTCCAAGGGTCATTTTTCATCAAGATGTGTCAAAACATGAAACTTGTTCATCAAGAAACCTAATTTTGCAAATTAGGGTTTAAAATTGAAAGATTTCATAACTTAGAATTTTTCTAAGTTATGAAATTTCCTTATTTTTTCCCAACTTTGCCCAACCTTTTCACCATGATGCAATTAGATTCAAACAAAACTTCCAACATGAAAGTTGTAGTCCTCCACAAAATTTACAACTTTGATTCACAAAGTTTTCTTAAAAGAAGCTTGGATATCAAGTTATGATTTTTGGAATAAGGGTCCATGAAACTTTTAACTTAGTGAAATTTTGCCCTAGTTTAGGCAGGATTTTAACCTATCTTCATGACCATTTTTCACATAGTTCCACTTGGAATCTCAAATTTCATTTCAAAGATGTATTGTTGAGCATGTTACAAGCTTTCCAAAATGTCCAAGAACTCTCCAAAATAATTTGTGGTTAGGTAGAATCAAAGGCTTGAAGTTGGCAAAAACTCACTTTTGATCCATGGCATTTTCTTAGTGATACAAGTTGCAAACTCTAATCAGCCTTGTTTGTACTTGATTACAGGTCCCAAAACCCTTTCATACTCAATAATTAAATGCAAATCTATTGGTTTGAAGCTTTGTTCTAGTCATTATAGGATTATACAAGAGATTAATCCAAAAATAGCAAAAAGGCAACATTGCCATTTTTGTCAAATTTGCTTTATGTCAAATTGCATTCTTGAGCCTTGAGCAAAATCTTGTACAGCAAACAATATCCACAAACTGAGGGGGCCAAGATCATAGAGTTCAAGCTGATAGATAGCCTGTACAGGCCTGTCTTGCATCATTTCTTACTTTTGCTTCAAATACAAGGAAACTTGCAAAATGGCAACAACTTACATATCTGATATAACAAACCCTTGCAAGCTTTTGAAACAAGTTTTGTGCATTCCCTTGAGCCAGAAACACGAGCCATTGAGCCCTTAAACCTTCCAAAACACAAAATCACCTCCCTCTTGCAAAATAGGGCAGCTTCTGCACTTTGAGTTCTATCTCACAAGTTGCCCATGCGTTTTGCCCCAAACTTGTTCCAATACATTCCATATAACCTATCCAAGCTATCCCAACCCTTAGACACTGACTGTAACTCCATTTGCAAGCTTAACCATTTCTATTTTTAGCTTGTGCAGGTTGAGTTCTACAAGCTTGTTCAAGCACATTCAAAGCAAACTAGGCATTGGGGAAGGTCAGAGGAAGTTCAAACAAGCTCCCAAACATCTCAGGCCTCACTGAAAAGCTCCACATTGCCATACACGAGTTCAACTGAAATAGGTTTTTGCCAACTTCCTATCTCTCTATTTAGGAATCATTAGGCTTAGGTTTGTGAATAAAAAATGTAGTACTCATAGCCATGAAGCTGTACATATGCTCAGTTTTCATTTAAGTTAAACGTGTTAAGAGAATTTGATTCATGAACATCCTGAAAAAGTTAGGTTAAAAATTAGGGCCAGAGAAATTCTCTCTGGTCTTTGAGAGTTAGATTAAGTTTCTTATATGGTTGAAATCGTCTTGAGAAATGCTACAACTTTGATGTTATGAGTTTTTGCATTAGAGCACGTATGCAGGTTTTCCATGTTTGAGTCAGGCGCGCGCGTTTTTGGTTGACAAAGGTTGAAGATGAAGTTTAGTGGGCTGGGCTTGTTTCTGGCATTGCTTTTGACACCTCCTCTTTACTGATTGTACCCCTCTGGCCCATTTTCTTTATATTTTTGTATTTTTCTATTTATTTTTCATTTCTGATTTTATTTTATATTTTCTAAACATAAAAAATACCAAAAATATTTTTATAAATTTTCACATTTTATTTTTATATTTTATTTTATTTTTCTAACATGAAAATAATTATTAATTAGTATATACTTTTATTTTCCTAAATAAAAAACAAACAAATATTTTAGAGATATTATATTTTTTATTTTATTATTTATACATATAAAAATAATATTTTTCCACATATTTTTTATTTCATAAATACCTTTGTATACATTTATGTTTATTTTCTTGTACATGAAATAAATAATATAGTATATAATCTTAAAACAAAAACTAGGGTTTCCACCCTTATTAAAAATAACATTTTTCTAATATATTTTAATTTTTTTCATTTTTGTACATATTTCATTTATTTTTATTTTATTGTATATAATTAATATATATATATATATATATATATATATATATATATATATATATATATATATATATATATATATATATATATATATATATATATATATATATATATATATATATATATATATATATATATATATATATATATATATATATATATATATATATATATATATATATATATATATATATATATATATATATATATATATATATATATATATATATATATATATATATATATATATATATATATATATATATATATATATATATATATATATATATATATATATATATATATATATATATATATATATATATATATATATATATATATATATATATACTTTCTTAAAAGAAAACTAGGGTTTCCACCCTTAATAAAAATAATAACTTTTTATTTCTTTTTAATACATTAAATATTTTATTTTTGCATATTCATAATATTTTGCATATTTATTCAATTGACCATTTAAATACTTGCCTATTTACTTATTTGTACCATTTATTTAATTTGGATGTAATAGTAAATATTAGGGTTTTAATTTCTTGTAAAATAATCCCCATTCAAAAATTGTATCCCCCTCCCCATATCAAAGTTGTAATAGCTTAGTTTTATTTTGCGCACTTTATGCTTTAAAATATGCCATGTTAGAGATTAGGGTTTGTATGCAAAAATCCAAAATCAAACAAATAGCTTGACTAATACAAAGACAAAGAAGCATGAAAATTGACAACACAATGCACACATACACCCCTAGGGTTTCATCCACTTGTTGCCTTTAAAATGGCCATGTTATGCATGTTGAGTACTTTGGCAAAACAAAAACAAAACAAAAGATCATAGTCCCTCGATGACGCTATATTGGTTGCCTATACAAAAATGATCTAGTCCCTCAAAAATTTGCTAAAGATACTTAGCACAATTGCTATCATGGTCAATACGATGACCCGCGCCTGTCCCGTTTAACATCCTAATACAAGGTTGTTTACCAAATGCAATGGTAAAACAACACTGTCAAAAGGGTTAAAAATGTGTAGGAAAGATCTTTGAGTAAAATAGGGTAGACAACTCTTAGTTACTTGATCAAAACTTGCAAAAAACATCCTTGCTATTTTCAAACACACCTCACAACACAATTTCAAAACATTTCCAAAACAAACTTTCAAACAATCAAACATTGAAAAGACAATACACCTTTGTATATATTGAAACAAGAATCATTACAAAGGTTGCCACAACGATGGCCTCTTTTCAAAACATTTTCAAAACCACACACAAAGCACCATTTCAAACAATTGAAAAACAAAAGCAAGTGATCTAAACAAGTAACTAAGAGCCCATGGATAACAATGGATGAAAAGGGTGCTTGCACCTTCCCTTTTCATAATCTACCCCCCGAACCCAAGAAAACATCTCAAAGGTCTTTCCTGTGCTTTTTAACATTTCCTTTGGATAAAATAAAAAGTCGGTGGAGACTCTTGCTAAACTGAAACATTTGCGAACACAAATGCAAAACCTCAAGTCAGTTCTCCCACCGTATCACAGAACTGGCGACTCTGCTGGGGAAAATCTTAAAAGTGGAGTAACCTTAGGGTTTAGATCACCTTTTACATGCTTATCTTGTTTGCTTTGATTTCTTTACATTTGGTTCTCTTGTTTGGGTTTGAATCCTCCACCCGGATTTTTGGGAAACATTCATAGGTAAATAGCAATACATTGTGGAAACTATGTGGGGTATACCGACATGGTTGAAACAATAGCTATATTAGTGCGACATATTTTCAGGTACCGGTAGCCTTTGAGTCAATCAAAGAGATTACGGGGCCGCTGAGTGATGTCATGAAGCACTAATGGACTTTTAGAACCTTTACTTGACCATCTTGGCCTTATTAGGGGTAGTGAGATGACCGACTTTGGTGCAGTCCGAAGCTGGTAGATACTCGATACTACACTCATTGAGGGTTGTTTTCTTGGAATATTTCGTTCGCCAGTTAAGTTGCTAAACTGAAACAATGAACACAGAAAATTATCTAGTGATATTGAGCTCCTTAGAACCCGATTACTATTTATAGGACAGGTTGAGCCAACTAACTTCAAGAGGGTACTTACCTATGAAATCCCATGCAAGCCTGAAACTAGGAACTTGTGTGACTTGCTTGTACATATACTTGTGCATACATCATAAACATCATGAAGCATCATGTGCATCCACTAACCATTTCAAGGGTTTGGATCTTCATCTTTGTTCTTGTTTTGTAGGTAATGGAATCACTTCGCAGGAAAACTATTCAGGTCAACCTTGTGAGAATCCCTCCTCTACTCAATGATCTTACTTCCAAAATTCCAGAGAATTCTCCCTTCAGTGAAAGACATGGTAGACTTCTCAACTTGGTCAACTCCAACATTGAATAAGACATGGTGAAAGTTCTCTTCCAGTTCTTTGACCCCCTACACCATTGCTTTACATTTCCTGATTACCAACTAGTGCCTACTTTGGAGGAATTTTCTCAACTCCTGAGGATTCCTATTCTCCATCAACTACCCTACAACGGTACGGAAAGAGAACCAAAGCCTGAAGATGTTGCTCAAGCCCTACACTTGCAACCATCTGATATCAAAGGTCATTGGGAAACCAGAAGTGGTGTCAAGGGTTTCTTGGCAAAGTTTCTGTTTGAGAAGGCACAAGACTGGTGCAATTCTATGGATCTGCAAGCTTTTGAGGAGATTGTAGCACTTCTCATCTATGGGTTGGTCTTGTTCCCAAACCCTGATCAGCTTATAGATGTGAATGTTGTCAAGATTTTCATATCTCGGAATCATATGCCTACATTGCTTGGGGACATCCTCCACTCATTTTACACATGAACAATGAGGAAAAGAGGTGTTCTCATGTGCTGTACTCCTCTTCTAGCAAGGTGGTTTATTTGGTTTATTTCCCACCTTCCCCAATCAGTCTTGAAGAATGAGCAAGGCTTGAGGTGGTCACAACGATTGATAACTCTTACACATTCTGATGTTCATTGGTGTTCTCGGTCCAGAGAAAATGTCATCATCATTGATCGTTGTGGGGAATTCCCTAATGTCCCACTACTTGACATTAGGGGAGGCATTACCTACAACCCTTGTTTGGCTCTGAGATAATTTGGGTATGCCCGAAGGGATGGCCCTCATGATATGCTGATTCTAGACTTGGTTTTTGACTTCGACAACAACGCTCAAGGACTTCGACAAAGGTTTATCCGAGCTTGGAGGATGCCCAACAAAGTGGACAGTAATACCCTGGGACCCAAGAATTCCATCCCCCTTGAGCCTTACCTCAAGTGGGTAAGAACCCGCGCCCAGAGTCTTATGATGCCTTACCCCTACATTTTGCCTATGATCAAAGAGCCTGTTATGGAAGGAGAGGTTCCATACACCCTCCTACATCCTGACATGCCAACATCATTGGAAGAATTGCAAAAGAGTTGGATACAGCTCAAGGAAGAACATAATACTTTTAAAGCCAGCTTCTACGCCAGTGAGAAGAAGGTTTTGGAACTTACTCGTCGACTTCACGAAGAGCAGAATCTCAACACCTACATAGAACCAAAGAGGATGCGCAACGTCTTTTTGCATTAGAATTTTGTATTATCTTGCCCATGGGGCATTTATGTACTAACAAAGTTCTTCTTATTAATATGACTTGTGTTCTTTTTGTTTGCAACAAATTTGAATTTCTGAATCCTTGAATGCATTACATGAATACATATCATTCATCATATGCATAAATAGGTCTTCATACCAGGTTTCCTTATCTCTGTGTTGTTTATTTCAGCAAGATGGATATAGAGCAGACAGTCAAAGATCTACAAGCACAAAATCGCAGTTCCAACAACTCCTCATGACCTTGGCAAAGGGTCAAGAGGACCTTAAATCACTGTTAGAGAAGGAAAAAGAAAAAGAAAAGGAGAAAAAGAAAAAGAAAAGAGTTGGTGTGGTCACTATGGGAAGAAGATTTGAGAACCAAGCTAGAAGAGTCCTGGATTTCCCCTCGACGTCTGATGAAGGGGTTGGCAAAGGAAAGGGAGTTGCAGTGCCCTCAGAGTCTGAAGAAGAGGAAGAAGAAGAAGAGGATGAAGATTACTCTGAGCAGCAGTACCCTCCTGCGGATGATAAGTATAAGAATCTGGAAGATCGGCTGGCATCCATGGAGGTACAAAGAGTACCTGGGCTGGATTTCGAAGAGCTAGGGTTGGTTGCTGGGATTGTGATTCCCCCTAAATTCAAGGTGCCTACATTTGCTAAATACGATGGTTTGTCTTGTCTGAAGATGCATCTGCGGTCTTACGTCAGAAAGATCCAACCTCATTCTTCTGATAAGGATCTATGGGTCCACTTTTTTCAAGATGGTTTATCGGGTACGCAATTGGATTGGTTCTACCAGCTTGAAATATCTGATGTACATAACTGGGAGGATTTGGTCGCTGCCTTCTACAGAGAATATCAATATAACGTAGATTTAGCACCTACTCGTACTCAACTACAGAGTATGGGTATGGTCTCTAATGAAGGCTTTAAGGAGTATGCCCAGAAGTGGCGGGACTTGGCTGGAAGGGTGCAACCACCATTGTCTGAGAGAGAGCTCGTAGATATGTTTTTGGGAAACCTGTCAGGTCCATTCTTTAATCACTTGATCGGGAGCTCATATGCCGGGTTCACCGAACTAATTCTGACTGGTGAAAGAGTCGAAGCTGGCATTAAGAGCGGTAAAATTCAGAAGGATGCATCTGCTTTCGCTGCTATCAAGAAAACTTTCCCAGCCAAGAAAGAGGTCTCAGTTGTTTACTCCCAGAGAAATCAAGGAAGAGTCGAGCGTCGACCAGTGGTAGGGGCCGTGATGATTCAGAATTCCGTAGCCGATTAATCTCGAAGCAGTCAACCCAGAACCAACCAACCAATAGGGGGAAGGCCTGCTAGACAATTCACCAAAATAAACATGACGCCTGCCCAGGTTCTCCCTTATCTCTTGAAGTTAAACCTTACAACCTTGAGGGAGCCGCCACAAAATCCAAATACAACTTCTCCTTTTTACCATGCCAACGCTAAATACGCTTACCATTCAGACAGCATAGGGCACGATACCAACAACTGTTGGGCCCTCAAAAACAAGATCCAAGATTTAATAGATGCCAAGGAAGTAGAGTTTGATGCACCTGAAAAACCTAATGTGATATCCGCTCCAATGCCAAAACATGGTCACAATGTCCATGCTATTGTAGAAGATCTTTATGTTGCTGTTGTTGAAGACTTAATGACTCCATTGCCAATGATCAAGATGAATCTGTTGAAAGCCGGGATTTTCCCAGGCTGTGAAAAAGATTGTTACCTTTGTTCGACCTTGCAATCCGATTGTCCGCTATTAAAGTTAGGCATCCAACGCCTGATGGATAGTCAAGAAATCCTCTTTAAGAAAACTCATGTTACTCCTGTTACTCCAATCAATGATGTTGCTATAATCACCATTTCCGACAATCTTTCCATGGTCTCCAAAAGACCTGTTAAGATTACACCTGATCCAAAGTTTGTACCTCTGAAGATAACAATGTCGGGGCCTATCCCATACAAGTCCAACAAGACAATACCGTGGAATTATGGAGGAGAGATCTTCTACCACGGTGTTAAGCCAATCTAATCAGTTAAAGAGAATTCCGATGAAGACACTCCTGACATAGGAAATATTGCAGGGACAAGTAAGATCACTCGTAGCGGAAGAATATTCTCTCCGAAGATTGCTCCTCCAAAGGCAATCATCGGACCCTCAAGTTCTCCTAAGGTTACTCTTGTGCCAGTCAAGATATCTGTGCGAAGTCCAGTTATTGAAGAAATTGTTACTCCCAAAGTTGTACCCTCTGTTGTTACTGCTGATAAAGGTAAGGGGATCCAAGAAGTGCCCGTCAGGACGAGGGCTCAGCCTTTGGTCATTCCCGAAACCACCCAAAAGGAAATGGAGGAGATTTTAAAAATAATTAAGAAGAGCGACTATGATGTCGTAGAGCAGCTGGGGCAAACCCCTTCAAAAATCTCTATGCTGGCCCTATTACTCTATTCTGAGGCTCATGCCAAAGCCTTGATCAAATTCCTAAAGACAGCGCACGTGCCTCAAGAAACTTCTGCGGATCAGTTTCAAGAGTGTGTAGCTAGCCTTACAGCCGACAATGGTCTTGGATTCTCTGATGTCGATCTAACATCTAAGGGAAGAAAGCATAATAATGTGCTGCATGTCTCGGTGGAATACGGAGGGACCACACTTGCTCACGTTCTGGTTGACACTGGGTCGTCTTTAAATGTCCTACCAAAGAAAGCATTGGACAGATTGGACTATGAAGGTTTGACTTTAAAGCCCAACAATATTATTGTAAGAGCCTTTGACGGTTCTAAGCGGATGGTCCACGGGGAGGTGGACATCCCAATTAAAGTGGGGACTGAAACTTTCCACTCCATATTTTATGTCATGGATATCCGTCCCTCCTACTATTTCTGGTTAGGAAGACCATGGATTCATCATGTTGGGGCCGTTACGTCCACTCTGCATCAGAAGCTTAAGTACCCAGTCCAAGGGAAAATTGTGACAGTTCGTGGAGAGGAGGAGTATATGATAAGCCACATGAATTCATTTCGCTATGTTGAATTAGATGGTGAATTCATCGAGACCCCCTTTCAGTACTTTGAAGAGGTTTCTCCTAAAGTTGTGGTAGCCAAGACATTGACTTCTACGCCCATCATTACCAAACTTGTGTCCCGGATGTCATCCCTTAAAGATGCGGAGGCTGTGATCAAGGAAGGAGGAAGCACAATATGGGGTCAACTGCCAGATTTTCCTTACAAGACAGATAAGTTCGGCTTGGGTTTCACTGCTGCTAGTCAGAAGGTTGTGTGTCGCTCCTGGGCTGGAGGACCGCCATTGAAAATCACTCATCATGGAGTTCATGCTTTAGAAGATAATGAATAAGAAAGCAATTTTGAAGACTGGATCTTTCCAACAATTGAAGGAGGACTGAACAACTGGGAGGCAAAAGACTTCGTTCCCATTACTTTCATCAATCAGTAATTTATCTTTTGAACATTTTCTGTTGGTCTGTAATAATTTTAAAACAATTCGTACACTTTTTGCCTTATGCCTTACCCGGGGCATATAGGTCCATTTGTAAGGGCTTGATTTTTCATCTTCATATGCCATTTTTAATGAATCATGGATGTTTTCATATATAAGCTTTTATGTTCATTTTATTTCTTTTTACATTTTATTTGTTTAAAGGTAGCTATCCCTTACACACACCCACACTCACAAAATGCAGGTACCCGTCCACTCCGGATTCCATGAGTAACAATTCTGCTATGGCCTTCGGTGACTCTGAAGATCTGGTCAATCATGCCGAGTACGAAGGTGATGAAGACTGTGAAGTTCCTGGAGAGTTGGCTAGACTTATACAACAGGAAGAAAGGGTTATTCTACCTCACGAGGAGTTGTTAGAGACTATCAACTTGGGAACGGAGGAAGACAGAAAAGAGGTTAAGGTGGGTACCAACCTAGAGCCAAGTGTCAAGGAGCGTTTAGTTCAGTTGTTGAATGAATATGTTGAGATCTTTGCCTGGTCCTATGAAGACATGCCGGGACTGGATACAGACATTGTGGTTCACCGTCTCCCTACAAGAGAAGACTGTCCACCAATCAAACAGAAAGTCCGCCAAATGAGGCCCAACATGTCCGAAAAGATCAAAGCTGAAGTGATGAAGAAGTTCAATGCTGGCTTTCTTGCTGTTACTTCCTATCCACAATGGGTTGCTAACATTGTGCCCGTGCCTAAGAGGGATGGCAAAGTCAGAATATGCGTGGATTACAGAGATTTAAACAGGGCTATCCCTAAAGATGACTTTCCACTACCGCACATTGACATCTTCGTTGATAATACAGCTCAGCATAAGGTATTTTCTTTCATGGATGGATTTTCAGGGTACTACCAGATCAAAATGGCCCCTGAAGATATGGAGAAAACTACCTTTGTTACACAATGGGGTACGTTCTGTTATAAAGTCATTCCGGTCGGACTAAAGAATGTCGGGGAAACCTATCAGCGCGCCATGGTAGCTTTGTTTCATGACATGATACATCATGAGATTGAAGTCTATGTAGACGATATGATAGCCTGTTCGCAAACAGAAGAAGAACACCTCGACCATCTGCAAAAGATGTTTGTCAGGTTAAAAGAATATAAGCTCAGACTGAACCCTAGCAAGTGCACTTTCGGAGTCAGGTCCGGTAAACTCTTGGGATTCATCGTCAACAACAAAGGCATAGAGGTCGATCCTTCCAAAGTCAAAGCCATACAAGAAATGCTTGCCCCTCGCACTGAAAAGGAGGTCAGAGGTTTCTTGGGACGCCTAAACTACATTGCAAGGTTCATCTCTCACCTAACATCTACCTGTGAACCAATCTTCAAGCTGTTGAAGAAAGATCTGGTGCTTAAATGGAATGATGACTGTCAAGTTGCTTTCGATAAAATCAAGGAGTATTTGCTGGAACCTCCTATCTTGATGCCACCCATCGAAGGAATACCTTTAATCATGTATCTGACTGTCCTGGAGAATTCAATGGGGTGCGTGTTGAGCCAACATGACGAGTCTGGCCGGAAAGACCATCCATTTATTACCTTAGCAAAAAGTTTACCGACTGTGAGACTCGCTACTCACTGCTCGAGAAAACTTGCTACGCTTTAGTATGGTCTGCTCGCCGGCTAAGGCATTATATGTTGACTCATACCACTTTGTTGATCTCTAATATGGATTCGATCAAGTACATCTTCGAGAAGCCTGCTTTATCCGGAAGAATCGCTAGATGGTAGATAATCCTCACCGAATATGATATACAATACACAACCCAAAAAGCTATAAAGGGAAGTGTGCTAGCCGATCATCTGGCCCATCAAGCCGTCGAAGATTACCAATCTATGAGGTTCGACTTCCCCGACGAGGATAACATGACTTTGAGCAATGTTGAAGAAAACAGACCGTATGACGGACCTGAACAAGGATCCCGATGGACTCTATACTTTGATGGTGCCTCCAACGCACTTGGAAACGGTATCGGCGCAGTACTTATTTCTCCAGAAGGTTTCCATACACCTTTCACTGCTAGACTCTGCTTCAGCTGCACCAACAACATGGCCGAATATGAAGCTTGTATCCTTGGTCTCAAGGCCGATATTGACTTGGGAATCAAATCTTTGATTATATTTGGGGACTCAACTTTGGTTATCAGTCAAATCAAAGGAGAGTGGGATACTAAACATCCAAACCTCATCCCTTACAAAGAACATGTCCTGACATTGTTACCACACTTAGAGCAGATTACCTTCGAGCACTTCCCGCGAGAAGAGAATCAGCTAGCAGATGCGCTAGCTATAATGTGATCCATGTTTAAACTTAACTGGGATAATGAGACACCTCAAATCACCATTGAACGAATGGACAAACCTGCACATTGTCACGAGATTAATACCGAAGAAGTGGTGGACCGACCGTGGTTTCATGACGTCAAAAGGTATCTCGAAGCACAAGAATACCCTGAAGGAGCTTCAGTCAACGACAAAAAGTTCTTAAGGAGGTTCGCTGCCAAGTTCTTTCTAAGCAATGTTATCTTATACAAGCGCAATCTTGATTGTGTCCTACTCCGTTGTGTGGACAAGGTTGAAGCTGAGCAGATCATGGCTGAACTACATAATGGCACCTTCGGCACCCACTAAAGCGGTCATACGATGGCTAAGAAGATTTTACGGGCAGGCTATTACTGGTCTACCATGGAAGCGAATTGTCATCAACATTCCCGTACTTGTCACAAATGCCAAATCTATGTGGACAAGGTACATATTCCTCCAGTGCCTCTCAATGTCTTAACGGCTCCTTGGCCATTCGCAATGTGGGGAATCAACATGATTGGAGAGATCAAGCCTACGGCATCCAATGGACACCGTTTCATCCTGGTGGCCATTGATTACTTTACCAAGTGGGTCGAAGCAGCGTCCTTCGCATCCGTTACAAAGAATGTTGTTGCCCGCTTCATCAAGCAGAATCTCATATGCCGATATGGTATCCCCGACATGATCATCACTGACAACGGTACAAATTTAAACAATACTATGATCATCGTTTTGTATGAGCGGTTCAAGATTCAACATCACAATTCATCTCCCTATCGGCCTAAGATGAACCGTGCTGTCGAAGCTGCAAACAAAAATATCAAGAAGATCATTCAAAAGATGACATTCACCTATAAGGACTGGCATGAGATGTTACTGTTTGCTCTGCACGGGTACCGTACCACAGCACGCACTTCAACTGGGGCAACAACCTTTTCTTTGGTATACAGCATGGAGGCTATTTTACCTATCGAGGTTCAGATTCCCTCCTTGAGAATCATGGAAGATGCTGGTTTGAGTGAAGACGATTGGATTCAAACCCGACTTGATACACTTAACTTGATTGACGAAAAGCGACTTACTGTTGTTTGTCATGGTCAGGCGTATCAAAAACGTATGATCAAGGCCTTCAACAAGAAAGTCAAGAGACAGGTATATCAAGTCGGGGATCTTGTAATCAAGCGAATCATCTTGCCGCAAAGTGATCCCAGGGGCAAATGGACTCCTACTTACGAAGGACCATTTGTGATCAAGAACATCTTTTCTTGTGGGGATATGATTCTAACCACCATGGACGGTGACGATCTGCCGCACCCTGCGAACGCAGACATAGTCAAAAGATACTATGCATAAACGACCCGACAAGTTGAAAACCCGAAAGGGAGACTTGGGAAAAAATGGGCATCCCGGTGAATCGAAAACCCGAAAGGGAGGTTCAGGCAAAAATTAGGGATAAATAAAAAAATCTGTACATCCGGCAAGTTGAAAACCCGAAAGGGCGACTTGGGCAAAAAAGGGTTTCCCGGTGGATCGAAAACCCAAAAGGGAGATCCAGGTAAAAGTTAGGGAATTAAAGCGTATGACTATGTCTCGTCAGATCACTTTAAGGAAAATCTCTTCACGGACAAGCTCCAGGTTTCCGATCAATCCAATCATCTGCGGACGAAGCAACGAATGGACAAGATACTCAGAGTTACGAATGTGACACCCCAAATAATCCGATTATTAAATAATTAGAATTTTTAATTATTAATTTAATTGGAAATTTAATTATTGGTATTTTTGGATTATTGGAATTAATTTAATTAATTAAAGGAAAGAAGTATTGGTGGTGTGAAGAGTGATTAGAGGGTGTGAGGGGTAAAATACTCTACTCTTACTAATTACTAATTTAATTATTTTATTGGAATAATAAAAGGAGTATTAAAAGGAAAAAGAAGAGAAAGAGAGTTATTTTGGAATATTCATCATACGTGCATTTGAGAAGAGGAAAAAGAAGGAGAAAACCGGAAGCGTCAGAATTTGAAGAACCCACAAGGTAAGGGGTGATTTTGATTAGTTAATTCGTATTATCGGTTTGGATATTCAATAGTATGGATCATAGTATGTTAGGGAATCCCGGTTTGGAATTCTAGGGTTCCGTAGAATTGTCCCTATTGCGTCGAATTGTAGGTTGAAAACCATTATGGTGTCAGATGATAAAAAGGAATGATGAAATAATGTTGTTTGATGTTATAATGGTGCAAAATGGATGTGTTTTGGTGTTTCTCATGTTGCAATTCGTATGGGTATGTTTGGAATTGGTTTAGAATGAATAAATGCTGTCAAAAGTGCAGAATTTGACTCTGCAGGTCATGGGAACCGGTTCCCAGTGGGGAGGAACCGGGTTCCACTGTGTGAATTTATAAAAACTGGCAAAAATGCACGTAGGAACCGGTTCCTGTATAGGTAGGAACCGGGTTCCCATACATTTTTCCAGAAGCGTGATTTTTGAACTTCACAGGAACCGGTTCCTGCATATGTAGGAACCGGGTTCTGCTGTAACTTTTTGAAAAATATTAAACTTTGAAAATTCATAACTTTCAAACCGTAAGTCTGTTTTGAGTGCCGTTTTGGACGTTATTTCTTAAATTTAATGCTCTATTTTATAAAATGAAAAGATTTCCTAAAACCTGAAATTATTTTTAAAATGAGTCAAATCCCGGAATAAGTGATTATTGGCTAACGCATATGGGTGTGTATGTAGCAGTGAACCTGTGATGGATGGATGTATTAGTATTGTGTGAATGAAAGGAATGTTTATGTTGCTAATGATGGTGTGCATGATCGTTGAGATATCATGTTTTTGGTTTTGGTTCAGTTATGATAAATTGATGTATTTCATAGACTGATTTGATGTTGCATGCTAGTGATGTGCGTGCATATGCATTGTTTTGGTGAAGTTAATTCCCATTGTGTGGAATTTGACTTGTATTGCCATTAACCGATACCCGGGTGATGATGGGTGGTTAGGCTGGATTCGTGTCCGGGTGTTTATGGAAGAATCGATGGTTGTTGTATCCGGTTGATGATGGATCAGTGTTGGGTGACTTGGTCACGTGTTGGTACCACATGCATTGTGTCTGCATTTGTGTTTGCATGGAATTGTAACATGTTAGGATGTCTTCCAGTGTTACAATTCTTTGGTTGATTATTGATTTGTGCATAATGACTTGTATGATTGGAACTACGTGTTGAATCTGAATTTATGCTAAAATGGGTGAAATAATATGCTTGTGATATAATGTTGATTGAGAAGCTTATAATGCATGTTAATTATGAGAAATCTCACCCTTACTTTAACAATTTTAGATTAAAGTTAGCAGCTCAGGAGTTGGTGAGGATGGCTCTAGAGCTATGTTACTTTAAGTCCGCGTGTCAGTGTCGTGCTCTGATAGGTTGTAACACCGGGGAACGTTTAGTTGAGGAATTAGTTATTATTCAATTGTTTCTTTGAATTTCATTGGGAATAATTATGTTTTGGTTTATTCCGTTTTGGTTATGGTATTTTTCCGCTGTGTGAGACATGGTCTTAATTTGATTGAATTATTTGAATAATGACCCTCAGTGTAGCATGACTACTGTTTTATTGGAAGTTTTATTTATTTCATAATTGTGACATCCCTTGTTCCGTGTTAACTCTGATGGAATATGTCTTTAATCATTGATATAATTAATATTATTCGGGGTATTTTAGAAGGGGTGTTACAATAGTGGTATTAGAGCATAGTCGGTCTTGTCTTGTGTCGTTATCCCTTTTGTATGCGACTAGTGTAAGATGACACTGTCGATACTTGTGTGTTGATGAGGTTGTTTTGTAATGTTACAAGAACAATGGCTGGAAGAGGTAACGGAAGAAACGACGATGCTATTGCTGAAGCATTGGGAATGTTGGCTGGAGTACTCGGAGGGAACCAGCAGGGAGCTGTGATTGGTGCTGACCGACAATTGGGGAATTTTCAGAGGAATAATCCCCCGTTGTTCAAGGGTGCACATGATCCCGAAGGTGCTCAGAAGTGGTTGAAGGAGATCGAGAGGATCTTCAGAGTAATTGACTGTGCTGAAGGGCTGAAGGTGAGATACGAAACTCACATGTTAGCAGAGGAAGCTGATGACTGGTGGGTTGCTACCAGAACTGAAATGGAAGAAGATGGTATTGCGTTGACTTGGGTTGTGTTCAGGAGGGCTTTTCTAAGGAGGTACTTTCCTGAGGACATCAGAGGCAAGAAGGAGATTGAGTTTCTGGAACTCAAGCAGGGTAACAAGACTGTCAGTGAGTATGCTTCGAAGTTTACTGAGTTAGCGAAGTATTATGCTCATTATACTAACGATGCAGATGGAGAATTTTCCAAATGTATCAAGTTTGAGAATGGTCTTCGTGATGAGATTAAGCAGGGTATTCGGTATCAGCGTATCCGAAGATTTCCTGATCTGGTTGACTGTAGTAGGATTTTAGAGGAGGATCTTGCTAGCACTAAGTCGAATGCTCGAGGGTATGTTGATAGGAAGGGTAAGCAACAGATAGATTGTGGTAAGCCTTATGATAGAAGTAATCAGAGACCCGGTGGTTGGAAGAAGTTTGGTGGAGGAGATTCTAGTTCTTCCATTAAGTGCTACAAGTGTGGTGAGACAGGACATCGTATGGTGGATTGAAAAAGTAATGATAAGAAGTGTTTCAAGTGTGGGAAACTCGGCCATGTGGCTAATGATTGCAGAGTAAGAGTGGTGACTTGTTACAACTATGGTGAAGAAGGTCATACTCGTCCTCAGTGTACAAAACCCAAGAAGGAGCAAGCTGGTGGTAAAGTGTTTGCATTGTCTGGGTCAGAGACTAAGCCAGATGATTGGCTGATTAAAGGTACATGTTTTATTAATGATATACCTTTGATTGCGATTATTGATACTGGAGCTACGCATTCTTTTATTGCTTTAGATTGTGCTAAAAGATTGAATTTGGAAATTTCTAATATGGATGGAAGTATGGTTATTGATACTCCTGTGTCGGGTTCAGTGACTACTTCGTATGTTTGTAGGAATTGTCCTATTGTGATTTTTGGTAGGGGTTTCGGTATGGATTTAGTGTGCCTACCGTTAGAACAACTTGATATCATCCTTGGAATGAACTGGTTGGAATTCAACCAGGTTCATATCAACTGTTTTGCGAAGACGGTTATTTTTCCTGAAGAGGTTGGTGTCGAAGATGTGACTATGTCGGTTAAACAGATGAACCTAGCTGTGAAAGATGGTGCTGTGGTATTTATGTTGTATTCTGCAATAGAAGCGGAGGGAAAAGCAAAGAGTGATGGATTGCCAGTGGTGAATGAATTTCCAGAGGTGTTTCCGGAAGACGTTAGTGAATTGCCACCTGAGAGGGAGGTAGAATTTACTATAGATTTGATTCCTGGAACTAGTCCGGTGTCAATGGCGCCTTACCGTATGTCGGCATCTGAATTAGTGGAGTTAAAGAAACAGTTGGAGGAGTTACTTGAGAAGAAGTTTATTCGTCCGAGTGTTTCGCCGTGGGGTGCTTCGGTGTTGTTGGTTAAGAAGAAAGAAGGTTCAATGAGATTATGTGTTGATTATAGACAGCTGAATAAAGTTACAATCAAGAATCGGTATCCTTTGTCGAGGATCGATGATTTGATGGATCAACTAGTTGGAGCTTGTGTATTTAGTAATATTGATCTGAGATCTGGATATCATCAGATTCGTGTGAAGTCGGAAGATATTCAGAAAACTGCATTTAGAACGAGGTATGGACATTACGAGTATTCTATTATGTCGTTTGGAGTAACTAATGCACCTGGTGTTTTCATGGAGTATATGAACAGGATATTCCATCCGTATCTTGATAAGTTTGTGGTGGTGTTCATTGATGATATTCTAATTTATTCTAAGAGCGATGAAGAGCATGCAGAACATCTCAGAGTTGTGTTGGAATTGTTGAATAAGAAGAAGCTTTATGCGAAGTTGTCCAAGTGTGAATTCTGGTTAAGTGAAGTAAGTTTTCTTGGCCATGTAATTTCCAAGAACGGAATTGATGTGGATCCTACGAAGGTAGAAGTAGTATCTCAGTGAGAAGCGCCGAAGAATGCTTCTGAGATCCGTAGTTTTCTGGGTCTTGCAGGTTATTACAGGAAGTTTATAGAAGGATTTTCCAAATTAGCGTTACCGTTGACTAAGTTGACCAGGAAGGGTCAGATGTTTGTTTGGGATGTTGAATGTGAGAAAGGATTTCAAGAGCTGAAGAGGAGGTTGACAAGTGCTCCGATCTTGATTTTGCCAAATCCGACTAAGTCTTTTATTGTGTATTGTGACGCATCATTAATGGGATTAAGTGGTGTGTTGATGCAAGATAAGAAGGTGGTGGCTTATGCTTCGAGACAATTGAAAGTACATGAAAGGAATTATCCGACTCATGATTTGGAGTTGGCAGCTGTTGTGTTTGTTTTGAAGTTGTGGAGGCATTATTTATATGGTTCTCAATTTGAGGTGTTCAGTGATCACAAAAGTCTGAGGTATCTCTTTGATCAGAAAGAGTTGAATATGAGGCAGAGGAGATGGTTAGAATTTATAAAGGATTATGATTTCGGTTTGAATTACCATCCTGGTAAGGCAAACGTTGTCGCGGATGCCTTGAGTAGGAAGTCCTTGCATATGTCAATGTTAATGGTCCGTGAGTTAGATTTGGTTGAGCAGTTCAGAGATTTAAGTTTGGTATGTGAAACTACTCCGAATAGTGTGAAATTGGGTATGTTGAAACTGACTAGTGGTATTCTGGAAGAAATTCGGAATGGACAGAAGTCCGATGTTGGGTTAGTTGATAAATTGACATTGATCAACCAAGGTCAAGGAGGCGAGTTCCGGATTGATGAGAATGGTGTTATGAGATTTGGTAATAGGGTGTGTGTTCCGGATGTTGCAGAGATTAGGAAGAGTATTTTGGAAGAAGGACATCGTAGTGGATTGAGTATTCATCCTGGTGCTACTAAAATGTACCATGATTTGAAGAAGTTGTTTTGGTGGCCGGGAATGAAAAAGGAAATTGCTGAGTTTGTGTATGCTTGTTTGGTTTGTCAGAAGTCGAAGATTGAGCATCAGAAACCGTCAGGATTGATGGAACCGTTGTTTGTTCCGGAATGGAAATGGGATGGAATCTCTATGGATTTTGTGTCTGGTTTGCCAAGGACATCGAAGAATTGTGATTCTATCTGGGTTATTGTTGATCGGTTGACGAAATCTGCTCACTTTATTCCGATAAGAATGGATTATCCGATGGAAAGGTTGGCAGAATTGTATGTTGAGAAGATTGTGAGTTTGCACGGTATTCCTTCTAGTATTGTGTCGGATCGAGATCCGAGGTTTACATCTAAATTCTGGACGGGATTGCAAGAAGCTTTGGGTACTAAGTTGCATTTGAGTTCCGCTTATCATCCACAGACAGATGGTCAGACGGAGAGAATGATTCAGTCGTTGGAAGATTTGTTAAGAGCTTGTGTGTTAGAGAAAGCTGGAGCTTGGGATAGTTATCTACCATTGATTGAGTTTACCTACAACAATAGTTTTCATTCGAGCATTGGTATGGCTCCATTTGAGGCATTGTATGGTAGGAGGTGTCGGACACCGTTGTGTTGGTATGAATCTGGAGAGAGTGTTGTGATTGGACCGGAAATTGTCCAACAGACTTCGGAAAAGATTAAGATGATTCAGGAGAAGATGAGGACTTCTCAGAGTCGTCAGAAAAGTTATCACGATAAGAGGAGGAAAGATCTTGAGTTTAGCAAAGGAGAACATGTTTTTATGCGAGTTACTCCGATGACTGGTATTGGTCGAGCTTTGAAGTCAAAGAAGTTGACTCCACGTTTTATTGGTCCATTTCAGATTACCAAGAGAGTTGGGAAAGTTGCTTATCAGATTGCTTTGCCGCCGTCACTTGCAAATTTGCATGATGTTTTTCATGTATCTCAGCTAAGGAAGTACATTGCTGATCCGTCTCATGAGATTCGGGTAGACGATATACAGGTACGAGAGAATTTGACTGTGGAAGCGGGTACCTGCGAGAATTGAGGATCGGAAGTTGAAAAAGTTGCGAGGCAAGGAGATCGCGTTGGTAAGAGTGGCTTGGGGAGGACCAGCAGATGGAAATGTCACTTGGGAGCTGGAGAGTCAGATGAAGGACTCGTATCCCGAACTGTCCGTCTAAGGTATGTTTTCGAGGACGAAAACTCTTTTAGTTGGGGAGAGTTGTGACACCCCAAATAATCCGATTATTAAATAATTAGAATTTTTAATTATTAATTTAATTGGAAATTTAATTATTGGTATTTTTGGATTATTGGAATTAATTTAATTAATTAAAGGAAAGAAGTATTGGTGGTGTGAAGAGTGATTAGAGGGTGTGAGGGGTAAAATACTCTACTCTTACTAATTACTAATTTAATTATTTTATTGGAATAATAAAAGGAGTATTAAAAGGAAAAAGAAGAGAAAACGAGTTATTTTGGAATATTCATCATACGTGCATTTGAGAAGAGGAAAAAGAAGGAGAAAACCGGAAGCGTCAGAATTCAAAGAACCCACAAGGTAAGGGGTGATTTCGATTAGTTAATTTGTATTATCGGTTTAGATATTCAATAGTATGGATCATAGTATGTTAGGGAATCCCGGTTTGGAATTCTAGGGTTCCGTAGAATTGTCCCTATTGCGTCGAATTGTAGGTTGAAAACCATTAGGGTGTCAGATGATAAAAAGGAATGATGAAATAATGTTGTTTGATGTTATAATGGTGCAAAATGGATGTGTTTTGGTGTTTCTCATGTTGCAATTCATATGGGTATGTTTGGAATTGGTTTAGAATGAATAAATGCTGTCAAAAGTGCAGAATTTGACTCTGCAGGTCGTGGGAACCGGTTCCCAGTGGGGAGGAATCGGGTTCCACTGTGTGAATTTATAAAAACTGGCAAAAATGCACGTAGGAACCGGTTCCTGTATAGGTAGGAACTGGGTTCCCATACATTTTTCCAGAAGCGTGATTTTTGAACTTCGCAGGAACCGGTTCCTGCATATGTAGGAACCGGGTTCTGCTGTAACTTTTTGAAAAATATTAAACTTTGAAAATTCATAACTTTCAAACCGTAAGTCCGTTTTGAGTGCTGTTTTGGAAGTTATTTCTTAAATTTAATGCTCTATTTTATAAAATGAAAAGATTTCCTAAAACCTGAAATTATTTTGAAAATGAGTCAAATCCCGGAATAAGTGATTATTGGCTAACGCACATGGGTGTGTATGTAGCAGTGAACCTGTGATGGATGGATGTATTAGTATTGTGTGAATGAAAGGCATTTTTATGTTGCTAATGATGGTGTGCATGATCGTTGAGATATCATGTTTTGGTTTTGGTTCAGTTATGATAAATTGATGTATTTCATAGACTGATTTGATGTTGCATGCTAGTGATGTGCGTGCATATGCATTGTTTTGGTGAAGTTAATTCCCATTGTGTGGAATTTGACTTGTATTGCCGTTAACCGATACCCGGGTGATGATGGGTGGTTAGGCTGGATTCGTGTCCGGGTGTTTATGGACGAATCGATGGTTGCTGTATCCGGTTGATGATGGATCAGTGTTGGGTGACTTGGTCACGTGTTGGTACCACATGCATTGTGTCTGCATTTGTGTTTGCATGGAATTGTAACATGTTAGGATGTCTTCCAGTATTAAAATTCTTTGGTTGATTATTGATTTGTGCATAATGACTTGTATGATTGGAACTGCGTGTTGAATCTGAATTTATGCTAAAATGGGTGAAATAATATGCTTGTGATATAATGTTGATTGAGAAGCTTATAATGCATGTTAATTATGAGAAATCTAACCCTTACTTTAACAATTTTAGATTAAAGTTAGCAGCTCAGGAGTTGGTGAGGATGGCTCTAGAGCTATGTTACTTTAAGTCTGCGTGTCAGTGTCGTGCTCTGATAGGTTGTAACACTGGGGAATGTTTAGTTGAGGAATTAGTTATTATTCAATTGTTTCTTTGAATGTCATTGGGAATAATTATGTTTTGGTTTATTCCGTTTTGGTTATGGTATTTTTCCGCTGTGTGAGACATGGTCTTAATTTGATTGAATTATTTGAATAATGACCCTCAGTGTAGCATGACTACTGTTTTATTGGAAGTTTTATTTATTTCATAATTGTGACATCCCTTGTTCCGTGTTAACTCTGATGGAATATGTCTTTAATCATTGATATAATTAATGTTATTCGGGGTATTTTAGAAGGGGTGTTACAACGAAGGCCTATAGGAGAATGGGAACCCCATGAATTATTACACATAGCCATCTTTCTTTGTATAAATTTTTTCTCAATTTTATGACAATATTCTCTTACTAGGATGTATGTCTCCTTTGTACAAAATACTTACACAAAGTTAATACAAAGATACTTCAAAGTGCAGAAAATTGTTTGCCTTTCCTTTCTTTTTTATACTTGTGTTTTATTTGAAAACGTCCAATGATTTATTAAATGAGCATATGCATTTGAATATAATCACTGCTTACTAAATAAAACTAAATGAGAAAGAATAGTTACTGATAGGATGAAAGTATAGGAAGATGTCTTTAGGCTATTCCAGGAGGAGTCCCCTGCAGCATATCATCCATATCCCCAACGGAGTTAAGTCAAAAATCCCCATCAGGGTTGAGTTTTCAAACTCCCAATCCCCAGCGGAGCAAAACTTTAAACTTTAAACCCTCCGAGAAGATGAAATTTTCTTCCCAAACGAAGCCAAACCTTAAGCCTTTGAACACCAGTGGAGACCATCCAGTTTCCTCCATTGTCCCTGAAGAGTCTCTTTAAAACCAGATAATTCCCCAGAGAGTTATTCTTCCCCAGTGAAGTCGCCACGATCAAATTGGCACGTCATTAATATCCCCAGCGGAAAGGAAACTTTTATCTACCAATCCCCAGCGGAAACCATTCAGTTTTCCCCTGATACCCACAATGGAACGAAGATTCTCATTCTTGAAGTCCCCAGTAGATTGGCCTACAACCCAAACTCTTGATCTCCCCCGGCAGTATGGCTTCTCCCCACAGAGGTTGTCAAAGATTTTGAATCTCCAGCAGTGGTCATGGATTTATTTTCCCCGATAGCAGTCAATGATTTTATTATCTCCAGCTATCCAGGATTTATTTTCCTCAGCAAAACAGCTAATCAGCTTACATGCACATACATTACATTCATAAATCATGAACATTGATAAAACACATATATTGCATCATACATTTCATGCAACATAGCATTTGTGTTTCAGTTGACCTTTTACCCTTTTCAGGATAAAATTAACAGCTACCTAAAATAGATATTCAAAGCTCAGAAAACGGCTTAGAGAGGCTCCAGACACGGATGCTCTCATGTTTGCTTATTCAAATCAAGGGGCAGATTCATGTTCCAGTTATGAAACCTGGATTTGACCAGATTTTATCTTGACTATACTGAAGACCGGAGATCGATCGGAAAATAGTAGAATCCCCTGCAAGTTCTTCTGAAACCTGGATGTTGACCAGATAAGAAGTGAAGTATCGTGAAGCCTGGATGTTGACCAGATAGCAATACAAGACTGTGAAGCCTGGATGTTGACCAGATAACAGTAAGGTATACTGTGAAGCTTGGGCGTTGACCAAATAATAGTTTACTTGGCCAATTACTTTGAACCCCAGATTCAACCAGATATTAGTAGGCCCAAAATCAAAGGGAAAACCGGAGGCGACCGGATAACCATTTGATTTCCCTCTAAAGCCTGGATGTTGACCAGATAGGAAGTAAAGACTGTGAAGCCTAGGTGTTGACCAAATAGTAGTTCAGTGTCATCTCTTAAACCAAGAGATGACTCCCCGGTAGAATAACAGACGACTGAAGCTCTATTTCTACCACGACAGAAACCAGCATTCCCCGGGCATAGTCATCCTCAACAACAGGTATACGGGCTATCGCAAAGGAATCTCTTATGCGATCACTTTCTTGGATGGCATCTTTAATCCCATCTCCGGCGAGATTCAATCACATCTCCAAATGGCATCTTTAAGCCCATTCCCTCAACTACTCTGACGAGTGCAAATTTACGGGCACTCTAGTGTCCAATCTTCTTTTACCTTCGAGTCACGAAAGGCGAACTCTCCAATCTAACTCTTCAAGTTCAAGAAGATTGAATAGGGGCAGCTGTTGTACCCTAAAATTTTCCCTCTCATTTTATCAATATTTCTCATCACAAGACTCTTTGAATTCCAGACAGGATTAGGGTTTGCTCTGCTCAAGACATCTCCTTGCACTGATGACCTAAATTAGGGTTTGAGTTTTCACAAGGAATTTTGGAATTCTAATTCTCAATGTGACTTTCATGCTTCATGTTGGACTTATAAGATTGTTCATACCAAGTTTCAGGCCTTGAATCAAACTTTTGCCCAGTCAATTGGACAGTTGACCTAGAAATCAGCTGTATTGGGGAAAAAGTCAACTATGGCCAATTTACAGTCAAACCTCATAAATTTTGATCCACATCAACATTCTAGGCTCCTATGAAAAATTTGATCAAGTTTGGACCACAACTCCTCAAGAAATTTGATCAGATCATCAAAAGGGCAAAATGGTCATTTTTAGGGTTTTGACTACACAAGGGCAATTTCTGATTTTTCACCTAGCCAATGGCAAATTGGTTTCAAGCATGGATTCAAGTACTCAATGGCATCATCTTGACCTATTCACAAGGTTCAAAAAATCTCAAATGCATTGGATTGACAGCTGAATTTTTCAGTCAACTGATCAAAATTTGACTGTACACTGAAAAGTCAAACTTTGACTTTTTGGTCAAAATCAAGTTCCAAGGGTCATTTTTCATCAAGATGTGTCAAAACATGAAACTTGTTCATCAAGAAACCTAATTTTGCAAATTAGGGTTTAAAATTGAAAGATTTCATAACTTAGAATTTTTCTAAGTTATGAAATTTCCTTATTTTTTCCCAACTTTGCCCAACATTTTCACCATGATGCAATTGGATTCAAACAAAACATCCAACATGAAAGTTGTATTCCTCCACAAATTCTACAACTTTGATTCACAAAGTTTTCTCAAAAGAAGCTTGGATCTGAAGTTATGATTTTTGGAATAAGGGTCCATGAAACTTTTAACTTAGTGAAATTTTGCCCTAGTTTAGGCAGGATTTTGACCTATCTTCATAACCATTTTTCACATAGTTCCACTTGGAATCTCAAATTTCATTTCAAAGATGGATTTTAGAGAATATGTTACAAGCTTTCCAAAATGTCCAAGAACTCTCCAAAATCATGTGTGGTTAGGGAGAATTGAAGGCTTGAA
This sequence comes from Vicia faba, assembly GCA_948472305.1. NCBI lineage: Eukaryota > Viridiplantae > Streptophyta > Magnoliopsida > Fabales > Fabaceae > Vicia > Vicia faba. The sequence goes on along the minus strand of OX451741.1, from coordinate 1,361,863,963 downwards.
GTTGGCAAAAACTCACTTTTGATCCATGGCATTTTCTTAGTGATACAAGTTGTAAACTCTAATCAGCCTTGTTTGTACTTGATTACAGGTCCCAAAACCCTTTCATACTCAATAATTAAATGCAAATCCATTGGTTTGAAGCTTTGTTCTGGTCATTAGAGGATTATACAAGAGATTAATCCAAAAATAGCAAAAAGGCAACATTGCCATTTTTGTCAAATTTGCTTTATGTCAAATTGCATTCTTGAGCCTTGAGCAAAATCTTGTACAGCAAACAATATCCATAAACTGAGGGGGCCAAGATCATAGAGTGCAAGCTGATAGATAGCCTGTACAGGCCTGTCTTGCATCATTTCTTACTTTTGCTTCAAATACAAGGAAACTTGCAAAAGGGCAACAAGTTGCATATCTGATATAACAAACCCTTCCAAAACACAATATCACCTCCCTCTTGCAAAACAGGGCAGCTTCTGCACTTTGAGTTCTATCTCACAAGTTGCTCGTGCGTTTTGCCCCAAAATTGTTCCAATACATTCCATATAACCTATCCAAGCTATCCCAACCCTTAGACACTGACTGTAACTCCATTTGCAAGCTTCACCATTTCTGTTTTCAGCTTTTGCAGGTTGAGTTCTACAAGCTTGTTCAAGCACATTCAAAGCAAACTAGGCATTAGGGAAGGTCAGAGGAAGTTCAAGAAAGCTCTCAAACATCTCAGGCCTCATTGAAAAGCTCCACATTGCCATACACGAGTTCAACTGAAACAGGTTTTTGTAAACTTCCTATGTCTCTATTTTGGAATCATTAGGCTTAGGTTTGTGAATAAAAAATGTATTACTCATAGCCATGAAGCTGTACATATGCTCAGTTTTCGTTTAAGTTAAACGTGTTAAGAGAATTTGATTCATGAACATCCTGAAAAAGTTAGGTTAAAAATTAGGGCCAGAGAAATTCTCTCTGGTCTTTGAGAGTTAGATTAAGTTTCTTATATGGTTGAAATCGTCTTGAAAAATACTACAACTTTGATGTTATGAGTTTTTGCATTAGAGCACGTATGCAGGTTTTCCATGTTTGAGTCAGGCGCGCGCGTTTTTGGTTGACAAAGGTTGAAGATGAAGTTTAGTGGGCTGGGCTTGTTTCTGGCATTGCTTTTGACACCCCCTCTTTACTGATTGCACCCCCCTGGCCCATTTTCTTTATATTTTTGTATTTTTCTATTTATTTTTCATTTCTGATTTAATTTTATATTTTCTAAACATAAAAAATACCCAAAATATTTTTAGAAATTTTCACATTTTATCTTTATATTTTATTTTATTTTTCTAACATGAAAATAATTATTAATTAGTATATACTTTTATTTTCTTTAATAAAAAACAAACAAATATTTTAGAGATATTATATTTTTTTATTTTATTATTTATACATATAAAAATAATATTTTTCCACATATTATTTATTTCATAAATAACTTTGTATACATTTATGTTTATTTTCTTGTACATAAAATAAATAATATAGTATATATTATCTTAAAACAAAAACTAGGGTTTCCACCCTTATTAAAAATAATATTTTTCTAATATATTTTCATTTTTTTCATTTTTGTACATATTTCATTTATTTTTATTTTATTGTATATAATTAATATATATATATATATATATATATATATATATATATATATATATATATATATATATATATATATATATATATATATATATATATATATATATATATATATATATATATATATATATATATATATATATATATATATATATATATATATATATATATATATATATATATATATATATATATATATATATATATATATATATATATATATATATATATATATATATATATATATATATATATATATATATATACTTTCTTAAAAGAAAACTAGGGTTTCCACCCTTAATAAAAATAATAACTTTTTATTTATTTTTAATACATTAAATATTTTATTTTTACATACACAAAAATAAACAAAAAAAACATTTTTGCATATTCATAATATATTGCATATTTATTCAATTTGAATGTAATAGTAAATATCAGGGTTTTAATTTCTTGCAAAATAATCCCCATTCAAAAATTGTATCCCCCTCCCCATATCAATGTTGTAATAGCTTAGTTTTATTTTGCGCACTTTATGCTTTAAAATATGTCATGTTAGAGATTAGGGTTTGTATGCAAAAATCTAAAATCAAACAAATAGCTTGACTTATACAAAGACAAAGAAGCATGAAAATTGACAACACAATGCACACATACACCCCTAGGGTTTCATCAATGGTCATGTTATGCATGTTGAGTACTTTGGCAAAACAAAAACAAAACAAAAGATCATAGCCCCTCGATGATGCTATCTTGGTTGCCTATACAAAAATGATCTAGTCCCTTAATAATTTGCTAAAGATACTTAGCACAATTGCTATCATGGTCAATACGATGACCCGCGCCTGTCCCGTTTAACATCCTAATACAAGGTTGTTTACCAAATGCAATGGTAAAACAACACTGTCAAAAGGGTTAAAAATGTGTAGGAAAGATCTTTGAGTAAAATAGGGTAGACAAATCTTAGTTACTTGATCAAAACTTGCAAAAAACATCCTTGCTATTTTCAAACACACCTCACAACACAATTTCAAAACATTTCCAAAACAAACTTTCAAAAAATCAAACATTGAAAAGACAATACACCTTTGTATATATTCAAACAAGAATCATTACAAAGGTTGCCACAACGATGGCCTCTTTTCAAAACATTTTCAAAACCACACACAAAGCACCATTTCAAACAATTGAAAAGAAAAAGCAAGTGATCTAAACAAGTAACTAAGAGCCCATGGATAACCATGGATGAAAAGGGTACTTGCACCTTCCCTTTTCATAATCTACCCCCCAAACCCAAGAAAACATCTCAAGGTCTTTCATGTGCTTTTTGACCTTTCCTTTGGATAAAATAAAAAGTCGATGGCGACTCTTGCTAAACCGAAACATTTGCGAACACAAACGCAAAACCTCAAGTCAGTTCTCCCACCGTATCACAGTGGTCCAGGAAAAAGTTAGGGATTTGAAGCATATCACTATGTCCTATTGGATCACCTTGCGACCAGACTTTAGTATCAAATATCAAGCTAAAATGGTATCGGTCAATCCAGTCAGCTTCAGACAAGTAGCAAAGTGATGAGACGCTCAAGGACATAAGGGCAATAGCAGAATCGAAACTAAATGGGATTATTACACATATTTGTTTTCTCTCTGTACACTATTTTGTGAAGCTTTAACTTCTTACAGCGGCGTTCTCCTACTAGAACGTCAGCCTCTTTGTATAAAATGCCTGTTATAGGCAAACTTCAGAAATCAATACAAATCATTTCTTTGAAAGTACAAGACTGTTTGTTTTTCTTTTTCTGTTTTGTTTTGCAAAAATGTCCAATGACTTATTCTTGACATATGCATTTGAATATGATTACTATTCACAAATACTTGCATAAGAAACAGAAAGACATTTTCTAATGACTTTAAGGAAGGGGGCAAAGTCTAAAAAACCAATTTGCAGTCCCGACAGTTACTCTTTCCAGCCTAGTAAAGGGGCAGGGACAGTTTGAAACAAAGTCGCCAATACATACAACCCTGTGATGTCTATGTTCCCCACAGAGCATAATCAACCAGAATTTTGATCTCCTTCATCCCCAAGCAGGAATTATCTCCTCCAACAAACTTCCTCCAGCAGAGAGCTGAAATCTGTGTTCCCCGACCGAGCTTTATAACCTTAAATAGTTTATAAAACCTCCTCCCGGGTAGAGTTTATTTCTCAAACTACGGAAACTCATTCCCCAACAGAATTTATTTCTCTACATCGACAGAATCTTCCAACAAGCATCTCTCTCAACAGAGTTATTCTCAAGCAGAATCAATTCTCAAGCAGAATCAATCCCCAGCAGAATATCCTCAAACAGAAAGAGGAAATCCCTGGCAAATCATCTCCATTCACCATTCCCAGCGGAAATGAAGGATTCAGCTTCACAATACTCTCCAGCAGTAATTCGGGATTTATTTTCCCAGACTAACATATCGCAATAACATCCCATATTCACGCATCATGGCATGCACATACACATCGCATACAGCATAATCTCATGTATTTTGAGAACATTATCACACAATGCATATCATACATCATAACATTGCATACGACTAACTCCTTACCTTTTTCAGAGACAAGATCAAATCAACAAACACCGTTGACTACTTATGTGACTTGGTAGTCCTCTCAAAAACTATGTCTAATGAAGGGTTGTTTCAGAAGTTTCCTCATGAAGATGCCCTCACAAGACCTTCTCTGGTTCAGTTAGATCGACACTAAGATCTCCCTGATTCTTATTCCAGTTGAAGATATTCCAAGACTTTCTTCTAGTTCAGTTAAATTGATCCTAAGATTTTTCTAATTCTTATCCAGTCTAAATTAATCCAAGACCTTCGCTGGTTCAGTCAGATCGCCACTAAGATATCTCTGATTCCTATTCCAGTTGAAGATATTCCAAGACTTTTGTCTGGTTCAGTTAAATCGATCCTAAGATTTTTTTGATTCTTATCCAGCCAAAAGTTAATCCAAGACCTTCTCTAGTTTAGTCAAATCGACACTAAGATCTCCCTGATTCTTATTCCAGTTGAAGATATTCCAAGACTTTTGTCTGGCTCAGTTAAATCGATCCTAATATTTTTCTGATTCTTATACAGTCAGAGTTAATCCAAGACCTTCTCTGGTTAAGTCAGATCGACACTAAGATCTCCCTGATTCTTATTCCAGTTGAAGATATTCCAAGAATTTCGTTTGGTTCAGTTAAATCGATCCTAAGATTTTTCTGATTCTTATCCAGTTAAAGTTAATCCAAGACCTTCGCTGGTTTAGTCAGATCGCCACTAAGATCTCTTTGATTCCTATTCTAGTTAAAGATATTCCAAGACTTTTGTCTGGTTCAGTTAAATCGATCCTAAGATTTTTATGATTCTTATCCAGTCAAAGTTAATCCAAGACCTTCTCTGGTTCAGTCAGATCGACACTAAAATCTCCTTGATTCTTATTCTAGTTGAAGATATTCCAAGACTTTTGTTTGGTTCAGTTAAATCGATCCTAAGATTTTTCTGATTTTTATCCAGTCAAAGTTAATCAAAGACCTTCTCTGGTTCAGTCAGATCGACACTAAGATCTCCCTGATTCTTATTCCAGTTGAAGATATTCCAAGACTTTCATCTGGTTCAGTTAAATCGATCCTGAGATTTTTTTTATTCTTATCCAGTCAAAGTTAATCCAAGAGCTTATCTAGTTCATTCAGATTGCCACTAAGATCTCTCTGATTCTTATTCCAGTTGAAGATATTCCAAGACTTTTGTCTGGTTCAATTAAATTGATCCTGAGATTTTTTCGGTTTTTTATCCAGTCAAAGTTAATTCAAGACCTTCTCTGGTTCATTCAGATCGGCACTAAGATCTCTCTGATTCTAATCCAGTTGAAGATATTCCATGATGTTTGTCTGGTTCAGTTAAATCAATCCTAAGATTTTTCTGATTCTTATCCAGTCAAAGATAAACCAAGACCTATGCTAGTTCAGTTTGAATCGACCATTGATTTGTTACTGATTCTTTTTCGATAGACCTTTACTGATTCGGTTAAATCGATCCTAAGATTTTTCTGATTCTTATCCAGTCAAAGATAAATCAAGACCTCGGCTGTTGGAGAAACTGCAAAGCCTGGAGTATAACCAGATGATAGTTTAGTCTCATTTCCCCAGTAAGTCGCTGTGAAGCCTGGAATACGACCAGATAGCATTCATCCTTATCATCCATAACAAATCATTGGGAAGCCTGGGTCCTGACCAGATAGCAGTCCACTTCCATCTCTTCTATCAAGGGATGATTCCCCAATAGAGTAACGGACAACTGAAGCTCCTAAAACTCTATTTCCCAAGACAAAGATCAACATTTCTTAGTAGAGTCCTCCTCAACAACAGGAATAGGGATTCTCACAAAGGAATATCCCATGAAATCCACATTTTGTGGATGGCATCTTTAAGCCCATCTCCGACAGTCTTCTGTCATTTTTTCCAAATGGCATCTGTAAGCCCATTCCCGATATTATTCACCAAGAGTATCACTTCAGACGAGTGCAAATTTCTTGGCACTCTAGTGTTCAATCATCTTCTACCTTCAGATCATGAAAGGCAGACAAGCTAATCTACATCTTCAGGCTTAAGAAGATTGAATAGGGGCAACTATTGTACCCCAAAATTTGCTCTCTCACGTTTTCCAAGGTCTTCCCCTACATGGGCTGTCAGAAACCCTTGCCTAAGGAGAAATAAAATCTTTGAGTGATGTTTTAAGCACCTTTCAGTTGGCATTCTGAAAGACCCTTCATTTGGTATTTCTGAAAAAGCCCTTCGATTGACATGGGTAATGTCCTTCGATTGGCATGGATATAAGGCCTTTCGATTGGCATTGTGACAAGGCCTTCGATTGGCATTGTGTCAATGCCTTCGATTGGCATTCTGAAAGACCCTTCGTTTGGCATCCTGGGCCAAGCCTTTAGATTGGCATGGCAAGGAATCCTTCGATTTAGCATCTCAAACAAGGCATCTTCGACAGACATGTTAACCAGGTACCATTCGATTGGCCTTTTGACAAGGCCCTTCGATTGGATTTTCAATAAATAACCTTCGATTGGTATTTGGGAAGGGTATTTTCGAATGACAAGAGGGCCATTCAAAGGAGTTAATTTCGTGCAAAATGTGTCCAGGTTCATGTACCATGCAAAGATGGCAAGAATCACACAAAAATGGATAGTTTTCGAATTATGATTTTTGTCTTAAAACCATAAGTTAATGTTTGATTCTTTCCATTCAAGCTTATCCTTTCCACCTCCTCTATATATACATCACGTTTGTAAGCTTAAAGGGAGGATACATACAGTCTAGAAGCGGGGACGTTGTACCAAAAGCTCTACTATATTTGCAAAAAGTTGTCCAAACCAAAAAACCTCAAACACTCACTTCCAACTCTCCTCAAGCCAAACCAAGGATTCAAACATCCCCTTGAGGCTTCCAGGGACTCAATCATACCCTTCATCATACAGTTTCAAGCCCAGATCAGAGGTATCATCATCACCCATTTTGGTAAAATGTCTAAAATTCAAATCCTCATGTTTGTGTGTTTTTGAATGCTTTGAGGTGTATGTATGAGTTGCTAGGCATCATTAGAACATTTCAAAAGCTTAGCATGAAGCTCATGATGCTTGAATCGTAATATTCCATTTTAAAACCATGTTAGGGTGTTCTGGCCATAACTTCAAAGCAGCCAGGCTGTCGAATCCGGGACCAGCTTCTATTCAAGCCTAGGATTTTGTTTTATTTTCTTTTTTTCTCTCACATGATATTTGCAAATCCAACACCCCAGATCAAAGGAGACACCTTTTTTGGATCGAAGCTACCCATTGTCCTCCTGGATCGAAGAAGGTAGATCCCTTCTGGATCGAAAGAGCCATAGCCTTCCTGGATCGAAAGACGTAGCCTTCTTGGATCTAAAGACGTAGCCTTCCTAGATCGAAAGACGTAGCCTTCCTAGATCGAAAGACGTAGCCTTCTGGATCGAAGGAGCCGTAGCCTTCTAGATCGAAGAAGACATCTCCTTCATGGATCGGAGAGCATTACCTTTCCCCATGAACGAATGACAATCCCCTTCCCTGGATCGAAGGATTTTCTTTGTGTATTTTACTTTTTGTTTTGTTTATTTTCTCTTAATGATTTTCTACCTTAAAAAATAAACAGCAAATCAAAAGATCACAAAAATTAGGATTATATTTTTTTATTATTATTAAATAATTAATTTCTTAAATTAATTAATAATTATTTTAACCATTTTTTTAATTAAAATTGAATCAGAACTTAGGATTTAATTAGATTTAATTATTTTCTTTTCTTAACAAAAAACCAAAAACACAAAAAAAAGGCTTTCATTCTTAGGATTTTAAACGTACTTTCAATTCATGCGCGCGTTTATTTATTTTGACATTTTTAGATTATTGTAATTATCTACCGGTTGTAATAGTTTAGGATTTAAATTTCCGTACTTTTAATTCTGCACTTTATTTTACACCTCTTTTATGTAATTGGTTCGAAGCCCTGTAATAGAGTATGAACCTTTACTTCTCGCTTTGTATTTTCGGATATGCTTGTATATAATTGTTAGTAAATAGGCGTGTATGGAAAGACTGTAAATTAAAATGTTAGCTAACCTAATAAAAATATAAAAAATAACTGAATTGAACACATATGCACATATGCACCTCTAGGGTATCCCCACTTCGGTTGCCTTTCGGAAAATAAAGTAGTCATATCCCTAGAGAATGGGGACGCTTTAGCAAAGACCCGTAAAATCAAAAGATCATAGTCCCTCGATGACCCTTACAGTGTTGCCTTTCGGTAAATGATCTCGTCCCTTAAACAAAAGTTGCTAAAGCGTCTTTGTATGTTGCCTTTATGACTGTAAAATGTCCCTTCAAATGTCCCTCAACATCTGACGATAGGGACATCAACATCAACATCAAAGCTCTCATATTTTACAAAACATGTTGAGTTGTGAAAGATTTGGGTGTTTTCGGTAAACTTAAAGCAGTGCGAATTGGAAATAGTATTTCAACTGATCTTTAAAAATTCGTATATCCTATTTGGGAATAGTGTTTTGGGTTGAGTCTTGAAGTTTTTAAACTGTGTGTATGTCCTCTCCAACTTTCTTGTTCGGACCAAAAGCTAATCCTCGAAGAAAGGTCTTTGAATATGCAATTCTCTTGGAAGTTATACAATGAAAAATACAAAGAAAAGTGTGATGAATCGTTGTTTCGTGTGCATTAGAAAATTCATAACTCCAGGTTGGAAAGTCGTATGCGCACGGGGTTGATTGAAAAATTTCCATCTTGATGTTGTCTTTGGAAGTTAAAATTTGATTCACTAAGGAAGGACCCGTGAACTTTGAGTTTCTGAAGGCATGTTTGTGCTGAACCGAAATTCATTTGTATTAATGTTTGATACGGTAAAATTCATATCTCGTTCGATTTTTATCATATTGAGATGAGCCTGGAGGCGTTGGTTCCCAAATTTTGTCTACTACATTTTCTCTTTAGATGCTAAAATCAAATGGTGACTCGAAGGCTTCTGTTTTTGGTCCGTTCCGCGTGTGACGCAATAGAAATACTGCACAAGAAATTATTTTGCCTGACAGTGTTTGAGAAACTTCAAAAATTCATAAATTCCTATTTTTTATTCGATTGAGCCCATTATTTCGGTAACGCATCACAAATTTGATGATCTTCATTTTTCATTTTATAGTCGGTTCAAGATTCTGTATGGATGATGACGTGGATCTTTTTGTACGTATCGAGCTAACACTGTGAAATGGAGGCCCAACTCTAGTTTTTTATCCAAGGCCCAATAGGCCCATGTATATAACCTTGAAATCTGAATTTTCAAGGAAGAGGCTCTCGTAATTCACCAATTCTCAAAAACACAAGTCTAACAATTCTCTCAATTCACAAAGATCGAATCAAAGTTTTCTCTATTGTTTGATCAAGAACACAATAATAATTTTATCAAGAATCCAAAGTCAATATCAAGAGCAATTCGTCTCGGATCTTCGATCTGTTCATTACGATCTCCAAACATAATCCTCCTCTTCACTTCTAGTGAGTTATCTTGAATTAAGCGCTTTTGAAATAAGTGATTATTTGAGAAGCATTTTTTTGATCAAACATGAATTGAATCTAGATTCAATTTTGAATTGCGAACTTAGATCTAGTGCTAAAATTGTGAATTGATTTGATATTCATGTGTAAATCCGGGATTGGATAGTTGAATTAAGTGCTTATTTGACTTAAGTGATTTTTTCATGAAATTGCTTAATTGTTGAATCAAATGGTAGATGTTGCATGAAGCCTAATTATGGATTTTATCAATCATGTTTTATTTGAATGTAGACTTTTAATTATGCAAGCTCATGTGTTGAATGTATGGAGACTTTGTGTTTGATTAAATGTCCAAGCCATTTGAAATACTTAAAAATCTGTTAAAATTGCCTTTGACACGAGGGTAACTGATTACTTGGTTATGGTAACCAGTTACCATCCATTTCATTCACAAAAATTTCAAAACTGTTACGTGGTAACCGGTTACCCCAAGCTAGAAGCAAATTTTCAAAATCTTCAAAGTTTTGGTAACCGGTTCCCCAATTATGGTAACCAGTTACCTCAAGTCATAAGCTATTTTCTCAAATTCTTGAGTTAGGGTAACCTGTTACCCAAATTCTGGTAACCGGGTTCCCAAGCCAAAAAACAACAACTTCCTTTTTTATTTTGTTTGATTTTTCATTCTGTTTTCTCTTTTGGTTTAGTTTTTTTCTTGTTATTTTTGACATGTGTGTGGATTGTGCAAGAATTTACCTAAGATAATTCTCATGTTGACGTTGATTCATGTTCCACTTTATTTGGGGAACATGAATTTGATATCCTATTTGATATGTATTTCACTTTACTTGCAAAATGCAGATGTGATTATGACAAGTTTATGATTTGATCCTCTTGACTTTAGACATATTTGTTGTGTTTTTGTCTGAATTGTATTTTTATGCAGGATGACTTTTATGATGGTGTCCGATGCACATCATTTTTGGGATTTATTTTCACACCATTTGCTTTGAGGCTTATGTTGGAAATCTGATTTCTGACTTGCTTTGTTTGATGATGCTAGCTTACTCGAAGTTCTCTGAGTTTCTTATTTTTGCTTGCTTGCTACGGATTATTATTCGTTTGGTATTGCACTGCCTCCTTTTTGTTTCTTTCACCGTTTACAACTTTTAGATAGTTCTGGGAGCCCCCATGGTGGCAAAGATGCTGTTTAAAGACATGTAGCAGGCATTCCGCACTTTATTTGCTATATGTGTTGTGCTTGTGTTTGCTTCCTTTTTTTTTACCGATGAGTCACTCAATTTAGAAATTGAAATCACAACTTCGCTCTCAGTGCATGCTCCCTATAGGACTTTATCGCTTTCTGTTATTTCTTGTTGATCAATGAGTCACTCAATTTATAAATTGAGATCACGACTTCTCTCTCAGTGCATGCTCCCTATAGGACTTTATTACTTTCCTTTATTTCTTGTTGATTGATAAGTCACTCAATTTAGAAATTGAGATCACGACTTCGCTCTCATTACATGTTCCCCTTAGGATAGTTTTTTTTATACTTTATTTGGCATACTAGCCTAGATAAGATTTCCCTAGGTGTGCTCTCTTGAGTCTTTTGATTGTTGGTTTGATTTCCTATCTTTATGCTTAATATCTTGGTTAGGCATTTGACTTGGGTTAGCGTGTGCTACTCATGACACATTATGTATGCTCTCTTGAGCTAGCTCTCTTGAGCTTATTGACTTGCTTTCTTGATTTCATCTTTGTGTGCATGTTTTGAGATGATATACCCTCAGCATATTCCCTTAGGAATTCTCGATTCATCTATAGATGATGATTCGAGATAGACATAGTTAGGTGATAGACCCTTTCTATGATCCTTTAGGACTTCTTGATTCATTTATAGATGATGATTTGAGATAGACATTAGGATTGTTATCCATGCATGTGAACATAGGGTAGAGATTTCCCTTCAAAACACAACTTTAGGATAAATCATTGTATGGTAACATTAAGGATTAGATTTAGATAGTCTCCCTTATATGTTTTATTTTCTTTTGCATCCTTTTCATCTAAAACAAAAACTTTCTTTTTCTCAGAAAATGCATAAAACATCTAAAACTTTCAAATCCTTTTTTTCAAGGTAAAAAGCACCAACCAATTCCTTTCTTTTTTGCCAATCAGCTTTTCTCTTCTAAGAACATGTTAGTTCCTTTCCACTACAGGTTGTAAGTCTCCAAAGGTCGAGCCGTGGTGGAACAATTAAATCTAACATTATTCAGTTTAAAAACACAAACCCACCAAAACAAGTGAGCCGAGCTACAGCTGCTTTGATTCCTTAAAAGGGATACGTAGGCATTGGGGTAGGGGTCGAACGAGCATAACTTTATTTTCCATACATTATTTTCTCTTTTCTTTTGCATGCATTCACTCTTTGCATTTAGTTTTAGCTCTTAAGCACTAGATTTTAAACACACCCATAAGATTAGAACAACAAGAGTGGATACTGTAGAGTACTACGGGTGTGCAGGGTGCTAATACCTTCCCCTCGCGTAACAGACTCCCTTACCCGATCTCTTGGTCGTTTGACCTTGATTTCACCCTTCTCAGGTTTACTCGATGTTTGCCTTTCCCTTCCCGTGGGTTAAAAATATGTTTTATGGCGACTTCATTAATTTCATTATCAGTTGAAGTTCAACCGGTTGTTTCACTTTCAAATCATTTTCAGCTTAATTTATTGAACAAAGCATAAATGACATCCAATACTTTGTCAATTTCTTCTTGTTTGTCATCAGCCTTGTTATGAAAATAATTTTTAGGGAGACTCTTTTGTTGAAGATTTTTTGGTTGGATGTCCACATCTTCAAAAATTGTGAAATCTGTAGTTTTATCCAAAACTAGATCATCAAGTTTCCTTATTTCTTCCCCATCATTCTTGTTTACCCCAATTTTTTCTATTCTTATTTCATCTATGTCATCTGATATTATGCATTCTTCTTTTGGTTTTACATCTTCTACTTCCAATTGTAACTTACGCCACAGTCTTACCTCCCTCCTATATGCTTTAAAAATTGCAGTCGCCTCTTCCAAAATTAATCCTGAATCATGCAACCGACATGCAGGAGATACATGTGGCAATGTATCGAGATAATACATGACTACAATGAAGAAGTGAAAAACACAAGAAGGGGGGGGGGGGGGGGGGGTTGAATTGAAACTTAAAATCAAAATCAGTAGACACGATATTTTTATCCTGGTTCATTTGATCTCAAACTACTCCAGTCCACCCGCCAAGGTGATTTCGCCTCTCTCCAATGAGGACTTAATTCACTAATCAAAACTGATTACAATACTACTTTGACAACTGCCAAAGTCTTCTTGAGTACAACCACAACCCGATTTATCTCAAGGAAAACTAGCTTAATCAAAATAAAGTGATTTACTGTGTACTGTTGTTTTTCGTTACAAAAATTGTATCACTACTGTGATATATTACACAATTTGAGCGTATGAGTGAATATGAATGTTTGCAGCGTTTAAGATGTATGAGCAGTCGTCTCTCAAAATCGTAAATGATTTGTCCTTTAAGATTGTTTATATAGGTGTGGAAATCTTGTCCAACATAAAGTGTGATAATGGACACTCAATGCTATTTCCATATTGAGAAGATTCTTGTTTGGATGAAGTTGTTGCATATGATACTGTCTTAATTGAAAAGTAACGCTTCAGAACTAGAATCTTGCATGCTGCTTTTACTTCAGAACATTGATGACTCAGAGATGTGAAGATCTGATGGTATATTAGACTTCTGTTCAGAATCAGAGTATCCTTTACTTTAGCGCATATTCTGATCATCATTCTTCAGAACATTCTGATTACCTCAGCTTAAAAGCTTTTGTAGCTTAACTTCTGATGTTGTTTCAGTCAGAACTTCTGCATACAAAATAACAGAAATTTAGAGTGCATATTTGTTCTTTGTGTTTGTTATCATCAAAACTTTAATTAAGGGTTGTAGAATCAAACTATGTTCTAACAATCTCCCCCTTTTTGATGATGACAAAAACTAGGATTTTTCATGAAAAATATAGAACAAAAAGCTTAAAAGAGTATCCCCCTGAGTTGATTACTCAGATAGAGATGAGTTACTTCCCTGAAGTTCCTTCTCGTCAGAGCTTTTAATGCATCTCCTTCTGTCCTTATCAGAATATGTGAATGTTCAAGCTTTTCATAAAACATAGAGGTTAAGATATTCAGAATGTTTGAGACTTTGTCCCGGTATACTGTTATTGAAAATATCTTACTTTCTCCCCCTTTTTGTCAGGTATCAAAAAGCAATATAATTAGATTCAAAAAGATGATTTATATTGAAAACAGAATGCAATGACATTTTCCATAAACAAAGAGGAAGATGAAAAAATACAGATAAGCAGTTAAAGAAAATATAAGAAGGAGGGGGAAGTCGTGTGAACAACGCTTCCAACAAGCTCTTAATCTGAGTGCTTGATTCTTCCTGCTTTCCCAGAATGTCTTTGATTTATTTTGTTGTATCTTCTTGTTTGTCCAAAATATCCTTGATCTCTTTGTTTGTGCCTTCTTGCTTATCTAGTCTGGCATGGATCAAAGCATTCTCCTTCTTCAACTCTTCTAGAGTTTGCATGACTAGAGACGAAGCTGGTGTATCTTCAGGGGTTGCATGTCGATTAGAACACTCTGCATCCTCTTCTAATTGGAATACTTCTTTTGTTGTAATTACCTTTTCTGAAGCAGTAGTCAGAGGGTGACTATCAGAATTTGGTTCAGTGGCTTATGAAGGTTGGTGCTCTTTCCTAGGAGCATTTTCCAGCAGAAGAATTTATTTCTTGTCCCAATGGCTTAGAACTTGATCTTTGAAGGCTTTCAGCTGATCACTGAAGTTCTGTTGAGCCATCTCATAGCTCAATTCTTTCAGCTTTAGGGATTCAGCGTTGAACCATTTTCTGAATCTATCCTACAGAGAATCAGAAGTAGTAGGATTAGAATTCTCTTGACTTGCTTGCTTCAAAGAAGTAACCCATTCCTGTATTTCTGTTTCAAAAATCAACAGGTTCTTACCAACATCTGATTTGGTTAAGGTTGGTTTAGGTTTGGGGATGGCAATTTTGTTTGAGGTGGAAGCTAGATGGTCCAGCGCTTCTAGATCAATGACAGTTCTGAGGTGGTCAGCTGGACGGTTGATTGGTGAGGGAGTTGAAGAATCAGAAATCAGGATTGGTGAGTGAGGGGTGTTTGGTGGTGTGGATTCATATGGTGAAGGTATTTCTGGAATATCATGAATGGAGAGAGGTAAACGAACCATAAGAGGTTTTGTTATTCCAGGAATTGAGGTAGTGGTATTAGAGTCTGTAAGGGAGTCTTCTGATTGGTTTGCGGTAGCGTGTTAAATTTCTGGTTCATGTGTTTCAGAAGATGGATTCTCAGATTGAGGAGGGAGAGGGTTTTCATTTTCTGGTTGGGGTGAGTTGAGGTTTTGATGTTCTGGTTGAGGAGAGTGTGGTTGTGGATTTTCTGGTTGTTGAGATTGAGTGTTTGGATTTTCTGGGATTGGTGAGGAAAAGTCTTGATCAAATAGTTCAATATCAGAGAGAACTCTTGCAAGTTCTGGTTGATGTTGTTCTGGATTTGGATTTGGGGAGTGAGGTTCATTTAAGAAATTTCCAAGTGTTACAGATGGGTCAAACTCTATGTCAAAATCCTCAAATGTTTGGGGTGAAGGATTTTCTGTTGATTGAGGGGGAATGGTTTCAGATGTTGGAATAGCTATTGATTCTACAACAGAAACAAAAGATGTGTTACCTTTCTTTTTCGCAGCTTTGGGTGTCCTCTGAGAGGATCCTTCTCCTGCTACCTTCCTCTTTCTGGATTTCTTTAGCACAACCTCTGGAGCTGGCTTGTGCAGGTCTTGGATGTTGATTTCTGGAATAGTCCCATCTTCCTTGCAAGCTTCAAGGTATCTGACTATAATCTCTAGAGAGGCATCTATCTCAGAGAATAGTGGAAAATCCTTCAGAGGGATTCTCCTAGACGTGATGACCTCATGAGAAGCAATTTTTTATTCCTTCTTAATGCTTTCAATAATCTTCATTTTCTTCAGATTCTTGGCATTCAGAGGTTTCCCAGCAGTTGCTTCCAGAGTACTGATTTCTTGAGCCTCTGTCAGATGTTCTATCAGCCTGTTTTCCATTAGAATATCTGAAATTAATCTTCCTAGAGGAATCCAATCCCTCTTAGTTCTTTCTTCTTCTCTTGTCTCTTTCACACTTGTTCTGAGATGGTCGAAAAGCAAATGTGGAAGGTTTATTTTGGTCTTCTTTGCAATGAAGTATATCAGAAACTACTGATCAATGTTGATGTAATCAGGAGAGCTTGTAGGCTTCCTGTGATTGATACATCCCAGAATTATTCTAGCCCAGATTTTGTAATGATCTTTCAAGTCTCTGATCTTGTTGGATGGCTGTCCAGAAGTGAAGATGACCCTAGCAATGGATTTTAGGTCAGAACACTTACCAGCCATATCAATGCATCTGACTCCACCGCCATTGTATCCAATGAGTTTCCCAATCAAATCTTCTGTAATCACTATCTTCTTCCCCATAACATATGACATGGCCTGGTGGTTGGATGAAGTAGCATGAATCCAAAACTCTTTAACAAGAATGGGAAAAGTTGGACCCAACAGACGATCAAAGTATCTGTTCCATCCCTATGCAGTTACATCTTCATACAGATTAAACCCATTTTCTTGTAAGCTTTCAAAATTGACGATCAATTCACAGAGAACTTCAAGGTTGTCGACCGGAGTGAGTAGTGTTATAATGGGCTCCTCATATTGTTCAGTTGATGAAGAACCAGGAGCACTGTTGAGATTCTTGAGACTTGATGAGGATGCCATTGTTCACACGGATTCTTTGAAGAAAATTGATAGAAAGGGTTTTTGAAAAACTAGAGCAAGAGAGAGTATTGAAGGTGGTAAAACATTAATGAATGAAATAGTAAATTGAGTTTATATAAGTTCTTTAGAAAACGTAATCAGTAATAAAGAGAAAATAAGTAATGATTATAATGAATTAATGAAACCTGAAATTAGGGGATTTAAAGAGATATTGAACAGTTACCAATGACTGGTGTCTCAATGCATCCAATCAGAGCCTTGGACCCTTCAGAATTTGAACGCGTGTTCAGCCTTAGAAGGTAGCTTGTGAGAGGATGACATATGTTTGATGGTGTGAACTGCACGCCTCTATCCTTGAAATGAAAAGTTCAGATCTTCATAGATAGATTCTGAGGCAACTGTACTCCTAACTTCTGAAGACAAGTTGATCAGATGTTCACAGAAAACAATAACATTCTGAGGGTTAGAATATGCAAATAAAACATTTTATTCTGGGCACAATTTCATGCTGAGATGTTTCAGAATAAAATTGAATCTATCTTCAGAAAGGGGTTTTGTAAACACATCAGCCCATTGATGGTCTTTGTCAATAAATTTTAAAGTGAGAATTCCTTTCTGAATATAATCCATAACAAAGTGATGTTTTATTTCTATATGCTTAGCCCAAGAATGCAAAATGGGATTTCTGGATAGACATATGGCAGAAGTGTTATCACAGAAGATAGGAATGTTACTCTCAAATTTGTTGAAGTCTTCAAGTTGACTTTTCATCCAGAGCATTTGAGTGCTACATCCAGCAGCTACTATGTATTCAGCTTCTGCTATTGACAATGTTATTGTGGACTGTCTCTTGCTGGTCCATGATATTAGGTTGTCTCCCAGAAACTGGCAGCTTCCAGAATTGCTTTTACGCTCTATTCTATCTCCAACAAAGTCAGCATGACAGTATCCTACTAAGTTGTATTTATTGGATTTTCTATAAAACAAGCCCAGATTAGTAGTACCTTTCAGATACTTGAAAATTCGCTTAACTGCTGTTAAGTGAGATTCTCTAGGATATGATTGGGATCTAGCACATAAGCAAACAATGAATAAAATACCAAGCCTTGAAGCCGTCAGATAAAGGAGAGATACAATCATACCTCTGTAGATTTTCTGTTCTACCTTTTTACTTACCTCTTCCTTTTCCAGAATGCACGTGGGATGAATTGGAGTCTTTGAGGGCTTACATTCTGAGAGGTCAAATATCTTTAGAAGTTCTCTGACATATTTTCTCTGATGAATGTAATTTCCTTCTGGAGTTTTGTTTATCTGAATGCCCAGAAAAAAATTTAAGTTCCCTCATTAAGCTCATCTCAAACTCTGTCTGCATGCACTTAGCAAATTCTCTTCCAGAGAAGGTTTAGTGGATCCAAAAATGATATCATCTACGTAAATCTGACAAACTAAAATGTCATTCTTAAATGTCTTATAGAACAAGGTTGTGTCCACTTTCCCTCTGGTGAATTCCTTTTGTAACAGGAAGTTACTTAGTCTTTCATACCAAGCTCTGGGAGCTTGTTTCAGACCATAGAGTGACTTCTTTAGTTTGAAAACATATTCTGGGTGTTCGGAATTTTCAAACCCAGGGGGTTGGTGCACATATACCTCTTCATCTATGTAACCATTTAAGAATGCACTTTTGACATCCATCTGATACAGAGTGATGCTATTATTTACAGCAAAGGAGATTAAGAGTCTGATAGATTCTAACCTGGCGAGTGGAGCAAAGGTTTCTGTATAGTCTATCCCCTCTTGTTGACTATAACCTTGTGCCACCAGTTGTTCCTTGTTCCTGATGACTTCTCCTTGCTCATTCAGTTTGTTTCTGAACACCCACTTTGTTCTAATGACGTTGAGTCCTTTTGGTTTGGGAACCAAATCCCATACGTTATTTCTTGTGAACTGTTTTAATTCCTCCTGCATTTCCAGAATCCGATCATTGTCCAGAAGAGCTTCATCAATTGTTGTTGGTTCAATCAGTGAGACCATTCCCATGAGGGATTCTTCAGAGTTTCTGAATGTTGATCTCGTTCTGATTGGATCATCCTTCTTTCCCAGGATCTTATCTTCTGGGTGAGCTATGCTGCTTCTGGATAACCTTTTCCGGAGTTGATCAACAGAAGGTACTGGAGCACTTGTAACATTTCTTTCTGAAGTTGTTGGAGTGTCTCTGTTGGAAACTTCTGATGAGTTGTCTTCAGTACCTATGAATTCAACTTCTATATCTGCAAAACATTCATTCTGCTTTGACTTTTGAGGGTCAAGCTTATCATCAAATCTAACACTGATTGACTCTTCAACAATCTGTGTTTCTGTATTGTATACTTTGTAACCTCTTGAGCATTCAGAGTATCCTAACATAATACACTTTTGTGCTTTAGAGTCAAACTTGTTCAGACGATCTTTAGTATTCAGAATAAAGCATGTGCATCCAAAAGGATGGAAATAAGAAATGTTGGGCTTTCTGTTCTTCCACAATTCATATGGAGTCTTTTCTAGAATATGTCTTATAGAAATTCTATTCTGAATATAACACGATGTGTTAATTGCTTCTGCCTAGAAGATCTTAGCAATGTTAGTCTCATTGATCATGGTTCTGGCCATTTCTTGCAATGTTCTGTTCTTTTGTTCTACAACTCCATTTTGTTGGGGAGTTCTAGGACAAGAGAAGTCATGCGAAATACCTTTTTCATTAAAAAATGTTTCAAATTTTTTATTTTCAAATTCTCCACCATGATCACTTCTGACTTTGACAATTCTAAGATCCTTTTCATTATGAACTTGGTTGCAGAAGGCAACAAACACAGAACGTGACTCGTCCTTGTGTCTTAAGAACTTTACCCATGTCCATCTGCTATAGTGATCTATGATCACTAACCCATACTTCTTGCCACTAACATATGCAGTTTTCACTGGTCCAAATAAGTCTATGTGCAGAAGTTCTAATGGCCTAGAGGTGGAAATAACATTTTTAGCTTTAAAAGTAGGTGTGATCGGTGGAAATAGAACTGACTGTTTTTTAGCTGGTTTCGCGAAATGTCGCGGTAAGCAAGAGTCGCCACCTTCTTTTATGTTCTCCAACATGGAAAGGACAAAAGCACAGCAAAATTCCTTATTCGAGATGTTTCTCGGTTCGGGAGGTAGATTTATAGAAAGGGAAGGTATTAACACCCTTTCTATCTGTGGTTATCCACGGGCTCTTAGGTGCTTGCTCTTATGTTTTCAAAAGATGTTTGCTTTTCAAATGTGTGTGTGTGTGGGTTTGAAAAAGTTTCGTTTGAAAAATTTCTAAGTAACTCTTGTATCTGTCCTCAAGAGTGTATGAAAAATTTGTTTGAAAGCTTTTAGAAAGTGTGAGGTGTGAAAAGTTGTTTTGTTTGTTTGAAAAGAGCAAGTACTTAAGAGAAATCTACCTACTCTAAGGAATTGGGCTGTGTAAGAGTCCTTTAGATAGTGCTATCCCACCATTGAGAGGTAGGTAGCACTATCGTTGGAGGTGTTCGAGTCAATTTGATTATTAGGGACAGTGTGGTCACCGAAGCAATGGTAGGACATCTTAGAAGTAACCCTAATGTCCTAGATCCTTTGTATCTGAGGCAACCGTTTCGAGGCAACTGGATCTTTTGGACAAAGGGCGACCTCTAAGACACCCTATACTTGACGACCACGTTCGAGGCAACCAGTGAGGCGTACCCTAGGAGTGGCATGTGCATGTGTGTTCAATTTCAGTTTATGTTTATTTTGTACATGTTATTTGTGAGCTACGGATTGATTTTATTTTCATACATTCTTTCATGCATTTTTTAACAGTTAGGAGTGCGGAAAATAAATTGCGGGAATGTAAATCTAGCTATTACAAGGCACGGGTCTATACATCGCCAGAAAAACCAAAACCCGTTTTAGAAAATAAAGTGCGAGAATTAAAGAAAGCAATAAAATCCTAATTACTATTACATCCTCTGTACAGATACATAAATATAATCAGAATAAATAAATACGCGCAAATGGAAATGAATCGGGACGTCCTAAGGGTTTTGACCCTTTTTTAAGAAAGAATTGAATTTTTGTCCTTTTTTGTAATTAATGAAATTAAAACTAATAACTAATTAATTAATTAATTAAGAAAATGTTTTTTGTATTTTTGTGTTTTTAATGAAAATAAAGAGAAAATAAATAGAAATTAAAAGTTAGCAAAAACCTAATTGTAAATTGTTTTTATTTATTGTAAAAAGTATTAAAGTTAATTAATTAAGCTAATTTAATTTAATTTACATTTATTTACAAAATAAGTTAATAAATAATAAAATGTTTTTTTTTGGTTTTTCTGAATTTTATGGGAAAAATTAGTTTGGGTTAATTAAACAATTAATAAAACTAATAATTAATAAAAGGGAAATTATAAAAGAAAAGAAAATAAAAAGAGAAAAAAGAAAAGAAAATAAGAACCCAGGGGGTGTTGGACCCTTAGGGAGGTGAATCAGGAATTTAGGCCCATTGTCTCAAGCCTTTTTGACTTTTGAATCGTCCAGAGGCGCGTTGACCAGGGAGCATGGTGTGGAGCACCCTTTGGCCTTTGGATTAATCTTTTGAGATACTTGGCGCGCATCTGTATGAGGCATATGGTGGAACGCGTCTAGGAAGCTGCATGGGAATTTGTTAGAAAAAATAATATTGAGACTTGGGGGGACCTGGGAAAACTTACAGCGCGGTATGATGGACCTTAGGACGTGGCAAGGGTTTCTTTAGCTTCAGAGTATGGCAAAGAAGAGAGTCACGTTCTCCTTTTGGCCTGAAAATGCTTGCAACACTCCTTTTGATCTCACACTTTTTTTTGACACTTTTTGGATTTTGCTCTGGCCGTTTGTGCACACTCTAGGTCGTGAATGAGGCTTTGTTACGCTTGCATATGTAGTAATGAATGAGAATAGGTCACATTATGAGCTAATGATCCCTTGCAATTAAGTTTTTGGATTCTTCATAACCACCATTAAAGAAACATTCCAAGTTTGTTCAAATTTTGAATATGCATAAAATGGCCCTAGCACGAAATTGGTAGGTTGTTCATGACACATAAAAGTCATTCAAATCAAAAGATGTTATTTAATTAATTTTTTTGATTTTATTTGAATTTTATGGATTTAAAATGAATTAAATCAAATAAAATTAAATAAAAATAGAAAAATAAATTTTTAATCTTGAAATTGATCATGGGACACTTGGGTGGCATGACAAGGCTGAATCAAGTGGAAAAAAGTGGGCCCTTTTGTCAAAAATTGAAGTTTCAAGGATAGTTGACTTTTGTCATTTCACAAAAATTTCCCAACTTCTCCAATGCATATCTTGCTCAATTTTGATCATATGAACATGTTCTTGGACATTTTGGAAAGGTCTTGAAGTCCTCTAACCAATGCATTTGGTCCCATATCATTTGAATTTACCAATCTCAAGTTATGATCTTTGACTTAAAATTCCTTTTTGTTGACTTTTGAAAATGACCTATAATGTTGAAATTGGTAACTTTTTGTGAGAGCATTTCTTGGACTTGGAATGTGAAGATGAGTTGTAGGAAATGTCGTCCCCTTCAAAATGAGCATTGGATGGGATTTTTCTGATGAACCATGAAAAAGTTATGCTTTGGTCAAGTTACAGTTGACTTTTCAGCTGTCCAAAAATGGAAACTTTTGCATCTTGATGATTTTTGAGCCATTCTTGTAGAATCATGATCAAGACTTGATCAAATGATGATTGTGGCTTCAAAATAAGATGTTGACCAAAAATTTTGACTTTTGACTGCCAAATGACCATTTTACCCCTATAGTTGATTGTGAAGCAATTAGGGTTTTTGACTGTGCAACTTGACCTTGTGAGCCTTGAAACTTGGCATGTAGATGCTTGAATGTGTATAGGCATATGTGACTTGATTGAGCCCTTGAAAACCTCAACTTCCTTGCAAGAACCAAAACCCTAATTTGACTGGCTTAGGAGGGTGTTTGAACTGTGCAACCCTTGAGTAGACTTGAGCAAATTGAGATGATGCTTGTCAAAACTTTGAATAATATGGGAGGGAAAATTTTGGGGTACAACAGTAGGTTTTGCAAATTTTCCTTTGACATGCTTCACACAGAGCATCTGAGCTGAACTTCAGATTAGGAAGTCCTCTGACCAGATTGAGTTTGTTAATTTGAGATATTCTTCTCATACTAACATGCCCCAATCTTCTGTGCCAGACCCATTTCTCGTTGTTAACAGAAAGAAGGCATTTTACATTCTGACTTCTTAGTTTAGAAAGTTTTATCTTATAAATGTTGTTTTTCCTCTTTCCATTAAATAGGATAGTTCCATCTTTCTGACTAACAGTTTTGCATGAATTTTGATTAAAGATTATATCATAACCGTTATCACTTAATTGACTTATGGATAACAGGTTATGCATCAATCCATCAACTAAAAGCACATTATTGATAGAAGGAAGATTACCATTACCTACTGTTCCAGAGCCAATGATCTTCCCTCTTTGGTTGCCTCCAAAGCCCATGTAGCCTCCAGGTTTAAGTTCCAGGATTTGGAACATATGCTTTCTTCCCGTCATGTGTCAAGAGAATCAAGAGTCCTGGTACCATGACTAGTGTTTTAGCCTTGCTACTAAAGATATCTACTACATATATAATTTTTTCCTTAGGTACCCATATCTTTTTGGGTCCTGGTTTGTTAGTTTTACCAAAATTCTATTTGAATTTTGGTTTGGCAGAATAATCATTACTAGTGTATTTAATGTCATGTGTGTACCCGTATGTGAAGTGTGATTTTAGTGGTGTGCATTTTATAACAAGGTCCATGACTTTCTTAGGTGGAGATGCCTTACCTTGGTATTATATTCCTTTTCTTCCATTTCTTCTAACTCCATAGATCATTGAAGCCATCTTGCTTCTATCTATGTTTTTAGCCAGAAACTTCTGAAAGCTGTGATCGTACTCTTTGATGATCTTATCAGCATTACTGGGAGTCTCTGAGATTTTTTCCTTCTAAGAGTTTTGTAAATAATTTTCTAATTTTAAAATCTTTTCTTTTAACTCAGAATTTTCTAATCTAAGACTCTCAGTTCTTTCAGAGTCAGAGACAAGATCCTTTTTCAGGTTATTGAATTTGACTTTGATCTGCTGATACCTTTCCATAATTTCATTCAGACTTTATGCAAGTTCAGCTTTAGTAAAATTAACAGTGAAATCAGGGAATACCTCTTATGTGTCTGATTCTGAGTCTGAACCAGAGGCTTCGCTGTCTTCTGTCACATTTTCCATAAGAGTGATGTTGTCTCTTTCATCATCTGACTCTGAGTCAGCATCAGAAGTGTCTGAATCGTCCCATGTTTCCATGAGGCTTTTCTTCTTCTCATTGAAGAACTTCTTTTTGGGCTTCTCCTTCTGAAGCCTTGGACAGTCACTTTTGTAGTGCCCTTGTTCATTGCACTCATAGCAGATGATGTCTTTGTTATTTAACTTTCTGTGACCAGAGAAAGCTTCAGATCTTCTATGTCCAGAGGAGGACTCAGACTTTCTGTATCTAGAGGAGGATTCATTATGATTCTCTGATCCTCTCGGGTTTCTGAATTTTCTTTGTCTTTGCTTCCACAGTTGATTGACCCTTTTGGAGAGAAGAGACAATTCGTCTTCTTCTGATGAGGATCCATTAGAAGTTTCTTCCATAGCCTGCAAAACCTTAGAATCATATTTTTTGTTATATTTTAATGCTAGAGGCTTATCTTGCTTCTGAGGCTCATCTTCTTCTAGCTCTATCTCATGACTTCTGAGGGAGCTAACAAGTTCCTCCAGAGATATCTTGTTAAGATCTTTAGCCAGCTTAAGTGCAGTGACCATTGGCCTCCATTGCTTTGGTAGACTTCTGATGATCTTCTTTACGTGATCAGCAGTAGAATATCCTTTGTCAAGAACTTTCATCCCAGCAACAAGAATTTGGAATCTTGAGAAGATTGCTTCTATGGATTCATTGTCTTCCATCTTGAATGCTTCGTATTTCTGAATGAGCGCAAGGTCCTTGGTTTCTTTAACTTGTATGTTGCCTTCATGCGTAATTCTTAGAGAGTCAAACATGTTTTTGGCTGTCTCTCTATTTGAGATCTTCTCATATTCTGAGTATGAGATAACACTGAGAAGTATTGTTCTGGCTTTATGATGGTTTCTGAAATCACGCTTTTGTTGGTCAGACATCCTCTTTCTACCTATCTTATGACCACTTTCATACACAGGATGTATGTATCCATCAATTACCATGTCCCATAGATCAGCATCATGAGCCAGAAAGAAGCTCTCAATTCTGTCTTTCCAGTAGTCAAAATTTTCTCCATTAAAGACTGGAGGTTTTCCGCTGATTTTGTCCTTGTCCTCATGATAGTCATTGCTGATGTTTTGGCTTGGTCCCACCATAGTGTTTTTCTAAAGCTTGGATATTTTACTTACACGGTTAAGTGTATGAACTCAGAACCAGGCGCTCTGATGCCAATTGAAGAAGTGAAAAACACAAGAAGGGGGGTTGAATTGAAACTTAAAATCAAAAGTAGTAGACATGATATTTTTATCCTGGTTCATTTGATCTCAAACTACTCCAGTCCACCCGCCAAGGTGATTTCGCCTCTCTCCAATGAGGATTTAATTCACTAATCAAAACTGATTACAATACTACTTTGACAACTACCAAAGTCTTCTTGAGCACAACCACAACCCGGTTTATCTCAAGGAAAACTAGCTTAATCAAAAGAAAGTGATTTACTTTGTATTGTTATTTTTCGTTACAAAAATTGTATCACTACTGTGATATATTACATAATTTGAGTGTTTGAGTGAATATGAATGTTTGTAGCGTTTAAGATGTATGAGCAGTCTTCTCTCAAAATCGTAAATGATTTTTCCTTTAAGCTTGTTTATATAGGCATGGAAGTCTTGTCTAAAATAAAGCGTGATAATGGACACTCAATGCTATTTCCCTATTGAGAAGATTCTTGTCTGGATGAAGCTGTTGCATATGATATTGTCTTAATTGAAAAGTAACGCTTCAGAACTAAAATCTTGCATGCTGCTTTTACTTCAGAACATTGATGACTCAGAGATGTGAAGATTTGATGGTATATTAGACTTCTGTTCAGAATCAGAGTATCCTTTACTTTAGCACAGATTCTGATCATCATTCTTCAGAACATTATGATTACTTCAACTTGAAAGCTTTTGTATCTTAACTTCTGATGTTGTTTCAGTCAGAACTTCTGCATATAAAATAACACAAATTTAGAGTTCATATTTGTTCTTTGTGTTTGTTATCATCAAAACTCTAATTAAGGGTTGTAGAATCAAACTATGTTCTAACATACAACACCCAGACACTTGGTTAGTAGCAAAATATAGAAGAATTCATGAAGCAAACAATAATCTTACCCTCTTTTTTTATAATAAAATAAAATTCAAATTGAAAAAAAAACTAAAACAAAATTTTAGTTGACGAGCAACAAAATTTCAATTGAACTAAATTTGAACTCTATAATTTGCAAGAGTGGATCCCTTGATTATCACTACACCAGGGCCAATCCCCTATTCCTCTGACAAAGTTGTACCCTTGAACTATGAGGCAGAAGTTTATTATCATGTTGTCAAGCAAGAGCCATGGATTACTGAAAATGAAGAGCCTGCAATTACAAACATTTCCTGAACTAGTAAGGTCGCTAGGATAGGAAGAGTCTTCTCTCCGGAGATCTCTCCTCCAACAACTACTACAACACCTGTTTGCATTACTGCTGGTGGGCCAACTTCCAATGCCCAAGGTAAAGAGAAAGTTACTGAGCCTGCCCTTACAGAGGCACCCTCAAAATAAGTGACAATTGAAGACCCATCTAGAGAAGAGACGGAAGAAATTCTGAAGATCATCCAAAAAAGTTACTACAAAATAGTTGAGCAATTGGGGAAGAAACCCTCAAAAATATCCATGACGTCCTTGTTATTATGCTCCAAAGCATATGCCCAAGCTTTGCTGAAATTTCTGAAGAATGCCCATGTACCACAAGAAACCACTGCTGACCAATTTGAGAATTATGTTACGAGCCTAACTACTGATAATGGCTTGGGATTTTCTGATGCAGATTTAACTCTGACGGGGAAGAACCACAACAAAGCTCTACACATTTCTATTGAGTGTAAATGCACTACTTTGGCACATGTGTTAGTGGATATTGGTTCCTCCCTAAATGTTTTACCCAAAGGTGCTTTGGATAAGATGGATTATGATGGGCTGGTGCTAAAACCCAGCGAGTGGTAAGAGCCTTTGATGGGTCAAAAAGGATAATCCTCGGAGAGGTTGATCTCCCGATCAAGGTGGAGTCTCAAGTCTTCAATTCAACTTTTTTATGTGATGGATATCCGCCTGGCTTATTCTTGTCTGTTAGGACACCCATGGATTCATGGGGCAGGTGCGGTCACCTCCATATTACATCAAAAGCTTAAATACCCAGTGAAAAGGAAGATTGTCACACTCTGTGAAGAGGAAGAATATATGGTCAGTCATTTAAATTCTTTCAAATATGTGGAAATGGATAGCAAATTCATTGAAACCCCCTGCAAAGCATTTGATGTAATCCCTCCAACAATTGTTGTTGCTAAAGCTACTATTCCTGATATCTCTAAGGGCACACCAAAAATGACCTCTCTGAAGGATGCTAGGGCTGCTATAGAAGATAGAGGCTGGACTATCTGGGGACAACTCCCTAACATTCCCTACAAATCTGACAAATTTGGGTTAGGTTTCACTTCAAAGGCTCAAAAAGAGGTTTGTCTTGCTCGTTCCTGGAGACCACCCCTCGGTATTAGCAACAATGAAGTCAATGCACTAGGAGACTCTGACAGTGAGGGTGACTTGGACGACTGGATATTCCCAACTGCTGACGGAGGACTCAACAACTGGAAGGCCAAAGACTTTATCTCAATCTCCTTCAGCCAGGAGTAATTGTTATTTCCTGTTTTTTATTTGCTTTAAGAACTTTGTCTGTATAATTTCCTTCAAAACAATGACTTTAAACTATGTGCCTTGCCCAGGGTATAATGGTCCATTTGTTAAGGGTTGTCATTCCATATATCATATGCTCATTTAATGAAAACATTGGACAATTTTGCATTCAAATTTTGCGCTCCTTGTCTTTCTTTTACTTTATTGCATTTTCGAATAGCCATGTGACCTTACACGCGCACACACACACACACACACACACACACACACATTTGCAGATCCACATGCACTCCTAATCTCATTGATAATGATTCTGCTATTGCCGTTTATGACTTCGAAAGTCCAATTTATCATGCCGAAGATGAAGATGAAGGTGAAGATGATTGTGACATACCTGGAGAACTCGCCAGACTTCTGATACAAGAGGAAAGGGCTATCCAACCGCATGAAGAGCCGATCGATGTGATAAACTTGGGTACTGAGGAGGGTCATCATC
Organism: Vicia faba; assembly: GCA_948472305.1. Classification (NCBI taxonomy): domain Eukaryota; kingdom Viridiplantae; phylum Streptophyta; class Magnoliopsida; order Fabales; family Fabaceae; genus Vicia; species Vicia faba. Next base: position 1,361,835,751 of record OX451741.1, on the reverse strand, counting down.
TTCTGGATCCACCATCCAGGACCATACCCAGTGCACACCATCTTCTGAGGGTCATCATCTTCTAGATCCACCAGTCAGAACCAGATCCAGCGCACCTCACCTTATGAGGGTCATCATCTTCTGATTCCGTCTCCAGCCAGATCTGCTGATAGCAGGCCCATTTGGTTATTTCTATTATTTTTCTTTAATTTCTTTTCTTTATTTATTTTGTTTTTTAAAATCAAAAGAAAAATTATTTTCTTTTAAATCAACCAATCAAAATCACAAAAAAGGATTTATTTTCTTAATAAATGTTTTTTTAATTAATTAGTTTAATTAATTTAGGGAAACTTTAATTTCTTTCACAATTAAAATTCAATTAGAAAATTAGGTTAACTCTTGATTTAATTTTTCTTTCTTTCTCAAATAACAAAACATGACAAAAAAATATTTTTTTTAATCAATCGCAATTAGGATTAGTCAAAGGGTCAAAACCCTAATCGTCTCGCATTTAATTCGTCGCGCGCTTGTTATTTATTTTGACAAATATTTTTTGTAACTGTTCATGGTTTGTAATAGTTTAATTTAGGGTTTTATTTACTGTTAAATTCCAGGGTTTTTGGCTAATAGGATAGATTTATTTTCTCGCATTTTTAATTCCCGCAAATATTCAACTGTCTAGATGTATGCTAATAGGATTGTATGACAAAATTAAAACAGTTAGAAAACCCTAATGTGCAAAGATAAATAACTGAAAACAAATCACTCGCACATATCACTCTTAGGGTATACTCTCACTTAGGTTGCCTTCGGTAAACGACCATTAAGTATAGGGTGTCTTAGTGGTTACCCTCCAGTCTAAAAAGATCAAAATGTCCAATTCGAATGTTGCCTCATAAATGTTGCCTCGAAAAGATCTTAAGACTCTAGGATAATTACTAAGGTGTTTTAACATTGCTTTAGTGATCGTACGTCCCTTTCGAATTGACCCTTATAACTCCAACGACGGTGCTACCTATTTCTCAATACTAGGATAGCGTTGTCTAAAGGAAACAAGGATAGAAACGATCTTTTTTCGAGTAGGTAGATGCTAGTAGGTACTTGCTCAAATCAAAACTTTTCACACTTATACATTTTAAACAAATTTTCAAAACAACTTCATCACACCCTTGAGGACTGATACAAGGGTTATCACGAAGTCAAACTTTTCAAAAACAAAGCACATTGTTGTACCCCAAAATTTTCCCTCATTTTATCAAGATTTTCCTCACAAGACTCTTTGGACTCAAGACAAGATTAGGGTTTGCTCAGCTCAAGACCTCACCTTGCACTGGTGACTTGAAATTAGGGTTTGAGTTTGCACAAGGATTTTTGGACCATAAATGATTCATGTTACTTTCAAACACCATCTTGGACCCCTAAGATTGCTCATACCAAGTTTCAAGCCTTAAATCACATTTTTGCCCAGTCAATTGGACAGTTCACCTAAAAATCAGTTGTATTGGGGAAAAAGTCAATCATGGCCTATTTAGAGTCAAACTTCATAATTTTTTATCCACAACAACATTTTAGACTCATATGTACCATTTGATCAAGTTTGGATCACAACTCCTCAAGAAATTTGATCAAATCATCAAAAGGGCAAAATGGTTAAAATTAGGGTTTTGACTTAGAAAGGGCAATTTCTGATTTTTAACCTAACCAATGGCCAATTGGGTTCAAGCATAATTTCAAGGACTCAATGGCATCATCTTGACCTAATCACATAGTTCAAAAGATCTCAAATGCATAGGATTGACAGATGAATTTTGCAGTCAACTAATCAAAAGTCAATTGTACACTGAAAAGTCAAACTTTGACTTTTTGGTCAAAATCAAGTGTCAGGGGTCATAATTCATCAAGATATGTCAAAATATGAAACTTGTTGATCAAGAAAATCAATTTTGTAAATTAGGGTTTTAATTTGAAAATTTTTCATAACTTAGAAAATTTCTAAGTATGGAAATTTTCTTATTTTTTCCCAACTTTCCACAACTGTTTCCCCATGATGCAATTGGATTCAAAGAAAACTTCCAACATGAAAGTTGTAGTCCACCATGAAATATACAACTTTGATTCACAAAGTTTTCCCAAAAGATGCTTGGATCTCAAGTTATGAATTTGTGAATAGGGGTCCATAAACTTTTTAACTTAGTGAAAATTTGCCCTAATTTAGGCAGGTTTTTGACCTAACTTCATGGGCATTTTTCAACTAGTTCCAAGAGGTATCTCAAAATGAATTTCAAAGATGTATTGTAGAGAATGTTACAAGCTTTCCAAAATGTCCAAGAACTCCCCAAGATCATTTGTGGTTAGGGAGAATCGAAGAAGAGAAAATGGCAATTTGTCACTTTTGTTCAAGCCATGTTTACAATGCTTCAAGTTGCAAATCAGTTCCTAGCATGCTTGTACCTTGCATTACAGGTCCTAATCCTTTCTACACTCCATAATTGAATGCTAACTCAATGGACAATGGCTTTATTTTGACCTTTGGAACATTGTACAAGGGTTTAATCCATAAATGGCATAAAGTTCACAATACCATTTTGATAAAGCAAGCCTTTTCAACTTTATTAGCCTTGAGCCTTGGACTTGTTCCTTGGATGTAGGCATTTTCCACAGATAACAAGCAACTTGTACCAACTCTATGCATCTAGCAAGCAAGCCTGTACAGGCCTTTGGCATAATTCATGTCAACTTTCTTCAAAAGCAAGCAAATTGGCAAAAGTCAAGATAACTTGTGCATTTGATAAAGAGAAGTCTTGGCTTCATTCTAGACATCTTCACAAACTTGTTACAAGCCTAAGCACGAATTCATAGCATCCAAAACTCTCCCAAACACAAAAAACACATTTCTGCCCAAAACAGGGCAGCCTCTGCAAAATCAAAGCCATTTCAATATTGGCTCGTGCGTTTCTTGATTCAACACTTGAAACAATTTACATACATCCTACCTAAATTATCCAAGCCCTTGTCCTGGTTCTGTAAGCCCTATTTCAGACATCACCATTTTCATTTTTGAAGGTTGCAGGTTGACTTCTACAAGGAGTTTCAAGCATCCTCAAGGTCAGTTAAGCATTGGAAAAGCTTGAGGGAACTTCAAGGAAGCTCACACGATCTTCAGGCCTCACTCAAAGTCCCCACATTGCCATATCCAAACTCAGTTGAACAAGGTATTTTTCAAAATTCTATCTCTCTATTTAGGAATCCTTAAGCTTTAATTTGTGAAGAAAAAATGTTGTCTTTAACTTGTTGAAGCTGTACATATGCATAGTTGTGATTTACATTAACTGAGTAGTGAGAATTTGAAGCTTGAAGTTCATGAAAAAACTAGGTCAGAAATTAGGGGTGATTAAATTCTCCATGATCCTTGAGAGTTAGGTTATGTTTTTTATATCACTGGAATCGTGAGATCATAAGCTACGTTTTGTGTGTTATGAGTTTTTGATTTTATGCAAGCTAGAACAAGATACAGGATTATACACAGAACGCGCGCGAAGAAGCCAAGGACAGGGATGAAGATGAAGTTCCTGGGCCTGGCGCCTTGGGCCTGTTGTTTTTCACACACCCCATATTCCTATCTGCACCCCCTTTGCTTATTTTGTTTATTTTTTATATTTTCTCATATTTTTTATGTTTATTGATTTTAATATTTTTTCTGAACATCAAAAAATCATGAAAAATATTTTCTTTATTTTTTGTATTTTATTTTATTTTGTATCTTACTTTTTTGGCATAAAAAAGTAATTTATAAATAAATAGAACTTTATTTTCTTAAATAAATAGTAAATACATTTAGAAATACCATACATTTTTATTTTATTATTTTTCACACATAAAATATTATTTTCATACATATTTTATTTTTTAACATTTGTACATAATATTGTTATTATTTTTCTTGAACAAAAAATGAATAAAATAAATAATAGAAAACATAATTTTCTTTTAAACCAAAAAAATTAGGGTTTCCCCTTTAAAAAATAATATTATTAATTTTCTTATTTTTAGGACTTAAATAATTTTATTTTTACATATATAAAATAAATACAAAAACCTTTTGCATCCATACATTTTATTGCATATTTAAATAATTGTTTATTTATTTATTGTACAATAATTCAATTGAGTTGTAATATTAAACTAGGGTTTTATTTTGAGCAATATCCCCCATTCAAAACTTGTATCCCCCCTCCCATAATATTGTTGTAATAGCTTAGATTTACTTTACGCAATTTATCGCATTATATACATGTTTAGTAAAAATTAGGGTTTGCATGATAAGACAAAAATCAAACAAATAGCATGACCTAATACAAGACAAACAAATGCATGTAAATGACAACACATTGCACACAAGCACCCCTAGGGTTTCACCCACTTGGTTGCCTAAAAGAAAATGGCCATGGTATGCATGCTAGGTATCTTGGCAAAAATCAATCAAAACAAAAAGATTATAGTCCCTCGATGACGCTATCAAAAAGGTTGCCTTAAAACGAATGATCTTGGTCCCTAAAACTTGATAAGATACTTGGTACCATTGCTATCATGGTTATACGATGACCCACGCCCGTTCCGTTTAACATCCAAAGATAGGGTTGTTTACCAAAGCAATGGTAAATCAACAATGTCAAAGGAATAAAAATGTACAAGAAAGACTTTTGAGTAGGGTAGAATGCTTCTAGTTACTTGATCAACTTGAAAACAATCCTTGCTATTTTTAAACAAACACACACACATTTTCAAAACATTTTCTAACAACTTTCAAAACATTGAAACATTTTTTCAAAAGACAAACATCTTTGTATACATTCTTACAAACAAGAAGCATTACAAAGATTGCCTAAACGATGGCCTCTTTTCAAAATACTTTCAAAACCACACAAAGCACCATTTCAAACAATTGAAAAAGCAAAGCAAGTGATCTAAACAAGTAACTAAGAGCCCATGGAAAACAATGGATGAAAAGGGTGCTAGCACCTTCCCTTTTCATAATCTACCCCCCGAACTCAAGAAAACATCTCAAAGGTTTTTCCTGTGCTTTTTTACCTTTCCTTTTGGATAAAATAAAAGTCAGTGGCGACTCTTGCTAACCGCAACATTTGCAAACACAAACGCAAAACCTCAAGTCAGTTCTCCCACCGCATCACACACATACACAAGAAATTTTAAAAAGATGAGCAAGTACCTAAGAGCCCATGGAAAACCATGGATAGAAAGGGTGCTAACACCTTCCCTTTCTATAACCTACCCCCCGTACTCAGAATATCTTGAAAAAGGATTTTTTCTGTACTTTTTTCCTTTCCGGTTGGATGAAATAAAAGTCGGTGGCGACTCTTGCTTACCGTGACATTTTGAGAACAAAAAACGCAACACGCATACCAACGTCAAATAGTCGGTTCTGCCACCGTATCACACATGGAGAAGACAACCTTTGTTACACAGTGGGGCATCTTCTGCTACGAGGTGATTCCTTTTGGGTTGAAGAATGCTAGGGCAACTTATCAGCGCACTATGGTCACTTTGTTCCATGAGATCAAAGTTTATGTTGATGATATGATATCCAAGTCTCAGACTGAGGAAGAGCACCTTGATCATCTCCATAAGTTGTTCGACAGGTTGAAGACATACAAGCTGAGGTTGAATCCGAACAAGTGTACCTTCGGGGTAAGTTCTGGTAAGCTTCTGGGTTTCATCGTCAGTGACAAGGGTATTCAGGTAGACCCTACGAAGGTAAAGGCCATACAAGAGATGTCGGATCCCCGCACAGAGAAAGAGGTTAGAGGTTTCTTGGGACGTCTGAATTATATCTCCAGGTTCATTTCACATCTGACTGCTACTTGTGAGCCAATCTTCAAGCTTCTGAAGAAAGATCAAGTGGTAAAATGGAATGATGAATTCCATACCGCTTTCGAAAGAATCAAGGAATACCTTCAAGAATCGTCGATTCTGATGCCTCCAGTTGAAGGAAGAACTTTGATATTATACTTGATTGTGTTGGACAATTCAATGGGGTGTGTGTTGGGGCAGCATGACGAGTCTGGTCGAAAAGAGCACGCCATTTATTACCTTAGCAAAATTTTACCGACTGTGAGACACGATACTCATTTCTCGAGAAAACTTGTTGCGCTTTGGCATGGGTTGCTCGCCGAATGAGACATTATATGCTGACTCACACTACCTTATTGATATCAAAGATGGATCCGATCAAATATATTTCTGAGAAGCCCGCTCTCTCCGGAAGGATAGCAAGGTGGCAAATGATCTTAACTGAGTACGACATACAATATATGACCTAAAAGGCAATTAAGAGAAGTGTATTGGCTGATCATTTGGCTCATCAGGACGTGGATGACTACCAGCCCATGAATTTTGAGTTCCCGGATGAGAATACTATGTTAGTGATTGACTATGAAGAACTTGGACCAGATGAAGGACCCGAGGAGGGATCCCGATGGTCTATGTATTTTAACGGAGCCTCGAACGCACTGGGTAACGGCATTGGCGTTGTAATCATATCTCCCATGGGCTGTCATACTCTGTTCACCGCCCGATTATGTTTCAACTGCACCAACAACATGGCAGAGTATGAAGCATGTATCATGGGTCTTCGAGCTGCTATCGACCTGAGGATTAAGTTCTTAAGTGTATTCGGGGATTCCACTCTGGTGATAAGTCAGATCAAAGGTGAGTGGGATACGAAGCACCCGAATCTCATTCCTTACAAGGAGTATGTACTGACATTGCTCCCACACTTCGAGGATGTAACCTTTGAACATTTCCCACGATAAGAGAACCAGTTGGCGGACGTGCTAGCTACCATGTCTTCTATGTTCAAGGTTAGGTGGGACAATGAAGCTCCCCAGATTACCATTGAGAGGTTGGATGAACCAGCACACTGCTGTGAAATCGATACCGATTAAGTGGCAGACAAATCCTAATTTCACGAAGTCAAAAGGTATCTCGAGGCTCAGGAGTATCCTGAAGGGGCATCTGTCAATGATAAGAAGTTTCTGAGAAGGTTCGCTGCAAAGTTCTTCCTCAGTAATGGAATCCTCTATAAATGTAACCATGAGTCCACACTATTACAGTGTGTAGACAAGAGCGAAGCAGGGAGGATCATGACAGATCTACATGAAGGCACTTTCGGAACCCATTCTAATGGACATACCATGGCTAAGAAGATCCTACGGGTAGGATACTACTGGTCCACTATGGAAGCCGATTGTTATCAGCACTCTCAAACTTTTCATAAGTGCCAAATCTACGCTGATAAGGTGCATGTACCTCAGGTCCCCTTAAACGTCTTAACAACTCTGTGGCCCCTGGCAATGTGGGGCGTCGACATGATTCGAGAAATCAGGCCCACCGCTTCCAATGGACATCGTTTCATCTTAGTGGCCATTGATTATTTCACAAAGTGGGTTGAGGCGACCTCTTTTGCTACTGTGACCAAGAACGTCGTGGCACAGTATACCCGACATAATCTGATCTGTCGATATGGGGTACCAGAGAGGATTATTAATGACAATGGTGCAAATCTCAATAACACCGTGATCACCGAGCTCTGCAAACAGTTCAAGATACAACATCATAATTCTTCTCCCTACCGGCCGAAGATGAATGGCGCTGTTGAAGCAGCTAACAAGAATATCAAGAAGATTGTACAAAAGATGACAGTGACATATAAAGACTGCATGAGATGTTACCAATCGCTCTTCATGGGTACCGTACCTCAGCACGTACTTCGACAGGGGAAACACCCTACTCTCTGGTATATGGAATGGAGGTAGTCCTACCCATCGAAGTCCAGATACCTTCTCTCAGGATTATGAAGGATGCAGGTTTGAACGAAGACGACTGGATCCAAACCCGACTTGATCAGTTAAATCTAATCGATGAAAAGAGGCTTACTACTATCTGCCATGGTCAAACGTATCAAAAGCGAATGATCAAGGCTTTTAACAAGAAAGTAAGGCGTCAAGAATATCAAGTCAGGGATCTAGTAATCAAACGCATCATACTGCCGTAAGGTGATCCCGGCGGCAAATGGACCCCCACTTACGAAGGGCCATTTGTGGTTAAGAATATTTTCTCGAGAGGAGCTATGATTCTAACCACCATGGATGGTGACGACCTTCCTCACCCTGTCAATGCAGACATAGTGAAAAGATACTACGCATAATCAAAGACCAGCTAGGTCGACTGGCATAGGCAAAAATAAGGGCTTCCCGGCGAACCAAAAGGGTGCGGGCAAAAGTAAGGGATGAAAATAAAAAAAAATTATACACCCGGCAAGTCGAAAACCCGAAAGGGGGGCTTGGGCAAAAAAGGGTATCCTGGTGGATTGAAAACCCGAAAGGGCAGTCCAGGAAAAAGATAGGGATTGAAGCGTATCACCATGTCTCATTGAATCATCTTGCGACCAAACTTCGGTATCGGCTATCAAGCTCGGACGGCGCCAATCAATATGATCAACCTTCGGCCAAGTAGCAAAGTGATGAGACGCTTGAAGATATAAACGCAATAGCAGAGTTGGAACCTGTTGTACCCCAAAATTTTCCCTCTCATTTATCAAGATTTTCTCACAAGACTTTTTGGACTCAAGACAAGATTAGGGCTTACTCAGCTCAGGACATCTCATCTTGCACTAATGACCCAAAATTAGGGTTTGAGTTTGCACAAGTATTTTTGGACCACCAATGCTTCATGTGACTTTCATACATCATCTTGGACCCCTAAGATTGCTCATGTTAAGTTTCAAGCTTTGAATCACATTTTTGATCAGTCAATTGGACAGTTGACCTAAAAATCAGCTGTATTGGGGAAAAAGTCAACCATGGCCAATTTACAGTAAAACTTCATAATTTTTTATCCACATCAACATTTTAGGCTCCTATGTACCATTTGATCAATTTTGGATCACAACTCCTCAAGAAATTTGATCAAATCATCAAATGGGCAAAATGGTCAAAATTAGGGTTTTGACTGAGAAAGGGCAATTTCTGATTTTTAACCAAGCCAATGGCCAATTGGGTTCAAACATGATTTCAAGAGTTCAATGGCATCATCTTTACCTAATTACATGGTTCAAAAGATCTCAAGTTCATTGGATTGACAGATGAATTTTGCAGTCAACTGATCAAAAGTCAACTATACACTGAAAAGTCAAACTTTGACTTTTTGGTCAAAATCAAGTGCCAAGGGTCATAATTCATCAAGATATGTCAAAATATGAAACTTTTTCACCAAGAAAACCAATTTTGAAAATTAGGGTTTTGAATTTAAAAAATTTCATAACTTAGAATTTTTCTAAGTATGGAAATTTTCTTATTTTTTCCCAACTTTTCACCACTTTTTCACCATGATGCAATTTGATTCAAAGAAAACTTCCAACATGAAATTTGTAGTCCTATATGAAATATACAACTTTGCTTCACAAACTGTTCCCAAAAGATGCTTGGATCTCAAGTTGTGAATTTGTGAATATAGGTCCATGAACTAAATAACTTAGTGAAAATTTGCCCTAATTTAGGCAGTTTTTTGACCCAACTTCATGGACATTTTTCACCTAGTTCCAAGAGGTATCTCAAAATTAATTTCAAAGATGGATTATAGAGAAAATTGCAAGCTTTCTAAAATTTCCAAGAACTCTCCAAGATCATTTGTGGTTAGGGAGAATCGAAGAAGAGAAATTGGCATTTTATCACTTTTGTTCATGCCATTTTCACAAAGTGTCAAGTTGCAAATCAGATCCATGATGCTTGTACCTCGCATTACAGGTCCTAAGCTCATTCTACACTCCATAATTAAATGCAAACTCAGAGGTTAAAGGCTTTATTTTCACTTTTGAAGCATTGTACAAGTTGTAATTTCATTTTAAGCATAAAGGTTACAATGCCATTTTCATAAAGTGGGCTTTTGTAACTTTATCAATCTTGAGCCTTGGACCTGTTTCTTTGAGGCAAGCAACTTCCACAGGTATCAAGCAATGTGTACCAACTCCTATCAGCTCACAAGCCAGCCAGTACAAGCATGTTGCACAAGTCATCTCACTTTTCTTCAAATGCAAGAAAAGTTGCAAAAGAGGTCAGAACTTGTACAGCTGCTAGGGAGTGGACTTTGTATCATTCTATACAAATATACAAAGTCATTTCAAGGCTAAAGACGAATGCTTGACATCTGAAACACTCCAAAACTCCAAAACTTCATTTTTCTGCCCAAACATCCAGTTTCTGCAAAATCATAGCCATCTCATTTTTGGCTCGTGCGTTTTGTATTTCAACACTTGAAACATCTTATCCACATCATATCAAAGCCATCCAAGCCTTTACATTGTTGTTGTAAGCCCTGTTTCAGCCATTGCCATTTTCAAACTTGGAGCTTGCAGCTTGACTTCTACAGAGAGTTCTGGCCATCCACAAAGCAAGCTAGGCATTGGAATAGTTTGAAGAAAGTTCAAGGAAACTCACACGATCCTCAGGTCTCACTCAAAGTCCCCACGTTGTCATATCCAAACCCAGCTGAAGGAGGTATTTTTCAAAACTCTATCTCTCTATTTAGGCATCCTCAAGCCATGATTTGTGAAGCAAAAATGTAGCCCTTATCATGGTGAAGTTGTACATATGCATACTTGTCATTTATATTAACTATGCTGTGAGAATTTGAAGTTTGAAAATGTTGAAAAAGTTAGGTCACGAATTAGGGCCATTAAAATTCTCCTTGATCTTTTAGAGTTAGGTTACAAATTGTATATGGTTGGAATCGTGAGATTAAATGCTACATGTTTTATGTTATGAGATTTTGTTTTTGTGCAAGCATGTGAAAGTTACAGATTTGAAGAAGAACGCGCGCACAGGCTTGGTTGGAGGACAGGGATGACTTTCCTTGGGCTTTTTGGCGCGCCTGGCCTTTTTTCTTTTACCATTCACACCCCCTGGATTACTTTTGCACCCCCCCTGACTTATTATTTTATATTTTTGCATTTTTGTTGCATATTTTATACTTATTACTTGCATTTATTTTTTCTAATGATAAAAAATACCCAAAAATAATTTATTTATTTTCACATCTTTATTTTATTTTTTTATTATTTTTTGCATAAAAATAGTTTATTTAATAGAATAGAAATCATTTTCTTAAAATAACTTGTAAATAATAAAAAAATACTTATTATTTTTATTATAGTATTTACACACATAAAATATTTATTTTCATACATATTTTAATTTTTAAATATTTGTACATTACATTATTTATTATTTTCTTGTACAAAAATGGACAAAATAATAATATAGAACATATATTTTATTTTAATTAAAAATTAGGGTTTCACCCTTTCAAAAATAATAATATTTTTTCTCTTATTTTTAGGGCTTAAATAAATCATTTTTTTTCATACATCAAACAAATACAAAACATTTTTAGCATAAATACATTTTTATTGCATTTTAAATATTTGTACATTTATTTAATTCGCACAATATTCAATTGGGTTGTAATAGTATTTTTAGGGTTTATTTTGTGCAATATCCCTATTCAAAAACTTGTATCCCCCCTCCCATAATAATTGTTGTAATAGCTTAGTTTACATTTACGCAATTTATCGCTTTTATACCATGTTTAGTAAACTAGGGTTTGCATGACAAGAACCAAAAACAAAACAAATAGAAAAGACCTAATCCATGACAAATCAAATGCATGTAAAATGACACATATTGCACACAAATACCCCTAGGGTTTCACCCACTTGGTTGCCTAAACTTAAATGCCCATGTTACGCATGCGAAGTATCTTGGCAAAACAAAACAAATAAGATCATAGTCCCTCGATGACGCTATCAAAAGGTTGCCTAAAACAAAATGATCTTGGTCCCTTAAACATGCTAAGATACTTGGCAATATTGCTATCATGGTCATACGATGACCCACGCTCGTCCCATTTACATCCAAAGATAGGGTTGTTTACCAAATCAATGGTAAATCAACAAAATCAAAGGAATAAAAATACACAAGAAAGACATTTGAGTAGGTAGATAGCTTCTAGTTACTTGATCAATTTCAAAACAATCCTTGCTATTTTCAAAAACAAACACACACACATTTCAAAACATCTTACAAAACATTGAAAACATTTTCAAAAGACAAACATCTTTGTATACATTCTTACGAACGAGAATCATTACAAAGATTGCCTAAACAATGGCCTCTTTTCAAAATACTTTCAAAATCACACCAAACACAAAGCACCATTTCAAACAATTTCAAAACAAAGAAAGTGATCTAAACAAGTAACTAAGAGCCCATGGAAAACCATGGATGAAAAGGATGCTAGCACCTTCCCTTTTCATAATCTACCCCCCGAACTCAAGAAAACATCTCAAAGGTCTTTCCTGTGCTTTTTTACCTTTCCTTTTGGATAAAAGAAAAGTTGGTGGCGACTCTTGTTAACCGCAACATTTGCGAACACAAACACAAAACCTCAAGTCAGTTCTCCCACCGCATCACAGAACCCAATGGGGTTGTTTCACATAACTGTTTTCTCTCTTTTACACGAATTGTATAATTTTTATCTTTCGGCGGCGTTCTCTTACTAGGGCGTCAGCCTCTTTGTACAAAACGCCTATTACAGGCCAATTTCAAAATCAATACAAGTCATTTTTACAAAACTTCAACCTATTTTTCTTTCTTTTTCCGTTTTGTTTTGCAAGAACGTTCAATGATTTATTTTTGATATATGCATTTGAAAATGATTGTTACTCGTAAATATTTACATAAGAAACAAAGGCAGTTACTCGTAATTCCAGAAACAGGGAAAAAACAAGAAGTGTCAAACCCAACGGTTCCTCTGCCCAGCAGGTATCGGGATAGAGCCATCTTTGGAACATGATTATTGGTACATACACTCCCCATAGAGTAAAAGTATCCAAAGGCTGATGCCAGCTTCCCTGAAACAGGACATAACTATCCCCATACGAGGTTCGTAATCTCAGGCGAGCCAATAAATCTTATCCCCCAAGCAGAGTTTATTTCTACAGATATAGAAGCTCAATCTCCAACAGAGCTCATCGCTTCCATCCACGGAATTTCATCCCCAGCTAAGTTTGTTCCTTCAGAACAGCAGGTCTACCAACAGAGTATCTCTTCCCCCAAAGTTTGGTCCCCACAGAGTTATTTCTCCAGCATCTCTTCCCGACAGAATATTCGCAAATCTCCAGCAACCGCCAGAGATTTATTTTCTCGGACACGAGCATACCCCGACAGCATTTCATGAACATACATCATGACATACGCATGCATATCATATACAACATAATCTCATTTATTTTGAGAACATCATCTCACCCTGCATTTAATGCATCGCAGACAATTAACCTTGATATCTTTGCAGGAAAAGATGATTAGCTTCAACAAATCCAGCAGTTATACAGATCACATCTACAGACAACTAATGGAAACTCAATTCCCAAAATCAAATGGGTCAACTAATCTACACTATCGCTTCAAAGTAACCTTACCCAGGTTCCTCCTGAAGTTTTACACAAACTTATCTCAAAGTAACCTTACCCAGGTTTCTCCTGAAGTTTTACATAAACTTATCTTAAAGTAACCTTACTCCGGTTCATTCTGAAGTTTTACACGAACTTATCACAAAGTAACCTTACCCCGGTTCCTCCTGAAGTTTTGCACGAACTTATCCCAAAGTAACCTTATCCAGGTTCCTTCTGAAGTTTTACATGGACTTAGCCCAAAGTAACCTTACCCAGGTTCCTGCTGAAGTTTTACCCAAACTCCTCACAAAGAAACCTATCTAGGTTCCTTCTCACAGCCCTACTATCCAGGCTTTTCATATCGAAGCAACCATACTATCCAGGTTCCTTCTCACAGCCCTACTATCCAGGCTTTCATATCGAAGCAAACCTACTATCCAGGTTCCTTCTCACAGCCCTACTATCCAGGCTTTCATATCGAAGTAACCCTACTATCCAGGTTCCTTCTCACAGCCCTACTATCCAAGCTTTCATATCAAAGTAACCCTACTATCCAGAATCCTTCTCACAGCCCTACTATCCAGGCTTTCATATCGAAGTAACCCTACTACCCAGGTTCTTTCTCACAGCCCTACTATCCAGGCTTTTCATAACAAAGCAAACTATCCAGGTTCCTTTTTACAACCCTACTACCCAGGCTTTCATATCGAAGTAACCCTACTATCCAGGTTCCTTCTCATAACCCTACTACCCAGGCTTTCATATCGAAGTAACCCTACTATCCAGGTTCCTTCTTACAGCCCTACTACCCAGGTTTTCATATTGAAGTAACCCTACTATACAGGTTCCTTCTCACAGCCCTACTATCCAGGCTTTCATATCGAAGCAACCCTACTATCCAGGTTCCTTCTCACAGCCCTACTATCGAGGCTTTCATATCGAAGTAACCCTACTATCCAGGTTCCTTCTCACAGCCCTATTACCCAGGCTTTCATATCGAAGTAACCCTACTATCCAGGCTTTCATATCGAAGTAACCCTACTATCCAGGTTCCTTCTCACAGCCCTACTACCCAGACTTTCATATCGAAGCAACCCTACTATCCAGGTTCCTTCTCATAACCTTACTATTCAGATTCCTCCTCTCTTATCTCCACACAGCAGTCCACAACACTGTAATACCAGGACCTAATCGAACACGATTAGTTTCGCATGTCCCTAGTAGAGTAACAGACAACTGAAGCTCCTAAAATTATATTTCTCCCAAGACAGATACCAATGTTCCTCAGCAGATTCCTCGTTGATAATAACAACAGGAACTCTCGTCGAAGGAATGTCTCAGGAAATCAACACTATCTAGATGGCATCTTTAAGCCCGTCTCCGACGACTCTCTGTCATCAACCTCCAAATGGCATCTATAAGCCCATTCCCGATATCACAAATCAAGTGCCACTTCATGCGAGTGCAAATTTCTGGGCACTTTAGTGTTCAATCATCTTCCACCTTCAGATCACGAAAGGCAGACAGCCAATCTACATCCTCAAGTTTAAGAAGATTGAACAGGGGCAGTTGTTGTACCCCAAAATTTTCCCTCTCATTTTACTCAATACATGTCCATTAGGATCCTCAATTTGCTCAAGGTTTCTCGAGAGTGGACCAGACAGACTCTCTCCTAAGGCAGTGTACCTCAAATTAGGTTTCCTATTTTCATCAAGATGGGTGAACCAAAAAGACCTCATATGCTATCCATGATCTTAATATGTTCCAAAGACCCTACATGTCAAGTTTCATGCCTTGCACAAGAAGTTTGCTCAGTCAACTGCTTAGATGCTTGAGAATCGACTATATTAGGTCAAAAGTCAATTGTGACCCACATACAGTCAAAATTCAAAATTCTTGGTCAACATCAACATTTTGAAGTGAATTTCATCATTTTATCAAGGGTTGACCATGATTCCCCAAGGAATGCTCAAAATTCATCAAAACCCAAAAGTTGTTAAATTAGGGTTTTTTAGTAAAAGTCAACCCAACTTTGACCAAGCATAACTTCCACATGCTTTATCAGAAATTTCCCATCCAAAGCTCATTTTGAAGAGGATGTAATTCCCTACAACTCATATTCAGCCAACAAGTTCAAAATATGTACTCATAAAAAGATATGAATTTCTACATTATAGGTCCTTTTGAAAAGTCAACAAAAACACCTTTTGGGTCAAAGCTTCATACATGAACATGGAAGACCCAATTGAAATGAAACAAAAAGGGATGGTTAGGGGACATCCTAAGATTTCTAAAAAGTCCAAGAACACCATACTAGGGTCAAAATTGAGAGAGTTATGCATTGTCAAAGTTGGCAATTTTTGGAAAATTGTCAAAAGTCAACATTGATCAAATTTGCATTTTTTCCAAAGGGGCCCCTGTTTTCTTGCTTGAAACATGTTTCTAATAGGACCCACGACCCCTGAGCTTTTCCACCTATTATTTTATTACTTTTATCATTTATTTTTATTTTTTTTCATTTAAATCATAATAAATCAAATTAAATGGTAAAATAATGAAAACAAATCAAATCTTGGGATTTTTGTGCACATTTGGAGTCCATGTACAGCTAGCATGATGATCAATTCGTGCAAGACTCATTAGGGTTGGAAAAGATTGGATTGAAGCTTGTTTTAGAAAGATATCATACATGAATCAAATCAAATCACATTTCATAATTCTCAAAGATATGATGCAATTTTACAACCCTAATTCAGTCTACTATATGTATACAACAAATGCAGATCAAAATACAAGGTTTTGCAGTCGTAGGGAGCAAGAACGAAAACTCGGAATTTGGAAAAAAAGTGGGCATTCAACTTCTGCCTTAGAGGACGATTCCAGGCAATTGAAGGACTCTAATCACTTCATGGCCATCTCCAGAAGCCAACAACATTGTTGCAGCCTTTAAAACATCAAGAATCATCGCTTAGACAAATCACGGTTTGCAAACTTTCTCAAATTCGACTATTACAATTTACGCATCATTAGCACCTTTAATTGTTATATTTGTGATCCTCATCATGTTTGCAAGTTGACCACATAGTTTAATTGTATTTTTCGGACCCTTACACGCATCTGCCATGGTTAGGGTTTCCACACGAATTTTAGGGTCTTTGTGTACAGGAAAAATTGGGCCATGAATCAAGTACCATGATGCTCGTGAGGCCAAGACGAGTTGATTGGTACCATCACAATAGATTTATCATGCTTGTACTGAATATTTGAATGACACGGGTTTTTAGCAACGGAAAACGTCCATAGGTATAGGTTATTTATCTAAAATGACGGGCTGGAGGTAGAAGAAGGTGATTTGTCATCACCCAATTGGTCCGTTTGAATTCAGTGCGCGCGGTTTTTGTTCCAAGGTCATTGCATTTGTTTTAGATATTATATATTCTTGTTACTATAATAACAAATTAACAAAGCAACTCAGATGGAAACGCATCATTGGTTGGGAGTACAAGGACCTGGGTTCGATCCAAGGTCCCAACAATTGCTTTGTATTATTTTGTCTTATGTAATCAGGTGTACCACGCTCTCAACCATCCACCACGCGCTAGCAATTCCTGACCACTGGATGCACTTCTATCCAGATCCAACGCTTCCATCCATGAAGGTCCATGATACTCCTCAAGTCAACGCTTGCACAGGATCCAACGTGGTTGACTGGGCTTGGAGCATAATGGGCTTGAAAATTCAATTCCACACCCCCCTTTCAGCTAGCATGTAGGCCCATTTGGTTATTTTTTATTATTTTCTTTAATTTCTTTTTCCTTAATTATTTTTCTTTTTTTAATCAATACAAAAATTATTTTTTTTAAACACAAAAAGATCTCTTTTCTTAATAAATATTTTTTGAACTAATTAGCTTAATTAATTTAGGGCAATTTAATTTTCTTTTTATAATGAAAAATAATTAGAATTAGGGTTTTAAATTATACATAATTTAATTAATTTCCTTTAAAATACATCAAAGATCATTTTTTTCATAAATATCTATTTCTTTAATTAATTAATTTAGTTAGAAAATTAGGTTAATTTAATTTCTTTCATAATTTTAAAACAATTAGAAATTAGGTTTAATTAATTTGCAGTTAAACATTTTCTCAAATAAAAATCCAAAAAATCTTTTTTCTCTCAATTAGGATTTTAGATTATTTCAATCGTCCCCGCATTTAATTTGCCGCGCGCTTGTTAATTATTTATCCATTATTTTGTAACTGTTTAAGGTTTGTAATAGTTAACTTAGGGTTTTTATTTACTGTTTAAATCCACGATTTTTGGTTATGTAATTAATCCCCCTCCCCGAAGCCTTGTAATATCTAGGTTTTATTTCCTCACACTTTAAATTCTCGCAACCTTTAACTGTCTAGATGCATGGCTAATAGGATTGTATGAAAAGAATGCTTGAAATTTAAAACGGTAGATCACCTAATGTGCAAAGACTAAATAACTGAAAAAGTTCACATGCACATATTTCACTCCTAGGGTTTACCTCACTTCGGTTGCCTTCGGTAAACAATCATTAAGCATAGGAGATTTTAGTGGTAGCCCTCCAGTCTAAAAGATCAAAATGTTGCCTCGGAAATGTTGCCTCGGAAATGTTGCCTCGGAAATGTTGTCCCTTTCGAATGTCCCTTACAACTCCAACGACAGTGCTACCTACTCCTTAATAGTAGGATAGCGCTGTCTAAAGGAAATAGAACGAATAATCCTTTTTTCGAGTAGGTAGAATCTTAAGTACTTGCTCAATGAAAACTTTTCACACAAACATCTTTCAAAACACATTTTCAAAAAAAACTTCGTCACATCCTTGAGGACTGATACAAGGGTTATCAAGAAGTAAAACATTTTCAAGACAAACACACACAAGCAATTTGGAAAAATGAGCAAGTACCTAAGAGCCCGTAGATAACTACGGGTAGAAAGGGTTCTAATATCTTCCCTTTCTATAATCTACCCCTCGTACTCAGAATATCTCGAAAAAAGGTTTTTTCTGTTCTTTTTCCTTTTCCATGATTGGATGAAATAAAAGTCGATGGCGACTCTTGCTTACCGTGACACTTTGCAAACAAAAAACGCAAAACGCAAACCAGTATTAAACAGTCGGTTCTGCCACCGTATCACACATATTGTAGAGATTGTGGTATCATTTTTGTCATCCTCCCTCTAAGGCTTAGAGTTTTTTAATTGAGAGTTGAATATCATGAAAAGGAAGTAAGAACGCATTTTTGAAATAGTTAATACGAATGGATTGATTCAAGACAAACATGTGCAATGCATTGATGAAATAATGAGGTTTGATATGAATAAATGTTCAAACAAATCAAAAGGAAATTACACATTGAAAATTCTAATGAACGAAAAGTCTTCTTGTGAAAACTTGTCACTTCAGATGGTATGCCTTGGAGGGATGGCAGAAGAACTCAGCCTGACCCTCTTGTGCAAATTCTAGCGCTCCTTCATCAATCAGGTCTTAAATTTAATTTCTCAACACCCAACAGCTGTTGGTGTCATGTCCAGGACTATTGGAATGGTACGCACATCTTGCATTTGGATTGTACCTTGGGGAGGCTATGTTGGGATTCTGAGGAGGGTCCCTTAACATAACCAACTTGGCTTTCAACAGGCATTGCAATGCTTGATCCAATGACATGTTGATATCAGTGAAGCGTCTTTCGGATGTATTCTTCTTATGCCGATTACCCCATTGTCATTGGCAAGGTTGTGGTTGGGCTTGTGATGTAGTAGCAATCTCGAAAGGTATGTTCCTGACCAAACCAACCACTTCTCTCACTGGGGGCTGATTAATGCCTTGATCCACAATTTTAACTGTTTGTTTCATGGATCTGCATCCATCTTGGTGAAGCTTGTTGAGGAAGGCTCTTAGCCCTTCTTGTCCTCGAGCTAAGTTTTGGATAAGAGCCACCTGCCCCAACATCTGGATTCTTATTGCTTCTACCCTAGCTTGCAGTTGTTCCAATTGTTCATCCTTGTTGTTTTCAGGACGTTCCTTGGTCAGATTCCCGACGAAGAGTGTTTTCAGGTCTTCTTTCCCCTTGGATAGATTCAGGAGAAATTCCTTGAACTGGGCATCTTGAGCTTGGAGATCTCTGTTGTCTTGTTGGAGAGTCATTGCTGAAATAAACAGCGAGAACATGAGAGACCTGCTTTGAAACCTGCTTATGCAATGATATGTACTATATATGTATGCGATGTTTTCAAGGATCTCGCGGGGTAAACAAGAAAATGTCAGAAGTTGAAATTTGCAGCTTTGATTGAATAACTTCATATTGTTGAATGTCCTTCTACAAGAGACAAGCTCACCATATCAAGTGGGTCCTAGCCCCTGACTCAAGTTGTTGAGTTTTGATCTTCTGACGACATTGTCTAGAGGAAAATAAATCCCCTTGCCCCTTGCTAGATGTCTGATTTATCATAACATGCATTACAGGCCCTCGAGATCCTTGAAATGGTTAAGGAAATGTTAAGGCATGATGTTATGATGTGTATGTTATACTTTTAAGAAAAGGTGCGAAGTGATGTAAGCAAGTAAACCCTGCAATAAATCCAAGTTATTGGATAATAACTGTAAACAAAACCTGCAAGGAACTCATGTTGTCAGGTAATAAAACACTGCAAGTAGTTCAAGTTGAAAGCACACAAGTCACGCAAACAACCTTAGGTTTAGGCTTGCATGGGTTTTAAGTTCATACCATCTTGAAGTTGGATTAGTTCAACCTGTCCTATAAATAGTAACCGGGTTCTAAGGGATCTCAATATCACTGATCTTTCCCCCAAGCCTTGTTCAATCGATGATTGACTCATAATCAAACAAAACTCAGAAGTCAAACCTCAATGAGTGTAGCATCGAGTGCCTGTCGACCTTGGGCATACACCAAAGCTGGCAATCTCGCTACGTCCTACTAGCCAAGTTGTGCAATTAAAGGTTCTAAGGTCAGTTAATGCTTTATGACACCACGCGGCGGCCCCGTACATCTCCCTGATTGACTCAAGGGTTACGGGTACCAGCCAAAGTGCCACATCAACGTAACTACTGCTTCAACTGTGTCAGTATACCCCAGCATAGCTCCCTCACAGTTTATTGCTACTCACCTAAAAGGTGTTTCCCGATCCGGGTGTAGGATCAAATAACCCAAACAGTTCCCATAAATATAAAGCAAGCAAGACAATCAAGAGAAAGAAATTAAATATGACCTAGATCCTAAGATTTACCCCACTTTATATTTTATATCCCCAACAGAGTTGTCAGTTCTGTGATACGGTGGCAGATCCGACTGTTAATATTGGTTTTGCATTTGTATTCGCAAATGTTGCGGTAAGCAAGAGTCGCCATCGACTTTTATTTTATCCAATCAGGAAAATTAAAAAGAACAGAAAAAACCTTTTTCGAGATGTTTCTGAGTACGGGGGGTAGATTATAGAAAGGGAAGGTGTTAGCACCCTTTCTATCCATGGTTTTCCATGGGCTCTTAGGTACTTGCTCATTTTAAAAACTGCTTGTATGTGCTTGCTTTGAAAAGTTTTTTTACTTTGTTTTAACCCTTGTTTCTGTCCTCAAGAGTGTTACGAAGTTGTTTTTGAAAACTTTGTTTGGAAAGTGTTGGTGTGAAAAAGTTTGTTTGTTTGAGCAAGTACTTAAGAGTTTTCTACCTACTCGAAAAAGGTCTGTTCGTTTTCCTTTTAGACAATGCTATCCCATTATTGAGAAATAGGTAGCATCGTCATTGGAGTTTTTAAGGGACGTTTGAAGGGATGTTATGGTCATTGAAGGCAACATGTAAGGATAGCTTAGCATTTTGAAGGGACTGTCATCATATAGGCAACATCGAGGGACAAGATCATTTCTCATAGGCAACTCGAGGGACATTAAGGGACTATGATCTTTATGATGACTTTTAGATTGAGGGTCTTTTGCTAAGATATCCCTACGTTCGAGGGACATGACCATTGTTTTCTGAGGCAACCAAGTGAGGCAAGTGAGGCATACCCTAAGGGTGCAAGTGTGAAGCAGTGTTTGTTTTCAGATATTTATCTTATAATTAAATGATCTATTTAATTGATTAAGCATACAAACCTAGGTTGCTAACAATTATATACAAGCATATAAAATAAAAGCGAGAAAATAAAAGAGTCTTACGCTATTACAAGGCCTCGGGGAGGGGTTTACATAACCAAAAACTGGGGATTAAACAGTAAATAATATGCGGTAAACCCTAATTAAAAACTATTACAAACCCGAAGTAAATACAATAATTGGAAAATAAAATATTGCACGCGGGAATTAAGTACGGGAATCAAAGTTTAAATTCTAAAAAATTTAATCAATTAAAGAGAAAATATCTTTTTGTATTTTATTATTGAGAAAAATATTTGAAATCTTAACCTAAATCTAATTAATTAAAGAAAAATACTTTTCGGTATTTTATTGAGAAAATTAAATATTTGTGAATTAAACCTAATTTGTCTAATTAATTTTAATTAAGAAAACAATCAAGTCAATATCATTAAATTAATTATTTTCCAAAAAAAACTAATTTTAATTAAAAAAAACCTAATTCTACATTTTTGTGGTTTTCTTGATTTTATGATTAAATAAAAAAAAATTGTTGTTTTGTAAAAAAAAATTAATCAAATAAAACAAAAGAAAATAAAGAAAGTAAGTAATTGGGCATGTGGTGAAAGCAGATTGGGGGTGTGAAGCTGAATTTCATTGAGCTCAAATCCATTGGCCCAATCTGGCGTTTAGATTCTGTTCTAGCCACGTTTGAGGGTTCACCATGGTCTGCATGTGTTGAGTGTTAGATCTGGATATGATGAGATCTTGTGGTATGGTGATGGAAGTGCATGAGGAGCGCGCAAGGACCTGGAGCATTAGATCTGAAGACACAAATTAGAGAAAATTAACTTTGCAAAAGGGCTGGATCAAACCCACCCCCTTTTGGACTAAAGCCTTATCATGCCCTGCCTTGCCAACGGAACCAAGTGTGTTAATTGTTAACAAAATAATACAAAATAAATATAAGGCAAATAAATATCTATGGCCACATGTCAAAAATGCGCGCGATGTGGGTTCCCAATGGTTTGAATGGACGAATCAGTGAGCACCACGCCATCACCTTCTTCAGGGATCCTTTGTTTTAGATGGGGAACTTTTACCTACAGCATTTTTCAGTCACTATAGGTTGTAGTGATAGATTTTGTTCGTAACTAAAAACCTGCAAAATTCAAAAACGCAGCACAAGCAGAATAAATTCAAACCAAAGGCATGAATCAATTCCAAATCATCTCCTGAGCATGATAGTACCCCTAATTTTGTATAATTTTGCCTTTATATAGAATTCCCAATTTGGGACCTCAAAACCCTAACAATGGTATCGTGTCATTCCTGCACTTAACCTTCAATCAAACCAATCAAAAACATTGCAAATATGATAGCAAGCATGGATATATGATCAAAACATGTTTATGATGGATAAATCATTGAAAATGAATCTTGAAAAAAGATGCAAACCGTGGCACTGTGAGGCGTGATTTCTGAAGGTTTTAAGGCTGGAGGACGATTGGAATAACTTCAAGAAATGTCCAGGAACGAATTGCTGGCCTTGGAATTGCTTGAATCAGTCTATGGAGGAATATGTGATCATCACTTTTTTTGACAAAAAATTGAAGTTTACCTCCTTGTTTTCACGAGCCAAAAACCTTCCTTATGCTTTGGAAATGTTGTGTATATATCATAGAATGATTTAGGTCAACAAAAACTGATCATATCTTTGCAAATTATGGAGATTTGATTTCATTTTTTGCCTTGTATGATTTGTTTCCAAAATAGACCAAATTAAGACTTTTCCAATCAATTAGCTCTTGCACAAATTTTTAGATTTTCTAGTTGTTCATGGACTCATAATATGCTCATAAAATCAAATCTTTAATTTTATTTTATTATTCTACTATTTAAATTGATTTATTTTGATTTAAATGGATAAAAATCAAAATAAATAATAAAAATAATAAAATAATAGGTGGATAAGCTCAGGGGTCATGGTCCATCTTAGGAACAAGTTTCAAACAAGAAAACATGGGCCCATTTGGAGAAAAAAAGTCATTTTGATCAATGTTGACTTCGTGCACATTTCCAAAAATTGGTCAACTTTGACAATACATATCTCCATCAATTTTAACCCTAAGAGGGTGTTCTTGGACTTTTTAGAAAGCTTAGGATGTCCCCTAAACAACCCTTTTAGTTTCATCTCAATTGGGTCTTCCATGTTCTTGTAAGAAGCTTTGACCCAAAAGGTCTTTTTGTTGACTTTTCAAAAGGACCTATAATGTAGAAATTCATATCTTTTGATGAGTGCATATTTTGAACTTGTAGGCTAAAGATGAATTGTAGGGAATTGCATCCTCTTCAAAATGAGCCTTGGATGGAAAATGAGCCTAATCAAAACAAAAATGTGACTCATTTTGTCACAAATCTTCCTTCACTTGCTCTCTCTCGTCCTCTGAAGCTCTCGCCGGAGAAAAGGATGTTGCCACACCGGAAATCGCCTCACGGCAGCGGAGACAGCGGCGATGTCCCAAACCTAATTTTTCTTAAATCAATTTCTTCCTCTCGTCCTCTCTGTTACTAATCTCATGATTTATTTTTAGATTTCTCTTGGTTTCACGTAGATCTAAAAGGGGAAAATGAAACCCTAGGGTCGGATTTGAAGGAAACGATTTTACCTCGGGGAGATCTTTCCTCTCTTTTTCTCTTCTTACAAAATCTGAAGAGTTGTGGTTCTTTTGTTTAAATGATGATGAAAAAAAAGTTTAGGGTTTTGTAGGTTTCAGTTTTTTGTTTGATGTGAACAAAATTTCTCTGTCTTTGTTGGTTCGGTTTTTGTGTTTGTTGCGATTTTGTTTTATAACTCTGTATTTTGCTGGACCAAAAATCCTCTCCCTTTTCTCGAACAGTATTGTTGCCTTTTATATTGGTTGGCTTTTGCTCACTTTCTATGATAGATTGTTGCTGACTTTGTAAGTTTCAACTAGACTGGATGGTTTAACTTTCTACTTGTTGCTTGTTGCTGGCCGATTGCTTATTGCTTTTCCTGATTTTATAACTTTGCTTTTGCTTGCTTTTGGGACTTATCATCTTCTGATTTTTTGATAAATCAAACTTTATTGTCAATTACTTGTTGGCCCTATGATATTTACTTGCGATGGATGCTTGCTGACTTTTGAACTTTGTACAGACTTTGTACTTTGTTGCTGACTTTTGTTGGTGGCTTGTTGCTTTTTGGCTTTTAGACTTTGTACTTTTCTGGTTTTTCTCTTTTGTTGTGAACCAAACATATTTTTTTGAGATTTTGCAGTACTAGGCCTACGATTTTGATTTTTCAGTTGAGTTTTTTTCTTGACATGAAACATCATGAGGCTTGTTAGATTTTTGCTCGAAAATATGATGCTAGTTCTGATTTTCCCTTGATTTCTTCTTTATCTTCTGTGAACCAACTTGGTGATTTGCAAAAGATTGACCCTTTTGAAATTATAGTTTGTCTTGTTTGCGAACCAAGTTTGTACTTCTGGTTTGTAATGGGAAAATTACTAGGCTAATGATTAAAAAAAATTTGCATGAGGCTTTAGTTGTTTGGGCTTGAATTCAAATTTTGTTGGGCTTAAATTCTGTTGAATCCTGTTGGGCTGAATTGAAGGAATTTTGTCTTTTTGCATTTTCCTCTATTGTGAACCAAACCAAACTTTGTGATTTGCAGTAGAAATTAGCCCATGATAGAAACTTAATGTTTGAGGCTTTAACATACAAAAACCCTTCTTTTCTGATTCCAAAAAAAAACCACCCTAATGATGAATTAAAATGATTTTCAATTCGAATGCTTATTTTCATTGTTTGAGTTGCTAACAAAAATCTCTTTGTGTTTCATGTATTGGATGAATTCGCAAGATCAAAGAGGAAAGTTTGAAGACACTTGAAGATGGATAAAGAATGAAGAAATATTTTGTTTTGTATAGAATAGAAAAAAGAATAGGAGAATTTATAGTTTATGCCTTTGGAATTGTATTTGAAATTTGAAGTTTGAATAATAATGAACATTTGGAGTTTGGGAAATTTGAATTGTTAATGAATTTTTTGGAAATGAATGTCAATGAATATTTGGAAATGAATAGTATGAATATTTTGGAAATGAATGTCAATGAATATTTGGAAATTAATAGTATGAACATTTTGGAAATAAATGTTTGAAAGAAAAGATAAATATTGTAATATTGAAATAAAATGTGGAAGAATTTGTAGCGTTGAAGAGAATAAACAAAATGCAAATAGTAGAATAATGTGATGAAATTGTGATGTAGTTTATAAAAAGAATTGTAGATGTGAAATAAAATAAAAAATGTAATGTTTTTTGAAGAAAAAAATAAATATGATGTCATTCATAATATTGAAAGAAGAATAGAAAAAAATATGATGTTTTGAAAGAGATTTATGATGTAATTTGTAACACTGGAAAATAAAGAATAAGAATGTAAGCAAAAAATGTTAAATGTAAAATAAAATATAATGCGTTTGAAAGACAAATGTGAAAGAAGAATCTAAGAATTCTATCTTATGAAATAAGAGACTCGGTATCCTTGCACTTCCCACGATAAACAGACCTGGAATCATAGAGACTTGAATAATGCTCACATTTTTCAGAATAAAACAAACTTTTCAAATCAAGACATTAAATCACAATTGAAGTTTGCTTAGTGAATGATGATTGAAAACCAAAGTATGAATCATCACGACCCCAATTCGTCCCGTCATGAATCCAAACCCTTAATTCGAGATAAACTCAAATATAGGCATTAATATTGCACGACCATTGAAACACGAGCTTTTGATCTCAGCAGGTGTCACATCTTTAAGAGTTAAAACCCTAGTTCAATACTAAAGGACATTAGAAACTTTGAGCACTTGCAAACTTGAACCCTTGATGAATCAATTGACATGTTTGGAAGTCTGAGAAACCTTGAATAGTTGACAAACCCTAGAAGAAAATTTTAAAGGAAAAGGAGGGAAAATTTTGGGGTACAACAGCTTCCCCTGTTCAATTTTCTTAAAGCTAAAAAGCATGAATGGCATTTCGCTGTTCGTAGCTTGAAGGTGGAAGATGATTGAACACTAGAGTGCCCAAAAATTTACACTCACCAGTGTTGTTGCTTGACTGTATCAACAATGGGCTTAACAGGTGGCATTTGGAAAATAATGAAAAGTTTGTCAGAGATAGGCTTACATATGCCATCCAAAGGTGACAAATAATTGACGGATATGGGCTTATAGATGACATCCAGAATGATAGGAATTCGTTGGAGATGGGCTTATAGATGCCACCTAAAGTGAATGTAGGTAGAGATTGGAAGGAATATCAGAATAAATCTTTGATCGACTTATACTGAAACAGCAAATGTCTTGAGTAATTTTTCACCGGATGGGGAATCAGTATAAATCTTCAGAGCGATTTAACTGGAACGAAATCAGGATAAATTAATGGCCAATTTAAACTGAAACAGAAGATGTCTTGAAGGAAGTGTTTGTCGTGTAGATAGTTGCCCCGTCTTGTTTTGGGAATTGATCTACAATCAATTTGTTGGTAAATCCGTCCTGTTTCGGGAGTCTATACCATTTATGATAAAGATACTTGCCCCGTCCTGTTTTGGGAATTGATCTTTATCTAACCAAAGAGAATGAAAGATAGTTTCACCATCCTGTTTCGGGAGTTAATCTTCAATTTTCTCATGTGGATAGTTATCATGTCTTGTTTCAGCTATTAATCTATAATTGGTTGTCCACAGATGGTTGTCCTGTCTTGTTTAAGGTATTAATCTGGAACCTGTTTTTGTTGGTCGTAGAGATAGTTTCCCCGGCTTGCTTCGGGAATTGATCTCTGGACTATATGGGAAATGTTGATCATATTTGCTTGTCTTTAACTGGAAGAAGTAAATCTAACTAGAAGGGGTCTTTGATTCGCCTGTCTTTAATCTAGAAGAAATAAATCTAACCATAAGAGATCTTGATTAATGATTGACTTTTACCCTACAAGGAGAAAGGATTACTTGCATGCAGATGTATGCATGATGTTCTCAAAATAAATGAGATTGTATTGTATGCATTTGTCATGTATGTAATGTGATGTATGAATGCGGAATGTTATCGAAGTGTATCTTTGAAAAATGTTGAGGAGCTTCGGGAAGTCAAATCTTGGATTGTTGTTGGAGATGAAGAATATACATATCTTCAGACATTGTTAAAAATGCTTCCGCTAGGGATTCCTTCTCTGTTAAGGATAACTCCACTGGGGAATATTGACTTTGTTTGAGAATACTCTGTTGGAGAGTGTTAATTTCTGATTGGGGAAAGAGTTCATGATTTCTAGTCGTCCTTTGCTCTAGTGGGGAATTACCTCTTGAAAGTTAGTTGTTATCTGGTCAAATTCCAGGTTTCACACCAACTTGCTGGGGATAAGGAAGTTAACTGTTATCTGGTCGAATTCCAAGCTTTAAAGCAACTCATTGGGGATAGTGGAAAACTCTATTGGGGAAGAGGAGTTTTTCTAGTGATGTTGTATGAATTAAACTTCTATTTGGTTGGGTCCATGTGTAACACGGTGGGAGAACTGACTTGGTGTTTTGCGTTTGATTGCAATTGTTGCGGTTAGCAAGATTCGCCACCGACTTTTCTTTTATCCAAAAGGAAAGGTTGAAAAGAACAGGAAACACCTTTCGAGATTATTTCTTGAGTTCGGGGGGTAGGTTATGAAAAGGGAAGGTGTTAGCACCCTTTTCATCTGTATTTATCTCTGGGCTCTTAGTTGCTTGCTAGATCACTTGCTTTTTGTTTGAAAGTGTGTTTGTGATGTGGTTTTTGAAAGTATTTTGAAAAGAATGTATTTGTAATGGTTCTTGTCTCTATAAGAACGTGTATAAAGTGTTTTGTCTTTTGAAAAAAATTTCAAAGTGAAGTGTTTGGTGTATAAAATATTTTTTTGTGAGCAAGCGAGCAACTAGGAGCAACCTACCTACTCAAAAGGTCTTAAACGTTCTTTTCCTCCTCCAATGTGAAGGGACGGGCACGGGACGTTTTGTATAGTCATAGAAAGCAACCTATGGGACGTTTTAGCAATGTCATTTAGGAACTAGATCATTTACCGAAGGCAACATTGAGGGTCATCGAGGGACTACGGTCTTTTATTGAGGGTCTTTGCTAAAACGCCCATGTTTGAGGGACATGACTATTTTCGAAAGGCAACAAAGTGGGATTACCCTAAGGGTGCTAGTGTGCAGGTGTATTCGATTTACATGCATTTAGTCTTGATTAGGATTATCTATTTGTTGATTTCATTTCTTGCCATACAAACCCTAATTACTAGCATTTATATTCGAAAGTGATAAATTGCAGAAATGCAAAGTCCTACGCTATTACATCATTTAGGGATGGGGGTACATAATTACAAATGGGGATTTGCAAGAATTTAAATCCTAATCATCTATTACAATCATATTGAATTATACAATATAAGAAAAAGAAAAAGAAAAGGAAATGGCTTGTTTTTAAAATGGTTTTTTATCTTAACAATTTAAAAGGAAAATAAATCATTTAATAAAAGAAAATATGTTTTTATGTCTTTTTATATTAATAAAAATAATAGTGAAAAAGGAAAAACATTGAGAAAATAGGATCAGTGTGTTGCTGAAAGCAAAACAAAGGGGACCAGAAGTTCTGATGTTGTGTGTTATAGTTCAGAAAGAAACGTCAGAGGTGATCAGAAGTTCTGGGTTGATGTTGTTGGAATCCTGAAAGAAACGTTAGAGTGCAAAAACAGAAATTTTGGGTTGTGTTTAGATAGTGGGAAAGAATCAGAAGTTATGTGTTGTGCTAAACAGTGAGCAGAAAGTCAAAAGTTCTATGATTGTGTTAAATAGTGAGAAGAAAGTCAGAAGTTTTGTGATTATGTTAAACAGTGAGCAAAAAAACATAAGTTATTGTTTCTGTTAAACAGTGAGTGAAAATCAGAAGTTCTGTGCGTGTTAAAAAGTGAGCAAAAGTTAGAAGTTATGTGTTGTGCTAAAACAGTGGGAAAGAAAACCCAGAAATTCTGTGTTACACTTTATCTCATTCCTTACCTTAGTCAGAACATCCACAACCTAATCAGTTCTCATCAGCAAATCAGAAATATAAAAAACACAACAGTTCATAGAAGTTCTAATCCTAATTTTGAGCCTAGCTTTATTCAAGAAGTTCTGATTCATAGTTTTTTCTACTTATGCAATAATATGGACAACATCAATACTATGATATTTACATATTGTGATACGGTGGGAGAACTGACTTGAGGTTTTACGTTTTGAGTTCGCAAATGTTTCGGTTTAGCAAGAGTCGCCACTGACTTTTTATTTTATCCTAAGGAAAGGTCAAAAAGCACAGCAAAGACCTTTAAGATGTTTTCTTGGGCTCGGGGAGTAGATTATGAAAAGGGAAGGTGCAAGCACCCTTTTCATCCATGGTTATCCATGGGCTCTTAGTTACTTGTTTAGATCACTTGCTTTGCTTTTACAATTGTTTGAAATGGTGCTTTGTGTGTGGTTTTGAAAGATGTTTTGAAAAGAGGCCATCGTTGTGGCAACCTTTGTAATGATTCTTGTTTGAATGTATATAAAGATGTTTTTTGTCTTTTGAAAAGATTTCAATGTTTGAAAGTTTGATTTGGGAAAATGTTTTGAAATTGTGTTGTGAAGTGTGTTTGAAAATAGCAAGGATGTTTTGCAAGCTTTTGATCAAATAATTAAAAGCTATCTACCCTATTTTACTCAAAGATCTTTCCTTATGTTTTTAACCCTTTTAACAGTGTTGTTTCACCATTGTATTTGGTGAACAACCTTGTGTTAGGATGTTAAACGGGACAGGCGCGGGTCATTGTATAGACCATGATAGCAATTGTGTCAAGTATCTTTGCCAATTTTTGAGGGACTTGACCATTTTTGTTTAGGAAACCAAGATATCGTCATCGAGGGACTATGATCTTTTTGTTTTGTTTTTGTTTTGCCAAAGGACCTGTGATCGGTGGATCTGGAACTGACTGTTTAACGCTGGTTTCGCGAAATGTCGCGGAAGCAAGAGTCGCCACCGTCTTTTATTTTCTCAAACATGGAAAGGACAAAAGCACATAAAAATTCCTTATGAGATTATCTCTCGGTTCGGGAGGTAGATTTATAGAAAGGGAAGGTATTAGCACCCTTTCTATCCATGGTTATCCATGGGCTCTTAGATACTTGCTCATTTGTGTTTTCAAAAATGTTTGCTTTTCAATTGTGAGTGGGTTTGAAAAAGTTTCTTTGAAAGTTTTAGATCGACTCTTGTATCAGTCCTCAAGAGTGTTTGAAAATTTGTTTTGAAAGCTTTTTGAAAAGTGTCGGTGTGAAAAGATTTTTTCGGTTTTTTTTTGAAATAGAGCAAGTATCTACGAGTCATCTACCTACCCTAAGGAATTAAGCTGTGTAGAAGTCCTTAAGGTAGTGCCATCCCACCATTGAGAGGTAGGTAGCACCACCGTTGGAGGTGTTCGGGTCAATTCGTTTGTAGGGACAGTGTGGTCACCAGAGCAACAGTAGGACACCTTAGAAGCTACCCTTATGCCATTGATCCTTTTTATTCCGAGGCAACTATTCCGGGGCAACTATTCTGAGGCAACCGTTTCGAGGCAACTAGATCAATGGAACATAAGGACTCACTAAGACGTCCTATACTCGACGACCACGTTTCGAGGGGCAAGGCAACAGCGAGGCGTACCCTAAGAGTGGTGTGTGAATTGTGTGTCATTTTCAGTTTATGTTTTATCTTGATCATGCATTGGGTGTTCTGCGCTTTGATTTTATTTTTGGCCATTCATTCTTTCATGTGATTAGCAGTTTAAAGGTGCGGAAATTAAAATGCGGAAAATAAAAGTCCTACGCTATTACAAGGCGCGGGTCTATACATCGCCAAATTAACAAAGACCCGATTTAAAATAAAATGCGGAAAATAAATAAGTTCCTAATTATCTATTACAAAGCTTTGGGGCAATTACATAATATTTAAAAGAAACATAAGGACAAACGCGCGAAAAGAAATTGGAATCGAAAGTGCGAGGGCGTTGGACCCTTTAAAGATTAAATTGAAATTAAAAATTGATTAATGATTAAATTAAGAAAAGAAATTATTTTTATGTTTTTTTTGGTATTTTTTGAAATAAAGAAAATTAATGGAAATTAGAAATTAAATAAAACCCTAATTCTAAATTTGTTTTTAATTATTAAAAAATGTTTAAGTTTTGACCTAATTTACACTAATTATTTAATTACATGAGTATTTACAAAAATAAATTAATAGTTAATAATAATAAGAGGAAAAATTTAATTATTGAGAAAAAGAGTAAAATGCTAAAAACCTAATTTTTATGTATTTTAGTTATTTAAGAAAAACATTAAAGTTAAACCTAAAATTAAACTAAATTGATTATTGGAATTTATTTACAAAAACTATTAAGGAATTAAAAAAAATTAAATAAAACTTATTTTTATTACTTTTATGATTTCTGATTTTTTTGGTGTTATAAAAATTATTTTTGGCAGAATTAAAGAAAACAATTAATTAAAAAAAACAATTTAAATAATAAAAGAAAAAAAAATAAATGAAGAGTGAGAATTGAACAAACCATGGGGTATCAGGCCCCTAAAGGAGGTGTATTTGAAGCATTTTTGGCCCAAGAATCCCAAGCCCGTTTGACTTTCAGTGATCACGTGGGAGGCAGTTGACTAACGCGCATGATGAGCCACTTTTGTGGCCTTCAGATCAAAGCCTATGGACACTTGGCAGACCAGGAGACAAGGTTGTACAATGGACCCTTGTGAGTGCCCTGCATAGAAACATATTAGGAAAAATATTATAGAAGAATTGGGGGACCTGGGAATCGAACCCAGGTCCCAGCGTTTACCCAATACACGTCCAACCGTCTGAGCCATGCGCGCGCGTTGTATTGGAATTGGCAAGCGAATAATATAACACAAAACAGCATTTAGTGATATCCACCGCGCCAAAATTCAAACGTGCCACTCATCAGGGGACACGTCCTCCTTCTTCTTCATATTTCCTGCAAATAAAACATAGATAGCGGGGGTTTTAAACCCCCACTAAACTCAAACAAGAAAAATAGCGATTAGCTCCTAGGCAAATAGAAATTGGGCGCGACGTGATCAATTGTTTCGTCTGGATGTCCTGAGTCCAATGGTCCTGGTTTGAGTGGCCAATTGTTCCTTATTTGTGAAACCCCAAATCAAAGCTTCAGAAACCCTAAAAAGCTTTCATGGCAACTTTTGACACAGGCAATATCAATGCAATTGAAGGACACCAATAGCTTCAGAGAGTTCGTATTAGTGTAAATCAATGATTAAAAGTCACAAATAATGCATGGAAAATGGAATACGATTATGAATAATTTTATGAAAAGTGAGACTTCAATCTACCGATTCTTTGTGCGTGGAGAGTGGAAAGGTATTGAGACACGTTCAGGAAGGTCTCAGCAATCGTTTGGAATCCCTTTTGAGCTTTGAATCACACTCTAGCTATGAAAACAGTTTTGAGATTTTTTTTGTCAAAATGCAAGTTTTGTTCTATGCCTTATGCGCAGCTTTCTGTGTTCTTTTTTTTAGGTTTCCATTGTGTACAAGTATATGAAGGGAATTAGGTCAAAAGTCAGCCCAAAATCCATTGTTTTAATGCTTTTCAATATTTGATTTCCCATGATCTTTTTCAATCTTTTTCATGCCTTTTTGCTTTGGAAACTTGCCTATCTTGGAAGATTTGGTCTCTTGAGCATGTGCACGAAATATTTAGGTCATAAAGAGTGAATATGCTACATAAAAAGATTTGAAAGGTGGCATTTGATATTTTTTCATATTTAATTTTAATTAAGTGAATTAATAATAATAAAAATTCAAATAATTAATAAAAAATGATGAAATAACTCCCTTGGATGTCAATGGGTCGTGCATAGCTTTTGGGTGATGATTCGTGGAAGAAATTGAGGCCCATTAGCAATTTTGAGGCATTTGAAGCAAAGTTGACTTTTCAAAATTCCCAAAAATTTCCCAACTTCCACAAGGCATATCTTGCTCAATTTTTAAGCTTTGATCATGTTCTTGGACATTTTGGAAAGGTATTGAAGTCCTCTAACCAATGCCTTTGGTCCCATGTCATTTTGATTTACCAATATCAAGTTATGGTCTTTGACTTAAAGTGCCTTTTTGTTGACTTTTGAAAATGACCTATAATGTTGAGATTGATAACTTTTTGTGAGAGCATTTCTTGGACTTGAAGTGTGAAGATGAGTTGTAGGAAATGTCATTCTCTTCAAAATGAGCTTTGGATGGAATTTTTCTAATAAACCATGTGGAAGTTATGCCTTGGTCAATTTGCAGTTGACTTTTTCAGCTGTCCAAATATAGAAACTTTTGCATCTTGAGACCTTTTGAGCCATGCCTTGAGAATCATGATTAAGAATTGATCAAATGATGTTTGTGGCTTCAAAATAAGATGTTGATCAAAAATTTGGACTTTTGACTGTCAAATGACCATTTTGCCCCTGCAGTTGACTGTGAAGCAATTAGGGTTTTTGACTGTGCAATTTTGTGCTGTGAGTCTTGAAACTTGGCATATGGATGCTTGACAATGTTTATAGGCATGTGGGACTTGATTGGACCCTTGGAAACTTCAACTTCTTTGCCAGAACCAAAACCCTAATTTTTGACTGTTAGGAGGCCATTGGACTGTGCAACCCCTTGGGAGATTTTGAAGCATGAACTTGGAAAATCTTGAAGAAAATGGGAGGGAAAATTTTGGGGTACAACAGTTGCCCCTGTTCAATATTCTTAAACCTGAGGATGTAGATTGGCTGTCGTGCCTTTCGTAATCCGAAGGTGGAAGATGATTGAACACTAGAGTGCCCAGAAATTTGCGCTCACATGTTAGCAGTGTGATGGTGGGAATGGGCTTACAGATGCCATTTGGAGAGATGGTGGATAGGAGGATGGGCTTATAGATGCCATATGGAGGTGTGAGTCGCGTAAGAGTTTCCTTAGCGAGAACTTGCGTACCTGAAAAAGAAAATAATTACCTGGCCTGTTACAGGAGCTGGTCTTCAAACTCTTTGTGTAGATGCGTTCTGGCTGGATGCAGGTATCGAATCTTTAAACTCTTCAGACATGCCCTGGCGAGATACAGGAATCCAGTCTGGAGCTTCAAAAGGTTATGAATGAATCAAGGATGGTTACTACCTCAACGGGACGATGAGAGAACCTTGGGCGATTACTACCTCAACAGTAACGATGAGAGAACCTTGGGCGATTACTACCTCAACAGTAACGATGAGAGAACCTTGGGCGATTACTACCTCAACAGTAACGATGAGAAAACCTTGGGCGATTACTACCTCAACAGTAACGGTGAGAGAATCTTGGATGTCTTCTACTGAGTCTTCATCAGGAAAATCTTTAGGAATCGATTTAACTGAACCAGAGAAGGCCTTTGACTGGATCGGCATCAGAAAAATATTTAGGAGTCGATTTAACTGAACCAGGCAAGGTCTTGGAATCTTCAACTGAGTCTTCATCAGGAAAATCTTTAGGAATCGATTTAACTGGACCAGAGAAGGCCTTTGACTGGATCGGCATCAGAAAAATCTTTAGGAGTCGATTTAATTGAACCAGGCAAGGTCTTGGATTAACTTTGACTGGATAAGAATCAGAAAAATCTTAGGGTCGATTTAACTGAACCAGACTAAAGTCTTGGAATATCTTCAACTGGAATAAGCATCAGGGAGATCTTAGCATCGATCTGACTGAACCAGAGAAGGTCTTGGATTAACTTTGACTGGATAAGAATCAGAAAAATCTTAGAATCGATTTAACTGAACCATACTAAAGTCTTGGAATATCTTCAACTGGAATAAGAATCAGGGAGATCTTAGGGTCGATCTGACTGAACCAGAGAAGGTCTTGGAATAGCTGAGAACTTAACTGGATCTTTCCTGAAATGTAAAAGTCAGTCGTATGTAATGCATGCCATGGATCAAGCAATGATGTTCTCAACATAAATGAGATTGTAAGATATGATGCGTTTATGCATGTATCATGATGTATGGCAATGTGATGTTTTTGAACGTATTTTCGTCTAGGAAAATATATCCTTGACGAATGCCAGGAGTTAAATCTTGGGCTGATGGTTGAAGAGAGTTCTTCGTTTCCGCTGGGGATGAAGATTGCAAGAATGAACCGGTAGGAGAAGATGACTCCGTTGGGGAATAAACTTGATGAAGAGATTACTCTGCGGGGAATAACTTCTCTAGCGATCTTGTTGGGGAACAATACTCTGTGGGAGGAGAGGTACTCTGTTGAGATGTTGATGATAACTCCACTGGGGATACCGTTGTTATGTTGGAAGTGTTAATAGACTCCGCTGGGGATAAGAAGACTTTGCCGAGGACGGTCTTTCCGTGGCTTTTGGCTGAGGATAACCCAGTTATATCCTGGTAGGGAAATAACCTTTGAATAAAGCCGGGGGACGCGTTCGTGCTCTGTAGGGGATAAGCTTCCAGAATCTACTGGGGATAAGCTTCCTGCTAGGGAGATGGATTCAAACTTTCCTGGGGAAATCTTGAACTATGTTGGGCTCTCCTGGGGAAATTTTGAGATGTACTGGAAGTGACTCCACTGAATGTCTGGTAGACCGCCGGGGAACAATCTTAGATTAAGATTGTCGGGGATGCTTGTTAGGAATGTTTGTATATTGCGCTGAGGAATATTGCGATCTCTTGGAGGATACCCAACTTCTTTGAGGTTAACAGTAGACTTTGCTTGGGGAGAGTGCATTGACTTGCTGGCTCACTCTATGGGGATTTAAGATATACCGGTTATGTTCTTCAGCTGAACCTACCTTGATACCTTGGTGGACAGAGCAACTAGATCGCTTAGACAACTCATTATTGCCCCTGTTTCTAATGTTACTTGTAATTAATCCTTTGTTTCGTATGCATATATTTATGAGTTAGCAATTATTGTCAAATGCATATATCACAAATTGAACCTTGGACGTTCTTCGCAAAATAAAACAGAAAAGGAAAAACAATTGGCAATTTTAACTGAAGAGTGATTTTTGTATTGATTTTTGAATTTTCCCGTAAATAGGCATTTATATACAAGAAGCAGACGTCCTAGTAAGAGAACGCCGCCGAATAAAAGAGTTTATACAAATTTGTACAAAGGGAAAACAAAATAGCTATGTGAAAGGAAATAATCCCACTGGGTTCCAACTCTGCTATCGCCTTTATATCTTCGAGCGTCTCATCACTTGATGACCTAGCTGAAGATGAAGCTGATTGATCGATGACTTTTGAACTTGATAATTGATACCGGATTCTGGATGCAAGGTGATCTAATGAGACACAGTGTGATACGGTGGGAGAACTGACTTGAGGTTTGCGTTCGTATTCGCAAATGTTGCGGTTAGCAAGAGTCGCCACCGACTTTTTATTTTATCCTAAGGAAAGGTTAAAAAGCACAGCAAAAACCTTTTGAGATGTTTTCTTGGGTTCGGGGAGTAGATTATAGAAAGGGAAGGTATTAGCACCCTTTCTATCCATGGTTATCCATGGGCTCTTAGTTACTTGCTTAGATCACTTGCCTTTTGTTTTCAATTGTTTTAAATGGTGCTTTGAGTGTGTGGGTTTTGAAAATGTTTTTGAAAAGAGGCCAATGTGGTGGCAATCTTTGTAATGATCCATGTGGGGATGTATACAAAGATGTATATCTTTTGAAAAAGTTTTCATTTGTTTTTGAAAGTTGTTTTGAAAGTGTAGTGATGTGTGGTTTTTGAAATTAGGCAAGTGTTTTGTTTTGCAAGTTGATTCAAGTAACTAAGAGGTTATCTACTCCTAAATTTCTTAAAAGATTATTGCTATACTTTAACCCTTTTAACAAGTTTGCACCACCATTGTATTTGGTGGGCAACCTTGTGTTAGGATGTGAAAGGGACAGGCGCGGGTCATCGTTTAGACCATAATTGTAACGACGTTAAATGTCTTTGGGCAATTTCTCTAAGGGACTTGATCATTTGTTTTGTTTGTTTTGAGAAGTTTTATCGAGGGACTATGATCATTCAAACTGTTTGCTTTGCCCAAAGATGTTCAACATACAATATGGCCCATTTATTTGAAGGCAACAAGTGGAATACCCTAGGGGGTGCAAGTGTGATTTGTGTGTTCATTTTCATGCTTGCTTATCTTGTATTAGGTCAAACTATTTTTTTTTATCGTTTTTCGCATACAAACCCTAATTCTAGCATGTTATTATTAGAAAGCAATAAAGTGCGAAATTAAAATTACTAAGCTATTACAAAACCAAATATGGGAAGGGGGGTACAAATGTTCAAATGGGGATATTGACAAGAATTTAAATCTAAATTATTACAACAATTGGATATTTTGCAATGCATAATTAAATGTAAATTAAATAAATATGTGAAATGTAGAGAGAAAGTTTCTATGTGTATGAGAAAATATTATTTATGTAAAAGGAAAAAGAAAATAAAAATGTATTTATTTTTTTAGTATTTTGAACTTAGGGTAAAAAACCCTAATTTTTTAAATAAAAGGTATTATTATCTAATTTAATCCTACTATTTATTTATTATTTATAAAAAATAAAATAAAATGAAGTGTATCGTGAAAAAGGTATTTTTTGTATCAAATATTAAATAAAATGAAAAAATCAAATATTTTTATGTTTTTGTCTTAAATATATTAATAATCATATATATATATATTATTAAACCCTAGATATGTATTATACAAAAATAAATATTTATTTAATATTTTAATAAAATAAATAAAAGAGTATTTTTTGTGTGAAATATTTTCAGAAAGTAAATAAAAATAAAAAGTGTATTTACATTATTTTTACATTTATTCTAATAATCAAATATATATATTTATGTACAAACTAAGAAAATAAACAAATAAATATGCAATAAATGCAAAAAATAATGAAAAAAATATTTTTAATTTTTTAATGGCATGAGAAAAAATAAATGAAGTCAACCAAAAAGAAAAAAGTCAAAAATGTTAAGAAATGAACAAATGGGCTCAGGGGGGTGTAAACATGAAAATGGGGTGTGAAAAGAAAACAAATCCAGGCCCAGCCCAGACCACTCCTTCTTCAACCTCTGTACAGCCTTCTTCAAGCTACAACACGCGTTTTTTATCTCTGGATTCCTGGCTTTTTAGCAAAAACTCATAACATGAAAAATGTAGAGCATGAAGAGACGGTTTCAACCATATAAAGAACATGTCCTATCTCTCTAAGATGAGGGAGAATTTCTCTCCCCCTCTTTCCTGACCTAATTTTTCTACCATTTTCAGAGCTCAAATTCTCTCTACTCAGGCAAAAGAAATGAAAAGTAAAGCTATGTACATGTTCAGGGCTATGAGTAGGACCTTGTTTCTTCACAAACTTAAGACTAAAGATGCCTAATAAGAGAGATACGAATTCAAACTTTTACCTGTGCAGTTGAACTTCTATGTGGAGAATGAGAGACTTTCAGTGCAATGTAATGATTGGAAAAGCTTCCTTGAGGTCCAGGGATGCTTTTTCAATGCTCACTTTGTCTTGAACCTTCTTGTATCAAGCTATAGAACTTCACCTGCAAGTCAAAGATGTGAAAATGGTGGAAGTGGTTAGAGCAACTACAGATCGTGCCTTAGCTTCTGGATAGCTTGCATATGTTGTAAGGAAGGTAGAGGAACATGTTTGGACAGAAATGCTTGAAGGGATTGAGAGATTGCACTCAAACTGCAGGGGCACCCCTGTTTGTGCAGTTTGAGGATGATTCTGAGATGGAGAGGGTTTGAAAGGGAAATGGCTCGTGCAAAAGCTTGAATGTGGTCTATGGAATGTGTTTGATATCTTTTGTGCTGTGTTCTTTTGCTGATATGAGAGATAGCATATGTTATGGACCTTTCTTCACACTTAAGCTACCAAAAGCAAATTGGTGTTCTAGGTCAGTATAGGACCCCCTAATGTGCTGCATCAACTCCTCTTGATCAGTGTGTTATGCCCATAATCTTGTGCTAAGCAGATCTTCTATGTACTTGTTTGATTTACCAATTGACATAAAGCTAAACTTTTCAAAAATGGAAATTCCACTTTATCTAGTTTAGGATTAAACCATTATGCAATGTTAGAACACAAAGAACATGACCTTAACACATTGAATATGCATTAAATTATTGAGTATGAAATGGTTCAAGGACCTGTAATCAAGCATAAAGCAAACTGATTTCAAATTGGCAAGGTTATGAACATGTCTTGATGAAGAACAAAAGTGAATTTTTGCCAACTTGTGAAATTCGAATCTCTCAAGTTATGAGGTTGTTTGATGAGTTCTTGGACATTTTGGAAAGCTTGGAATGTGTACTACAATCCATCTTTGAAATGCAAATCAAAATTCCAATTGGAAGGGTATGAAAAGTGGCCTTGAAGTAGGGTAGAAAACCTTGTCAAAATAGGTCAAATTTCACTAAGTTAAAAGATGGTTTAGTGCCCTTATTCAAAAAATCATAACTTGAGATACAAGCTTCAAATGAGAAAACTTTGTGAATCAAAGTTGTAGATTATGCAACAAGCTACAACTTTCATGTTTTGACTTTTGTTTGAATCCAAATGGATCATGGTGAAAAGATGGGGCAAAGTTGGGAAAAAATTAGGGTTTTTCATAACTTAGAAAAATTCTAAGTTATGAAAAAATTCCATTTTCAAACCCTAATTTGCATTTTGTGATTTCTTGGTGAACAAGTTTCATGATTTGGCATGTTTTGATGAAAAATGAATCTTGACTCTTGATTTTGACCAAAAAGTCAAAGTTTGACTTTTCAGTATACAGTCAAAATTGATCAATTGACTGGGAAATTCAACTATCAATCTTGTGTACTTGGGATCTTTTGAGCTTGATGAACATGTCAAGATAATTCCATGGGGTCCTTGAGTCCATAGGTGAACTTGGTTTGCCATTGGCTAGGTCAAACAGTCAAAAATTGCCTTTGTGCAGTCAAAACCCTAAAAATGACCATTTTGCCCTTTTGGTGATCTGATCAAATTTCTTGTGGAATTGTGATCCAAACTTGATCAAATGGTTCATATGAATTCAAAATGTTGATGTGGATCAAATTTCATGAGGTTTGACTGTCAATTGGCCACAGTTGACTTTTTCCCCAATACAGCTGATTTCTAGGTTAACTGTCCAATTGACTGGGTAAAACTTGGAATCAAGACCTGAAACTTGGTATGGGTAAACTTGGGAGTCCAATATGAAGCATGAAAGTCATCTTAGGCATTTTAGGTCAAAACATCTTTGTGCAAGCACAAACCCTAATTTGAGTCCACAGTGCAAGGAGAAGTTTTGAGCAGAGGAAACCCTAATTGTATCTTGATCTTTAAATGTCTTGTGATGAGAAAATGTTGAGGAAATGGGAGGGCAAATTTTGGGGTACAACAGTTGCCCCTGTTCAATCTTCTTGGACCTGAAGAGTTAGATTGGCAAGTTTGCCTTTCGTGACTCGAGGGTAAAAGGAGATTGGACACTAGAGTGCCCGGAAATTTGCACTCGCATGCTGGAGTCTCAACAATGTGGTGTCGGGAATGGGCTTATAGATGCCATTTGGAGAGATGGTGGATAGGGAGATGGGCTTTGTAGATGCCATCTGGAAAAGTGACAGAACTTTGTCGGGAATGGGCTTATAGATGCCATTTGGAAGTGTTGATCGCATAAGAGATTCCTTAGCGAGAACTTGTGTATTTAAGAAAGACAGATGTTTTCCTGGCTTGTTACAGGTGTTTGATCTTTAGTCTCCTTATGCAGATATGTCCTGGCTAGATACAGGTATTGAATCTACAATTGGTTGCTCAGATGTGCCCTGGCTGGATACAGGAGTCGAATCCGGGAATAGTCGTCAAATAGATGTGCCCTGGCTGGATACAGGAATCGAATCTTCGAACTCTTCAGACGTGCCCTGGCTAGATACAGGAGTCGAGTCTGGAAATGTGGTCAACAGATATGCCCTGGCTGGATACAGGAATCGAATCTGGAGTTGTTGTAGTTGATAGATGTGCCCTGGCTGGATACAGGAGTCGAATCTTTGAACTCTTCAGACGTGCCCTGGCTAGATACAGGAATCGAGTCTGGAAACTGATCACTCTCAAATGTGCCCTGGCTAGATACAGGTATCGAATCTGGAATTGTGACAGTTGAAGGTAGTCGTTTTTGAGATTGTCTTTTTCCTGAAAGGCAAAGACGTAAGCTGTATGCAATGTCATGATGTATGATATGCATGATGTCATGATGTTCAACATTTGATGTTGTATGTGTTTCATCATGTATGTAAGCAAGATGTATGAAAATGTGAAATGTTTATGAGTGTAATTTCATCTTAGGAAAATAAATCCTTGACGAACGGCCGGGAAGCTGCTCTGTGGAAGAGATACTTGGCCGAAGTTCTGATGAGAGGTCTGCT
This sequence comes from Vicia faba, assembly GCA_948472305.1. Lineage (NCBI taxonomy): Eukaryota > Viridiplantae > Streptophyta > Magnoliopsida > Fabales > Fabaceae > Vicia > Vicia faba. Next base: position 1,361,793,550 of record OX451741.1, on the reverse strand, counting down.
GAGGACTTTAACGATGGATTTCGCTGAGGATAATGATGATAAACTCCGCTGGGGAAACCCCAAAGATAAACTTTGCTTGGGAATACCAAAGATAGACTTCGCTGGGGATTGAAGGAACTTTTGCCGAGAACGGTCTTCCGTGGCCTTTAGCTGAGGATAACCCAGTTATAAGTCCTTGTGAGGAAATAACTCTAAATAAAACTCGGGAGAGACGTTCGTACTTCGTCGGGGATAAGCTCGCAGAATCTACTGGGGATGAGCCTTTAAGACCTGCCGGGGAATGTCGTGCCTTTTTCAGGATCGACGGGGAATTGACTCCTGCTTGGGAAAAGTGCTGCTGAACCTTGTTTTACTCCGCGGGGAGTTAAGATGATTTGGCCACATTTTCAGTTGAACCTACCTTGGTGCCTTGGTGGACAAAACAACTAGACCGCATTAGACAACTCCACATTGCCCCTGTCTTTGATGTCACTTGTAATTAATCTCTTTTTTCATATGCAAACATTTATGAATCAGCAATTTATTGTCAAATGCATATATCAAAAATGAACATTGGACGTTCTTCGCAAGACAAAACAGAAAAAGAAAAACAATGGCAATTTGTATGGACAAGTGAATTTGTATTGATTTAAACTTTGCCTGTGAATAGGCGTTTTTTGTACAAGAGGCTGACATCCTAGTAAGAGGACATCGCCAAAAGTATAGAATTTACAATTTGAAAAAGAAAACAAAACAGCTATGTGAACAATCCCACTGGGTTCCAACTCTGCTATTGCCTTTATGTCTTCGAATGTCTCATCGCTTTGCCGCTTAGTTGAAGATGAAGCTGATTGGTCAACGCCGAAATCTGGAGCCAGATAGTTGGTACCGAATTCCGGACGCGAAGTGATCCAATGAGACATAGTGTTACGCTTTTATCCCTAACTTTTGCCTGGACCGCCCTTTCGGGTTTTCAGTCCACCGGGATACCCTTTTTTGCCCAAGCCGCCCTTTCAGGTTTTCGACTTGCCGGGTGTACAGATTTTTTTCATTTCATCCCTTATTTTTGCCCGAACCCTTTTGGTTCGCCGGGAAGCCCTTATTTTTGCCTAGGTATGTCAACCTAGCGGGTCTTTTATTTATGCGTAGTATTTTTTCACTATGTCTGCATTGGCGGGGTGAGGAAGGTCGTCACCATCCATGGTGGTTAGGATCATGGCTCCTCCTGAGAACACACGCTTAACCACAAATGGCCCTTCGTAAGTAGGGGTCCATTTGCCCCGGGGATCACTTTGAGGAAGGATGATGCGTTTGATTACCAGGTCCCCAACTTGATACTCTTGCGGTCTGACTTTCTTGTTAAATGCCCTGATCATCCGTTTCTGATACGTTTGACCGTGACAGATAGCAGTGAGCCTCTTTTCGTCAATCAGATTTAGTTGATCAAGTCGAGTCTGGATCCAATCATCTTCATTCAAGTCTGCATCCTTCATTATCCGGAGAGAGGGTATCTGGATTTCGATCGGCAAGACTGCCTCCATGCCATATACCAAGGAGAAAGGAGTTGCCCCGGTTGATGTCCTTGCTGAGGTGCGATACCCATGAAGAGCGAACGGTAACATCTCGTGCCAATCTTTGTAGGTCACTGTCATCTTCTGCACAATTTTCTTGATATTTTTATTGGCTGCCTCTACAGCCCCATTCATCTTCGGCCGATAGGGGGAAGAATTGTGGTGCTGTATCTTGAATTGTTCACAGAGTTCAGTGATCATTTTGTTATTGAGATTGGTACCATTGTCCGTAATGATTCTTTCTGGGACTCCGTACCGACAGATCAGATTATGCCGGATGAATCGTGCCACGACGCTCTTGGTTACCGTGGCATAGGAAGCTGCCTCGACCCATTTCGTGAAGTAATCGATTGCCACCAAGATGAAACGATGCCCATTGGATGCCGTTGGTCGGATCTCACCGATCATATCGATGCCCCACATTGCGAAAGGCCAAGGTGCCGTTAGGACATTCAAAGGAACTGGAGGGATATGCACCTTGTCAGCATAGATCTGGCACTTATGACAAGTTCGGGAGTGCTGGTAACAATCGGCTTCCATTGTGGACCAGAAATATCCTGCCCGAAGGATTTTCTTAGCCATGGTGTGTCCACTGGAATGGGTCCCAAATGTACCTTCGTGCAGTTCCATCATAATTTTCTCTGCTTCAGCCTTATCCACACAATGTAACAGAGTTGAATCATGATTCCGTTTGTAGAGAATGTCGTTGCTGAGGAAGAATTTTGCAGCGAATCTCCTCATGAACTTCTTATCATTGACAGATGCGCCTTCAGGGTATTCCTGGGCTTCCAAGTACCTCTTCACCTCGTGATACCAGGGTTTTTCAGTCACCTTCTCAGCCTCGAGCTCGCAGCAGTATGCCGGTTCATCCAACTTCCAGATTATGATTCGGGGAGCCTCATTGTCCCATTTAACTTTGAACATTGAAGACATCGTGGCTAGTGCGTCTGCTAGCTGATTCTCCTCTCTGGGGAAATGCTCAAAAGTTATCTCTTCAAAGTGAGGGAGCAAGGTCGACACATACTCCTTGTAAGGAATAAGATTCGGGTGTTTCGTATCCCACTCGCCTTTGATCTGATTGATCACGAGAGCGGAATCTCCGAAGACACTTAGAAACTTGATCCTCAAATCGATCGCAGCTTGTAAACCCATGATACATGCCTCATATTCTGCCATGTTGTTGGTGCAGCTGAAACATAATCGGGCGGTGAGTGGAGTATGAGTCCCCTTGGGAGATATGATTACAGCACCGACGCCGTTACCCAAAGCATTGGAGGCTCCGTCAAAATGCATAGACCATCGGGATCCTTCCTCAGGTCCTTCATCCGGTCCAGGTACTTCACAGTCAGTTACCACCATGATGTCTTCGTCCGGAAAATCAAAGTTCAATGATTGATAATCGTCCACAGGTTGGTGTGCCAAATGATCAGCCAGTACACTTCCCTTAATTGCTTTCTGAGTTGTATACTGGATATCATATTCTGTTAAGATCATTTGCCATCTCGCTATTCTCCCAGACAGAGCGGGCTTTTCAAATATGTACTTGATGGGATCCATCTTTGAAATCAATAAAGTAGTGTGAGTCAGCATATACTGTCTCAGCCGGCGAGCAGCCCATACAAGAGCGCAGCAAGTTTTCTCAAGCAGTGAGTAACGAGACTCACAGTCGGTAAACTTTTTGCTCAAGTAATAAATAGCGTGCTCTTTTCGGCCAGACTCGTCATGCTGCCCCAGCACACACCCCATTGAATTATCAAGCACTGTCAAGTAAAGTATCAGAGGTCTTCCTTCCACCGGTGGCATAAGAATAGGTGGCTCTTGGAGATATTCCTTTATTCTTTCAAAGGCGGCCTGATATTCATCATTCCAGCGTACCACTTGATCTTTCTTCAGTAATTTGAAGATTGGCTCACAAGTAGCAGTCAGATGTGAGATGAATCGGGCAATGTAATTCAGTCGTCCTAGGAAACCTCTGACTTCTTTCTCTGTTTTTGGAGTCGGCATCTCTTGTATGGCTTTTACCTTGGCAGGGTCCACCTGAATACCTTTATCACTTACAATGAAACCTAGCAATTTTCCGGACCTCACCCCGAAGGTGCATTTGTTGGGATTCAATCTCAGCTTGTACAACTTGAGTCGGTCAAACAACTTCCTCAGATGATCAAGGTGTTCCTCCTCAGTTTGAGACCTTGCAATCATGTCATCAACGTATACTTCAATCTCATGATGGATCATATCATGAAATAAAGCAACCATGGCACGCTGATAGGTTGCCCCAGCATTTTTCAATCCGAATGGCATGACCTTATAACAGAAGGTCCCCCACTGAGTTACAAATGTAGTCTTCTCCATATCTTCAGGAGCCATCTTGATCTGATTATACCCTGAGAAGCCATCCATGAAGGAGAACACCTTGTGTTGAGCTGTATTATCAACAAGGACATCGATGTGAGGTAGGGGGAAATCATCCTTGGGGCTGGCCCTGTTCAGATCCCTGTAGTCGACACACATTCTGACTTTACCGTCCTTCTTCGGCACTGGCACAACATTGGCAACCCACTGAGGGTAAGAAGTTACTGCAAGGAAACCCGCATCAAACTGTTTCATCACCTCAGCTTTAATCTTCTCAGATATCTCTGGACGCATTCGTCGAACTTTTTGCTTTACTGGAGGGCAATCTTCCTTGGTTGGCAGATGGTGAACTACAATGTCGGCATCCAAACCGGGCATATCTTCATAGGACCAAGCAAAGATCTCCATGTAGTCTTGTAGCATCTGGATCAATCGTTGCTTCACGCTGAGTTCTAGATTGGCACCAATCTTGACCTCTTTCCTATCTGTCTCAGTACCCAAGTTAATTGTCTCCACAGGCTCTTCATGTGGTTGAATAGCCCTCTCTTCCTGTAGTAGCAGTCTTGCGAGTTCACCGGGCACTTCGCAATCATCTTCACCTTCGTCTTCGGCCAAGTTGATCGGATTTTCGAAGTCATAACTGGCGGTAGCAGAGCTGTTGCCAGTGAGATCCAGAGTGGATTGAAACCTGTATAAGTGAGTGTGTGTAAATATAGCTGTTTTGCAATATGTATAACACAGAAAGAAAAGGAGCACAAGATTTGAAATGCAACAAACGTCCAATGTTTTGATTGATGATATATGAAAATGTCATACAAAAAGCCCTCACAAATGGAGCTACGATGCCCCGGGCAGGACACCGAGCCAACAGAGTTTTAACATATTGTTTGTTACAAATTTGGAAATCAAAAGAAATCAATTACTGCGTGACAAATGTGATAGGGGTAAAGTCCTTTGCTGTCCAGTTGCTTGGTCCGTCGCCGGCAGTCGGGTAGATCCAACTATCAAACTCAACTTCCTCCACATCTTCCTCGATAGCATTCACCCTTGAGCTGGAAATAAACACCGGAGCCTTTCCAATCTTCTCTTTGCGCACTGCCTTCTGAGCCTCTGCAGTAAAGCCTAGCCCGAACTTGTCGTTCTTCTGAGTGAAGTCAGGAAGCTGACCCCAGTGTGCACCATTGCCTTTCTGAACCACAGCCCGGGCATCCCTTAGGGAAGCCATCTTCAAGGAATCATTCTCTTCGGCCATTGTCTCCGCAGCTGCTGAAATTGGATGTACCTCCTCGAAATGTTGGAAGGGAGTTTCAATGAATTCTCCGTCCATCTCGATGTACCTGAAGGAATTCAAATGGCTCACCATATACTCCTCTTCTCCTTGCACAGTGACAATTTTCCCCCTGACGGGATACTTCAGCTTTTGGTGCAAGGTGGAGGTCACTGCCCCAGCTTTGTGGATCCAAGGTCGACCCAACAGACAGGAGTACGATGGACGTATATCCATCACGTAAAAGGTAGAGTCAAACACTTGAGAGCCCACACGAACAGGGATGTTAACCTCTCCATGAACCATCCTCTTGGAACCGTCAAAGGCTCTGACGATGATATTGCTGGGTTTCAACTCCAGGCCTTCATAATCCAGACGATCCAAAGCCTTTTTCGGAAGAACGTTCAAGGAAGAACCAGTGTCCACCAATACATGTGCCAGAGTAGTGCCCCTGCATTCAATAGAGACATGCAGGGCATCATTGTGGTCTCTCCCTTTTGCGGTCAGATCAGCATCTGAAAAACCCAAGCCGTTGTCCGCCGTCAAATTTGCTATGCAGTCAGTGAACTGAACTGCAGACGTCTCCTGCGGCACATGGGCCGTCTTGAGAAATGAGATCAAGGCTTTTGCATGGGCCTCGGAACATAGCAATAGGGAGAGCAGGGAGATCTTGGAGGGTGTATGCCCCAATTGCTCGACAACATTAAAATCACTTTTCTTTATTATTTTCAGAATCTCCTCCATTTCTTGTCGGGAGGCCTCAGCATTCACGGGTATTGGTGCCTCCATCCGGGCAGGCTCTTCTTCAATCCCTTTGCCCCGAGCATTTGATGACTCGGCAGCAGGGGACACAATTTGATCAGCAACAGGACTTGGTAAACTTGCAGGTTTTATGAGGAGGGGTTTTCGAATAGCGGGTGGCGCAATGTCAGGCGAGAAGAGCCTGCCACTGCGGGTGACTTTAGCTGGACCGGTGATATCGCAGATACTGGCACTAGCATCAAATTCTTGCTTGATTCCATTTACATATACGTCTGCCCCATAATGCCAGGGGACAGCTTTATCAGACACGTAGGAGAGGGGTCCTGGAACAGTAATGATCACATGCGCAACTGTCAAGATTTGAATAGGCTTCTTTGGGGGAGCCTTGATTGGATTTTTGAAGATGGTAATCACGGAAACTTCTTTCATCGGAACCAAATGAACAGCAGTCTTTTTGAATAAAATCTCCTTGCTATCCATTAGGCCTTGGATGCCTAACCTTAGCAAGGGACAATCAGATAGGGAAATAGCACAGAATGGGCAACCTTCGCCGCAACCCGGAAATAAACCGGCCCGCAGTAGGTTCTTCTTAACAGTCTTCAAAGGGGTAACAACTTCATCTATCGAAACAGCATACACTTCTTCCTCAATGGCATTTACCCTATGCTGGGGCATAGCAGCCGTTACAACATTCGGTCTTTCCGGCGCTTCAAACTGAATTTCTTTTGCGTCAATTAGATCTTGCACTTTGTTTCTCAAGGCCCAGCAATCATCAGTAGTGTGCCCGGGACTATCAGAATGATAAGCACACCGGGCATTTGGGTTGTATTTAGGAGACGCAGTGTTGACGACTTTAGGAGCTTCTTTGAGGGTCACCAGGTTGGTGGATAACAGTTGGGGTAAAATTTGAGATAATGTCATACTCAATCGGGTATACTGCCTCTTGGGCCTTTCACTTCTTTGTTGATTGTACTGCTGAGGAGCAGCAACAGGTTTGGAGATGACCAAAGCATTAACGGCTTGGCGACTTTCGGGCTTGACTTGCCTTCTAGGGCCATAAACGGCGCTGGCTTCTTTCTTAAATGGCCTCTTCTCAGCACTTGTAGAGGCAGCCTTCTGTATCTTGCCTGACCTGATGCCAGCTTCAATTCTTTCTCCTGTTAATATCAAATCTGTGAACCCAGCGGAGGAGTTACCAACCAGATGATTGAAAAACGGACCAGACAACGTTCCCAGAAACATATCAACCAGCTCTCGATCAGTTAATGGAGGCTGCACCCTGCCAGCCAAATCTCTCCATTTTTGAGCGTACTCTTTGAACCCTTCACCCGTCCCTAGAGACATACCCTGAAGTTGGGTACGCGTAGGAGCGAGATCAGAATTATATTGGTATTGTCTGTAGAATGCAGTCGCCAAATCCTCCCAGTGCCGGATGCTAGCTCCGTCTAATTGGTAGAACCATTCAAGTTGTGACCCCGAGAGGCTGTCTTGGAAGAAGTGAATCCAGAGGTTCTTATCCGCCGTGTAAGGTTGGATTTTCCTTACATACGACCTTAGATGCAGCTTTGGGCAGGAGACCCCATCATACTTGGCGAAGGCAGGCGCCTTAAACTTGTGTGGAATTACTACTCCAGAAGATAATCCCAAATCTCCGAAATCCAGTCCCGGCACGTTCTGAATTTCCATAGCGCTCAAGCGGTCCTCCAATTGTTTGTATCTGTCAGCAGCAGGTGGGTATTGTTCATCGTTATAGTCCGTCTCGTTGTCGGAGACTGCGGGACTAGGAGCTCCTCCCCCTTGGGGACTGTTTTTCTCAGCAGAAGAAGTGGTTGGATCAGCTTCATTGTGGAGTGTGTTCCCAAATCTGCGTCCGGTGTTGAACATCGCCGTTCTCTTTTTCTTCTTCTTCTTCAGGAGTAGAGTCTTCAACTCTTGCTGACCCTGGGCTAGGCTTAGGACCATCTCTTGAAACTGTGCACTTTGGGCCTGAAGGGCCTTGATTGCTTGCTCACTGGATGATTCCGGATTCATGATGACTGTGCACATAAACAGCGAAGAAAATTAAGCAACCTGTGAAATAGGGTACCTGCTATGCATATGGTGCAATGGAATGCGTATGTATGCAATGCATTCAAGGATTTAGAACATTCAAACTTTGTTGTAGACAAAAAGGAACGCACATCATATTAATAAGGAGAAATTCGTTAGTACATAAATGCCTCATGGGCCAAATATTACAAAATAACTCCTTAAGGTAAAAAGACATTGCGCATCCTTTTTGGCGCGATGTAGGTGTTGAGATTCCTTTCCTCGTGCAGCAGGCGGGTGAGTTCCAGGACCTTCTTTTCACTAGCATGTAGACTGGTCTCAAGAGAATTCCGTTCTTCCTTAAGTTGGATCCAGCTCTTCTGCATCTCTTCCCAGGAGGTGGGCATGTCGGGATGTTGAATGGTGTAGGATGCTTCTCCTTCCAAGACTGGCTCTTTGATTACAGGTAGCATGTGAGGGTAAGGCATTACTAACTTCTGAGAGCGGGCTCGTACCCACTTGAGGTAAGGCTCCAACGGGATGGAGTTCCGGTGCCCCAGTGTCTTGCTGTCTATCCTACTTGGCATCCTCCAAGCTCTGATAAATCTCTGACGAAGTCCTTGAGTATCGTTGTCGAAGTCGAAGACTATGTCAGGAATTAACATGTCATGAGGGTCATCCTTCCGAGCATAACCAAACTGTCTCCAAGCCAGGCATGGGTTGTAGGTGATACCTCCTTTGATTCCAAATAAAGGAACATTAGGGTATTCCCCACAACGATCAATGATAGTGATGTCTTCCCTAGACCTAGGGCACCAATGTATATCTGCATGCGTGAGAGTCATTAACCGTTGTGACCATCTCAAACCCCGCTCGTTCTTCAAAACTATTTGTGGAAGATGCGAAATAAACCACCTTCCCAAGAGAGGAGTGCAACACATAAGGACACCCCTTCTCCTCATGGTTCGAGTGTAACATGAGTGAAGGATGTCCCCCAACAGTGTAGGTATAGGATTCCTGGTCATAAAGATCTGGACAGCACTGATATCAATAAGCTGATCTGGGTTAGGGAACAACACCAAACCATAGACAAGGAGGGCCATGACTTCTTCAAAAGCTCGTAGGTCAAGAGAGTTCCAACATTCTTGAGCCTTTTCAAACAGAAATCTAGCTAAGAATCCTTTGATACCACTTCTAACTTCCCAATGTCCCTTGAGGTCAGATGTCTGTAGGTGCAAGGCTTTAGCAATCTCTTCAAGCTTGGGTTCCTCTTCCATACCGTTGTAGGGTAGTTGATCAAGGATAGGGACCTTCAGAAGTCGGGAGAACTCTTCCAATGTAGGCACCAACTGATAATCCGGGAAGGTGAAGCAGTGATGCAGAGGGTCAAAGAATTGGAACAGGACCTTTATCAAGTCCTCCTCAATGTTGGTGTTAACCAAGTTGATGAGTCTTCCATGTCTCTCACTGAATGAAGAACCCTCGGGAATCCTGGACAGAAGCTCCTTAAGCTGAGGAGGGATCTTTACAAGGCTAATCTGAATTGTCTTTCTGCGAGCAGTTTCCATGTCCTATAAAACAAGAACAAAGATGAAGATTCGAAACCCTTGAAACGGTTAGTCAATGCTCATGATGTTTGTATGATGTAATGATGTGATGATTAAATGCACTATAAACATTCACAAAGGCAAACATGGTAAGGCATACAAGTCACACAAACCCTTAGAGTTTAGGCCTGCATGGGGTCTGGGTATTACCCTCTTGAAGTTTTGTGGGCTCAACCTGTCTTATCAAAAGTAACCGGGTTCTAAAGGTCCCAATATCACTGGATTGCTTTCATTGTTCATCGTTTCGATTTAGCCACTGAACTGGCGACCAAAATATTCCAGGAAAGCAAACCTCAATTGAGTGTAGTATCGAGTATCAACCAACCTCGGACTGCACCAAAGTCAGTTATCTCACTACCCCTAAAAGGCCAAGATGGTTCAATTAAGGTTCCTAAAGTCAGTTGATGCTTTATGACACCACGCGGCGGCCCCGTACTCTCCTTGACTGAACTCAAGGGTTACCGGTACACACCAAAGTGCCACATCAACGTAGCAGACTGCTTCAACCATGTCGGTATACCCCGCACAGTTCCCTCACAGCCTTGTTGCTACCTAAAAGGGTTTCCCCAGATCCGGGTTAGGATCTATAAAACTCCGATACAAAGCCCACAATATGTAAAAGCAAACAAAGCAAGCAATTGAAAACAAAGGTGATCTAAACCCTAAGGTTACTCCACTTTAAAAGTTCTCCCCAGCAGAGTCGCCAGTTCTGTGATACGGTGGGAGAACTGACTTGAGGTTTGCGTTCGTATTCGCAAATGTTGCGGTTAGCAAGAGTCGCCACCGACTTTTTATTTTATCCTAAGGAAAGGTTAAAAAGCACAGCAAAAACCTTTTGAGATGTTTTCTTGGGTTCGGGGAGTAGATTATAGAAAGGGAAGGTATTAGCACCCTTTCTATCCATGGTTATCCATGGGCTCTTAGTTACTTGCTTAGATCACTTGCCTTTTGTTTTCAATTGTTTTAAATGGTGCTTTGAGTGTGTGGGTTTTGAAAATGTTTTTGAAAAGAGGCCAATGTGGTGGCAATCTTTGTAATGATCCATGTGGGGATGTATACAAAGATGTATATCTTTTGAAAAAGTTTTCATTTGTTTTTGAAAGTTGTTTTGAAAGTGTAGTGATGTGTGGTTTTTGAAATTAGGCAAGTGTTTTGTTTTGCAAGTTGATTCAAGTAACTAAGAGGTTATCTACTCCTAAATTTCTCAAAAGATTATTGCTATACTTTAACCCTTTTAACAAGTTTGCACCACCATTGTATTTGGTGGGCAACCTTGTGTTAGGATGTGAAAGGGACAGGCGCGGGTCATCGTTTAGACCATAATTGTAACGACGTTAAATGTCTTTGGGCAATTTCTCTAAGGGACTTGATCATTTGTTTTGTTTGTTTTGAGAAGTTTTATCGAGGGACTATGATCATTCAAACTGTTTGCTTTGCCCAAAGATGTTCAACATACAATATGGCCCATTTATTTGAAGGCAACAAGTGGAATACCCTAGGGGGTGCAAGTGTGATTTGTGTGTTCATTTTCATGCTTGCTTATCTTGTATTAGGTCAAACTATTTTTTTTTTATCGTTTTTCGCATACAAACCCTAATTCTAGCATGTTATTATTAGAAAGCAATAAAGTGCGAAATTAAAATTACTAAGCTATTACAAAACCAAATATGGGAAGGGGGGTACAAATGTTCAAATGGGGATATTGACAAGAATTTAAATCTAAATTATTACAACAATTGGATATTTTGCAATGCATAATTAAATGTAAATTAAATAAATATGTGAAATGTAGAGAGAAAGTTTCTATGTGTATGAGAAAATATTATTTATGTAAAAGGAAAAAGAAAATAAAAATGTATTTATTTTTTTAGTATTTTGAACTTAGGGTAAAAAACCCTAATTTTTTAAATAAAAGGTATTATTATCTAATTTAATCCTACTATTTATTTATTATTTATAAAAAATAAAATAAAATGAAGTGTATCGTGAAAAAGGTATTTTTTGTATCAAATATTAAATAAAATGAAAAAATCAAATATTTTTATGTTTTTGTCTTAAATATATTAATAATCATATATATATATATTATTAAACCCTAGATATGTATTATACAAAAATAAATATTTATTTAATATTTTAATAAAATAAATAAAAGAGTATTTTTTGTGTGAAATATTTTCAGAAAGTAAATAAAAATAAAAAGTGTATTTACATTATTTTTACATTTATTCTAATAATCAAATATATATATTTATGTACAAACTAAGAAAATAAACAAATAAATATGCAATAAATGCAAAAAATAATGAAAAAAATATTTTTAATTTTTTAATGGCATGAGAAAAAATAAATGAAGTCAACCAAAAAGAAAAAAGTCAAAAATGTTAAGAAATGAACAAATGGGCTCGGGGGGGTGTAAACATGAAAATGGGGTGTGAAAAGAAAACAAATCCAGGCCCAGCCCAGACCACTCCTTCTTCAACCTCTGTACAGCCTTCTTCAAGCTACAACACGCGTTTTTTATCTCTGGATTCCTGGCTTTTTAGCAAAAACTCATAACATGAAAAATGTAGAGCATGAAGAGACGGTTTCAACCATATAAAGAACATGTCCTATCTCTCTAAGATGAGGGAGAATTTCTCTCCCCCTCTTTCCTGACCTAATTTTTCTACCATTTTCAGAGCTCAAATTCTCTCTACTCAGGCAAAAGAAATGAAAAGTAAAGCTATGTACATGTTCAGGGCTATGAGTAGGACCTTGTTTCTTCACAAACTTAAGACTAAAGATGCCTAATAAGAGAGATACGAATTCAAACTTTTACCTGTGCAGTTGAACTTCTATGTGGAGAATGAGAGACTTTCAGTGCAATGTAATGATTGGAAAAGCTTCCTTGAGGTCCAGGGATGCTTTTTCAATGCTCACTTTGTCTTGAACCTTCTTGTATCAAGCTATAGAACTTCACCTGCAAGTCAAAGATGTGAAAATGGTGGAAGTGGTTAGAGCAACTACAGATCGTGCCTTAGCTTCTGGATAGCTTGCATATGTTGTAAGGAAGGTAGAGGAACAGGTTTGGACAGAAATGCTTGAAGGGATTGAGAGATTGCACTCAAACTGCAGGGGCACCCCTGTTTGTGCAGTTTGAGGATGATTCTGAGATGGAGAGGGTTTGAAAGGGAAATGGCTCGTGCAAAAGCTTGAATGTGGTCTATGGAATGTGTTTGATATCTTTTGTGCTGTGTTCTTTTGCTGATATGAGAGATAGCATATGTTATGGACCTTTCTTCACACTTAAGCTACCAAAAGCAAATTGGTGTTCTAGGTCAGTATAGGACCCCCTAATGTGCTGCATCAACTCCTCTTGATCAGTGTGTTATGCCCATAATCTTGTGCTAAGCAGATCTTCTATGTACTTGTTTGATTTACCAATTGACATAAAGCTAAACTTTTCAAAAATGGAAATTCCACTTTATCTAGTTTAGGATTAAACCATTATGCAATGTTAGAACACAAAGAACATGACCTTAACACATTGAATATGCATTAAATTATTGAGTATGAAATGGTTCAAGGACCTGTAATCAAGCATAAAGCAAACTGATTTCAAATTGGCAAGGTTATGAACATGTCTTGATGAAGAACAAAAGTGAATTTTTGCCAACTTGTGAAATTCGAATCTCTCAAGTTATGAGGTTGTTTGATGAGTTCTTGGACATTTTGGAAAGCTTGGAATGTGTACTACAATCCATCTTTGAAATGCAAATCAAAATTCCAATTGGAAGGGTATGAAAAGTGGCCTTGAAGTAGGGTAGAAAACCTTGTCAAAATAGGTCAAATTTCACTAAGTTAAAAGATGGTTTAGTGCCCTTATTCAAAAAATCATAACTTGAGATACAAGCTTCAAATGAGAAAACTTTGTGAATCAAAGTTGTAGATTATGCAACAAGCTACAACTTTCATGTTTTGACTTTTGTTTGAATCCAAATGGATCATGGTGAAAAGATGGGGCAAAGTTGGGAAAAAATTAGGGTTTTTCATAACTTAGAAAAATTCTAAGTTATGAAAAAATTCCATTTTCAAACCCTAATTTGCATTTTGTGATTTCTTGGTGAACAAGTTTCATGATTTGGCATGTTTTGATGAAAAATGAATCTTGACTCTTGATTTTGACCAAAAAGTCAAAGTTTGACTTTTCAGTATACAGTCAAAATTGATCAATTGACTGGGAAATTCAACTATCAATCTTGTGTACTTGGGATCTTTTGAGCTTGATGAACATGTCAAGATAATTCCATGGGGTCCTTGAGTCCATAGGTGAACTTGGTTTGCCATTGGCTAGGTCAAACAGTCAAAAATTGCCTTTGTGCAGTCAAAACCCTAAAAATGACCATTTTGCCCTTTTGGTGATCTGATCAAATTTCTTGTGGAATTGTGATCCAAACTTGATCAAATGGTTCATATGAATTCAAAATGTTGATGTGGATCAAATTTCATGAGGTTTGACTGTCAATTGGCCACAGTTGACTTTTTCCCCAATACAGCTGATTTCTAGGTTAACTGTCCAATTGACTGGGTAAAACTTGGAATCAAGACCTGAAACTTGGTATGGGTAAACTTGGGAGTCCAATATGAAGCATGAAAGTCATCTTAGGCATTTTAGGTCAAAACATCTTTGTGCAAGCACAAACCCTAATTTGAGTCCACAGTGCAAGGAGAAGTTTTGAGCAGAGGAAACCCTAATTGTATCTTGATCTTTAAATGTCTTGTGATGAGAAAATGTTGAGGAAATGGGAGGGCAAATTTTGGGGTACAACACACAGTATGACGCTTTATCCCTAACTTTTGCCTGGACCGCCCTTTCGGGTTTTCAGTCCACCGCGATACCCATTTTTGCCCAAGCCGCCTTTTCAGGTTTTCGACTTGCCGGGTGTACAGATTTTTTTCATTTTATCCCTCATTTTGCCCGAACCCTTTTGGTTCGCCGGGAAGCCCTAATTTTTGCCTAGGTATGTCAACCTAGCGGGTCTTTTATCATGCGTAGTATCTTTTTACTATGTCTGCATTGGCAGGGTGAGGAAGGTCGTCACCATCCATGGTGGTTAGAATCATGGCTCCTCCTGAGAACACATGTTTAACCACAAATGGCCCTTCATACGTAGGGGTCCATTTGCCCCTTGGATCACTCTGAGGAAGGATGATACGCTTGATTACCAGATCCCCAACTTGATATTCTTGTGGTCTGACCTTTTTGTTAAATGCCCTGATCATCCGTTTTTGATACGTCTGACCATGACAAATAGCAGCGAGTCTCTTTTCGTCAATTAGGTTTAGTTGATCAAGTCGTGTCTGGATCCAATCATCTTCGCTCAGATCTGTATCCTTCATTATCCGGAGAGAGGGTATCTGCACTTCGATCGGTAAGACTGCCTCCATGCCATAGACCAAGGAGAAAGGAGTTTCCCCGGTTGACGTTCTTGCTGAGGTACGGTACCCATGAAGAGCGAACGGTAACATCTCGTGCCAATCTTTATAGGTCACTGTCATCTTCTGCACAATCTTTTTAATATTCTTATTCGCTGCTTCTACAGCCTCATTCATCTTCGGCCGGTAAGGAGAAGAGTTATGGTGTTGTATCTTGAATTGCTCGCAGAGCTCAGTGATCATCTTGTTATTAAGATTGGTACCGTTGTCTGTAATGATCCTTTCTGGGACACCGTATCGACAGATAAGGCTGTGCCGAATGAACCGTGCCATGACATTCTTGGTTACAGTGGCATAGGAAGTTGCTTCAACCCACTTTGTAAAGTAATCGATTGCCACCAGAATGAAGCGATGCCCGTTGGATGCCGTAGGTTTAACCTCGCCGATCATATCTATGCCCCGCATTGCAAAAGGCCAAGGTGCAGTCAGGACATTCAGAGGAACTGGAGGAACGTGCACCTTATCTGCATAAATCTGGCATTTATGACATGTCCGAGAATGTTGGTAACAGTCGGCTTCCATGGTGGACCAGAAATATCCTGCCCGAAGGATCTTCTTTGCCATGGTATGTCCACTGGAATGTGTTCCGAAGGTACCTTCATGTAGCTCTGCCATGATCCTTTCTGCTTCAGTTTTATCCACACAACGCAGTAAGGTCGAATCATGGTTTCGCTTGTACAGGATGTCGTTGCTAAGGAAGAACTTCGCTACGAACCTTCTCAGAAACTTCTTATCATTGACAGATGCACCTTCAGGGTATTCCTGAGCTTCCAAGTATCTCTTCACCTCATGGTACCAAGGTTTCTCAGTCACTACCTCAGCCTTAAGGTCACAACAGTATGCCGGTTCGTCCAGTTTCCAGATAATGATCCGGGGAGCCTCATTGTCCCATTTGACTTTGAACATGGAAGACATCGTAGCTAATGCGTCCGCCAACTGATTCTCCTCTCTTGGGAAATGTTCAAAAGTTATCTCTGTGAAATGGGGGATCAATGTCAACACACACTCCTTGTAAGGAATAAGATTCGGATGTTTCGTATCCCACTCGCCTTTGATCTGATTGATCACGAGAGAGGAATCTCCGAAGACACTCAGAAACTTTATCCTTAAGTCAATTGCAGCTTGGAGTCCCATGATGCACGCCTCATACTCCGCCATGTTGTTGGTGCAGTTGAAACATAGCCGGGCAGTGAGTGGAGTATGAGTGCCTTGAGGGGATATGATCACAACACCGATGGCGTTACCCAAAGCGTTGGAGGCTCCGTCGAAGTGCATAGACCATAGGGATCCTTCCTCAGGTCCTTCATCCGGTCCAGGTACCTCACAATCAGTCACAATCATGATGCTCTCGTCTGGAAACTCAAAGTTCATTGACTGATAGTCGTCTAATGCCTGGTGTGCCAAGTGGTCTGCCAATACACTTCCTTTGATGGCCTTCTGAGTCGTGTACTGGATGTCGTATTCCGTCAAGATCATCTGCCATCTTGCTATTCTCCCAGACAGAGCAGGCTTTTCAAATATGTACTTTATAGGATCCATCTTTGAAATCAACAAGGTAGTGTGAGTCAGCATATACTGTCTCAGCCGGCGAGTAGCCCATACCAAAGCGCAACAAGTTTTCTCGAGCAGTGAGTATCGGGTCTCACAGTCGGTAAACTTTTTGCTAAGGTAATAAATGGCATGCTCTTTTCGGCCAGACTCGTCATGCTGCCCCAGCACACACCCCATTGAGTTGTCAAGTACTGTCAGGTATAGTATCAGAGGTCTCCCTTCAACCGGCGACATAAGGATGGGTGGTTCTTGGAGATACTCTTTGATTCTTTCAAAAGCGGCCTGACATTCATCATTCCAACGTACTACCTGATCTTTCTTCAGCAGCTTGAAGATTGGCTCGCAGGTAGCAGTTAGGTGTGAGATGAATCGAGCAATGTAATTCAGACGTCCTAAAAAGCCTCTAACCTCTTTCTCTGTCTTGGGAACTGGCATCTCTTGAATGGCTTTAACCTTGGCAGGGTCCACTTGAATACCCTTATCACTTACAACAAAGCCCAACAACTTTCCAGATCTAACCCCGAAGGTGCACTTGTTCCGGTTCAACCTCAGTTTGTACAGTTTTAAACGGTCAAACAGTTTCTGCAGATGGTCAAGGTGTTCCTCCTCAGTTTGGGACCTTGCAATCATATCATCGACATACACTTCAATTTCATGATGGATCATATCATGAAATAAAGCAACCATGGCACGTTGGTAGGTTGCCCCAGCATTTTTCAACCCGAATGGCATGACCTTGTAGCAGAAGGTGCCCCACTGAGTAACAAAGGTAGTCTTTTCCATGTCTTCAGGAGCCATCTTGATCTGATTATACCCTGAAAAACCATCCATGAAAGAGAACACCTTGTGCTGAGCAGTATTGTCAACCAGAACGTCAATGTGGGGTAGGGGGAAGTCATCCTTGGGGCTGGCCCTGTTCAGATCCCTGTAGTCGACACACATTCTGACCTTACCATCCTTCTTTGGTACCGGCACCACATTAGCAACCCACTGAGGGTAAGAAGTCACTGCAAGAAACCCGGCATCAAACTGTTTCATAACCTCAGCTTTGATCTTCTCAGACATCTCTGGACGCATACGGCGGACCTTTTGCTTAACCGGAGGGCAGTCTTCCTTGGTAGGCAAATGATGGACCACAATGTCAGTACCCAACCCAGGCATGTCTTCGTAGGACCAGGCAAAGATTTCCACATAATCATGTAACATTTGAGTCAATCGTTGCTTCACGCTGAGCTCTAGGTTGGCACCAATCTTGACTTCCTTCCTATCTGTCTCAGTACCCAGATTTATCGTCTCCACTGGCTCTTCATGTGGTTGAATTACCCTCTCTTCCTGGAGTAACAGTCTTGCAAGCTCGCCAGGCACTTCGCAATCATCTTCACCTTCGTCTTCGGCTAAGTTGATCGGATTTTCGAAGTCATAACTGGCAGTAGCAGAGTCGTTACCAGTGAGATCCAGAGTGGATTGAAACCTGTGTAGGTGAGTGTGTGTAAATACAGCTGTTTTGCAATATATAAAGAAAGAAAGAAAGGGAGCACAAGATTTGAAATGCGAAAAAAACGTCCAAGATCTTTATTCATGATATATGTAAATGACAGTTATAAGCCCTCATAAATGAAGCCAACGGTGCCCCGGGTAAGACACCGGGCCATAAAGTTTCAGTTCATTGTTTATTACAAATAATAAAAACAAAGGAATTCATTACTGCGTAACAAAAGTAACAGGTGTATGATCTTTAGCGGTCCAATTGTTTAATCCACCGTCAGTCGTCAGGTAGATCCAGCTATCGAACTCTGATTCGTCCACTTCATCTTCATCCCCAATAGCATTCACTCCTGGATTGGTGATGAGCACAGGAGGTCTTCCGATCCTAGCTTTACGCACAGCCCTCTGAGCATCTGCAGTAAAACCCAGTCCAAACTTGTCAGTTTTAGGAGTGAAATCAGGGAGCCTGCCCCAGTTAGCACATTCACCTTTCTCGATTACAGCCCGGGCATCCTTCAAGGAAGCCATATTCAAAGGAAAGTCCTCTTCAACCACTGTTTCTGCTGCTGCCAATGTTGGAGGTACCTCTTCAAAATGCTGAAAGGGGGTTTCAATAAACTCCCTGTCCATCTCGATATACCGGAAGGAATTCAGATGACTCACCATGTATTCTTCCTCCCCTTGCACAGTGACAATCTTCCCTCTGACAGGGTACTTGAGCTTCTGGTGTAGGGTAGAGGTTACTGCCCCAGCTTTGTGAATCCAAGGTCGACCCAGAAAACAGGAATAAGATGGGCGAATATCCATCACATAGAAAGTTGAGTCGAATACTTGAGAACCCACACGAATAGGAATGTCTACTTCTCCATGAACCATCCTCTTCGATCCGTCAAAGGCTCGGACAATGATGTTGCTAGGTTTCAATTCCAGGCCCTCACAATCCAACCGATCTAAGGCCTTCTTGGGAAACACATTCAGGGAAGAAGCGGTGTCCACCAACACGTGCGCGAGAGTAGTGCCCCTGCATTCTATGGAGACATGCAGGGCATCATTGTGGTTCTTTCCCTTGGCGGTAAGGTCAGCATTCGAGAAACCCAAACCATTGTCAGCTGTCAAATTGGCTACGCAATCAGTAAATTGATCTGCAGAGGTCTCTTGTGGCACATGGGCCGTCTTCAGAAATGAAATCAAGGCCTTGGCGTGGGCCTCTGAGCATAGCAGCAATGAGAGAATTGAGATCTTGGAGGGTGTATGCCCCAGCTGTTCAACGACATTAAAGTCACTCTTCTTGATTATCTTCAGAATTTCCTCCATCTCTTGCTGGGAGGCTTCAACATTCACAGACTTTGGTGCCTCCATCCGGGCAGGCTCATCATGAATCCCTTTGCCCCGAGCATTAGATGACTCGGCCGCAGGGGAAGCAACTTGATCAGAAGTGGAAACAGGCGCACTTACAGGCGTTATTATGAGAGGTCTTCGAATAACTGGTGGCGCAATGTCAGGCGAGAAGAGCCTGCCACTGCGGGTTACTTTGGTTGGACCGGTGATATTGCTGATGCTGGTACCGATATTGAACTCTTGCTTTATTCCAAGTACATATACATCTGCCCCATAGTGCCATGGGACAGCCTTATCAGATTCATAGGGGAGGGGCCCCGGAACAGTAATAACAATGGGTGCAACAGACATGATTTTAACTGGCTTCCTTGGGGGAGCCTTGATTGGATTGTTGAAAATTGTAACGACGGATACTTCTTCCACAGGAACAAAAGGAACAGTGGTCTTCTTGAACAGGATCTCTTTGATGTCCATCAGGCTTTGGATGCCTTACTTCAGCAACGGACAACCAGTAGGGGTAACAGCACACAAAAGGCAACCCTCGCTACAACCCGGAAATAAACCGGCCAGTAGTAGGTTCCTCTTAACAGTCATCAGAGGGGTAGCTACATCATTCACAGAAACGGCATACAAGTCTTCATCAACGGCGTTTACTCCATGCTGGGGCATAGGAGCAGTCACAACATTTGGCCTCTCAGGCGCCTCAAATTGTATCTCCTTCGCATCAATAAGGTCCTGTACCTTATTTCTCAGGGCCCAGCAGTCATCAGTAGAATGCCCCGGGCTATCAGAGTGATAAGCACAACGGGCATTTGGATTATACTTGGGGGATGCAGTATTCACAACCTTTGGAGCCTCTCTGACAGTCACCAAGTTGGTGGATAGCAGCTGCGGCAAGATTTGTGACAAGGTCATACTCAGCCGGGTAAATTCTCTTCTGGGTCTTTCAGCCCTTGATTGATTGGTTTGCCGAGGAGCGGCAACAGGCTTAGCAATCACCACCGCGTTGACAAATTGGCGGCGCTCTGGTTTATCTTGCCTCCTAGGCCCATACACAGCACTGGCCTCCTTCTTAAAAGGTTTCTTCTCAGAACTTGAAGATGTACCCTTCTGAATCTTTCCTGACTTCAAACCAGCCTCTATCCTTTCCCCAGTCAGAATGAGGTCTGTGAATCCTGCGGATGAGTTACCAATAAGATGATTAAAGAACGGCCCGGAGAGGGTCCCCAAGAACATATCTACCAGCTCACGGTCTGTTAACGGAGGCTGCACCCTGCCAGCCAGGTCCCTCCACTTCTGCGCATACTCTTTAAAACCTTCTCCTGATCCTAGCGACATACCCTGGAGTTGGGTACGTGTAGGAGCAAGGTCGGCATTATATTGATACTGCTTGTAAAAAGAAGTAGCCAACTCCTCCCAGTTACGAACCTTGGTTCCATCCAGCTGATAGAACCATTCGAGATGAGTCCCTGAAAGACTCTCCTGGAAGAAGTGGATCCACAAGTTCTTGTCCACTGTATACGGCTGAATCTTCCGCACATAGGATCTGAGGTGTAGCTTAGGGCAAGACGCCCCGTCATACTTGGTGAAAGATGGTGCTTTAAACTTGTGAGGGATGATCACACCAGTAGATAAACCCAAGTCTCCGAAATCCAAACCAGACACTTGTTGAATTTCCATGGCATTCAACCGGTCTTCCAACTGCTTGTATTTGTCTTCAGCTGGAGGATACTGTTCCTCATTAAAATCAGTCTCGTTGTCAGAGACTACCGGACTAGGACCTCTTCCCCCCTGGGGACTGTCTTTGTCTACAGAAGAACCAGCTTCCTCATTCTCCAGAGTGTTACCAAACCTCCGGCCCGTGTTGAATAGAACAGTTCTCTTCTTCTTCTTCTCCTTCTTTAGGAGCAAAGCCTTCAGCTCCTCTTGACCTTGAGCCAAGCCCATGATCAGCTCTTGAAATTGTGCGTTCTGCGCCTGAAGGGCCTTGATAGACTGCTCGGTAGATGATTCAGGGTTCATGATGCTGAAATAAACAGCGAAGAACAGTAAGCAACCTGAAAAGAAGAGTACCTGCTATGCACATGATGAATGATATGTGTTTATACAATGCATTCAAGGGTTCGAAAATTCAAATTTGTTGTAGACAAAAAGGAACACATGTTATCATTAAGGAAATAATTGTTTGGTACATCAAAGCCTCATGGGCAAACATTACAAAGCAAATCAATCCCAAAAGACACTACGCATCCTCTTTGGAGCTATGTAGGTGTTGAGATTCCTCTCCTCGTGCAGCAGGCGGGTGAGTTCCAAGACCTTCTTTTCACTAGCATGTAGACTGGTCTCAAGAAAATTCCGTTCTTCCTTAAGCTGGATCCAGCTCTTCTGCATCTCTTCCCAAGTCGTGGGCATGTCAGGATGTTGAATGGTGTAGGACACCTCTCCTTCCAAGACTGGCTCTTTGATTACCGGGAGAACATGAGGATATGGCATCACTAACTTCTGGGAGCGGGCTCGTACCCACTTGAGATAAGGCTCCAACGGGATGGAATTCCTGTGCCCCAGGGTCTTGTTGTCTATCCTACTTGGCATCCTCCAAGCTCTGATAAATCTCTGGCGAAGTCCTTGTGCATCGTTGTCGAAGTCAAAAATTATGTCAGGAATTAACATGTCATGAGGGACGTCCCTCCGAGCATAACCAAACTGTCTCCAAGCCAGGCACGGGTTATAAGTAATACCTCCTCTGATTCCAAGTAAAGGAACATTAGGATACTCCCCGCAACGATCAATGATAGTGACATCCTCTCTGGACCGAGAGCACCAATGTATATTTGCATGTGTAAGAGTCATCAATCGTTGTGACCATCTCAAACCCCGCTCGTTCTTCAAAACTGATTGTGGAAGGTGAAAAATAAACCACCTTCCCAGGAGAGGAGTGCAGCACATAAGAACACCTCTTTTCCTCATGGTTCGAGTGTAACATGAGTGAAGGATGTCCCCAAGTAACGTAGGTATAGGATTCCTGGA
Organism: Vicia faba; assembly: GCA_948472305.1. Classification (NCBI taxonomy): domain Eukaryota; kingdom Viridiplantae; phylum Streptophyta; class Magnoliopsida; order Fabales; family Fabaceae; genus Vicia; species Vicia faba. The sequence continues at coordinate 1,361,771,105 of OX451741.1, read as the reverse complement.
CATGAAGATCTGGACATCACTGATATCTATAAGCTGATCGAGATTAGGGAACAACACCAAACCATAGACAAGGAGGGCCACAACTTCTTCAAAAGCTTGTAAGTCAAGGGAGTTCCAACATTCTTGGGCCTTCTCAAATAGAAACCTGGCTAAGAACCCTTTGATACCACTTCTAACTTCCCAATGTCCCTTGAGGTCAGATGGTTGTAGGTGTAAGGCTTTAGCAATCTCTTCAAGCTTGGGTTCCTTTTCCATACCGTTGTAAGGTAGTTGATCAAGGATAGGGATCTTCAGAAGCCGGGAGAACTCCTCTAATGTAGGCACCAGTTGATAATCTAGGAAAGTGAAACAGTGATGCAGAGGGTCAAAGAACTGGAACAGGACCTTTATCATATCTTCCTCAATGTTGGTGTTGACCAAGCTGATGAGTCTTCCGTGTCTCTCACTGAATGAAGAGCTCTCGGGAATCCTGGATATAAGCTCCTTAAGCTGAGGAGGGATCCTTACAAGGCTGATCTGAATTGTCTTTCTGCGAACAGTTTCCATGTCCTACAAAACAAGAACAAAGATGAAGATTCGAACCCCTGAAATGGTTAGCCAATGCATATGATGCTGTATGATGTCATGATGCTATGATTAAACATACCACAAATATTCACAAGGAGCAAACATAGTAAGGCACACAAGTCACACAAGACAAGCCCTTAGAGTTTAGGCCAGCATGGGGTCTGGGTATTACCCTCTTGAAGTTAGTGGGCTCAACCTGTCCTATCAGAAGTAACCGGGTTCTAAGGGTCCCAATATCACTGGATTTCTTTCATTGTTCATCGTTTCGATTTAGCCACTGAACTGGCGACCGAAATATTCTAGGAAAGCAACCCTCAATTGAGTGTAGTATCGAGTATCAACCAACCTCGGACTGCACCAAAGTCAGTTATCTCACTACCCTAAAGAGGCCAAGATAGTTCAATTAAGGTTCCTAAGGTCAGTTGATGCTTCACGACACCACGCGGCGGCCCCGTACTCTCCTTGACTGAACTCAAGGGTTACCGGTACATACCAAAGTGCCACATCAACGTAGCATACTGCTTCAACCATGTCGGTATACCCCGCACAGTTCTCTCACAGTCTTGTTGCTACTTTCTAAGAAGGTATCCCCTAGATCCGGATTAGGATCTATAGAACTCCCAAGACAGTCCCACAATAATAAAACAAACAAGTCAAAGCAATTGAATACACAGTTATGAACTATCCTAAGGTACACCTCACTTTATAAGTTCCCCAGCAGAGTCGCCAGTTCTATGATGGGTGGATCTGGAACTGACTGTTTAACGTTGGTTTCGCGAAATGTCGCGGAAGCAAGAGTCGCCACCGTCTTTTATTTTATCCAACATGGAAAGGACAAAAGCACAGAAAAATTCCTTATGAGATTATCTCTCGGTTCGGGAGGTAGATTTATAGAAAGGGAAGGTGTTAGCACCCTTTCTATCCATGGTTATCCATGGGCTCTTAGATACTTGCTCATTTGTGTTTTCAAAAATTTTTGCTTTTCAATTGTGAGTGGGTTTGAAAAAGTTTTTTTGAAAGTTTCAGATCGACTCTTGTATCAGTCCTCAAGAGTGTTTAAAAAATTGTTTTGAAAGCTTTTTGAAAAGTGTCGGTGTGAAAAGAGTTTTTCGGTTTGTTTTTGAAATAGAGCAAGTATCTACGAGTCATCTACCTACCCTAAGGAATTAAGCTGTGTAGAAGTCCTTAAGGTAGTGCCATCCCACCATTGAGAGGTAGGTAGCACCACCGTTGGAGGTGTTCAGGTCAATTCGTTTGTATGGACAATGTGGTCACCAGAGCAACAGTAGGACACCTTAGAAGCTACCCTTATGCCATTGATCCTTTTTATTCCGAGGCAACTATTCCGGGGCAACTATTACGAGGCAACCGTTTCGAGGCAACTAGATCAATGGAACATAAGGACTCACTAAGACGTCCTATACTCGACGACCACGTTTCGAGGGGCAAGGCAACAGCGAGGCGTACCCTAAGAGTGGTGTGTGAATTGTGTGTCATTTTCAGTTTATGTTTTATCTTGATCATGCATTGGGTGTTCTACGCTTTGATTTTATTTTTGGCCATTCATTATTTCATGTGATTAGCAGTTTAAAGGTGCGGAAATTAAAATGCGGAAAATAAAAGTCCTACGCTATTACAAGGCACGGGTCTATACATCGCCAAATTAACAAAGACCCGATTTAAAATAAAATGCGGAAAATAAATAAGTTCCTAATTATCTATTACAAAGCTTTGGGGCAATTACATAATATTTAAAAGAAACATAAGGACAAACGCGCGAAAAGAAATTGGAATCGAAAGTGCGAGGGCGTTGGACCCTTTAAAGATTAAATTGAAATTAAAAATTGATTAATGATTAAATTAAGAAAAAGAAATTATTTTTATGTTTTTTTTGGTATTTTTTGAAATAAAGAAAATTAATGGAAATTAGAAATTAAATAAAACCCTAATTCTAAATTTGTTTTTAATTATTAAAAAATGTTTAAGTTTTGACCTAATTTACACTAATTATTTAATTACATGAGTATTTACAAAAATAAATTAATAGTTAATAATAAGAAGAAGAAAATTTTAATTATTGAGAAAAAGAGTAAAATGCTAAAAACCTAATTTTTATGTATTTTAGTTATTTAAGAAAAACATTAAAGTTAAACCTAAAATTAAACTAAATTGATTATTGGAATTTATTTACAAAAACTATTAAGGAATTAAAAAAAATTAAATAAAACTTATTTTTATTACTTTTATGATTTCTGATTTTTTTGGTGTTATAAAAATTATTTTTGGCAGAATTAAAGAAAACAATTAATTAAAAAAAACAATTTAAATAATAAAAGAAAAAAAAAATGAAGAGTGAGAATTGAACAAACCATGGGGTATCAGGCCCCTAAAGGAGGTGTATTTGAAGCATTTTTGGCCCAAGAATCCCAAGCCCGTTTGACTTTCAGTGATCATGTGGGAGGCAGTTGACTAACGCGCATGATGAGCCACTTTTGTGGCCTTCAGATCAAAGCCTATGGACACTTGGCAGACCAGGAGACAAGGTTGTACAATGGACCCTTGTGAGTGCCCTGCATAGAAACATATTAGGAAAAATATTATAGAAGAATTGGGGGACCTGGGAATCGAACCCAGGTCCCAGCGTTTACCCAATACACGTCCAACCGTCTGAGCCATGCGCGCGCGTTGTATTGGAATTGGAAAGCGAATAATATAACACAAAACAGCATTTAGTGATATCCACCGCGCCAAAATTCAAACGTGCCACTCATCAGGGGACACGTCCTCCTTCTTCTTCATATTTCCTGCAAATAAAACATAGATAGCGGGGGTTTTAAACCCCCACTAAACTCAAACAAGAAAAATAGCGATTAGCTCCTAGGCAAATAGAAATTAGGCGCGACGTGATCAATTGTTTCGTCTGGATGTCCTGAGTCCAATGGTCCTGGTTTGAGTGGCCAATTGTTCCTTATTTGTGAAACCCCAAATCAAAGCTTCAGAAACCCTAAAAAGCTTTCATGGCAACTTTTGACACAGGCAATATCAATGCAATTGAAGGACACCAATAGCTTCAGAGAGTTCGTATTAGTGTAAATCAATGATTAAAAGTCACAAATAATGCATGGAAAATGGAATACGATTATGAATAATTTTATGAAAAGTGAGACTTCAATCTACCGATTCTTTGTGCGTGGAGAGTGGAAAGGTATTGAGACACGTTTAGGAAGGTCTCGGCAATCGTTTGGAATCCCTTTTGAGCTTTGAATCACACTCTAGCTATGAAAACAGTTTTGAGATTTTTTTTGTCAAAATGCAAGTTTTGTTCTATGCCTTATGCGCAGCTTTCTGTGTTCTTTTTTTTAGGTTTCCATTGTGTACAAGTATATGAAGGGAATTAGGTCAAAAGTCAGCCCAAAATCCATTGTTTTAATGCTTTTCAATATTTGATTTTCCATGATCTTTTTCAATCTTTTTCATGCCTTTTTGCTTTGGAAACTTGCCTATCTTGGAAGATTTGGTCTCTTGAGCATGTGCACGAAATATTTAGGTCATAAAGAGTGAATATGCTACATAAAAAGATTTGAAAGGTGGCATTTGATATTTTTTCATATTTAATTTTAATTAAGTGAATTAATAATAATAAAAATTCAAATAATTAATAAAAAATGATGAAATAACTCCCTTGGATGTCAATGGGTCGTGCATAGCTTTTGGGTGATGATTCATGGAAGAAATTGAGGCCCATTAGCAATTTTGAGGCATTTGAAGCAAAGTTAACTTTTCAAAATTCCCAAAAATTTCCCAACTTCCACAAGGCATATCTTGCTCAATTTTTAAGCTTTGATCATGTTCTTGGACATTTTGGAAAGGTATTGAAGTCCTCTAACCAATGCCTTTGGTCCCATGTCATTTTGATTTACCAATCTCAAGTTATGGTCTTTGACTTAAAGTGCCTTTTTGTTGACTTTTGAAAATGACCTATAATGTTGAGATTGATAACTTTTTGTGAGAGCATTTCTTGGACTTGAAGTGTGAAGATGAGTTGTAGGAAATGTCATTCTCTTCAAAATGAGCTTTGGATGGAATTTTTCTAATAAACCATGTGGAAGTTATACCTTGGTCAATTTGCAGTTGACTTTTTCAACTGTCCAAATATAGAAACTTTTGCATCTTGAGACCTTTTGAGCCATGCCTTGAGAATCATGATTAAGAATTGATCAAATGATGTTTGTGGCTTCAAAATAAGATGTTGATCAAAAATTTGGACTTTTGACTGTCAAATGACCATTTTGCCCCTGTAGTTGACTGTGAAGCAATTAGGGTTTTTGACTGTGCAATTTTGTGCTGTGAGTCTTGAAACTTGGCATATGGATGCTTGACAATGTTTATAGGCATGTGGGACTTGATTGGACCCTTGGAAACTTCAACTTCTTTGCCAGAACCAAAACCCTAATTTTTGACTGTTAGGAGGCCATTGGACTGTGCAACCCCTTGGGAGATTTTGAAGCATGAACTTGGCAAATCTTGAAGAAAATGGGCGGGAAAATTTTGGGGTACAACAGGACCCAACATGCATACCATGGTCATTTTAAAGGCAACAAGTGGATGAAACCCTAGGGGTGCAAGTGTGCATTGTGTTTGATTTTCATGCATTTTGTCTTTGATTAGGTCGAGCTATTTGTTGATTTGGATTTTTGCATACAAACCCTAATTCTCTAATCATGGCATAATTGAAAGCATAAAGTGCGAGAATTAAAATTCTAAGCTATTACAACATGATTATGGGGATGGGGGTACAATCTTTGAATGGGGGTATTTGACAAGAAATATAAACTCTAATTTACTATTACATCCAAATTGAATTTAATTGCATAAAATAAATGGACAATATTTAAATATTCAAAATAAACATATATATCAAATAATATGAAGTATGCAAAAAAGGGGTTTTTGTTCATTAATATATGTAAAATATTTTAATGTAAAAAAAATAAGGGAATAAATAAAAAGATTTATTTTAATTGTTTAAGGGTAAAACCCTAATTTCTTTAAGAAAATAAATACATTATATTATTTAAAATATACTAATATATGTAAAAATAAAATATACTTAGAAAAAAGTATTTTTTAGTATAAATAAAAATAAAAATAAAAATGTAATATTTTGTATATTTATTTTCTAGAGTATTTAATAAAATAAAAAGTATATTTATATATGTATATTAAATGTATTAAATATGTATAATATAATATAAAATAAAATATGTACAAAATAAATTATATTTATTATAATATTTTTAATGTGAATAAAAATAAGAAACAAAAAATAAAAGTATACATATAGATATTTTTCAAGTCTTAATAATAATAATAATAATAAGTATTTAAATGCCTTCAATGTTAGAAAAAATTGAAATAAAATTCCAAATAAATGTAAAAAAATATGAAAATATTTTTTAAGCATTTTTTATATTTGGAAATAAATAAACAAAATCAGAAAAGAAAACAAAAATGCAAAAATGTAAAAATACAAGAAAATGGGCCAAGGGGTGCAAAAATGAAAATTGGAGGTGTTTGAAACAAGCCAGGCCAAGCCCAGCCCAAGCCAGCTTCATCTTCAACCTTCAGACTTTGTAAACGCGCGCGCCTGGTTCAAATGCTAGATCCTGTATACGAGCTCTATTGCAAAAACTCACAACATCAAACTTGTAGAGAATTTCAAGATGATTCCAACCATATAAAAAACTAATCCTAACTCTCAAAGATCAGAGAGAATTTCTCTAGCCCTAAAATATGACCTAGTTTTTTCAACATGTTCATGGATGAAATTCTCCTAACACACTTAATATAAATGAAAACTGAGCATATGTATAGCTTCATGGCAATGAACACTACATTTTTTATTCACAAACCTAAGGCTAAACGTTCCTAAATAGAGAGATAGGAAGTGAAGAAAAACCTGCTTCAGTTGGATTCGTGTAGGGCAATGTAGTGCTTTTCAACAAGGCTTGAGATGTCTGGTAGCTTGCCTGAACTTCACTTGTCCTTCTCCAATAGCTAGCTTGCCTTGAATGTCCTTGAATCAGTCTATAGAACTCAACCTGCACAAGCTCAAAATGAAAATGGTGAACACTGTAAATGGAGTTACAGTTGGTATTTGAGGTTTGAGATAGCTTGAGTGAGTTGAATGGAAGGTGTTTGAAGCAACTTGGAGCAAAACGCACGAGCCAAATGAGCTATGGCACTCAAGTTGCAGAACCTGCCCTATTTTGCCAATGGAATCTGATTTCTGGCTATGGGGTGCTTAGAGGCTCAAGCAATCGTGTTTCTAGATCAAAGGGGTGTGAGAAAGATGTTTTGAATGTTTGTACAAGTTGATCTTTTCTGGTTTTTCAAATCTAAGGATTTGGACAAGTTTCTTGTTTTTGAAGCAAGAATGTGGAAGTTGTGATTACAGGCCTGTACAGGCTATCAAATAAGCTTGCATACTTTGCTCTTGGCCCCTCTAACTTGTAAATTTTTTTTGCCCTCTGAGATATGGACCAATGCTCAAGGGATAGTGGTTTGACATAAAGCACACTTTTGCAAAAATGGAAATGTGCCTTTTACTATTTAGGGATTAATCTTGTGTACAATACCCTAAAGACCAAAACAATGTATTATCTCAATGGATTTGCATTAAATTATGAAGTTTTAAGTGGTTTAGAGGCCTGCAAACTAGTGTAAGGCATGCTGACTTGAAAATGCAACTTGTATGAACATGAATTTGCCATGGATGAAAAGTGAGTTTTTGCCAACTTCAAGCCTTAGATTCTCCCTAACCACAAATGTGTTTGAGGAGTTCTTGGACAATTTGGAAAACTTGAAAAATGCTCTATAATCCATATTTGAAATGCAACTTGATATTCCAAGTGGAACTATGTGAAAAATGGCCAAGAAGATAGGTCAAAATCCTGCCTAAATTAGGGCAAAATTTCACTAAGTTAAAAGTTTTAGGTACCCTTGTTCAAAAAATCATAACATGAGATCCAAGCTTCTTTTGAGAAAACTTTGTGAATAAAAGTTGTAGACTTTGTGGAGGACTACAACGTTAATGTTGGAGGTTTTGTTTGAATCCATTTGCATCATGGTGAAAATGTGGGGCAAAGTTAGGAAAAATTAAGAAAATTTCATAACTTAGAAAATTTCTAAGTTATGAAATTTTTTCAATTTCAAACCCTAATTTGCAATTTTGGGTTTCTTGATGAACAAGTTTCATAATTTGATACATCTTGATGAAAAATGACCCTTGGCACTTGATTTTGACCAAAAAGTCAAAGTTTGACTTTTCAGTGTACAGTCAAATTTTGATCAGTTGACTGAAAAATTTATCTGTCAATCCCATGCATTTGAGATCTTTTGAACTTGAGGAATAAGTCAAGATGATGTCATTGAGTCCTTGAGTCCATGTTTGAACCTAATTTTCCATTGGCTAGGTTAAAAAGTCAGAAATTGCCTCTGTACAGTCAAAACCCTAAAAATGACCATTTTGCCCTTTTAGTGATCTGATCAAATTTCTTGTGGAGTTGTGGTACAAACTTGATCAAATGGTTCATATGAGTTCACAATATTGATGTGGGTCAAAATTCATGAGGTTTGACTATAAATTGGCCATAGTTGACTTTTTTCTAATACAGTTGATTTCTAGGTCAACTGTCCAATCGACTGGGCAAAAATTTGATTCAAGGCTTGAAACTTGGTAGAGGCAATCTTATAGGTCCAACATGAGGTATGAAAGTCAATTTGAGCATTGAAGGTCCAAAAAGCCTTGTGCAAACTCAAACCCTAGTTTAGGTCATCAGTGCAAGGAGATGTCTTGAGCAGAGTAAACCCTAGCTTGATCTTGAGTTCAAAGAGCCTTGTGGTGAGAAATGTTGATAAAATGAGAGGGAAAATTTTGGGGTACAACATATATTAATGATGTTCTGAATGAAAAGATGCAAAGTCAGAAAGACTTACCTTGAAATCTGAAGCGTATGTTTGAGACTTGAGCTGCTGCCTTCAGATGTTCTGGAGTCAGCAAGAACAACGGAACAGAAAATGCTATGTTCTTTGATTCAAAGGGAAGAACAAAGGTTTTGGTTTTGTTTGGGAATTCTGAGTTTACGAATGCTTTATTGTTTTCTTTTCTCTCTTTGATGATTCTCTCTCTGTAAAAGCCATCCCCTTGAAAGTGTGATGGAGCAACTTATTTATAGGTGAATTTGATGTGTTTTTTTTTGGGGGGGGGGGGAACAAATGAGATTTTAAACCTTTTTGGCATACTGTTCCATTGCTTTTTAATCACAGCTTTTGTATGCTAATTTGGTGCAAATATGGGGTTTGAGAAAGTGCAGGCGTGGACTGGATCAGCAGCTGGTTGCAGGACTGTGCTATAGTGGGGCAGCAGGCTGCTTAAACGAGGTTTTGGGATTTGGTGATGTTTTGATCGCGGAAGACCACAAGCGTAGCCTCCATATGCTGAAGATTCATGTTCTGACCAAAGAACATCGCTTCCCTATATTCTGATTTAAGCATCATGTTCTGAACCGAGTTTGCAAATTCTGATTGCACTTGCGTGAAGGCTGACCCAGAAATTCTGAAGTATCATATTCTCTTAACACTTAGAAAATTTTCTAAATGTTTAGAAATTTGATTTTTCAAGGCAATTTCTGACTTTTGATTTTGATGAATTAATTTCATGTCTTGATGAAATATAATTATTAAAACTTGATTTTTTATCCAAAAGTCAAAGTTTGACTTTTCAATATGCTTTTGACCATTTTGCCCTTGTGAATGACTTTCTTTAGAAAATTATGATTTGAGACTTGAAACTTGCCAGAAGCAAACCTGAGGGTCTAGAAAGATCCTTTGAAAAATGAGATGGAAAATTTTGGGGTACAACAGCTGCCCCTGTTCAATCTTCTTAAACCTGAAGAGTTAGAAAGGCGAATCTGCCATTCGTGACTTGAAGGTGGAAGATGATTGACACTAGAGTGCCTAGAAATTTGCGCTTTGGTGACTTTTGAGGTTGAGGTGTAAGGAATGGGCTTAAAGATGCCATTTGGAGAAATGATGGAAAGTTGACGGAGAAGGGCTTATAGATGCCATCCAAAGTTGATTGTTGATAGAATTTATAAGTCTTAAGTTTGAATTTAACTGGGACAAGAATCAGAGTAAACATTTGGTCGATTTAAAATTGAACCTGGCAGAAGTCTTGAATAATCTTTAACTGGGAAGAATCAGAATAAATCTTAGAATGACTTGTCTGAACCAGGGAAAGTGTCTATTTGGAAAGTATTAGGATAAACCTTTGAGAGATTTAAACTGAGCCAACAAGGGTCTGGAAAAGAATCAGAATAAATCTTGGAGCGATTCATCTGAACCATAGAAGATGTATGCGGGAAAGAATCAGGATAAACCGTTGAGAGATTTAAACTAAACCAGTAAGGGTCTGGAAAAGAATCAGAATAAATCTTGGAGCGATTTATCTGAACCAGAGGAGATGTATGCGGGAAAGAATTAGGATAAGCCATTGAGAGATTTAAACTAAACCAACAGGGGTCTGGAAAAGAATCAGAATAAATCTTGGAGCGATTCATCTGAACTAGAGAAGATATCTGCAAGAAAGAATCAAGATAAACTGTTGAGAGATTTAAACTGAACCAACAGGGGTCTGGAAAAGAATCAGAATAAATCTTGGAGCGATTCATCTGAACTAGAGAAGATGTCTGCAGGAAAGAATCAGGATAAACCGTTGAAAGATTTAAACTGAACCAATAGGGATCTGGAAAAGAATCAGAATAAATCTTGGAGCGATTTATCTGAACTAGAGGAGATGTCTGCGGGAAAGAATCAGGATAAACCGTTGAAAGATTTAAACTGAACCAGCAGGGGTCTGGAAAAGAATAAAAATAAATCTTGGAGCGACTTATCTGAACTAGAGAAGATGTCTGCGGGGAAGAATCAGGATAAACCATTGAGAGATTTAAACTGAACCAGCAGGGGTCTGGAAAAGAATCAGAGAAATCTTGGAGAGATTTATCTGAACCAGAGGAGATGTCTGCGGGAAAGAATCAGGATAAACCATTGAGAGATTTAAACTGAACCAGCAGGGGTCTGGAAAAGAATCAGAATAAATCTTGGAGCGACTTATCTGAACCAGAGAAGATGTCTGCAGGGAAGAATCAGGATAAACCGTTGAGAGATTTAAATTGAACCCGTAGGGGTCTGGAAAAGAATCAGAGTAAATCTTTGAGCGACTTATCTAAACTAGAGAAGATGTCTTCGGGAAAGAATCAGGATAAACCGTTGAGAGATTTAAACTGAACCAACAGGGGTCTGGAAAAGAATCATAGTAAATCTTGGAGCGACTTATCTGAACCAGAGAAGATGTTTGCAGAAAAGAATCGGGATAAACCATTGAGAGATTTAAACTGAACCAGCAGAGGCCTGAAAGGAGTATTTGTCATGTAGATAGTCACCCCGTCCTGTTTCGGGAATTGATCTACAATTGATTTGTTCATAGATGTTAGCCTTATCTTATTGAAAACTTGATAATAATTTCTTGTTGGTTGATCTTTCCTGAAAAAGGTAAGGAGTTAGTTATATGTAATGCCATGATGCATGAAATGCATAGTACAATGGTACTGCGATATATACATTTCTGTCGTTGATGCTTATGATGCATGGATGTGATGTATGCACATGCAAGCTGTTCTGCCACAGTGTTCTCAGATTGGGGGAAATAAATCCCTGAGTACTGCTGGGAATGAGGAGTGTAAGTCTTCATATTTTGCAGTTGAAGCATTGATGGATGAGTTTCCATTATTATATAAATAAACTCTGTTGGGGAAGGGAAATGATGTGCATTGCTTGTGTACTTCGTGAAATCCTGTTAGGGAATCCTGAGAAGCTGGGCGACTTTCACTGGGGAATCTTTGGAGCGGTAACTGGAAGTTTTGCTCCATCGGGGATGTGAGAGCACCTGATACCATTAGGCTGCACACTGGAGATACACTAGTGATCCTGTAGCAGGATGTCCTTGCTTCCGCTCCTGCCGGAGAAAGTACCTGCAGGGATTGTAGAGCAGTTTGCTGAGGAAGAGGAGTTGTGGTCCCTTGATTTATGATAGTCTGGGAAGAAAATTCAAGTTGGGTAATCTTATCATTTGTTGGGGAAATAAACCTTGTCGCTAATCTGCTGGAAGGGCGCTTTGGACAAAAAATCCATAAGACTTTTAACTCAATTAAGACCAGCTCAGCTGGGGAATATCAGAATAATTCCAAGCTTTGATGGTATCTAAGGAGATATTGAACGAGTATCAAAATGATATCCATATATGGATCGTATTTGAACTGTATCTGAGGAGAGTCTAGAATAAACGTCAGAATAAATCTCTATTTAGATTGTATTTGCATTGTATCTAGAAGAGGCTTTTGAATAAGTATCAGAATGAATCTTTATCTGGATCGTGTCCGTAGTGTATCTGCAAGAGAATTGTATCTGCAAGAGAGGTGTATCTGCAAGAGAATTGTATTTGCAAGAGAATCTGAAATGAGTATCAGAATGAATCTGCATGTAGATTGTGTCTAAAATGTATCTAAGAAGATGCATTTGAATAAGTATCAGAATTGATCTTTGTCTGGATCGTATCCGTACTGTATTTGCAAGAGAATCTGAAATGAGTATCAGAATGAATCTGCATGTAGATTGTGTCTGAACTGTATCTAAGAAGATGCATTTAAATAAGTATCAGAATTAATCTTTGTCTGGATCGTATCCGTACTGTATTTTCAAGAAAATCTGAAATGAGAGTCAGAATGAATCTGCATATAGATTGTGTATGAACTGTATCTAAGAAGATGCATTTGAATAAGTATCAGAATTGATCTTTTTCTGGATCGTATCCGTACTGTATTTGCAAGAGAATATGAAATGAGTATCAGAATGAATATGCATGTAGATTGTGTCTAAATTGTATCTAATAAGATGCATTTGAATAAGTATCAGAATTGATCTTTGTCTGGATCGTATCCGTACTGTATTTGCAAGAGAATCTGAAATGAGTATCAGAATGAATCTGCATGTAGTTTTTGTCTGAACTGTATCTAAGAAGATGCATTTGAATAAGTATCAGAATTGATCTTTGTCTGGATCGTATCCGTACTGTATTTGCAAGAGAATCTGAAATGAGTATCAGAATGAATCTGCATGTAGATTGTGTATGAACTGTATCTAAGAAGATCGTAAACTGTTGGCAATCACCCTCTATTTGGGAACTAGTGTGATATGTGCATTCGTTGGGAGAAGATCAAAACTCTTATGTTTGCTGGTGAGTTTGACTATGTCATCGGCTGGAGGATGCCCCACTTTTGTTTAAGGATGCTTCTGCACTTGTCGGGGATAGCCTTGTGACTCTGACAACTTCACCGGGGATCACCTTATGAAGGGTACTTTGTGGGGATTTGTCACTTTCCATAGTAGCAAGTGTTGTAGTAATACCAGAAAATGTTTGCTTGGTCGCACATGACCCTTTATATGTGGGAGCCTGTTTTCCCCTAGAGTTAATCCGGTGCACCTCGACGTTTGAGATTTTCATCACATTTCTAGTAGCCCTGAACTTCCTAGAGATATTTTCTAAGACTGTTTTGGAAGCAACCGAAGACCTGATACTGACACCATCTGGTACTACTAGTACAAACAAACAAATTGGTGGTACCCAAGATTTTTGGTCAAGTCTCAGAATTTTCTAAGAACTGACATGGGAGGATCCGAAGACATGATACTGACACCATCTGATACTCACACCATCTGATATTGACACCATCTGATACTATTGGCACAGACAAGCAATTTGATGGTATCGGAAGTCTTCATAGTGGATTTTGTTCAAACCCATGATCAACGTAACATTGCCCCTTGAGTGATACAGATGGAGATTTTCCCCTGGTTATTCAACATTTTTGAGATATTCTTTGAATCTCAACTTGTCTACCCCAGATGTGTTGGACAATGGTCATGCCGTGCTCCTTGATTATACGAGATTTTTCATTGGAAGCGTCTTTCCATTCGAAGTGATTTTGTTTATTGAGAGAGCTTTCATTTGCTGAATATTCGTCGTGTGAGTTTCTCTGTTGTCAAACAATTAGCCATATGCAAACATTGGTATTCAAAATAATGCAAATTTTATGCTTGTTTTGAAGTTTTGAAAATGAATTTTAGCGGATAAAAGAATTTTGCAAGTATGTGAATTTGAATCAGGATTTAGAGTAAGCCTTACAGGAGTCAGGATACCTTTTGTAACAGTATGCTTTCGAACTAACCCATGCTTCCATTAGGACTTTGAAAGGTTGTATCATGGTCTAGGTTCACGATTTAAGAAACAAAGGATAAGGCTCAAAGTGTAATTGTACCCACCCGTTCTTCGTGATGTTCTTCAGTCCTAAACTCAGTTAATTGTGTGTTTGAACTCCAATTGAGTCTGGAATGGCATTTTGGTGATGGTTCAGACAAGTTAAGTTTGTTGGAAGGCAATCATTTTTGCCATATTTTCCATGTTGTTGAGGATTTGTAGTGACCTTTTTTTTATTTATTATCCCTGATTTTGCCTGACTGTTCTTGTTTTTGAGATTAGAGTCAGCGGGATGCCCTAGTTTTCCTTAAGTCTCCTTCGTAGGTTTTAACTTATTAGGCTTTTCTTTTGAGAGATAATGATTGCCTATTTGATATAGAACCATCACTATCTTTTGGTTCAGAAGGAATGTTTTTGATGTCATTTGTTGTGTACTCAACGCGCGTTTGAACTAATTGAGAGACTACCCTGCCCCAGGTTTTGATTAAGGGTTTCAATTTGTGTAAAAAAGAAAACTTCTACTTCTTTGGCTCGAAGGGGTTGACTAGGGGTTATCCTCCTTATAACTCCAGCGTTTAGGAATTGAAAGAACTCTTGTACATCGTCATCAAGGTCTGTCCAAAAGCATACTGTATAAGAATATGGCATTGTTTTTGTCATCCTCCCTCTAAAGGCTTGCAACTTTTTGAAACAAGAGTTGAATATCATAAAGGGAGTAAAAAGCATAGTTCAAATATGATGAAAACGAATTAATTCAAGACAAACATATGCAATGCATTAATGAAACAAAGTTTAACATTAATAGATAAATGTTTGAACAACAAAAGAGATTACAATTGAAAATTCAAAATGAACAGGACGCTCTCAATGATTTGGCATAGGAGCAGTGATCACGTTAGGAACCTCTGGAGGGTCTAACTCAATCTCCTTAGCATCAATCATGTCTTGAATCTTATTCTTCAGAGCCTAACAGTTGTTCGTGTCATGTCCAGGACTATTAGAATGGTATGCACACCATTCATTGGGATGATAAGTAGGAGCAGAAGTATTGGTATTCCAGAGAGGAGCCTTTAACGTAATCAACTCTGCTTTCAACATGTGTTGTAGCACTTGAGCCAATGGCATGTTGATATTAGTAAATTGTCTTTTAGGAACAACCTCCTTACGTTGATTACCCTGTTGACATTGTTGCACTAATGCAGGACCGGAGATCAGGACTGCCACCACATGTTAGTCGTGTTTGCTCTTGTTATGACCTATTTGGCCGTGAACAGCATTGGACTCTTTCTTCCTATTGTATGGCTTTTTCTGAGCATCAGAGGATGTAGCTCCTTGGATTTTTGAACTTTTGATTCCATCTTTGACCCTTTCGCCAGTCAATATTAGCTCGGTGAACCCGGACGAGGAGCTTCCGATTAGGTGATTGAAGAAAGGTCTCGTCAAGGTTCCCATAAAGATGTCAATCAGCTCCCTATCAGTTAAGGGTGGCTGGACTCTGCCTGCCAAGTCTCTCCATTTTTGGGCGTACTCTTTAAAGCCCTCATTGGAACGCATGGTCATATTTTGCAATTGCACACGAGTTGGTGCAAGATCAGCGTTGTATTGGTACTGCTTATAGAAAGCAGCAGCCAAGTCCTCCCAGGTGTGAATGTCGGTTCCTTCTAACTGATAGAACCATTCTAACTGAGTTCCAGCCAAACTTTCTTGGAAGAAATGGACCCATAGCTTCTGGTCAGCAGTGTGAGGCTGAATCTTGCGGACATAAGACCTCAGATGCATCTTAGGACAAGAGACCCCATCATACGTGGCAAAGGTAGGGATTTTGAACTTTGGTGGGATGACCACTCTGGAAACCAACCCTAACTCTCCAAAGTCCAAGCCAGGTATCTGTTGAATCTCCATAGCATTGAGGCGATCCTCCAACTATTTGTATTTATCATCAGCGGGAGAATATTGTTCATTAGAGTAATCAACTTCATCTTCATCAGTCCCTGGGCTGTTATCTTCTTCATGATTATTCCCCTCAATTAATGGATTTGAGAGATCTAGAGCTCCCTTGACTGGTCCTCTGGGTCTTCTTCCCAAATTCAGGACGCCCACTGACTCCTTTGTCTTTTTCTTCTTGTTCTTGAGAAGGAGAGTCTTCAAGTCCTCTCGCCCTTTAGCCAAAGTCAGAAAAAAATTTTGGAATTGAGGGTTTTGTGCTTGGATATCCTTCACGGTTTGTTCCATATTCATCTTACTGAAATAAACATTAGGAAGATAATAAGGCCTATATGGGAGAAACCTGTCATGATATGATGCATGGTATGTGGATGCATGTTTTCGAGGATCTCGCAGGGTAAACACAAAAAGATGTTAGAAGTTAAACTTTGACTACAGCTTTGATTGAAGAACCTTGCATCGGTGGATGTCCTTCAACGAGAATTAAGCTCACCATATCAAGTGATTCATAGCCCTTAACTCAAGTTGTTGATCTTTGACGGTGTTTGGTTAGAGGAAAATAAATCCTCTTTCCCCTTGACAGGCGTCTGGTTCAACAGGACCATGTATCATAGGCCCTCGAGATCCTTGAAAAGGTTATTGAAAATGCTATGGTATGATGTCATGATGTTATGTACAAGTATGTAAAGTAAGCAAGTTGTTATGTACAAATAGTCATATACACACAAAGCAGACAAGTCCTTAAGTTTAGTCTTGCATCGAGTTTGATAGGTAAGTACCCTCTTGAAGTTTAGTTGGTTCAACCTGTCCTAGTAATAGTAATCGGGTTCTAAGGAATCTCAATATCACTGATCTTTCTTCATCGGGCATTTTTTCAGCGCAAGCCTCTTTAATGGCGATCGAAATATCCTGAAAGTCCGATCTCAATGAGTGTAGTATCGAGTATTAACCAACTTTGGACTGCACCAAAGCCGGCTACCTCACTACTTCCTAATGGCCAAGTTGGTCAAGTAATGTTCTAAAGTCAGTTAGTGCTTCATGACACCACAGATTGGCCCTGTATTCTCCTTGACTACTCAAGGGCTACCGGTACAAACAAATGTGTCACACTAGCGTAGATATTTCTTAGACCATGTCGGTATACCCCGCACATTTTCCACAATGTATTGCTACTTACCTATAAGGTATCCTAGATCCTGGTAGAGGATCAAAACAAGCCCAAACAAGGAACAAAAATGTAAATCAATCAATTCAAACAATTAAAGCAAATAAAGGTGATCTAGCCCTAAGGTAACCCCATTTTTTAATAGGTCCCCAGCAGAGTCGCCAGTTCTATAACACGGTGGGAGAAATGACTTGGTGTTTTACGTTTGATCACAATTGTTGCGGTTAGCAAGAGTCACCACCGACTTTTCTTTTATCCAAAAGGAAAGGTTTAAAAGAACATGAAAGACCTTTTGATATTATTTCTTGAGTTTGTGGGTAGTGTTGTACCCCAAAATTTTCCCTCCCATATTCTTCAAAGTTTTGACAAGCATCATCTCAATTTGCTCAAGTCTACTCAAGGGTTGCACAATCAAACCATCCTCCTAAGCCAGTCAAAATTAGGGTTTTAGTTCTTGCAAGGAAGTTGAGGTTTTCAAGGGCTCAATCAAAACCCATAGGCCTATACACATTGTCAAGCATCTACATGCCAAGTTGCAAGACTCACAGCATCAAGTTGCACAGTCAAAAGCCCTAGTTGCTCCACAATCAACTGTAGGGGTAAAATGGTCATTTTACAGTCAAAAGTCAAAATTTTTGGTCAATCTTATTTTGAGGCCACAATCATCATTTTATCAATTCTTGATCATGATTCCACAAGAATGGCTCAAAAATCATCAAGATGCAAAAGTTTCCATTTTTGGGCAGCTGAAAAGTCAACTGTAACTTGACCAGGGCATAACTTTTTCATGGTTCATCAGTAAAATCCCATCCAAAGCTCATTTTGAAGGGTATGACATTTCCTACAACTCATCTTCACATCCCAAGTCGAAGAAATGCTCTCACAAAAAGTTATCAATTTCTACATTATAGGTCATTTTCAAAAGTCAACAAAAAGGCATTTTAAGTCAAAGACCATAACTTGTGATTGGTAAGTCCAAATTACATGGGACCAAACGCATTGGTTAGAGGACTTCAAGACCTTTCCAAAATGTCCAAGAACATGTTCATATGATCAAAATTGAGCAAGATATGCATTGGAGAAGTTGGGAAATTTTTGGGAATGTGCAAAAGTCAACTATCCCTAAAACTTCAATTTTTGACAAAAGGGCCCACTTTCTTCCACTTGATTCAGCCTTGTCATGCCATACACGTGTCCCATGATTAATTTCAAGATCAAACATTTATTTTTCCATTTTATTTAATTTTTATTAATTTAATTCATTTTAAATCCATAATAATTCAAATAAAATCAAAAAAATTAATGGAATAGTATCTTGTGGTTTGAATAGCTTTCATGTATCATTTGCCAGCTACCAAATTCGTTCTAGGGCCATTTTGAGCATAAAATCCAAGTTTTGCTTCAAAGATGGAATGTTCTTCAATGGTGTTAAGACAAAATCTCAAAACTTAATTGCAATGGATCCCAAGCCTAGCTGCTGACCTAATTTCATTCACATATACATATGCAAGCATTCCAAACCTGATTCACGTACAAGCTGTTACACAAACGGCCAAACCATATTAAAAAAAATCAAGCAAAAAGAAAATTGTTTTTCATATTGCAGACCAATTCAAAGCCTTAGAGCAATTCAAACACGTTGCTAGCATTCCCAGGAACACATTGCAATCCAAAACAAGCCTCAAAGCTCAAGAACACGTGCTACACAGACCCACGGTTTGTCAATTTTTTTCATAATCACATACATTGATTCATGTACATTTGATATGTTTTGTTGAGTGTTTTGTGTTCACAGGACCCATACGAAGCTAATGGTGTGGTTCAATTGCCTTGAAACACCCTGAAATCGAAACCACCATGGATAAGTTTTAGGGTTTTGAAGCTTTCAAATTAGGGGTTTGTAACACAGGAAAAATCAGGCTTTGAAAAATCCATGGTTGGATTCGTCAGGATGAGACGAAACTAAAACTACCCTCGCGAACAATTTATATTAATCAGGGAGCTATTCGCTATTTTTTACATTTGCAGGTTGTGGGGGTTTAAAACCCCCGCTAATTGTTTTGTTTTACAGGCAAAAGGAGGAAGAAGACAATACGTGTGGAGACGTCATTGGGCAATTCAAATATAGCGCGCGTTTTTGTTAATTTCCAGCATAGGCGTTATTTTCATATATTATGTTTATTTCCCATTATAATAACAAAGACAACGCAATGGCCTAGTGGGAGATGATGTGTCTGGTAAACATTGGGACCTGGGTTCGATTCCCAGGTCCCCCAAACGCTTGTTAATATTTTTCCTTACAGGTTCCCATGCAGGCATCCTCAAAGTGTCCCACCATACATGTCCAGATCCCAGGCGCCATGTGGCCTTGTGTACAGATCTAAAGGCTACAAAGGTGAGAAGCACCATGCTCCCAGTCAACAAGTGCTCTTGAGGATCCAGAAAGGTCAAACGTGCTTGGCAACAAAATGGGCCTCAAATTTCTAAGCGAACCCCCTTGCTGGCCCATCACCCCCCCTTTGGGTTTGCATTTTTATTTATTTTTCTTTCTTTTAATTGCTTTATTTATTTCTATTGTTTTTTTTAATTAATTACTCACCAACCAATTAATTAACATTTTTCACAATAAAAATTCAAAAACTAAAAAAAAATGTAAATATTTCATTTATTACTATTAATTTCACTCTTTTATTTTGTAAATAAATTCTAAATATCATTAACTTAGTTTAATTAGAATAATTTTAATCTTTTTTTCATAATAAATAAAATCAAGCTTAGATTTAGGTTTTTCTTTTTGACTTTTAAATTTCTTTTATTTTATTTCATTAAAAAAACATAAAAAACAAAAACATTTTTTTTCTTTTATTAAATTAATTAATTAGTAATTAGGCTTAATTTTTAATTAATTGCAAAAAGGGACAAAATTCAATTCTTTCTCAAAAGGGTCAACACCCTAAGGACATCCCGATTCATTCTTTCGCGCGCATTTTAGTTTCAATTCGTTATTTTGATTATTTATGTAACTGCTTCCGGAAATGTAATAGTTAACTAGGTTTTATCGCTTATTTACTTTTCTCGCACTTATTTTCAAAACGGGTTTTTTTTTGGCGATGTATAGACCCGCGCCTTGTAATAGCTAGATTTACCTCTCCACAATTTATTTTCCGCACTCTTAACTGTTAAAAAATGCATGAAAGACTTGTATGAATAATAAAACCAATCTGTAGCTCACAAATAATATGTACAAGATAACCTTAACTGAAAAACAACACACGTGCACATGCCACTCCTAGGGTACGCCTCACTGGTTGCCTCGAACGTGGTCGTCAAGTATAGGGTGTTTTAGAGGTCGCCCTCCTGTCTAAGATCCAGTTGCCTCGAAACGGTTGCCTCGGATAAAAAAGGATCTAGGACATTAGGGTTACCACTAAAGCGTCCTACTATTGCTTTGGTGACCACACATGTCCCTAATAATCGAATTGACCCGAATACCTCCAACGACGGTGCTACCTACCTCTCAATGGTGGGATAGCACTATCTAAAGGACTCTTACACAGCCTAATTCCTTAGAGTAGGTAGATTCTCCTGGGTACTTGCTCTCTCAAACAAAAAAAAACAACTTTTCACACCTCACACTTTCAAAAAGTTTTCAAACAAATTTTTCATACACTCTTGAGGACAGATACAAGAGTTACCTAGAAATTTTTCAAACGAAACTTTTTCAAAACCCACACACACTTAAAAAGAAAACAAATTTTGAAAACATAAGAGCAAGTACCTAAGAGCCCGTGGATAACCACGGATAGAAAGAGTGCTAACACCTTCCCTTTCTATAAATCTACCTCCCGAACCGAGAAACATTCTCAAAGAAGGAATTTTGCTGTGCTTTTGTCCTTTCCATGTTGGAGAACATAAAAGACGGTGGCGACTCTTGCTTACCGCGACATTTCGCGAACCAGCTTAAAAAAACAGTCAGTTATATTTCCACCGATCACAGAACTGGCGACTCTGGTGGGGAGATAGATAAAAGTGAGGTGTACCTTAGGATTAGACCACTCTTTTGATTTCAATTGCTTGTTTTATTTGCTTTTATATTTGTGGGCTTTGCATCGGAGTTTCATAGATCCTAACCCGGATCTGGGGAATACCCTTTTAGGTAGCATAAGCTGTGAGGGACCTGTCCGGCATAGACCGACACGGGTGAAGCAGTGGCTACGTTGGTGTGGCACCTTGGTCTGTACCGATATCCCTTGTGTTGCAACGAGGAGAATATGGGTCTTCTGAGGAGTCATTAAGCACCAACCGACCTTAGAACCCTAAATTGACCCAACTTGGCCATAGAACAGTAGCAGTATGCTACACTCATTGAGGCTAAACTCTCGCGATGGTTCTGGCCACAAGAAAAGATTGTGATGCTAGAGTTATGACCGATTGAGGGTAGTCAGTGATATTGAGGTCCTCTAGAACCCAATTACTATTTTCTAGGACAGGTCTTAACCAACGAAACCGAAAGAGGGTAGTACCTGAACTTCATGTTGGCCTAAACTCTAAGGGTTGTCTTGTGTGACTTGTGTGCCTTATCATGTTTGCCTTTGTGAATACTTGTGGTGTGCTTTATCATAAACATCATACCATCATAACATTGCATGCATCCTGCATAAGGACTGACCCATTTCAAAGACAAGAGGGTTTCACCTTTGCTCTATTTTGTAGGACATCATGATGCATGTGCGAAGGAATACTATTCGGCTCAACTTTGTTCACCCACCTGATTTGCTTAAAGAGTTGGTTGATAGAATTCCAAATACTACTTCCTTCATCCAGAGGCATGGTTCTCTTCTCGGTTTAGTCACTTCAAAGTGGGACCAACAGCTGATGAGTGTCCTGATCCAGTTTTATGATCCCTTGTACCATTGCTTCACCTTTCAAGACTTCCACCTGGTCCCTACCCTGGAAGAATTCTCTGATCTGCTTGGTATCCCTGTTTTGGAACAGACTCCCTTCACTGGTTGGGAAAAGACTCTTAGGCTTGAGGAGATTGCTGCAGTCCTTCCTTTGACCAACAAAGAGGTAATGGATAACTGGGTGACTAGAAGCGGAGTTAAGGGCTTTTTAGCTAAGTTTCTGATTGGTAAAGCTAATAGTTTCTGGAATGACTTAGACTTCAGGGCGTACGAAGACATCCTGGCTCTCCTAATCTATGGTCTAGTATTGTTTCCAAATCCTGATAACTTTGTCAATATCAATGCCATAAGGATTTTCATGTCTCGGAACCCTGTACCCACTCTCTTGGGTGATATCCTGCAGCAACTCTATGCTCGTACTGCCCGAAGACGGGGAAATCTGTGGTGTTGTGCTCCTTTGTTAGTGAGGTGGTTTATTTCGCACCTCCCTAAGTTCGTGCTGAAGAACAAAGAAGGAAGAGGCTGGGCTCATAGGTTAATGTCTCTCACTGATGATGACATCATTTGGACTCTCAGAGGTTTAGATGAGGTGGCTGTTATTGATCGTTGCGGAGAATATCCTAATGTTCCATTGATCGGTACTCAGGGAGGAGTCTCTTATAATCCATGTTTAGCTCTCCGTCAATTTGGAAGATCCAGAAGAGCAGGGCCTCATGAGATGTTGGTACCTCACATCAGTTTTGAGTTTCAGGTAGATAATGACGAGCTGCGTCGTAGATTCATCAATGCTTGGGACAGAATTCACAAAGCTGACCCACATGAGTTGGGACCGAAGACTTCTCTGCCCATGGAATCCTACTACAAATGGGTCCGCATCCGTGCTCAGAAGTTAGGTATGCCATATGAAGCTGTCAGGCCTATTATTCTTGAATTTCCTGATAAAGACGGGGTTCCTCCAACTGTCCTCCCTCCTCAGATACCCACTGACGTTGATACACTAAAGAGGTCTTGGGCGCAGCTACAGGAAGAACGGGATTCTTATCGGGAAAAGTTCAATGAACAGGAACAAAAGATCCAGAAGCTGACTAAGCAATTGGAGAATGAACGGATCCTGAATGACTATATCCGTACTGAGAAGACGAGGCCATGGGAGCACTGATGGGCTTTGGATGTTTCTTTTACAGCTTTTATTTCCCTTTCAGTATTTTCATTCTTGTAATGCCTAAGGGCAAATTGTTGAACAATTTAAAGTTTGAATCTAATAAAGTGCGTTTCCTTTTTGTCTACAAAGTTGAATCCCGATTGTCTTTGAAAACATAAATCATACGCATCTCATTGCATCATGTGCATAACAGGTACCCTTTTTCTACAGGTTGCTTAATCTTCTTCGTTGTTTATTTCAGCACTCAATCATCATGTCTTCCGAGCCTACTACCGAACAAGCTATCAAGGCCTTCCAGGCCCAGAACGCCCAGTTTCAAGAGCTGGTCATGAGCTTAGCCCAGGGTCAACAGGAGTTGAAGACTTTGCTCTTGAAGGAGAAGAAGAAGAAGAAGAAGAGAAGGACTGTGTTGTTTAACACCGGGCGCAGGTTTGGGAATACACTGCAGAATGTGGCTGATCAGGCTACTCCATCTGTTAGGGAAGACAGCCCACAAGGGAGAGAGGTTCCTAGTCCTGTGGTCTCCGACAACGAGACAGATTTCAATGATGAACAGTACCCTTCTGCTGGGGACAGGTACAAACAGCTGGAGGACCGGTTAAATGCTATGGAGATTCAATGCATGCCTGGGTTGGATTTTGGAGACCTAGGCCTATCTTCTGGGGTGGTGATCCCACACAAGTTCAAGGCGCCTGCCTTTGCGAAGTACGACGGGGCTTCCTGCCCTAAGTTGCACCTCCGTTCTTATGTAAGGAAGATCCAACCTTACACTGCAGACAAGAACCTATGGATCCATTTCTTCCAGGATAGCCTTTCAGGGGCTCAGCTCGAATGGTTCTACCAGCTGGATGGAACCAATATTCGTAACTGGGAGGACTTGGCTACTGCATTTTATAAGCAGTGTCAGTACAATTCCGACCTTGCTCCCACGCGTACCCAACTCCAGGGTATGTCACTTGGGACGGGTGAAGGTTTTAAGGAGTACACGCAGAAGTGGAGAGACTTGGCTGGCAGGGTGCAACCACCGTTGACTGACCGTGAACTCGTGGACATGTTCTTGGGGACCCTGTCTGGTCCATTCTTTAATCACCTGATTGGTAATTCCTCTGTTGGGTTTACAGACCTGATCCTGACTGGTGAGAGGATCGAAGTTGGTATCAAGTCAGGGAAGATACAGAAGGGTGCCTCCTCGAGTACTGAAAAGAAGCCCTTAAAGAAGGAAGCTAGTGTTGTGTATGGTCCCAGAAGACAGAACAAACCGGAACGCCGCCAAGCTGTCAACGCGGTGGTAATTTCTAAGTCTGTTGCTGCTCCTCAGCAATATAACCAACCAAGGGGTGAGAGACCCAAAAGGCAGTACACTCGGCTCAGTATGACCCTGTCACAGATATTGCCGCAACTGCTGTCAACCAATCTGGTAACTGTCAAGGAAGCTCCAAAGGTTGTGAACACAACCTCTCCAAAGTACAACCCCAACGCCCGTTGCGCTTATCATTCTGATAGCCCGGGGCATTCTACAGAAGATTGTTGGGCTCTGAGGAATAAGGTTCAAGACCTTATTGATGCTAAAGAGGTTCAGTTCGAGGCGCCCGAGAGGCCTAATATGGTGACAGCTCCCATGCCCAACCATGGAGTAAATGCTATTGGGGATGATGACGACGTGGAGGAATCTGAATTCGACAGCTGGATCAACCCAACGACCGACGGTGGACCAAGCAACTGGACTGCGAAAGACTTTACACCTATTACTTTTGTCACTCAGTAATGAACTCCTTTGTTTTGAATTTGTAACGAACAATAATTTGAAACTTTATGGCCCGGTGTCTTACCCGGGGCACCGTGGCTTCATTTGTGAGGGCTTTTGTGTGTCACTTTCATATATCATTAATAAAAGCATTGGACGTTTTTTTACATTTCAAATCTTGCGCTCCTTTTCTTTCTTTATTATATATTGCAAAACAGCTATATTTACACACACTCACTTATACAGGTTCCAATCCACTCTGGATCTCACTGGTAACGACTCTGATACTTCCAGTTATGACTTCGAAAATCCGATCAACTTAGCCGAAGACGAAGGTGAAGATGATTGCGAAGTGCCTGGTGAGCTTGCAAGATTGCTACTCCAGGAAGAGAGGGCCATTCAGCCACATGAAGATCCAGTGGAAACGGTAAACCTGGGTACTGAGACAGACAGAAAGGAAGTCAAGATTGGTGCCAATCTGGAGGCTAGTGTGAAACAACGGTTGATTCAGATGTTGCATGATTATGTGGAAATCTTTGCCTGGTCTTACGAAGACATGCCTGGGTTGGATACCGACATTGTGGTTCATCACCTACCTACCAAGGAAGACTGCCCTCCGGTAAAACAGAAGGTCCGCCATATGCGTCCAGAGATGTCCGAGAAAATCAAAGCTGAGGTTATGAAACAATTTGATGTCGGGTTTCTAGCAGTGACTTCTTACCCTCAGTGGGTTGCCAATGTGGTTCCAGTGCCGAAGAAAGATGGTAAGGTCCGAATGTGTGTTGATTACAGGGATTTGAACAGGGCAAGCCCTAAGGATGACTTCCCTCTGCCTCACATCGACGTTCTGGTTGACAACACTGCTCAGCACAAGGTATTCTCCTTCATGGACGGTTTCTCCGGTTACAATCAGATCAAGATGGCTCCTGAAGACATGGAGAAGACCACTTTTGTTACTCAGTGGGGCACCTTTTGCTACAAGGTCATGCCTTTTGGGTTGAAAAATGCTGGGGCAACCTACCAACGTGCCATGGTTGCTTTGTTTAATGACATGATCCATCATGAGATCGAAGTGTACGTCGACGATATGATTGCAAGGTCCCAAACTAAGGAGGAACACCTTGACCATCTACAGAAGTTGTTTGACCGTCTGAAGGTGTACAAGCTGAGGTTAAACCCGAACAAGTGCACCTTTGGGGTAAGATCTGGAAAACTGCTAGGCTTCGTCGTGAGCGACAAAGGTATTCAAGTGGACCTTGCCAAGGTGAAAGCCATACAAGAGATGCCAACTCCCAAGACAGAGAAAGAAGTCAGAGGCTTTCTAGGACGTCTGAACTACATTGCCCGATTCATCTCACACCTAACTGCTACCTGTGAACCAATCTTCAAGCTACTGAAGAAAGATCAAGTGGTACGTTGGAACGATGAATGTCAGTCTGCTTTCGAAAGAATCAAAGAGTATCTCCAAGAACCACCCATCCTTATGCCACCGGTTGAAGGGAGACCTCTAATCTTATACTTGACGGTACTTGACAGTTCAATGGGGTGTGTGTTGGGGCAGCATGACGAGTCTGGCCGAAAAGAGCACGCTATTTATTACCTTAGCAAAAAGTTTACCGACTGTGAGACCCGATACTCACTGCTCGAGAAAACTTGCTGCGCTTTGGTATGGGCTGCTCGCCGGCTGAGACAGTATATGTTGACTCACACTACTCTGTTAATATCAAAGATGGATCCAATCAAGTACATCTTCGAAAATCCAGCCTTGTCTGGAAGAATAGCAAGATGGCAAATGATCTTGACTGAATATGACATCCAATACACGACTCAGAAAGCAATCAAGGGAAGTGTATTGGTAGACCATTTGGCGCACCAGGCAGTGGACGACTACCAATATATGAACTTTGAATTTCCAGACGAGGATATCATGGTAGTAACTGATTGTGAAGTACCTGGACCGGATGAAGGACCTGAGGAAGGATCCCAATGGTCTATGCACTTTGACGGAGCCTCAAACGCTTTGGGTAACGGTGTCGGCGTTGTGATCATATCTCCAAAAGGCACTCATACTCCACTCACTGCCCGGCTATGTTTCAACTGCACCAACAACATGGCGGAGTATGAGGCATGCATCATGGGTCTTCAAGCTGCAATTGACTTAAGGATCAAGTTTCTGAGTGTCTTCGGGGATTCCGCTCTCGCGATCAATCAGATCAAAGGCGAGTGGGATACGAAACACCCAAATCTTATTCCTTACAAAGAGTATGTGTTGACATTGATCCCCCATTTCGAAGAGATAACCTTTGAACATTTCCCAAGAGAGGAGAATCAGTTGGCGGACGCGCTAGCTACGATGTCTTCTATGTTCAAAGTCAAATGGGACAACGAGGCTCCCCGGATCATTATCTGGAAACTGGATGAACCTGCACATTGCTGCGATCTTGAGGCTGAAGAGGTAACTGAAAAACCTTGGTATCATGAAGTGAAGAGGTACTTAGAAACTCAAGAATACCCCGAGGGTGCATCCGTTAATGACAAGAAGTTTCTGAGAAGGTTCGCAGCAAAGTTCTTCCTCAGCAATGGCATTCTATACAAGCGAAACCATGATTCAACTTTACTGCATTGTATGGATAAGACTGAAGCAGAAAAGATCATGGCAGAACTACATGAAGGTACCTTCGGAACACATTCCAGTGGGCATACCATGGCAAAGAAAATCCTTCGGGCAGGATATTTCTGGTCCACAGTGGAAGCCGACTGTTACCAACATTCTCGGACGTGTCATAAATGTCAAATCTATGCAGATAAGGTGCACGTTCCTCCAGTTCCTCTGAACGTCTTGACAACACCTTGGCCTTTTGCAATGTGGGGCATTGATATGATCGGCGAGATCAGACCTACGGCGTCTAATGGCCATCGCTTTATCCTGGTAGCGATTGATTACTTTACAAAGTGGGTTGAAGCAGCTTCCTATGCTACGGTAACCAAGAATGTCGTGGCACAGTTCATTCGGCACAACTTGATATGTCGATACGGTGTCCCGGAAAGGATCATTACGGACAATGGTACCAATCTTAACAACAAAATGATCACTGAGCTCTGCGAGCAATTCAAGATACAGCACCACAACTCGTCTCCATACAGGCCAAAGATGAACGGGGTTGTAGAAGCAGCTAATAAAAATATCAAGAAGATTGTGCAGAAGATGACAGTGACCTACAAAGATTGGCACGAGATGTTACCGTTTGCTCTTCATGGATACCGTACCTCAGCACGGACGTCAACAGGGGCAACACCCTTTTCCTTGGTCTATGGCATGGAGGCAGTCTTGCCTATTGAAGTCCAGATACCCTCTCTCCGGATAATGAAGGATCCAGGTTTGAGCGAAGATGACTGGATCCAGACTCGGCTTGATCAATTAAACCTAATCGACGAAAAGAGACTCACTGCTATTTGTCATGGTCAAACGTACCAAAAACGGATGATCAGGGCATTTAACAAGAAAGTCAGACGCCAAGAGTATCAAGTTGGGGATCTGGTAATCAAGCGCATCATTCTTCCTCAAAGTGATCCCAGGGGAAAATGGACCCCTACGTACGAAGGGCCATTTGTGGTTAAACATATCTTCTCAGGAGTAGCTATGATTCTAACTACCATGGATGGTGACGACCTTCCTCACCCCGCCAATGCAGACATAGTAAAAAGATACTACGCATGAATTAAAGACCCGCTAGGTTGACACACCTAGGCAAAAATAAGGGCTTCCCGGCGAACCAAAAGGGTTCGGGCAAAAATAAGGGATGAAATGAAAAAATATGTACACCCGGCAAGTCGAAAACCTGAAAAGGCGGCTTGGGCAAAAATGGGTATCCCGGTGGACTGAAAACCCGAAAGGGCGGTCCAGGAAAAAGTTAGGGATAAGCGTAATACTATGTCTCATTGGATCACCTTGCATCCAGAATCTGGCATCAACTATCAGGTTCAGACTGCACCAATCAAGCAACTTCATCTTCAACTAAGCAGCCAAGTGATGAGACGCTTGAAGACATAAAGGCGATAGCAGAGTTGGAACCCAGTGGGATTACTTTTTCACATAGCTGTTTTGTTTTCCTTTTCACAAAATTGTATAAACTCTGTTGTTCGGCGGCGTTCTCTTACTAGGACGTCAGCCTCTTGTACACAAACGCATATTTACAGGCAAATTTCAAAATCAATACAAATTCACTTTACCAGACAAATTGCCAATTGTTTTTCCTTTATCTGTTTTGTTTTGCAAAGAACGTCCAATGTTCATTTTTGATATATGCATTTGACATTAATTGCTAAACTCATAAATACTTGCATACAAAACAAAGGACTAATTACAAGTAACATTAGAAACAGGGGCAATAAGAATTGTCTAAGCGATCTAGTTACTCTGTCCACCAAGGTACCAAGGTAAGTTCGGCTGAAGAATTTGACCAAGATACCCTCACTCCCCGCAGAGTAAGACAAGACTCAGCAATACTCCACCCAAGCATAGTTGGTCTCCTGTCAGCCCTAACAAGGCACAGTATCTCCAGCAAGTCAAACGCTCTCCCCAAGCAGAGTTAGTCTACTGTCAGCCTTAAGGAAGTTGGGTATCCCCAGAAGATCTCAATATTCCCCAGCGGAGTATACAAATGTTCCTAAGCAAGCGTCCCCGGCAGTCTTAATATAAGATTGTTCCCCGGCGGAATACCAGACACCCAGTGGAGCCACTTCCCCAGTACAATTCAAAAGTTTCCCCAGGAGATTTGAATCAATCTCCCCAGTAGATTCTGGAAGCTTATCCCCAGTAGATTCTGGAAGCTTATCACCTGCAGAATACATACGTCTCTCCCCGACCATATTCAAAGGTTATTCCCCACCAGAGCTTATAAATGGGTTATCCTCAGCTAATTGCAACGGAAAGATCGTCCTCGACGAAGTTTCTTCCTATCCCCAGCGGAGTTCATCAAATCCTCCAACAAAACTTATCAACGGTATCCCCAGCGGAGTTATCATCAAAACCTCAGCGAAGTACCTCTCCCCATAGAGTATTTCCCCGCAGAGTAATCCTTTCAACAAGTTTATTCCCCAACGGAGTCATCTTCTCCTACCGGTTTATTCCTGCAACCATCATCTCCAGCGGAAATGAAGAACTATACTCTTCAATATCAGCCCAGGATTCAACAAACTCCCGGCATTCGTCAAGGATTTATTTTCCCTGACGAAAACACATTCATAAACATTTCACATTTCATATCTCCTATTTACATACATGATAAAGTGCATACGCATCATATCACACAATTTTGAGAACATCATGACATCATGCATTTCATACATCATGACATTGCATATAACTGATGTTTTGCCTTTTCAGGAAAAAGGTCAACCCAAAGATGATTACTATCAACTGTCGCAATTCCATATTCGATTCCTGTATCTAGCCAGGGCATATATGTTGATGAAAAATTCCAGATTTGATTCCTGTATCTAGCCAGGGCATATCTGTTGATGACAAATTCCATATTCGATTCCTGTATCTAGCCAGGGCATATCTGTGAGTATTTGATTGTAGATTCGATTCCTGTATCCAGCCAGGGCATGTCTGCATGAAGAGTTTAGAGATTCGATACCTGTATCCAGCCAGGGCATATCTATAGATGACAAATTCCAGATTCGATTCCTGTATCTAGCCAGGGCATATCTGTGAGTATTTGATTGTAGATTCGATACCTGTATCCAGCTAGGGCATGTCTGCATGAAGAGTTTAGAGATTCGATTCTTGTATCCAGCCAGGGCATATTTGTAGACGACCAATTCCAAATTCGATTCCTGTATCTAGCCAGGGCATATTTGTGAGTAACTGATTGTAGATTCGACACCTGTATCTAGCCAGGACATGTCTACATGAAGAGTTTAGAGATTCGATTCCTGTATCCAGCCAGGGCATATCTGTAGACGACCAATTCCAGATTCGATTCCTGTATCCAGCCAGGGCATATCTGTGAGTGACTGATTGTAGATTCGATACCTGTACCCAGCCAGGGCATGTCTGCATGAAAAGTTTAGAGATTCGATTCTTGTATCCAGCCAGGGCATATCTGTAGACGATTAATTCTGGATTCGATTCCTGTATCTAGCCAGGGCATATCTGTGAGCGACTGTTTGTAGATTCGATACCTGTATCCAGCCAGGGCACGTCTGTAAGCAACCTTTTGAAGTTCCAGATTCGATTCCTGTATCTAGCCAGGGCACATCCGTGAGCGATTGTTTGAAGATTCGATACCTGTATCTAGCCAGGGCATATATGTGAGATTGTAGATTCGATACCTGTATCCAGCCAGGGCATGTCTGCATGAAGATTTTAGAGATTCGATACCTGTGTCCAGCCAGGGCACGTCTGTAAGCAACCTTTTGAAGTTCCGGATTCGATTCCTGTATCTAGCCAGGGCATATCTGAGAGCGATTGATTGTAGATCCGATACCTGTATCCAGCCAGGGCATGTCTGCATGAAGAGTTTAGAGAATCGATTCCTGTATCCTGCCAGGGCATGTCTGCATGAAGAGTTTAGAGAATTGATTCCTGTATCCAGCCAGGGCATATCTGTAGACGACCAGTTCCGGATTCGATACCTGTATCTAGCTAGGGCATATCTGTGAGCAACTGATTGTAGATTCGATACCTGTATCTAGCCAGGGCATATCTGCATGAAGAGTTCGAAGATCAACACCTGTAACAGGCCAGGAAACCATCTTTCTTTCTCAAATATACAAGTTCCCGCTAAGGAATCTCTTACGCGATCCACGCATCCAGATGGCATCTTTAAGCCCATCTCCACAACTATCCATTACAGTTCCAAATGGCATCTATAAACCCATTCCCGACAAGGTTCTGTCACATCTCCAGATGGCATCTATAAGCCCATCCTCCTATCCACCATCTTTCCAAATGGCATCTGTAAGCCCATTCCCGCCATCACACTGTTGATACTCTACTATGTGAGTGCAAATTTCTGGGCACTTTAGTGTTCAATCATCTTCCACCTT
The DNA here is from genome assembly GCA_948472305.1 of Vicia faba. Lineage (NCBI taxonomy): Eukaryota > Viridiplantae > Streptophyta > Magnoliopsida > Fabales > Fabaceae > Vicia > Vicia faba. The sequence continues at coordinate 1,361,739,191 of OX451741.1, read as the reverse complement.
CGGATCACGAAAGGCACACAAGCCAATCTACATCCTCAGGTCTAAGAAGATTGAACAGGGGAAACTGTTGTACCCCAAAATTTGCCCTCCCATACTCTTCAAAGTTTTGACAAGCATCATCTCAATTTGCTCAAGTCTACTCAAGGGTTGCACAGTCAAACCATCCTCCTAAGCCAGTCAAAATTAGGGTTTTGGTTCTTGCAAGGAAGTTGAGGTTTTCAAGAGCTCAATCAAAACCCATAGGCCTATACACATTGTCAAGCATCTACATGCCAAGTTGCAAGACTCACAATATCAAGTTGCACAGTCAAAAGCCCTAGTTGCTCCACAATCAACTGTAGGGGTAAAATGGTCATTTTATAGTCAAAAGTCAAAAATTTTGGTCAACATCTTATTTTGAGGCCACAATCATCATTTGATCAATTCTTGATCATGATTCCACAAGAATGGCTCAAAAATCATCAAGATGCAAAAGTTTCCATTTTTGGACAGCTCAAAAGTCAACTGTAACTTGACCAGGGCATAACTTTTTCATGGTTCATCAGTAAAATCCCATCCAATACTCATTTTGAAGGGGATGACATTTCCTACAACTCATCTTCACATCCCAAGTCGAAGAAATGCTCTCACAAAAAGTTATCAATTTCTACATTATAGGTCATTTTCAAAAGTCAACAAAAAGGCATTTTAAGTCAAAGATCATAACTTGAGATTGGTAAATCCAAATTACATGGGACCAAAGGCATTGGTTAGAGGACTTCAAGACCTTTCCAAAATGTCCAAGAACATGTTCATATGATCAAAATTGAGCAAGATATGCATTAGAGAAGTTGGGAAATTTTTGGGAATGTGCAAAAGTCAACTATCCCTAAAACTTCAATTTTTGACAAAAGGGCCCACTTTCTTCCACTTGATTCAGCCTTGTCATGCCATACACGTGTCCCATGATTAATTTCAAGATCAAACATTTATTTTTCCATTTTATTTAATTTTTATTAATTTAATTCATTTTAAACCATAATAATTCAAATAAAATCAAAAAAATTAATGGAATAGTATCTTGTGGTTTGAATAGCTTTCATGTATCATTTTCCAGCTACCAAATTCGTGCTAGGGCCATTTTGAGCATAAAATCCAAGTTTTGCTTCAAAGATGGAATGTTCTTCAATGGTGTTAAGACAAAATCTCAAAACTTAATTGCAATGGATCCCAAGCCTAGCTGTTGACCTAATTTCATTCACATATACATATGCAAGCATTCCAAACCTGATTCACGTACAAGCTGTTGCACAAACGGCCAAACCATATTCAAAAAAAATCAAGCAAAAAGAAAATTGTTTTTCATATTGCAGACCAATTCAAAGCCTTAGAGCAATTCAAACACGTTGCTAGCATTCCCAGGAACACATTGCAATCCAAAACAAGCCTCAAAGCTCAAGAACACGTGCTACACAGACCCACGGTTTGTCAAATTTTTTCATAATCACATACATTGATTCATGCACATTTGATATGTTTTGTTGAGTGTTTTGTGTTCACAGGACCCATACGAAGCTAATGGTGTGGTTCAATTGCCTTGAAACACCCTGAAATCGAAACCACCATGGATAAGTTTTAGGATTTTGAAGCTTTCAAATTAGGGGTTTGTAATACAGGAAAAATCAGGCTTTGAAAAATCCATGGTTGGATTCGTCAGGATGAGACGAAACTAAAACTACCCTCGCGAACAATTTATATTAATCAGGGAGCTATTCGCTATTTTTTACATTTGCAGGTTGTGGGGGTTTAAAACCCCCGCTAATTGTTTTGTTTTACAGGCAAAAGGAGGAAGAAGACAATACGTGTGGAGACGTCATTGGGCAATTCAAATATAGCGCGCGTTTTTGTTAATTTCCAGCATAGGCGTTATTTTCATATATTATGTTTATTTCCCATTATAATAACAAAGACAACGCAATGGCCTAGTGGGAGATGATGTGTCTGGTAAACATTGGGACCTGGGTTCGATTCCCAGGTCCCCTAAACGCTTGTTAATATTTTTCCTTACAGGTTCCCATACAGGCATCCTCAAAGTGTCCCACCATACATGTCCAGATCCCAGGCGCCATGTGGCCTTGTGTACAGATCTAAAGGCTACAAAGGTGAGGAGCACCATGCTCCCAGTCAACAAGTGCTCTTGAGGATCCAGAAAGGTCAAACGTGCTTGGCAACAAAATGGGCCTCAGATTTCTAAGCGAACCCCCTTGCTGGCCCATCACCCCCCCTTTGGGTTTGCATTTTTATTTATTTTTCTTTCTTTTAATTGCTTTATTTATTTCTATTGTTTTTTTTAATTAATTACTCACCAACCAATTAATTAACATTTTTCACAATAAAAATTCAAAAACTAAAAAAAAATGTAAATATTTCATTTATTACTATTAATTTCACTCTTTTATTTTGTAAATAAATTCTAAATATCATTAACTTAGTTTAATTAGAATAATTTTAATCTTTTTTTCATAATAAATAAAATCAAGCTTAGATTTAGGTTTTTTTTTTTACTTTTAAATTTATTTTATTTTATTTTATTTCATTAAAAAAAACATAAAAAACAAAAACATTTTTTTTTCTTTTATTAAATTAATTAATTAGTAATTAGGCTTAATTTTTAATTAATTGCAAAAAGGGACAAAATTCAATTCTTTCTCAAAAGGGTCAACACCCTAAGGACATCCCGATTCATTCTTTCGCGCGCATTTTAGTTTTAATTTGTTATTTTGATTATTTATGTAACTGCTTCCGGAAATGTAATAGTTAACTAGGTTTTATCGCTTATTTACTTTTCTCGCACTTATTTTCAAAACGGGTTTTTGTTTTTGGCGATGTATAGACCCGCGCCTTGTAATAGCTAGATTTACCTCTCCGCAATTTATTTTCCGCACTCTTAACTGTTAAAAAATGCATGAAAGACTTGTATGAATAATAAAACCAATCTGTAGCTCACAAATAATATGTACAAGATAACCTTAACTGAAAAACAACACACGTGCACATTCCACTCCTAGGGTACGCCCCACTGGTTGCCTCGAACGTGGTCGTCGAGTATAGGGTGTTTTAGAGGTCGCCCTCCTGTCTAAGATCCAGTTGCCTCGAAATGGTTGCCTCGGATAAAAAAGGATCTAGGACATTAGGGTTACCACTAAAGTGTCCTACTATTGCTTTGGTGACCACACATGTCCCTAATAATCGAATTGACCTGAATACCTCCAACGACGGTGCTACCTACCTCTCAATGGTGGGATAGCACTATCTAAAGGACTCTTAGACAGCCTAATTCCTTAGAGTAGGTAGATTCTCCTGGGTACTTTCTCTCTCAAACAAACAAAACAACTTTTCACACCTCACACTTTCAAAAAGTTTTCAAACAAATTTTTCTTACACTCTTGAGGACAGATACAAGAGTTACCTAGAAATTTTTCAAACGAAACTTTTTCAAAACCCACACACACTTAAAAAGCAAACAAATTTTGAAAACATAAGAGAAAGTACCTAAGAGCCCGTGGATAACCACGGATAGAAAGGGTGCTAACACCTTCCCTTTCTATAAATCTACCTCCCGAACCGAGAAACATTCTCAAAGAAGGAATTTTGTTGTGCTTTTGTCCTTTCCATGTTGGAGAACATAAAAGACGGTGGCGACTCTTGCTTACCGCGACATTTCGCGAACCAGCTTAAAAAAATAGTCAGTTCTATTTCCACCGATCACAGGTAGGTTATGAAAAGGGAAGGTGTTAGCACCCTTTTCATCTGTAGTTATCTACGGGCTCTTAGTTGCTTGCTAGATCACTTGATTTTTCTTTGAGAGTGTGTTTGTGATGTGGTTTTGAAAGTATTTTGAAAAGAATGTCTTTGTAATGGTTCTCGTCTCTATAAGAATGCATACAAAGTGTTTTGTCTTTTGAAAAATGTTTCAAAGTGAAGTGTTTGGTGTATAAAATACTTTGTTGTGAGGAAGCGAGCAACTAGGAGCAACCTACCTACTCAAAAGGTCTTAAACGTTCTTTTCCTCCTCCATTAGATGTTGTTATCTTACCATTTTTTGGTAAGAAACCCCATCGTCTGATGTGAAGGGACGGGAAGGGGACGTTTTGTATAGTAATAGAAAGAAACCTATGGGAAGTTTTATTAATGTCGTTTAGGGACTAGATCATTTACCGAAGGCAACATTAAGGGTCGTCAAGAGACTACGATCTTTTATCGAGGGTCTTTGCTAAAACGCCCATGTTCCAGGGAATGACTATTTTTCGAAAGGCAACAAAGTGGGATTACCCAAAGGGTGCTAGTGATCAAGTGTATTTGATTTACATGCATTTAGTCTTGATTAGGGTTATCTATTTGTTGATTTCATGTCTTGCCATACAAACCTTAATTACTAGCATTTATATTCGAAAGCGATAAATTGCGGAAATGTAAAGTCCTACGCTATTACATCATTTAGGGATGGGGGTACATAATTACAAATGGGGATTTGCAAGAATTTAAATCTTAATCATCTATTACAACCATATTGAATTATACAATATAAGAAAAAGAAAAAGAAAAGGAAATGACTTGTTTTGAAAATGGTTTTTTATCTTAACAATTTAAAAGGAAAATAAATCATTTAATAAAAGAAAATATTTTTTGATGTCTTTTTATATTAATAAAAATAATAGTGAAAAAGGAAAAACAATGAGAAAATAGGATCAGCATGTTGCTGAAAGCAAAACAAAGGGGATCAGAAGTTCTGATGTTGTGTGTTGTAGTTTAGAAAGAAACGTCAGAGGTGATCAAAAGTTCTGGGTTGATGCCATTGGAATCCTGAAAGAAACGTTACAGGGTAAAAATAGAAATTCTGGGTTGTGTTTAGACAGTGGGAAAGAATCAAAAGTTATGTGTTGTGCTAAACAGTGAGCAGAAAGTCAGAAGTTCTGTGATTGTATTAAATATTTAGCAAAAAGTCAGAAGTTATGTGATTGTGTTAAACAGTGAGCAAAAAGTCATAAGTTTTGTGTTTGTGTTAAACAGTGAGTGAAAATCAGAAGTTCTGTGCGTGTTAAAAAGTGAGCAAAAAGTCAGAAGTTTTGTGTTGTGCTAAAACAGTGGGAAACAAAACCCAGAAATTATGTGTTACACTTCATCTCATTCCTTAAATTAGTCAGAACATCCACAACCTAATCAGTTCTCATCAGCAAATCAGAAAGATAAAAAACACAATCGTTCATAGAAATTCTAATCCTAATTATAAGCCTAGCTTTATTCAAGAAGTTCTGATCCACAGTTTTTTCTACTTATGCAATGATATGGACAGCATCAATACTATGATATTTACATATTAATGATGTTCTGAATGAAAAGATGCAAAGTCAGAAAGACTTACCTTGAAATCTGAAGCGTGTGTTTGGGACTTGAGTTGTTGCCTTCAGATGTTCTGGAGTCAACAAGAACAACGGAACAGAAAATGCTATGTTCTTTGATTCAAAGGGAAGAACAAAGATTTTGTTTTTTTTTTGTGAATTCTGAGTTTACGAATGCTTTATTGTTTTCTTTTCTCTCTTTGATTATTCTCTCTCTCTCTCTAAAAGCCAGCCCCTTGAAAGTGTGATGGAGCAACTTATTTATAGGTGAATTTGCTGTGTTTTTTGGGGGAAAAACAAATGAGATTTTAAACCTTTTTGGCATATGGTTCCATTTCTTTTTAATCACAACTTTTGCATGCTAATTTGGTGCAAATATGGGGTTTGAGAAAGTGCAGACGTGGACCGGATCAGCAGCTGATTGCAGAACTATGCTATAGCAGGGCAACAGGCTGCTTAAGCGAGGTTTTGGGATTTGATGATGTTCTGATCGCAGAAGACCAGAAGCATAGCCTCCATATGCTGAAGAGTCATGTTCTGACCGAAGAACATCGCTTCCCTATGTTCTGATTGAAGCATCATGTTCTGAACCGTGTTTGCAAATTCTGATTGCACTTGCATGAAGGCTGGCCCAGAAGATCTGAAGTATCATATTCTCTTAACACTTAGAAAATTTTCTAAATGTTTAGAAATTTGATTTTTCAAGGCAATTTCCGACTTTTGATTTTGATGAATTAATTTCATGTCTTGATGAAATATAATTTTTGAAACTTGATTTTTTATCCAAAAGTCAAAGTTTGACTTTTCAATGTGCTTTTGACCATTTTTCCCTTGTGAATGACTTTCTTTAGAAAATTATGATTTAAGACTTGAAACTTGCCAGAAGCAAACATGAGGGTCTAGAATGATCCTTTGAAAAATGAGAGGGCAAATTTTGGGTTACAACACCAGGCTTCAGCAATTTTAAACTTTAGGTTACCTGGTATCTGGTCGGGTCCAGGCTTCAATAACTTGAACTGTTAACTGGTCGGCTCCAGGCTTCAGCAATCAAAGAAGTCAAACTATAATCTGGTCGGGTCCAGGCTTTAGTAACTTAAAATTAAGATTAATTGTTATCTAGTTGGGTCCAGGTTTTAGAAACTCAAATTTTTATCTGGTCGGATCTAGGTTTAAGCAATTGAAGAAGTCAAACTATTATCTGGTCGGGTCCAGGCTTTAGTAACTTAAAATTGAGATTAACTGTTATCTGGTCGGGTCCAGGTTTCAGAAACTCAAACTATTATCTGGTCGGGTCCAGGTTTCAGCAATTAAAGAAGTCAAACTATTATCTGGTCCAAGCCAGGCTTTAGTAACTTAAAATTGAGATTAACTATTATTTGGTCGGGTCCAGGTTTCAAAAACTCAAACTGTTATCTGGTCGGGTCCAGGTTTCAGCAATTGAAGAAGTCAAACTATTATCTGGCAGGGTCCAGGCTTTAGTAACTTAAAATTGAGATTAATTGTTATCTGGTCGGGTCCAGGTTTCAGAAACTCAAACTGTTATCTGGTCGGGTCCAGGTTTCAGCAATTGAAGAAGACAAACTATTATCTGGTTGGGTCCAGGCTTTAGTAACTTAAAATTGAGATTAAATGTTATCTAGTCGGGTCCATGTTTCAGAAACTCAAATTGTTATCTGGTCGGGTCCAGGTTTCAGAAACTCAAATTGTTATCTGGTCGGGTCTAGGTTTCAGCAATTGAAGAAGTCAAATTATTATCTGGTCGGGTCCAGGCTTTAGTAACTTAAAATTGAGATTAATTGTTATCTGGTCAGGTCCAGGTTTCAGAAACTCAAATTGTTATCTGGTCGGGTCCAGGTTTCAGCAATGATTTGAGGAAGTTAAACTACTATCTGGTCGGGTCCAAGCTTTGTAGTAACTTGTTTTTTTAAGAGAAAGGAGTCAACTGTTATCTGGTCAGATTCTAGGTTTCATAGTAACTTTTGGTGATAGTAACGACTCCATTGAGGATGTTAATGACTTAACCGGAGGTTAAGGGGTCTTGTCTTGTTGATTTGTAGTATTCTGAGAGGCAAACTCAAACTAGGGAGTTTGTATTTTTGTTGGGGAAATAAACCCTATTGAAGAGAATATTTGACGATCTGCAGGGGAGGTATTCTCTAGGAAGGAACTCCATAAGACTTCTTCTTTTAGACCAACATAGTTGGGGAGAGAGTTTTCTAGAGATTGAAACTCTGGTTGAGGATTTCATGAATCTAAACTTCCGGGGATAATGTGATTGATGTAACTCTTGTGGGGCCATCCATGAAATTGGCCTTGTGGGGATTTGTAGATAGTTTGAACTCTGTCAGAGTGACAAATCTTTTACTGATAGATAAAATGATGAGATAATTGGACATAGTCGTACGCTTTAATCCCTAACTTTTTCCTAGACTGCCCTCTCGGGTTTTCAGCCCATCAGGATACCCATTTTTGCCCAAGCCGCCTTTTTCAGGTTTTCGACTTGCCGAGTGTACAATCTTTTGTATATAGCCCTGATTTTTTACCAAACCTTTTGGTTCGTCGGGATGCCCTTATTTTTTCCTAGGCATATCAACCTAGCGCGTCTCTTTTCATGTGTGGTATTTTATGACTATGTCCATGTTCATAGGGTATGGAGAATTGTCATTGTCTGTGGTAGCAAGTGTTGCAGAAATGCCAGAAATTAATTGTTTGATCGTACCTGATCTTTCATATGTGGGAGCCTGTTTTCCCCTAGAGTTAGTCTGGTGCACTTGATGTTTGAAGTTTTGATCACATTTCTGCTAGTCTTGAACTTCTCGTGTATCTTTTCTAAGAACTGTCATGGAAGAATCCGAAGACATGATACTGACACCATCTGATACTACTGGCACAGACAAGAAATTTAGTGCTACCGAAGATCTTTTGATCGAGTCTCTAAGAAATGTCATGGAAGGATCCAAAGACACGATGATGACACTACTGGCACAGACAAGCAATTTGGTGGTACCCAAGATCTTCGGTCAAGTCTCAGAATTTTCTAAGAACTTCCATGGAAGGATCCGAAGACATGATACCGACACCATCTGATACTACAAGCAATTTGGTGGTACCCAAGATCTTTGGTCAAGTCTCTGAATTTTCTAAGAACTGTCATGGAAGGATTCGAAGACATGATATTGACACCATATGATACTACTGGCACAGACAAGCAATATGGTGGTACCGGAAGTCTACATAATGGATTTTGTTTAAGCCCATGATCAACGTAACATTGCCTCTTGAGTGATTCGGATGGATATTTTCCCCTGGTTATTCAACATTTCTTTGAGAGATTCTATGAATCTCGACTTGACTGCCCCGGATGTGTTGGACAATGATCATGCCATGCCCCTTGATTATGAGAGACTTATTACTGGAAGCGTCTTTCCATTTAAAGTGACTCTGTTTATTGAGAGAGTTATTGTTCACTGGATATCTGTCGTGCGAATTTCTCTGTTGTCAAACAAATAGCCATATGCAAACAGTGGTATTCAAACAATGCAAAGTTTATGTCTGTCTTGAGAAATTTTTTGAAAACTACACTTTTAAAGAGCAAAAAAAATTTATAAGAATATTAATTCAACTTGCGATCTATAGTAAACCTTACAGGAGTAAGGATACATTTTGTAACAGCATGCTTTCAGACTAACCTATGCTTCAATTAGGACTTTTAAAGGGTTGTAACATAGTCTGGTTCACGGTTTAAGAAACAAAGGATAAGGCTCAAAGTTTATTTGTTCCCAACCCATTCTCCATGATGTTCTTCAGTCCTATACTCAGTTAATTGTGCGTTTATCTCTCAAGAGAATCTGGAGTGATATTTTGGTGATGGTTCGGATATTGGAAGTTTATTTGAGAAGGCAGTCATTTTTGCAACATTTTTCATATTGTCTAGGATTTGTAGTGACCTCTTTTTGATTTATTATCCCTAATTTTTGCATGACTGCTCTTATTTTGAGATTACAACCAGCGGGATGCCCTAGTTTTTTTCTTAAGTCTCCTTCGTAGGTTTTGACTTAGCGGGCTTTTCTTTTGAGAGATAATGATTGCCTATCTTATGGGGACCCATCACCGTCTTTTGCTTTGGAAGGATATCTTTGGTACTATTTTTTGTGTATAAAGTGAAATTTTGTGACTGGATGCGCATTTGAATTAACTGACAAACTACCCTACCCTAGGTCATGATTAGAGGTTTTAATTTGTGTGGAAAGAAAACTCATACTTCTTTGGCTCAAAGGGGTTGACTAGGGATTATCTTCCTTATAACTCCACTATTTTGGTATTTAAAACAACGCCTGTACATTGTCAGCAAAGTCTATCCAAAAGCATAATGTATGAGATTATGGTATTATTTTTGTCATCCTCCCTCTAAAGGCTTATAGCTTGTAATCCAGAGTTGAATATCATGCAAAAAGGAGTGAAAGTATAATTTCAGTATAGTGAAAACGGATGGATTAACTCAAGACAGACATATGAAATGCATTAATGAGAACAAACAAAGTTTGACATAAGGACAAATGTTTAAACAAACAAAGAAATTACAACTGAAAATTCGAATGAACAAAAATTTCTCCGCCTAAACTTTGTCACTTCAGATAGTGTGTCTTTGAGGGGTGACAGAAAAACTCCAGTTGACCATCTCGTGTAAACTCCAACGCTCCTTTGCCGATCATGTCTTGAATTTTGTTCTTAAATGCCCAACAATGATTAGTGTCGTGTCCCTGACTGTTAGAGTGGCATGCGCACCTTTCATTGTATTTGTAGTTAGGAGCATAAGTGTTAGGTTTTTGAGGAGGCTCCCTTAATGTAATCAGCTTGGCTTCCAACATATGACGCAATGCTTGAGCCAAGGGCATGCTAATCTTGGTAAATTGTCTTTTAGGCGTATCTTGCTTACGCGGGCCACCATGTCGTAGTTGTTGAGGTCGTTGTTGGACTCTTGGTGTAGCAGCCATTTTGAAAGGTATTCTCTCTACCAAACCAACTGCTTGCTTTGTTGGAGGCTGATTAATGACTCGATCCCCAATTCTAATTGTTTGTTCCATATGGTTGCATCCGTCTTGATGAAGCTTGTTGGCGAGAACACTCAACTCTTCTTGTCCCCGAGCTAAGTCTTGGATAAGAGTCATCTGTCCCAACATCTGGATTCTCATTGTTGATATCTCAGCCTATAATTACTTCGACTGGCCATCTGTGTCGTCTTCAGGATTCTTCCCAACCATGCTCTCAATGAGGAGTGCTTTAACTTCTTCTTGCCCCTTGGATAGATTCAGGAACAAATCTTTGAACTGATCATTTTGGGTCTGAAGATCTTTGACAGTTTGTTCGAGATCCATTTTTACTGAAATAAACAACAAGTGGATGAGAAAACCTGTATGGGGAAAATCTTGTCATGATATTATGCATGATATATGGATGCAATGTTTTCAAGGATCTCGCGGGGTAAACACAAGAAAATGTTAGAAGTTGGATTTTGATCACAGCTTTGAAGAACTTTGTATCATTGAATGTCCTTCTACTAGAATCAAGCTCACCATATCAAGTGGGTCATAGCCCTTGACTCAAGTTATCATGCTTTGGTCTTTGACGACATTTGGTTAGAGGAAAATAAATCCTCTTGCCCATTGATGGGCGTCTGGTTCAACATAACCCTACATCACAAACCCTTGAGATCCTTGAAATGGTTATTGAAAATGCTATGTGTTGTACCCCAAAATTTTCCCTCCCATATTCTTCAAAGTTTTGACAAGCATCCTCAAAGGGTTCAAAGTCTACTCAAGGGCTACACAGTCAAGCACCCTCCTAAGCCAGTCAAATTAGGGTTTTGGTTCTTGCAAGGAAGTTGAGGTTTCCAAAGGCTCAATCAAGTCCCATATGCTCATATACATTGTCAAGCATCTACATGCCAAGTTTCAAGGCTCACAAGGTCAAGTTGCACAGTCAAAAACCCTAATTGCCTCACAATCAACTACAGGGGCAAAAGGGTATTTGGCTGTCAAAAGTCAAAAATTTTGGTCAACATCTTATTTTGAAGCCACAATCATCATTTGATCAAGTCTTGATCATAATTCCTCAAGAATGGCTCAAAAATCATCAAGATGCAAAAGTTTCCATTTTTGGACAGTTGAAAAGTCAACTGTAACTTGACCAAGGCATAACTTTTTCATGGTTCATCAGAAAAATCCCATCCAATGCTTATTTTGAAGGGGAGGACATTTCCTACAACTCATCTTCACATTACAAGTCCAAGAAATGCTCTCACAAAAAGTTATCAATTTCAACATTATAGGTCATTTTTAAAACTCAACAAAAAGGCATTTTAAGTCAAAGACCATAACTTGATATTGGTAAAACAAAATGACATGGGACCAAAGGAATTGGTTAGAGGACTTCAAGACCTTTCCAAAATGTCCAAGAACATGTTCATATGATCAAAATTGAGCAAGATATGCATTGGAGAAGTTGGGAAATATTTGTGAAATGGCAAAAGTCAACTATCCTTGAAACTTCAATTTTTGACAAAAGGGTCCACTTTTTTCCACTTGATTCAGCCTTGTCATGCCACCCACGTGTCCCATGATTAATTTCAAGATTAAACATTAATTTTTCTATTTTATTTAATTTTTATTGATTTAATCCATTTTAAATCCATAAAATTCAAATAAAATCAAAAAAATTAATTAAAGGGGATCTTTGTGGTTTGAATGACCTTTATATGCCATTTACTAGCTGCCAAATTCGTGCAAGCTATTTTTTGTACACAAAATTTTGAAGTTGTGCCAAGATGTCCAGATACATGTAAGCATGGAAAGGGAAAGTTTTGCAAATTTTGGAAGCTTTTTAATTTGTTGGATTTTGGTTTGAAAGCATGGCTTTATGGCTTGGATTCTTGCCTTATTTCTTTTTCCCCTCCATCTCCTCTATAAATACAAGCCATGAGAAAGCATTACAGAAATACACACAGCCTAGAGAACGCCCCAAAATTGCAAAAATTTCCTTGAAGTTGTCAAGCTCGAAAGACCTGATCTAGCCAGATTCAACTACTTCCAAGCACTCCATCAACATCCCAGGTCCCCCAAATGCTTATTTCAATTTTTCCATAACATGTTCTTGTGCAGGTTTCACAAAGGCTTTCCACCATGTGCATCAAACGATCATGCGCCAAGTGGCCTCAAAGATCAATCCAGAGCTATGAGATGCTGGATACCATGCTCCAAGTCAAAGCACGTGCAGGCAATTCCTAAAGTCAACAAAGGCTTAAGCTTATTGGGCCATATTGCTTCCTCCAACCTCCATACCTGGGCCAACACCCCCATGGTTCTTTCATATTTTCTTTTGTTTTCTTTTCTTTTTTTATTTTCTTTTAACTAATTATTATTATTAACTATTATTATTATTATTTAATTCATAGATAATTATTTTCATAAACAAAAAAATCAAAAAAACTAATATTTTTATTATTCTTATTTATTAATTTCACTTTAATTCATTGTTTTGTAATTAAATTATAATTAATTAATTAGTTTAATTAGGCAATTTTAATCTTTTTTTTTAATAACTAAAATAAATTTAGAATTAGATTTTATTAACTTTTAATTTTAATTCCTTTTTATTTTATTTCATTAAAAACATAAAAAAACAAAAAATATTTTCTTTTAATAAATTAATTAATTAGTAATTAGGCTTTATTTAATTAATTGCATTTAATTCAAAAAAAGACAAAAAAATTCAATTCTTTTCTTAAAAGGGTCAAAACCCTTAAGGCATTCCCGATTAATTTTTATTCGCGCGCATTTTATTTTGATTATTATGTAATTGCTTCCAAGAATGTAATAATAATTAGGTTTATCGCTTTATTTAATTTCTCGTACTTATTTACCAAAACGAGTCTTTGTATTTTTGGCGATGTATAGACCCGCGCCTTGTAATAGCGTAGAATTTATATTTCCGCAATTTACCTTCCGCACCCCTAACTGTTAACAATGCATGAAAGAATGTATGAATAATAAAATTAATCCGTAGCTCACAAATAACATGTACAAAATAAACATTAACTGAAAAACAACACACGAAACACATGTCACTCCTAGGGTACGCTTCACTCGTTGCCTCGAAACGTAGTCATCAAGTATAGGACATCTTAGAGGTCACCCTTTGTCTAAAGATCCAGTTGCCTCGAAACGGTTGCCTCGGATAAAAGGATCTAGGACATTAGGGTTACTTCTAAGGTGTCCTACCATTGCTTCGGTGATCACACTGTCCCGATAATCGAATTGACCCGAACAACTCCAACGGTCGTGCTACCTACCTCTCAATGGTGGAATAGAGCTATCTAAAGGACTCTTACACAGCTTAATTCCTTAGAGTAGGTAGATTTATCTTAAATACTTGCTCTTTTCAAACAAACAAAACATCTTTTCGCACCCACACTTTCAAAAGGTTTTCAAACAAATTTTTCATACACTCTTGAGGACAGATACAAGAGTTACTTAGAAATCTTTCAAACGAAACTTTTTTAAAACACACACACACACACTTGAAAAGCAAACAATTTTGAAAACATAAGAGCAAGTACCTAAGAGCCCATGGATAACCATGCATAGAAAGGGTGCTAACACCTTCCCTTTCTATAAATCTACCTCCCGAACCGAGAAACATTCTCAAAGAAGGAATTTTGCTGTGCTTTTGTCCTTTCCATGTTGGAGAACATAAAAGACGGTGGCGACTCTTGCTTACCACGACATTTCGCGAAACCAGCTAAAAAACAGTCAGTTTTATTCCCACCGATCACAGAACTGGCGACTCTGCTGGGGAATTACATAAGTGAGGTGTACCTTAGGATTAGACCACTCTTGTTTTCAATTGCTTGCTTTATTTGCTTTTATATTTGTGGGCTTTGCATCGGAGTTTCATAGATCCTAACCCAGATCTGGGGAATACCCTTTTAGGTAGCATAAGCTGTGAGGGACCTGTCCGGCGTAGACCGACACGAGTGAAGCAGTGGCTACATTGGTGTGACACCTTGGTCTGTACCGATATCCCTTGTGTTGCAATGAGGAGAATATGGGTCTTCTGAGGAGTCATTAAGCACCAACCGACCTTAGAACCCTAAATTGACCCAACTTGGCCATAGAACAGTAGCAGTATGCTACACTCATTGAGGCTAAACTCTCGCGATGGTTCTGGCCGCAAGAAAAGATTACGATGCTGGAGTTATGACCGATTGAGGGTAGTCGATGATATTGAGATCCTCTAGAACCCGGTTACTTTTGATAGGAAAGGTCTTAACCAACGAAACTAAAAGAGGGTAGTACCTGAACTTCATGCTGGCCTAAACTCTAAGGGCCGTCTTGTGTGACTTGTGTGCTTTCAAACTTGACTACTTGCATGCTTGTTATCTGACACCTGAGTTTCTTGCAGGTCTTGTTTACAGTCCTTAATCTGGACTCATAACAGGGTTTACCTACATTATTCCACGCATAGCATAACATCATGCCATCATACCATTGCATACATCCTACATAAGGACTAATCCATTTCAAGGATCTCAAGGGCTTGTGATGCAGGTCATGATGTCTAGCAAGGGGCAAAGGGGATTTATTTTCCTCTAGCCAAGGTTGATAACTTGAGTCAGGGGCTATGACCCACTCGATATGGTGAGCCTTGACTCTTGAAGAAGGACTCTCAGCAACATGAAGTTCCTTCAATCAAGCTACCCAAATTCAAATTCTAACAAGTTTCTCTGTTTACCCCGCGAGATCCTTGAAAACATCGCATGCATACATACATATCATTGCATTACAGGTACTCTTTTCCACAGGTTGCTTAATCTTCTTTGCTGTTTATTTTAGCCATCATCATGAATCTTGAACCTACTACCGAGCAAGCTATCAAGGCCCTCCAGGCCCAGAACGCCCAGTTCCAGGAGCTGGTCATGAACTTAGCCCAGGGACAACAGGAGTTGAAGGCTTTGCTCCTGAAGAAGAAGAAGAAGAGGACCGTGTTGTTCAACACTGGACGCAGACTCGGGAATACACTGCAGAATGAAGCTGAGAGGACTACTCTATCTGTTGAGGAAGGCAGTCACCAAGGGAGAGAGGTTCCTAGTCCTGTGGTCTCTGACACCGAGACAGACTTCAATGATGAACAGTACCCTCCTGCTGAGGACAGGTACAAGCAGCTAGAGGACCGTCTAAATGCCATGGAGATTCAACAGGTGCTCGGGTTGAACTTTGGAGACCTAGGCTTATCTTCTGGGGTGGTGATCCCTCACAAGTTCAAAGCACCTGCCTTTTCAAAATACGGCGGGGCTTCCTGTCCTAAGTTGCACCTCCGTTCATACGCAAGGAAGATCTAGCCTTACACGGCAGACAAGAACCTATGGATCCATTTCTTCCAGGAAAGTCTTTCAGGGACTCAGCTCGAATGGTTCTATCAGCTGGATGGAACCAGTATTCGTAACTAGGAGGACTTGGCAACTGCTTTTTATAAGCAGTATCAATATAATGCCGACCTCGCTCCTACGCGTACCCAACTCCAGGGTATGTCACAGGGGACGGGTGAAGTTTTTAAGGAGTACGCGCAAAAGTGGAGAGACCTTGCTGGAAGGGTGCAGCCACCTCTGACTGACCGTGAGCTTGTGGATATGTTCCTGGGGACCCTATCTGGTCCATTCTTCAACCATCTGATTGGAAATTCTTCTGCTGGGTTTACAGACCTAATCTTGACTGTGGAAAGAATTGAAGCCGGTATCAAGTCGAGGAAGATACAGAATGGTGATTCCTCGAACACTGAGAAGAAACCGTCCAAGAAAGAATCCAAGCTGTCAATGCGGTGGTTATTTCAAAACCGGTCGGTGCTCCTCAACATCGCAACCAACAAAGGGAAGAGATATCTAAAAGGCAATTCACTCCCCTCAGCATGACCTTGGCCCAGATATTGCCACAGTTGCTGGATACCAACTTGGTAACTCTAAGGGACCCTCCTAAGAATCCCAACAGGACACCTTCAAGGTATAACCCCAACGTCCGTTGCGCTTATCATTCTGACAGCCCGGGGCATGCTACAGAGGATTGTTGGACTTTGAAGAACAAGGTTCAGGATCTAATCAACGCAAAGGAGGTCCAGTTCGAGGCGCCCGAGGATCCCAATGTGATCACTGCTCCCTTGCCAAAACATGGCTAGGATAGAAAGCACTTTTTTTGTTCATTAGGATTTTTCAAGTTGTAATTTTCTTTTGATTGTTCAAACATTTTATTCATGTCAAACGTTGTTATTTCATTAATGCATCGCATATGTCTGTTTTGAATCAATATATTCGCCTTCTCTATATTCAAATTGCTTTCATATTTTTGTGATGTCAAACTCTCGATTTAAAATTCTAAGCCTCTTGAGGGAGGATGACAAAAACGATACCATGATCTACAGTATGCTTTTGAACAGACCCCACTGATGAGGTACAGACATTGTTTCAATTCCTAAACACTGGAGTTATAAGGATGATAATCCCTCGTCAACCCCTTTGAGCCAAAGAAGTAGGAGTTTTCTTTTCGAAAATTAAAACCCTTAATCATAACCTGGGGCAGGGTAGTCTTCTCAGTTGATCCAAGTGCACAACGAATGGCACCAAAGAAGTCCTTACAAAACAAAAGACCGTGATGGTTCTGAATAATCATAATGACAGGCAGTCACTGTCTTTCAAACAACAAAAGCCCAATAAGTCAAAACCGATGAAGGAGACTTACAGAACTGGGGCATTCCGCTGACTGTAATCACAAAAGAAACAGTTCAGGCTAAAAACAGGGATAACGAAATAAAAAAAGAGGTCTCACAAACCCTCAACAAAAAAAATGACTGCCTATTCAAAATAAATTGTCAACACTCGAACCATCACCGGAATATCATAGCAAAGACTCAAACAAGGTCTGACGCACGATCAACTAAGTTTAGGTTTGAAGAACATCACGAAGAGCGGGTAGGTACAGATAAATTTGAGCCTTTATCCTTTGTTTCTTGAACCGTGAACCAGGCCATGTTATAACCCTTAAAAAAGTCCTAGCTGAAGCATGGGTTTAGTTCGAAAGCATACTGTTACCAAAGGTATCCTGACTCCTTAAGGCTTGCGGTAAAATAACGAGTTGACATCACAGTTCAAAAAAAATTTTCACTTGTTTTTATGAAAAAATGCATTTTCAAAAAAGACATAAGCTTTGCATTTTCAAAATAACATTGTTTGCAGATGATTATTTGTTTGAACAGCAGAGAACTTTGCACGACGAGCATCTAGTGAACAAAAGCCTTCTCAACAAAAGGTCACCTCAAATGGAAAAGCACTCCCAATCAAGGGGCACGGCATGATCGTGGTCTATCATCTGGGGCAGTCCAGTCAAGATTCAAGGAATCTCTCAAAAGGCCAACCAGCTTGGGGCAAATCTCTTTCTGGATCACTTGGGACATTGGACGATCAAACGAAGATCTTCTGGTGGTATGGTAACACTGCACTACCAACAGGGGCACCTCCCTACATTCTGAAAGCGCGGACATAGTCGAAAAAATACTGCGCATAATCAAAGACCCGCTAGGTTGACACACCTAGGCAAAAATAAGGGCTTCCCGGCGAACCAAAAGGGTTCGGGCAAAAATAAAAGATGGAATGAAAAAAATCTGTACACCCGGCAAGTCGAAAACCTGAAAAGGCGGCTTGGGCAAAAATGGGTATCCCGGTGGACTGAAAACCCGAAAGGGCGGTCCAGGCAAAAGTTAGGGATCAAAAGCGTACGACTATGTTCCGTCATCTCGTCACCTATCTACCAGAAGATTTGTCCATTACCTCCACAAGGTATCTTCTTCTCTCACGTCAGAGACAGGGGCGATAATGAGTTGTCCAAGCAATCTAGTTGCTCTGTCAACCAAGGTACCAAGGTAGGTTCGGCTGAAGAACATGACCAAGATACCTTCACTCCCCGCAGAGTAAAACAAGATGCAGCAATACTCTCCCCCGAGCAGAGTTGGTCTCCCATCGGCCTCGAAAAGGCGCAGTATCTCCAGCAAGTCAGCAACGGTCTCCCCAAGCAGAGTTAGTCTACTGTCAGCCTTAAGGAAGTTGGGTATCCCCAGAAGATCTCAACATTCCCCAATGGAGTACGGTTATCCCTCAACAAGCATCCCCGGAAGTCTTGATATAAGATTGATCCCCGGCGGAATACAGACATCCAGTGGAGCCACTTCCCCAGTACAGTCTCAAAAGTTTCCCCAGGAGAGTTGAATCAATCTCCCCAGTAGATTCTGGAAGCTTATCCCCTGCAGAGCGCAAAAGCATCTCCCCGACTTTATTCAAAGGTCATTCTCCACCAGAGCCTATAACTGGGTTATCCTCATCTAATTACCACGGAAAGATCGCCCTCGACGAAGTTCTTTCTATCCCCAGCGGAGTTCATCAAATTCCTCAACATAACTTCTCAATGGAATCCCCAGCGAAGTTATCACCAAATCTCAGCGAAGTATCTCTTACCACAGAGTAATTCCCCGCAGAGTAATCTCTTCAACAAGTTTATTCCCCAACGGAGTCGTCTTCTCCTACCGGTTTATTCTTGTAATCATCATCCCCAGCGGAAACAAAGAACTCTGTTCTTCAACATCAGCCCAGGATTCAACTTCCCGGCATGCGTCAAGGATTTACTTTCCCAGACGAAGATACATTCATAAACATCATCATGCATATGCGCATCATGTCATACAATCTCATTTATGTCAAGAACATCATTGCTTGATCCATATCATGCATTGCATACGACTGACCTTTACCTTTCAGGAAGGATACAGTTAAATAATCAACTATGTCAAAGTAGACAAATACAGTCAAAAGAGACCAATCCAGTCAAAAAAGACAAATCCAGTCAAAGAAGACAAATCCAGTCAAAGAAGACAAGTCCAGTTAAATCCCAGAGGTTTTTCTGATGCTCATCCAGTCAAAGAAGACAGGTCCAGTTAAATTACTTCCTAAAGTCAAAGAAGACAATCCGTCATTATAGACACTCGTCGTTATAGACACTCGTCATTATAGACAACCCGTCGTTATAGAAACCCGTCATTATAGACAACTCGTCATTGAAGACAACCCGTCATTGAAGACAACTCGTCATTTAAGACAACTCGTCATTGAAGACAACTCGTCATTGAAGACAACTCGTCATTGAAGACAACTCGTCATTGAAGACAACTCGTCATTGAAGACAACCCGTCATTGAAGACAACCCGTCATTTAAGACAACTCGTCATTTAAGACAACTCGTCATTGAAGACAACTCGTCATTTAAGACAACTCGTCATTTAAGACAACTCGTCATTTAAGACAACTCGTCATTTAAGACAACTCGTCATTGAAGACAACTCGTCATTTAAGACAACTCGTCATTGAAGACAACTCGTCATTGAAGACAACTCGTCATTGAAGACAACTCGTCATTGAAGACAACCTTTCATTGAAGACAACCCGTCATTGAAGACAACTCGTCATTTAAGACAACTCGTCATTTAAGACAACTCGTCATTGAAGACAACTCGTCATTTAAGACAACCCGTCAGTATAGACACCTGTCATTGAAGACATCTCGTCATTGGAGACTACCCGTCATTGAAGACAACCCGTCATTGAAGACAACTCGTCATTTAAGACAACTCGTCGTTATAGACACCCGTCATTATAGACAACTCGTCATTTAAGACAACTCGTCATTGAAGACAACCCGTCATTATAGACAACTCGTCATTTAAGACAACCCGTCATTGAAGACAACTCGTCATTATAGACAACTCGTCATTGAAGACAACTCGTCATTGAAGACAACTCGTCATTTAAGACAACCCGTCATTATAGACACCCGTCATTGAAGACAACTCGTCATTTAAGACAACCCGTCATTATAGACACCCGTCATTGAAGACAACTCGTCATTTAAGACAACTCGTCATTGAAGACAACTCGTCATTGAAGGCAACCCGTCATTGAAGACAACTCGTCATTTAAGACAACTCGTCATTAAAGACAACTCGTCATTGAAGACAACTCGTCATTGAAGACAACTCGTCATTAAAGACAACTCGTCATTGAAGACAACTCGTCATTGAAGACGACTCGTCGTTGAAGACAACCCGTCCAAAGAGACAACTCGTCAAGAAATACAAAACCTCCTCTGGTTCAGTTAAATCCTAAAGATTTTTCTGAGATAACCTGTCAGTAGAGACAACCCATCAACCTTTTGAAGTTCCAGATTCGATACCTGTATCTAGCCAGGACATGTCTGTGAGCGACTGAGTGAGGATCAACACCTGTAACAGGCCAGGAAATTATCTTTCTCAAAGTACGCAAGTTCTCGCTAAGGAATCTCTTACGCGATCGACACCTCCGGATGGCATCTTTAAGCCCGTCTCCACAACTATCCATTACAGTTCCAAATGGCATCTATAAGCCCATTCCCGGCAAGGTTCTGTCACATCTCCAGATGGCATCTATAAGCCCATCCTCCTATCCACCATCTCTCTAAATGGCATCTGTAAGCCCATTCCCGACATCACACTGCTGATACTCTACTATGTGAGTGCAAATTTCTGGGCACTCTAGTGTTCAATCATCTTCCACCCTCGGATCACGAAAGGCACATAAGCCAATCTACATCCTCAGGTCTAAGAAGATTGAACAGGGGCAACTGTTGTACCCCAAAATTTGCCCTCCCATATTCTTCAAAGTTTTGACAAGCATCCTCAAAGGGTTCAAAGTCTACTCAAGGGCTACACAGTCAAGCACCCTCCTAAGCCAGTCAAATTAGGGTTTTGGTTCTTGCAAGGAAGTTGAGGTTTCCAAAGGCTCAATCAAGTCCCATATGCTCATATACATTGTCAAGCATCTACATGCCAAGTTTCAAGGCTCACAAGGTCAAGTTGCACAGTCAAAAACCCTAATTGCCTCACAATCAACTACAGGGGCAAAATGGTCATTTGGCAGTCAAAAGTCAAAAAGTTTTTGTCAACATCTTATTTTGAAGCCACAATCATCATTTGATCAAGTCTTGATCATAATTCCTCAAGAATGGCTCAAAAATCATCAAGATGCAAAAGTTTCCATTTTTGGACAGTTGAAAAGTCAACTGTAACTTGACCAAGGCATAACTTTTTCATGGTTCATCAGAAAAATCCCATCCAATGCTCATTTTTAAGGGGAGGACATTTCCTATAACTCATCTTCACATTCCAAGTCCAAGAAATTCTCTCAAAAAAAGTTATCAATTTCAACATTATAGGTCATTTTTAAAAGTCAACAAAAAGGCATTTTAAGTCAAAGACCATAACTTGATATTGGTAAATCAAAATGACATGGGACCAAAGGCATTGGTTATATGACTTCAAGACCTTTCCAAAATGTCAAAGAACATGTTCATATGATCAAAATTGAGCAAGATATGCATTGGAGAAGTTGGGAAATTTTTGTGAAATAGCAAAAGTCAACTATCCTTGAAACTTCAATTTTTGACAAAAGGGCCCACTTTTTTCCACTTGATTCAGCCTTGTCATGCCACCCACGTGTCCCATGATTAATTTCAAGATTAAACATTAATTTTTCTATTTTATTTAATTTTTATTGATTTAATCCATTTTAAATCCATAAAATTCAAATAAAATCAAAAAAATTAATTAAATGGGATCTTTGTGGTTTGAATGACCTTTATATGCCATTTACTAGCTTCCAAATTCATGCAATCTATTTTTTGTACACAAAATTTTGAATTTGTGCCAAGATGTCCAGATACATGTAAGCATGGAAAGGGAAAGGTTTGCAAATTTTGGAAGCTTTTTAATTTGTTGGATTTTGGTTTGAAAGCATGGCTTTATGGCTTGGATTCTTGCCTTATTTCTTTGTCCCCTCCATCTCCTCTATAAATACAAGCCATGAGAAAGCATTACAGAAATACACACAGCCTAGAGAACGCCCCAAAATTGCAAAAATTTCCTTGAAGTTGTCAAGCTCGAAAGACCTGATCTAGCCAGATTCAACTACTTCCAAGCACTCCATCAACATCCCAGGTCCCCCAAATGCTTATTTCTATTTTTCCATAACATGTTCCTGTGCAGGTTTCACAAAGGCTTTCCACCATGTGCATCAAACGATCATGCGCCAAGTGGCCTCAAAGATCAATCCAGGGGCTATGAGATGCTGGATACCATGCTCCAAGTCAAAGCACGTGCAGGCAATTCCTAAAGTCAACAAAGGCTTAAGCTTATTGGGCCATATTGCTTCCTCAAACCTCCATACCTGGGCCAACACCCCCATGGTTCTTTCATATTTTCTTTTGTTTTCTTTTCCTTTTTTATTTTCTTTTAACTAATTATTATTATTAACTATTATTATTATTATTTAATTCATAGATAATTATTTTCATAAACAAAAAAATCAAAAAAAACTAATATTTTTATTATTCTTATTTATTAATTTCACTTTAATTCATTGTTTTGTAATTAAATTATAATTAATTAATTAGTTTAATTAGGCAATTTTAATCTTTTTTTTTTAATAACTAAAATAAATTTAGAATTAGATTTTATTAACTTATAATTTTAATTCCTTTTTATTTTATTTCATTAAAAACATAAAAACACAAAAAATATTTTCTTTTAATAAATTAATTAATTAGTAATTAGGCTTTATTTAATTAATTGCATTTAATTCAAAAAAAGACAAAAAAAATCCAATTCTTTTCTTAAAAGGGTCAAAACCCTTAAGGCATTCCCGATTAATTTTTATTCGCGCGCATTTTATTTTGATTATTATGTAATTGCTTCCAAGAATGTAATAGTAATTAGGTTTATCGCTTTATTTAATTTCTCGTACTTATTTACCAAAACGGGTCTTTGTATTTTTGGCGATGTATAGACCCGCGCCTTGTAATAGCATAGAATTTATATTTCCGCAATTTACCTTCCGCACCCCTAACTGTTAACAATGCATGAAAGAATGTATGAATAATAAAATTAATCCGTAGCTCACAAATAACATGTACAAAATAAACATTAACTGAAAAACAACACACGAAACACATGCCACTCCTAGGGTACGCTTCACTCGTTGCCTCGAAACGTAGTCATCAAGTATAGGACGTCTTAGAGGTCACCCTTTGTCTAAAGATCCAGTTGCCTCGAAACGGTTGCCTCGGATAAAAGGATCTAGGACATTAGGGTTACTTCTAAGGTGTCCTACCATTGCTTCGGTGATCACACTGTCCCGATAATCGAATTGACCTGAACAACTCCAACGATCGTGCTAGCTACCTCTCAATGGTGGGATAGCGCTATCTAAAGGACTCTTACACAGCTTAATTCCTTAGAGTAGGTAGATTTCTCTTAAATACTTGCTCTTTTCAAACAAACAAAACATCTTTTCGCACCCACACTTTCAAAAGGTTTTCAAACGAATTTTTCATACACTCTTGAGGACAGATACAAGAGTTACTTAGAAATCATTCAAACGAAACTTTTTCAAAACCCACACACACACTTGAAAAGCAAACAATTTTGAAAACATAAGAGCAAGTACCTAAGAGCCCATGGATAACCATGGATAGAAAGGGTGCTAACACCTTCCCTTTCTATAAATCTACCTCCCGAACCGAGAAACATTCTCAAAGAAGGAATTTTGTTGTGCTTTTGTCCTTTCCATGTTGGAGAACATAAAAGACGGTGGCGACTCTTGCTTACCGCGACATTTCGCGAAACCATCTAAAAAACAGTCAGTTCTATTCCCACCGATCACACTATGGTATGATATCATGATGTTATGTACAAATAACCATATGCGGACAAAGTAAATAAGTCCTTACATACAAATAATCATATACGAACAAAGCAAACAAGTCCTTAGATTTAGGCTTGCATGGAGTTTATATGTAAGTACCCTCTTGAAGTTTAGTTGGTTCAACCTATCCTAGAAAGTAACCGGGTTCTAGGGGATCTCAATATCATTGATCTTTCTTCACCGTGCATTGTTTCAGCGCAAGCCTCTTTATTGGCGACCGAAACATCCCGAAAGTCTGGTCTTAATTAGTGTAGTATCGAGTATCAACCAACTTCGGACTGCACCAAAGCCGACTATCTCACTACTTCCTAATGGCCAAGTTGTTCAATTAAAGGTTCTAAGGTTCGTTAGTGCTTCGCGACACCATACAGTCGCCCCGTATTCTCCTTGACTAGACTCAAGGGCTACTGGTACCAACAAATGTGTCACACTAATGTAGCCATCGTTTCAACCATGTCGGTATACCCCGCACAGTTTCCACGATCTATTGCTACTTACCTAATAATGTTTCCCAATCCGGGTAGAGGATCAATACAAACCCAAACAAGAACCCATAAATGTAAAGCAAACAAATCAAACAAAGAAATAATTTATAGGTGATCTAGCTCTAAAGTAACCCCACTTTTAATTACACTCCCCAGTAGAGTCGTCAGTTCTGTAATACGGTGGGAGAACTGACTTGGTTGTTTTACGTGTGATCGCAACTATTGCGGATAGCAAGAGTCGCCACTGACTTTTGTTTTATCCAATAAGGAAAGGGTGAAAAGAACAGGAAAGACCTTTGAGATATTTTCTTGGGTTCAGGGAGTAGGTAATGAAAATGGAAGGTGTTAGCACCCTTTTCATCCGTAGTTATCTATGGGCTCTTAGTTGTTTTCTAGATCACTTTTGAAATTGCTTTATTTGAAATGCGTTTGTGGTGGGTTTTGAAAGTATTTTTGAAAAGCGCCTTCATTTAGGCAAACTTTGTAATGATTCTCGTCTCTATAAGAATGCATACAAAGTGTTGGACTTTTGAAAATATTTCATGTTTTTTGAAAGTGTTTAGTGTGTTTGAAAAGATGTTTGTTTTTGAAGATGGTTTGTGAGCTAGGAACTAAGAACGTTCTACCTACTCAAAATTCTTTTTGTTCATTTCACTCTTCCTTTAACATTGCTATCTTACCATTGATTAGCAAGTAGCCTTATCTTTGGATGTGAAGGGACGGGTGTGGGTCATCGTATAGTTATAGATGGTAATGTTGTGATATATCTTAGCATTTCTCTTAAGGGACTAAGATCATTTGTAAGGCAACAATCGTAGCGTCATCGAGGGACTATGATCTTGTATTTTTTGTTGTTTTTGCTAAGATGTCTCACATGCATATCATGACTATTTTCTCAAGGCAACAAGTGGAGTTAACCCTAGAGGTGCAAAGTGTGCAAGTGTTTGTATTTCATGCTTGGTTTATCTTAAATTAGGGTTTTCTAAATATTGATTTTATCTTGTCATACAAACCCTACTTCACTAGCATTTATATGAAAGCGATAAATTGCGGAAATGTTTATTCAATGCTATTACATCATTTGGCGATGGGGTATATATATTTAAAAATGGAGATTGCAAGAAATTAAACCTATTTATCTACTACAACCATATTGAATTTAATGGATAAATATACAAAAGTTGAAATAAATAATGTACAAGGCATGAATGAAAAGAAAATGAATTTGTTTTAGTTTTGATTTATTAAGAAAATAGGTTTTATTTTAACCTAATTAACTAAAAGAAACAATTAATCATCTAATAATAAGAAAATTAAAATTAAGTTAGTAAAAGAAATTAATTTAAAGAAAACAATTTTTTAGGGTTTTGTAGAAAGTGGTTTTGATTACATTAGAAATAGTATACATGAAATTAACTAATTAAAAGAAACTTAAATTCTAAATAAATAATAAGAATAAACCTAAATATAATTATTTAATTAATTTTAAGAAAAGAAAATGAATTTAATAAGAAAATATTTTGGTCTTTTAGTCTAAAAGAAATAAATATGAGTATATTTAATATAAGTAAATAAATAAAATATTTTTTGAGATTATTATTAATAAAAATAAATATTGTAATAATATTAATAATAATAACTAAAAGAAAGAAAAGAAAACTAAAATAAATAAAATAAGTCAGGGGTGAAACTTTGATTTGGGGTGTTTTGTAGAAAACAGTTTTTTTCTATTAGAGCCTGGCCCATTGGCATTTTTTTGTACACAGCAAAAGAAATAAAAAAAACATGTGATTTGGACCTGCATGGTATACTGAGTAATAGGGGGTGTGTGTATGAGTGAAGGTAGTTAGGCATGTGTTGATTTGGGGGTGAGGCCCAGACTGGGAAAGTGGTGTGGGAAAGAAATATGAGGGGGGGGGGGGGGGGGGGGGGGGGGGGGGCGCAGAGTATGGAATTGGGTTTGGAAAATGGGCTTAGCCCAGAAGCATTTTTGGGAAAATAAATAATCAAAACAAAAATGTGACTCATTTTGTCACAAATATTCTCTCACTTGCTCTCTCTCTCTCTCTCTCTCTCGTCCTCTAAAGCTCTCGCTGGAGAAGAGGATGTCGCCGCGCCGAAAATCGCCTCACGGTGGAAGCGGCGGAGGCGGTGTCCCAAACATAATTTTTCTTACATCAATTTCTTCCTCTCGTCCTCCCTGTTACTAATCTCATGCTTTATTTTGCAAATTTCGCTTGGTTTCACGTAGATCTAAAAGGGGGAAAATGAAACCCTAGGGTCGAATTTGACGGAAACGGTTTTACCTGGGCGAGATCTTTCCTCTCTCTTTCTCTTCTTACGAACTCTGAAGGGTTGTGGTTCTTTTATGGAAATGATGATGAAAAAAAAGTTTAGGGTTTTGTAGGTTTCGGTTTTGTGTTTGATGTGAACAGATTTTCTTTGTCTTTGTTGGTTTGGTTTTTGTGTTTGTTGCGATTTTGTTTTTGTAACTCTGTGTATTTTGCTGGACCAAAAATCCTCTCCCTTTTCTTGAACAGTATTGTTGCCTTTTATATTGGTTGGCTTTTGCTCATTTTCTGTGATAGATTGTTGCTGACTTTGTGAGTTTCAACTAGACTAGATGATTCAACTTTGTACTTGTTACTTGTTGCTAGTCGGTTTCTTGTTGCTTTTACTGATTCTATGACTTTGCTTTTGATTGCTTTTGGGACTTGTCATCTTCTGTTTTTTTATAAATCAAACTTTATTGTCTATTACTGTTTGGCCCTATGATATTTACTTGCGATGGATACTTGCTGACTTTTAAACTTTGTATAGACTTTGTACTTTGTTGTTGACTTTTGTTGGTGGATTGTTTCTTTTTGGATTTTAGACTTTGTACTTTTCTGGTTTTTCTCTTTTGTTGTGAACCAAACTGATTTCTTTGAGATTTTGCAGTACTAGGCCTATGATTTTGATTTTTCAGTTCTGAGTTCTTTTCTTGACATGAAACATCATGAGGCTTGTTGGTTTTTTTTCTCGAAAATATGATGCTAGTTCTGATTTTCCCTTGATTTCTACTTTATCTTCTGTGAACCAACTTGGTGATTTGCAAAAGATTAACCCTTTTGAAATTCTAGTTTGTCTTGTTTGCGAAGCAAGTTTGTACTTGTGGTTTGCAATGGGAAAATTCCTAGGCCAATGATTAAACAAAATTTGCATGAGGCTTTAGTTGTTTGGGCTTGAATTGAAATTCTGTTGGGCTTAAATTCTGTTGAATCCTGTTGGGTTGGATTGAAGGAATTCTGTCTTTTTTGCATTTTCTTCTATTGTGAACCAAACCAAACTTTGTGATTTGCAGTAGAAATTAGCCCATGATAGAAACTTAATGTTTGAGGCTTTAACATACAAAAACCCTTCTTTTCTTATTCCAAAAAAAACCACCCTAATGATGAATTAAAATGATTTTTAATTCGAATGCTTATTTTCATTGTTTGAGTTGCTAACAAAAATCTCTTTGTGTTTCGTGTATTGGATGAATTCGCAAGATCAAAGAGGAAAGTTTGAAGACACTTGAAGATGGATCAAGAATGAAAAAATCTTTTGTTTTGTATAAAATAGAAAAAACAATAAGAGAATTTATAGTTTATGGTTTTGGAATTATATTTGATATTTGAATTTTGAATAATAATGAACATTTGGAGTTTGGGAAATTTGAATTGTTAATGAATTTTTCGGAAATGAATGTCAATGAATATTTGGAAATGAATGTCAATGAATATTTGGAAATGAATAGTATGAATATTTTGGAAATAAATGTTTGAAAGAAAAGATAAATATTGTAATATTGAAATAAAATATGGAAGAATTTGTAGCGTTGAAGAGAATAAACAAAATGCAAATAGTAGAATAATGTGATGCAACTGTGATGTAGTTTATAAAAAGAATTGTAGATGTGAAATAAAATAAAAAATGTAATGTGTTTTGAAGAAGAAAAATAAATATGATGTGATTCATAATATTGAAAGAAGAATAGAAAAAAATTGATGTTTTGAAAGAGATTTATGATGTAATTTGTAATACTGGAAAATAAAGAATAAGAATGTAAGCAGAAAATGTAAAATGTAAAATGTAAAATAAAATGTAATGTGTTTGAAAGACAAATGTGAAAGAAGAATCTAAGAATTATATCTTGTGAAATAAGAGACTCGGTATCCTTTCACTTCCCACGATAAACAGACCTGGAATCATAGAGACTTGAATAATGCTCACATTTCTCAGAACAAAGCAAACTTTTCAAATCATGACATTAAATCCCAATTGAAGTTTCCTTAGTGAATGCTGACTGAAAACCAAAGTTTGAGTCATCACGACCCCAATTCGTCCCGTCATGAATCCAAACCCTTAATTCGATATAAACTCAAATACATGCATTAATATTGTGCGACCATTGAAACACGAGCTTCTGATCTCAGTAGGCGTCACATCTTGAAGAGTTAAAACCCTAGCTCAATACTAAAGGATAGTAGAAACTTTGAGCACTTGCAAACTTAAACCCTTGATGAATCATTTGACATGTTTGGAGGTCTGAGAAACCTTGAATAGTTGACAAACCCTAGAAGAAAATTTTAAAGGAATAGGAGGGAAAATTTTGGGGTACAACAGCGTGGTTTTCATCTGCCCTAATGAAATTGATATTATTATCTCCAGTGGAAGTATATACGTAGAAACATTGTTTTCCCCATTGAAGTCTGTGTGATGTTCCCTGTTAAAGTCAGGAGGAGGATGTCATATCCCTGTAATTATTCTGATTTATTGCTTTGATTTGATTATATTTTTCCCAGTGAAGTTAAGCCGTGAAATAGGAATTTGTTTCCTCAGTTGGTGCTTACTTTCTTGTGAAATTTTCCTCCTGGATGTGATTTAGCCAAGTGTTGACTTTACCCAAGCTGGTTTTGTTTGGTCATTCCTAGTACTGTAGGTCCATTTTGTCAGCATATACATGACAACATTCATACATTCACACATATGTCATGCACAGCTGAATTTGAAATTCATTGCTCATTTGCTATCATTTTATTGGCATATTACCCTATTTGTAGAGTTATAATTACCCTCTCTCCAATAGATTTTCAACCTTAAGAATAAAGTGTACATTCTTTCAATTTCCCCACTAATTTATCCCTCGTGGAAGAATTTTGCTTCAGCCTTCCTATTCGGCTCATTATCTGGTTAGTTTATTTCTCATTAAGTGCTATCTTGGTTGACTATTTCACTCTAGTTTATTTCCTGTTTGAATTTATGATTCCCAACAACATTATTATTATGATTTCTACATGCTTTAAGCCCTGGTTTGAGGATGTGCATTTATTTTTGCACAAGAAGACTTTATCTCTTCAGTAGGAATATATCGGCATTTCCCCAGAGAAGTCATATTTCTTTGCTCAAAGGGTTTCTTATAATAACAACAAATGGCAGGTCTCTTTATTTGAGCAATCTGCACTTCCCAAGTAAGTTTGTTAGTTCCCAATGAAGATTCGTGTTTGTTACACCAATGGATGGTAGTCTCGTCATTATGGGAGATAGTTCGTTGTTGAGATTTTGTTACTCCAATGGATGGTAGTCTCGTCATTATGGGAGAAAGTTTGTTGTTGAGATTTGTTACTCCAATGGATGGTAGTCTCGTCATTATGCGATATAGTTTGTTGTTGAGATTTTGTTACTCCAATGGATGGTAGTCTCTTCATTATGGGAGATAGTTCGTTGTTGAGATTTTGTTACTCCAATGGATGGTAGTCTCGTCATTATGGGAGATAGTTTGTAGTTGAGATGTGTTACTCCAATGGATGGTAGTCTCGTCATTATGGGAGATAGTTAGTTGTTGAGATTTTGTTACTCTAATGGATGGTAGTCTTGTCATTATGGGAGATAGTTTGTTGTTGAGATTTTGTTACTCCAATGGATGGTAGTCTCGTTATTATGAGAGATAGTTTGTTGTTGAGATTTGTTACTCCAATGGATGGTAGTCTCGTCATTATGGGATATAGTTTTTTGTTGATATTTTGTTACTCCAATGGATGGTAGTCTCGTCATTATGGGAGATAGTTCGTTGTTGAGATTTTGTTACTCCATAGGATGGTAGTCTCATCATTATAGGAGATAGTTCATTGTTGAGATTTTGTTACTCCAATGGATGGTAGTCTCGTCATTATGGGAGATAGTTTGTTGTTGTGATTTTGTTACTCTAGTGGATGGTAGTCTCGTCATTATGGGAGATAGTTCATTATTGAGATTTTGTTACTCCAATGGATGGTAGTCTCTTCATTATGGAAGATAGTTCGTTGTTGATATTTTGTTACTCCAATGGATGGTAGTCTTATGGGAGATAGTTTTTATTGAGATTTTTTTACTCCAATGGATGGTAGTCTCGTCATTATGGGAAATAGTACGTTGTTGAGATTTGTTACTCCAATGGATGGTAGTCTCGTCATTATGGGAGATAATTCGTTGTTGAGATTTTGTTACTCCAATGGATGGTAGTCTCGTCATTATGGGAGATAGTTCGTTGTTGATATTTTGCTACTCCAATGGATGGTAGTCTCGTCATTATGGGAGATAGTTCATTGTTGAGATTTTTTTACTCCAATGGATGGTAGTCTCGTCATTATGGGAGATAGTTTGTTGTTGAGATTTATTACTCCAATGGATGGTAGTCTCGTCATTATGGGATATAGTTTGTTGTTGAGATTTTGTTACTCCAATGGATGGTAGTCTCGTCATTATGGGAGATAGTTTGTTGTTGAGATTTTGTTACTCCAATGGATGGTAGTCTCGTCATTATGGGAGATAGTTCGTTGTTGAGATTTTGTTACTCTAGTGGATGGTAGTCTCGTCATTATGGCAGATAGTTCATTATTGAGATTTTGTTACCCCAATGGATGGTAGTCTCTTCATTATGGGAGATAGTTTGTTGTTGATATTTTGTTACTCCAATGGATGGTAGTCTCATGGGAGATAGTTTGTTATTGATATTTATTTACTCCAATGGATGGTAGTCTCGTCATTATGGGAAATAGTTTGTTGTTGAGATTTGTTACTCCAATGGATGGTAGTCTCGTCATTATGGGAGATAGTTTGTTGTTGAGATTTTTTTACTCCAATGGATGGCAGTCTCGTTATTATGGGAGATAGTTCATTGTTGAGATTTTGTTACTCCAATGGATGGTAGTCTCGTCATTATGGGAGATAGTTCGTTGTTGAGATTTGTTACTCCAATGGATGGTAGTCTCGTTATTATGGGATATAGTTTGTTGTTGAGATTTTGTTACTCCAATGGATGGTAGTCTCGTCATTATGGGAGATAGTTCGTTGTTGAGATTTTGTTACTCCAATGGATTGTAGTCTCGTCATTATGGGAGATAGTTTGTTGTTGAGATTTTGTTACTCCAATGGATGGTAGTCTCGTCATTATGGGAGATAGTTCATTGTTGAGATTTGTTACTCCAATGGATGGCAGTCTCGTCATTATAGGAGATAGTTCATTGTTGAGACTTTGTTACTCCAATGGATGGTAGTCTCGTCATTATAGGAGATAGTTCGTTGTTGTGATTTTGTTACTCCTATGGATGGTAATCTCGTCATTATGGGAGATAGTTCGTTGTTGAGATTTTCTTACTCTAATGGATGGTAGTCTCGTTATTATGGGAGATAGTTTGTTGTTGAGATTTGTTACTCCAATGGATGGTAGTCTCGTCATTATGGAAGATAGTTCATTTTTTAGATTTGTTACTCCAATGGATGGTAGTCTCGTCATTATGGGAGATAGTTTGTTGTCGAGATTCGTACTCCGATGGATGGTAGTCTCGTCATTATGGGAGATAGTTTAGCATTGAGATTCATTTTTCTATGAAGAATTCATTAGTTTCTAGTCATAAGTGTTGATGTTGGCCATTTGTTACCTACCCTAATATGGGTGTTTGCTGGTATTATCCTGCCATTTCTTTCCCTCCGTGGGTCGTTGTTACCTTTTTTACTATCTTCTCAGTGAGTGGATAGTTTGCAGTTATCTGTCGATCACTGTTATCCTTTATTTTCTCTCCTCAATATTTGAATTGATGCTAATGTATCTCCTACTTGGGCTTTACCCCAATAGAGTAAAGTCTTCTGTTCACTAGTGATTTATTTTCCTGGTCAAATTTTCTTTTGATCTTTTATTTTTTGTTTCCCCAGTGGTGTCCTGTGTCACCTTTGAATTTGTTTGTTCGCATGCATAATCATATGCATTGCATGGCATCTTAGGGCCAAAAACAGGGATTGTTTTATATTTAAGTATCTTCAATCACGTCGACACGAAGATTTTAACGTTCATATCTCCGGATAGAAGACACTTAAATAGGGGAAACTTTTGTACCCCAATTTCCACCCCTAAGATTCCTCTATCATCTCATATCAACTCAATCACAACAAGATCACACTAGGGTTTGGCTCTTCTCCCTATCTTTAGATTTGCTCATGAGGGATCACCAAGCACCTTCATTTGTATATTATGATCATATATGTTTTGTATTGATTAACTTTTAACTAACAAATACAATGAATGTTTGCTCTAATTGATGATACTATAGGTGAGGGCATAACATATTTCATCAGGTGGATTTATAGGTTCATGAGTTTATTTTCATTCCTTCTCCAACAAAACTTCATTGAGATTTAAGCTTCATTATTGAAGATTCTTTCAAGTACATCATGATAAGGCCTACTATTATTCATCATGCCTCAATTTGTCAAAGGAAGTCAAAAGATGCAAGAGTTGATTGAAGAAGTTTGACCTAATTGGACAAATTCTTTATTCTTCGATCACAAGTACATAACTCTCTAAATCCTTAATAATTTGAGGTGGTTATTGTTGCTACGGGTTCTTATTGTCATCCACAACAACCTCTATTCACATGGCAAAGAAAGTTTGTCAATTTCGAAAAGGGTTTCCAAGTCATGTTGGTACTTTAGGAGCTAGGGTTTTGGACTTCTAAGGGCTATATCTTGTTCATCTTTTGAGATTTTTGAGTGATTCCAAAGACATGCATCTCTTTAAATGGCTATCAACTAATCACTTCAAGAGTTTCAAGAAAATTTTGTGTGTAAGATGCCTAATGATGATGAGAGATTACAAGTCCTCTAGATAAGCTATCAAATTCCCTTATGTGACTTCAAAAGATCATAACTTGGTCAATTTATATCTCCTTGAGCCCATTATTTTTTCATAATTATCTTAAGGATGTGAACTTCAACTCTTATTTTATGAATAAAGCTTGAAAATGAGTGGAAGATGCCCTAAGAACCCAAAAGATTATAGGCCACCTCATGAATTTTCACAAATTTTACAAGGCCATAACTTTTTCAATACTTGGTATTTTTGAGTGATTCAAGTTGCAAAATTCTCTTTAGCATGTCCACTTAAATCTAGCATCAATGATCAAAGCTCAATTTTGGATGAAGGCCTTGTTTGAACTCAAAACATTATAGGTCACTTTTGAATAAAAACTTAGAATTTTTCTAAGTACAAAAAGTCAGCATCTTTTTCTCAACTTTGACTCATCACAACTCTTAGCTCAAGCATCCAATTGATCTCACTCTTTGCACATTATAAGGTTTATGACCTTATCTTTTAAATTCTTCAAGAATTATGCCCTAAGACCCCTTAAGCTGTAAACACCATGGATTCAAAGATGGTACCTTGAAACTGAAATTTTCTCCAAAGTCAGAATTTGAAATCCATAATATGGTTTATAAACACCAAATTAGCGCATGTTTCTGATCTAAACATGTTTAACCAACTTTCCAAAGAGGGTTAGAGCCTTTAAACGCAAGGTTTGAGTATGTTTTGATGCTCAACAAGTCACATTTTTCTCATGACCACGGCTCTCACGATTTCCCTCCAAACTCCACTAATTCTTTAAATTTTCATTCTCATTCGCTTCCCTATAAATAGAGGACCTCACTCCTCTCATTTTCTCAAGCTTGAACAGCCAAAATCACCCTGCCAAACTACCTGCATAATTCACTTTTCTGAGTTTTCGAATTCCTATTTTCTCCACTTTTCAATTTAATTTCTCTGTAGATTCTTTATCCTTGAACTTCACTGAAGCTAACAAAAGAAGAATCAAGCCTTGAGGTGTCCTAAATCATGTTAACCAAGTCTAGTTTCAGAGCAATTTTTAGTTACTTCGTTCAAGTAGAATTCTCAATCAAATTGAACCAAATAAAGTCTTATTCTACTCTATTCATCCTTCTGATTCTCACACTTCTTACGGTTTGCATGTTCATTGAGAATTGAGAGAGATACTTAGAATTTTCGTGCTCGCTATTTTTTCTGGTTTTCTTCAAATTCAGCCTTGCACAGTTTATATAAATTTGGCGTGAGGGTACCATTCGAATTGTCTTGAAGAGACAAATCTAATGGTACCGGTTTGGTTCTCTAATTTTACAATTTGAGGAACCTCAAAAGGTCGTCTGGAGGTTGAAGACGACCTACGTGTCGTGCTTCAGCCAAAGATAGTGTGACATGTGATTTTTTGAATTCTATCTAATGCATCTATTTTACCATGCGCGCATCATAGGAACCATTGGATCTGATTACTTTTATTAGTCAGACTTCATCCAACGCGCCAGATTTTAAGTCACTAATACTTATTAAAAATTGATTTGGTGTGATTTCCAAAAAAGACCATGATATGCACAGCGCACAAAATCCATTGGATCTGTTTACTAACGTGTTTTGACTCTCATCCAATGGTCCATACTTTTCTGACTTTGTTTTTATTTTTTGATTTTTTATATTTAATTGTTTTAAACTTCAAAAAATTATAGAAAATTCATTTCTGACCCAAAAATGATGAAAAACTTCACAAAAATATTTTTAAATATTCTCTTTCTGACTTTTATTTTTTCATGATTTTATTTTTAAATTTGATATTTTTTATGATTTTTTCTTTGTTTTGACTTGTTTTTAATTGTTAAAAAATACTTCTTGGTATTTTTAAGTTCTAAAAAATTTCATCAAGATCATTTTCTTTATTTTTGACTTTCTGAAATTTTTTCTAGAATTTTATTTTGACTTCTCCTATTTTTGATCTTTTTTCACTTATTTGAGTTATTTTAATTAGTTTTAAAATACTTTTTTGTTTTAAAAAATTACCAAAAATTTTATAAAAATATTTGAGGTTATTTCTGATTTTCCTATGGTCTTTTCAAAATTTTCTTTGATACTTTGAATATAGTTTACTATTTTACCTTTTATTTTAATTTTTAAAAACAATTTAAAAGTCATTTTTCTTTTTATTTTATTCATTAAATGCTATTTATTTTTTTATATATATTCTGGTTATATGATGGTTGATCATAAGCTTCATTAACATCATTGTATCTTGGATATTGAGTTTAACTCCACTAAAATAGATGAATAATTTTAATGATAGTTTGATTAAATTTTTTATTCAAATGTATCCCCTCCCTCTTCATCTTACCCTATTCTCTTTTGTGTTACATGTTGTTAGAGGATGATCTACATATCATCACTCCAAACATATGGCACATAGATTTCTAACAGTTGACTTTTATTTTTATGCTTTTACTTTTTGCTTTTACTTTAAGCACCATTTATCTTAGCATTTACATTTCATGTTATTTTCATCTTTGCTCACTTGAGAATTTATCTTTATGTCATTTTGTTTTGCTCACTTGAGCTTTCATTTTCTTTTTGAAGATACCTAATAACCAACTTGAACAATAAAAAACTTTAAGGTTACTTGGACTATTTGGTTACTATCCTTGGCATTTTGGAGTTATGGACTTCTCGAACTTAGGATTAGAGACCTTATCTACCTAGAGACCTTGGTGACTTCTATTATTATTTTGTCGGGAGTTCTTGGGGTTTACCTCAAGACATTGGGTTGTTTGTTTTCTTTGTGTGGAGGTTATTCTGATTATATGTCTTGTCTGTGATTGGGAATTCATCTGTATACAGCTGTTACTCTGCCCAATTTTTGTGAAGACTTAATGCATTTGAAGCTTGGTTTTCTTAAGAGGTTTATTATCTTTGCTTGTTTGGTTTCAATCCAAAGTATGGCAATTCTACATTGATTCATTATGTCAAGTGTTGGTTTCTCGTTGGTTAGACGATTATTTTCCCTAGCTTTTACCTTATGCTTTAGGATAGTCCCTTCATCTCCTCCCACCTTCTTTAATTTCAAAAATCTTCTCCCTCCTTTCAAAACTATTCTTGTTTTTAAACTTGAAACCACTTTCACAATAAACTTGGACTTAGGTCCATGCATTTTCAAAAATATTTTCTTAATCAACTTAATAATACTTTGACATTTTTTGTGAGAAGACTAAAAGTCAATTGATCTCATTCAAACCATCTTTGCCACTTTGGTTTTTTGCTTTAAAATTTTCTGAAAAGATAGACTCTTGTCAATCCTTGTAGTGATGCAAGCTACTATACTTCTACAATATATAGTGAAGTGAGATATTTTCCACTTGGGTATTGAGCGAGGCTTTGTTGATTTTAAAATCTAATCCATATCCTCCACTTTGAAATGATGCAAATTCTCCTTTCTCGTGATTGTGGGTAGTAAGTATGTTTTCTACTTGGATAAGACGATGACATCTAGTCTCTTAAAATTAATCAACACACTTGTGTTTTAAAATTTTTAAAGGTGAACTACGAGTACCCTGATCCTCTATTGCACAGAAGGTGGTACGTAGGCACTAAAGGTTCGCAACCGAGGCGGGTGCAAAAATTGTAAAAAAAATACTTATTTTATCATCCCCACAATCTATTTTGTATAAAACATTTATAGCCAAAATACACAAATTTTCAAAGAGTTTCCTGCGGAGTACCGTAGATGTTTAGGGTGCTAATTACTTCCCTTTGCATAATCAACCCCCAAACTTAGATTCTCTCCCCCTCTTTTAGGTTATTTGCTCTTTTCTTATTCCTTTGGAAATAATAAAGTATGGTGGTGATTTTTATTTGATCTGTGCGAGTTAAGTCAATCCAATGGCTTAGTCTCAAAATTTCTACCGCTACATAGTGGATCAAACTGAATGGCCTTTGTATCTAGAAAATCTTGCACCTTATGCTTCATTGCTAAACAATTTCCACCATGTGCCCCACTCCTCCATAATGGAATTTGCATCTAGCATTAGCATCATAATTGTGAGGGAGCTTTCCGGTATAAGTAGGCATAATCCTTTTCTCAACCAACTTGTTGTTGAGAAGGCACTGGAGTATCTCAGAATAAGGCATAGGCACGGGATCAAACTTTCTCGGTTTCCTAGGGATATCCTGCTGCCTTTGATATTGAACCTGACGTTATTGTTGAGGTGTTGGTTGAGCAGCAGAGATGATTACAGAATTGACATGTCGTTCCTCTTTTCTATGGTCCCTCTGACCGTACACAACACTGGATCCCCTTCCTTTTTCTAAGGTTAACTTCTGAATATTTTCTTTCCTCCACTACTAGTAGAAGCACTAGTATTAACACACTGAATCTTCCCGGACTTTAATCCACTTTCTATACGGTCACCAACAGTTACCATCTCGGCAAAGCTAGCAGAAAAACTGCAAGCTACATAGTAATGGTCTTGAAGAGTATTGGTGAAAAGGTCAATCATCTCCCTCTCTATCATAGGTGGTTGAACCCTATCGGCGAATTCACGCCACTTCTGAGCACGTTCTTTGAAACTTTCACCGGACTTCTATGTCAAACTCTACAATTGAGTCTTGTTTGGCGCTAGATCAACATTGAATTGATATTATTCAAGGAAAGCTTCCCCCAAATTTCTCCAACGTCTAATATGAGAGCTTTCCAACTGCATATACCATTCCAAAGGTACCCTAAACAGGCTATCCTAGAAGAAATGCATCAACAATCTCTTATCTTCTAAGTACATAGACATCTTCCTGTATTAGGATTTGACATGTGTTTTGGGACAAGTGACACCGGTATACTTGTTGAAAATTGGAACTTTAAGTTTTAGGGGAAACCTTACCTCGGGCACCAGACCCAAATCATTGATATCCATACCAGACATCCTTACTCCTTCGACAGCCTTCAACCTCTCTTTGAGCTGATGAAACTTCTGATCATCACACAAGAAATTAGCCTCACTACCATGCACAGACAACATGTCATCATGAAAACCCATATCTGGACCATGTCCACGAGGATTACCCTCAAGGAGATGTAGTAGAGGGATTGGAGGAAAAAGGCCCTGATTGAACTGCATACCCGAGTCACGAGAATGTCCGTTAACATTCAAGTTCACAATTGACTGGGGACGCGGCTTCCCCACTGAGAAGTCTTTGAATTATGGACGTTCCACTTCAAAACGAGGCCTTTCCACAATATCCCCCAACTCTTTTTGTTCTTTGTTCATGTTGGTGATGGCCTCCATGAACTGAGTCATCTAGGTAGCCATCTGGACCCTGACTTCTGCAGGCTCTACTTGTACGAGTTCCATCTGACGTGGAAAGTTGCTTCTAGTAGAATAACGATGAGAGACTGGATATTCAATTTCTACTAAATAAAAGCAGAAACAAGAAAAGAATACCATCCTGAGAAAACCTGTCATGATGTAATATACATGGATGAATGGATATGCATGAAATGTTTTATCATTTTCAGGGTGCCCGAGAATTTTGTCATATACCAAAAATATCAAACAACATGATAAGAGATAGACAAAAATATTTGCAAGAGCACAAAAACAATAATGACTGCTTTCACTCATAAAATATCGAGTCAACTGAGTTTATACAAGATGATCGGTCAAAATACAAAAAATAAAAATAGAACCCCGACCAACAAGCCTGACGGTGGTTTTTCACAGCAAAATGACATAACAAACGAATAACAAATTATGCAGAGTCTGGCAACATCATATTTGTATCTGTCCTTTGAACCTGGTGAACTCTTCGACGGCCTGTGACAACTGAGTATCACGCCCTTTGAGATGGGCCTCTGCTGTGAGTCTCTAGTTGACTTCTGCTTTGAGCTGAGCATCTTTGTCTCGGAGCTGCTTCTCTAAATCTTTGATTTTGGCTTCAGAACACCTTTCTGCTTCAGCCTTGGATGCTCGGAATATGTCACCATCTCGAAAACTCTGCTTGTACTTCTTCTCAATAACGGCGACAACTCTTTTGTGGTCTTTAATCGTGATATAGTCGTCTTCATTTCTGGATCTCTTAGAAGTACCAGATTTCTCAGAATCTTCGAGTTTGCGTGCTAAATCTTTCTTATCTTCCCTTAGGAAATAAAGCTATATCTCTTTGGCTTCCAGATTAATGCGAAGATGTTGATTCTCACTTTGCACTTGGTAGAAGCGTTCTTTGGAAATATCATGTTGCAACTTGTCAGGCTGCAGGTACAGGGGGTTTTCCTTTGAAAATGGAAACCGAAGTGTTCTTGCCCTCTCTTCGACCCACTCAACATAAGGTCCATAGGTTGTCAGCTCTCTCTGCCCAAAGAAATCCTTACCTTTTCTTAATATTTTAGTCCAAGCGATCACTACCCTTTTTAGCATCTCAGGATCTTTCCCTTTCTTGCAAAAACACTGATTCACTGATTTCACTGCTTTTAGGAAGACTCCGTATAGCATACCCTAGTTGGCTGTGATACGGTGGCAGAACCGACTGTTTAATACTGGTTTTCATTTTGCACTTTTTGTTTGTAAAATGTCGCGGTAAGCAAGAGTCGCCAACGACTTTTATTTCATCCAATCATGGAAAAGGAAAAAATAACAGAAAAAACCTTTTTTCGAGATATTTCTGAGTACGGGGGGTAGATTATAGAAAGGGAAGGTGTTAGGACCCTTTCTATCCGTAGTTTTCTACGGGCTCTTAGGTACTTGCTCATTTTTCAAATTGCTTGTGTATGTTTG
Organism: Vicia faba; assembly: GCA_948472305.1. Classification (NCBI taxonomy): domain Eukaryota; kingdom Viridiplantae; phylum Streptophyta; class Magnoliopsida; order Fabales; family Fabaceae; genus Vicia; species Vicia faba. Next base: position 1,361,698,521 of record OX451741.1, on the reverse strand, counting down.
TCTTGAAAATGTTTTACTTCGTGATAACCCTTGTATCAGTCCTCAAGGATGTGACGAAGTTTTGTTTTGAAAATTGTTTTTGAAAGGTGTTTGTGTGAAAAGTTTTATTTTGAGCAAGTACCTACTAGCATCTACCTACTCGAAAAAAGATTTTTTTTGTTCTATTTCCTTTAGACAACGCTATCCCACTATTAAGGAGTAGATAGCACTGTCGTTGGAATTTGTAAGGGACATTCGAAAGGGACAAGTACAATCACTAAAGCAATAGTTAGAAAACCTTAGTGGTAACCCTGGAGTCTTAAGATCATTTCCGAAGCAACATTTCCGAGGCAACATTTCTGAGGCAACATTCGAACGGGACAATTTGATCTCTTTAGACTGGAGGACAACCACTAAAATCTACTATGCTTAATGATTATTTACCGAAGGCAACCGAAGTGAGGTAAACCCTAGGAGTGAATATGTGCGAGTGATTTGTTTCAGTTATTTAGTCTTTTCACATTAGGGTTTTCTAATTATTTTAATTTTTCATACATTCTTGCCATACAATCCTATTAATTCATCTAACAGTCAACAATTTGCAGAAAGTAAAAGCGGAAATAAACCTAGCTATTACATGGCTTTGACAGTTACATAATTGCTTTGACGGGAAATAAAAGTACGAAATTTTAAAACCCTAATTAAAACTATTACAACCTTGAAACAGTTACAAAATAATGGCAAAAATTCTAACAAGCGCGCGGCAAATTAAATGCGAGAGAAATTAGGGTTTGGATCCTCGACTAAATCTAATTGCAATTGATTAAAGAAAAATCATTTTTTGTCATTTTTTGTTATTTAAGAAAATAAGTAATAATTGAATAAAAAAACCTAGTGACTAATTAACTTTAATTAAGAAGAATAATTAAATTAGCCTATTTTTTGTATTTTTGTTTAAAAAGAAAAATCATTAAATCAAGAATTTAAACCTAGTTTTCTAATTGATTTGTAATTGTAAAAATAAGTTAAATTTACCCTAAATTAAATAAACTAATTAATTTAAAAATTAAATTTGATAAAAAAAACTATTTCTAAATTTGTGAATTCTTGATTTTGGGATTTTTATGAAAAAAAATTGATTTTTAAAAATAAAATAGATAAATTGCAAATAATAAAGAAAAATAAGAAAATAAAAAAAGAAAGATTTAGAATTGGGCCTGTGTTGAATAGCAATGTTGGGGGTGTTGATCTGAAATTCTTTGGCTCATTAAGCTCCAGGCCTGGTCAAATTTGGGATCTGGTGTAGCATTGACCTGGAGGAGTACCATGAACCTTCATTGGAGAAGCATGAGATCTGGTCAACGTGTAATCCAGTAGACAGACATTGAGGGTGTATGATGGTCTCCTAGAGATGAAGCGTATTGGATTCTGTAAAGAAAACATGTAAATGAGAAAATGTTGGAGTCAGGGGTCGAACCCCTGACCTCCTGCCTACAACGCCTTATCTCCCCTCCTGGATACCACTGAACCAACGTGCTTTCTTGGTAATATACATAATCAAAATATAATATATTAGAAAACACGTTAATAGCCATGAAAATACGCGCGAGATTTGAATTGGCCAACCATGCTTTGACACACATCATCTTCTTCCTTGGACCGTTGCTTTAGGTAAAACACTTTTACCTACGGACGTTTGTTCGTAGCTATAATCCTGTTTCATTCAAAAATGGCATACAAGCAAGATAAATTAAATTGGTGACCATGAATCAACTGGGCTTGAAGCCCTGATCATCATGGTACCCAATATGAGAACCAATTGTTCCTGCATTAAAAACCCCTAAAACAAACTCGTAAACCCGAGCAATGGAATTACGTGATTCCTGTGCAAAAACTCAAATCAAAGCATTTAGAAACGTTGCAAGCATGACAATAAACATGGATATGTGATTAAAATAGATTTATGACGCGTAAATCAATGGATTTAAACTTTTAAAAAAATGCAAACTGTGATATCTCTAGGGGCGATTTATGGATGCTTTGAGGCTAGCAACTGATGTTGTTAGCTTCCTGAGATGTCCAGGGATGGATTAGAATCTTTAAATCTCCGTGAGGATGGCTCTAGAGTGGATTTTGATCTCACACTTTTTGTCCAAAATTTCAATTTTTTCCTTGTTGTTTCACGCCTCCAATCCTTATGCTTATGGTCTGGAATTGTTGTGTATATGTAGGAGACTGAATTAGGTTAACAAAATTGACATGAATCTTGAGAAATAATGGAGATTTGATTTGATTTGCTTCATGTATGATTTATTTTCAAAACTTGCTTTAATCCAATCTTTTTCAACCCTAATGAGTCTTGCACGAATTGGCTGGCATGCTAGCTGTATATGGACTCAAAATGTGCACAAAAATTCCAAGATTTGATTTGTTTTCATTATTTTACCATTTAATTTTATTTATTTTGATTTAAATAAATAAAAAAATCAGAATAAATGATAAAAGTAATTAAATAATAGGTGGAAAAGCTCAGGGGTCGTGGGTCCTATTAGAAACATGTTCCAAGCAAGAAAACATGGGCCCCTTTGGAAAAAATGCAAATTTGATCAATGTTGACTTTTGACAATTTTCCAAAAATTGCCAACTTTGACAATGCACAACTCTCTTAATTTTGATCCTAGGAGGGTGTTCTTAGACTTTATAGAAAGCTTAGGATGTCCCCTAAGTAACCCTTTTGGTCTCATCTCAATTGAGTCTCCCATGTTCATGTATGAAGCTTTGACCCAAAAGGTGTTTTTGTTGACTTTTCAAAAGGACCTATAATGTCAAAATTCATATCTTTTTGTGAGTGTATATTTTGAACTTGTGAGCTGAAGATGAGTTGTAGGGAATTGTATCCTCTTTAAAATGACCTTTGGATGGAAAATTCCTGATAAAGTATGAAAGAGTTATGTCTGGTCAAAGGTGGGTTGACTTTTACTAAGAAACCCTAATTTAGTAACTTTTGGATTTTGATGAATTTGGAGCATTCCTTGAGGAATCATGATCAACCTTTGATCAAATGATGGATATAACTTCAAAATGTTTATGTTGACCAAAAATCTTGAGGTTTGACTGTATGTGGGCCATAGTTAACTTTTGACCTAGTATAGTTGATTCTCAAACACCTGAGCAGTTGGCTGAGCAAACTTCTTATGCAAGGCCTGAAACTTAGCATGGATGATCTTGGGAGCATAAAAAGACATTGGAAAGCATTTGAGGCCTTTTTTATTCACCCATCTTGATGAAAATAGGAACCCTAATTCTGAGGTGCACTGCCTTAGGAGAGAGTTTGTCTGGTCAATTCTTGGACTTCCTTGAGCAACTTGGGGACCTCAATTAACATTTGTTGAATAAAATGGGACGCTAAATTTTGGGGTACAATAGCTGCCCCTGTTCAATCTTCTTAAACCTGAGGATGTAGATTGGTTGCGCTGCCTTTCGTGATCTGAAGGTGGAAGATGATTGAACACTAGAGTGCCCAGAAATTTGCACTCGCATGAAGTGGCACTTGATTTGTGATATTGGGAATGGGCTTACAGATGCCATTTGGAGGTTGAGGATTGAAGATTGTCATAGATGGGCTTAAATATGCCATCCTGGATGCAACAGAGAATTGCAGGAGATGGGCTTAAAGATGCCATCTAGAGGATGTTGATTTCCCGTCTTGGGAGAAATAGAGTTTTAGGAACTTCAGTTGTCTGTTACTCTACTGGGGAATAACTCCGGCTTGAGGAAGCGGAAGCGTACTGCGTATCTGGTCGGGGTATATGCTGCACCGCGATTTACTGGGGAAATGCGAAACCAATCGTGTTTGATCGGGTCCCGGTCTTACAGTGTTGTGAATTGTTGTCTGGAGATAAGAGAGAAGGGACCTGGATAGTAAGGTTATGAGAAGGAACATGGATAATAGGGTTGCTTCAATATGAAAGCCTGGATAGTAGGGCTGTGAGAAGGAACCTAGGTAGTAGGGTTACTTCGATATGAAAGCCTGGATAGTAGGGTTGTGACAAGGAACCTGGGTAGTAGGGTTACTTCGATATGAAAGCCTGGATAGTAGGGCTATAAGAAGGAACCTGGATAGTATGGTTACTTCGATATGAAATCCTGGGTAGTAAGGCTGTGAGAAGGAACCTGGGTAGTAGGGTTACTTCAATGTGAAAGCCTGGATAGTAGGGCTATGAGAAGGAACTTAGGTAGTAGGGTTACTTCGATATGAAAGCCTGGATAGTAGGGCTATGAGAAGGAACCTGGGCAGTAGGGTTACTTCAATGTGAAAGCCTGGGTAGTAGGGCTGTGAGAAGGAACCTGGGTCGTAGGGTTACTTTGATATGAAAGCCTAGGTAGTAGGGTTGTGAGAAGGAACCTGGATAATAGGGTTACTTCGATGTGAAATCCTGGATAGTAGAGCTATGAGAAGGAACCTGGGTAGTAGGGTTACTTCGATGTGAAAGCCTGGGTAGTAGGGCTGTAAGAAGGAACCTGGGCCGTAGGGTTACTTCGATATGAAAGCCTGGATGGTAGGGCTATGAGAAGGAACCTGGGTAGTAGGGTTACTCCGATGTGAAAGCCTGGGTAGTAGGGCTGTAAGAAGGAACCTAGATAGTAGGGTTACTTCGATATGAAATCCTGGATAGTAGGGCTATGAGAAGGAACCTGGGTAGTAGGGTTACTTCGATGTGAAATCCTGGATAGTAGAGCTGTGAGAAGGAACCTGGATAGTAGGGTTACTTCGATATGAAAGCCTGGATAGTAGGGCTGTGAGAAGGAACCTGGGTAGTAAGGTTACTTCGATGTGAAAGCCTGGATAGTAGGGTTGTGAGAAGGAACCTGGATAGTAGGGTTGCTTCGATATGAAAGCCTGGATAGTAGGGTTGTGAGAAGGAACATGGATAGTAGGTTTACTTAGATATGAAAGCCTGGATAGTAGGGTTGTGAGAAGGAACCTGGGTAAGGTTTCTTTGTGAGGAGTTTGGGTAAAACTGCATCTGAACGGAGAAGGAACCTGGGTAAGGTTGCTTTGGGATAAGTTTGTGTAAAACTTTAGAATAAACTGGGGTAAGGTTATAAGTTTGTGTAAAACTTCAGGAGGAACCGGGGTAAGGTTGCTTTGAGATAAGTTTGTGTAAAACTTCAGGAGGAACCGGGGTAAGGTTACTTTGAGATAAGTTCGTGTAGAACTTCAGGAGGAACCGGGGTAAGGTTACTTTGAGATAAGCTCGTGTAAAACTTCAGGAGGAACCGGGGTAAGGTTACTTTGAGATAAGTTCGTGTAAAACTTCAGGAGGAACCGAGGTAAGGTTACTTCGATATGATAATGTAGATTAGTTGATCCTTTTTATTTTGGGATCCGAGTTTCCATTAGTTGTATGTAGATGTGATCTGTATAACTGCTGGATTCATTGAAGCTAATCGTCTCTTCCTGAAAAGATATCAGGGTTAGTTATATGCGATGCATGAAATGCAGGGAGAGATGATGTTCTCAAAATAAATGAGATTATGTTGTATATGATATGCATGCGTATGTCATGATGTATGTTCATGAAATGCTGTCGGGGTATGCTCGTGTCTGGGAAAATAAATCCCTGACTGTTACTGGAGATTCATGAGTATTCTCCCGGGAAGAGATGCTGGAGAATAACTCTGTGGGGACCAAACTTGGGGGAAGAGATACTCTGTTAGTAGACCTGCCGATCTGGAGGAACTAACTTAGTTGGGGATGAAATTTCGTCATTGGCAGTGATGAGCTCTGTTGGAGATTGAGCTTCTGTATCTGTAGAAATAGACTCCGCTTGGAGGATGAAATTTGTTGACTCGCCTGCGATTATGAACCTCGGCTGGGGATAGTTATGTCCTGTTTTAGGAAAGCTGACATTAATGCCTTTGGATACTTTTATTCTGTGGGGAGTGTATGTACCAACAATTATGTTCCCAAGCTTGACTCTATCTCGATACCTGTTGGGCAGGGGAACCGTCGGGTTTGGCACTTCTTATTTTCCCTGTTTCTGGAATTACGAGTGTTGTACCCCAAAATTTTCCCTCTTATTTCATCAACATTTCTCATCACAAGACTCTTAGAACTCAAGATCAAGCTAGGGTTAGCTCTGCTCAAGACACCTCCTTGCACTGTTAACCTAAATTAGGGTTTGAGTTTACACAGTTATGTTTTGACCTACAATGCCCAAATTGACTTTCATACTTCATGTTGGACTCACAAGTTTGTCCATACCAAGTTTCAAGCCTTGATTCAAATTTTTGCCCAGTCAATTGGACAGTTGACCTAGAAATCAACTGTATTTGGGAAAAAGTCAACTGTGGCCAATTGACAGTCAAACCTCATGAAATTTTGACCCACATCAACATTATGAACTCATATGAACCATTTGATCAAGTTTGGATCACAATTCCACAAGAAATTTGATCAGATCACCAAAAGGGCAAAATGGTCATTTTTAGGGTTTTGACTGTACAAAGGCAATTTTTGACTGTTTGACCTAGCCAATGGCAAATCAAGCTCAACCATGGACTCAAGGACTCAATGACATTGTCTTGACCCATTCAACAAGTTCAAAAGATCTCAAATGCATAGGATGGACAGATGAATTTTTCAGTCAACTGATCAAAATTTAACTGTATACTGAAAAGTCAAACTTTGACTTTTTGGTCAAAATCAAGTGCCAAGGGTCATTTTTCATCAATACATGTCAAATTATTAAACTTGTTCATCAAGAAACCCAAAAATGCAAATTAGGGTTTAAAAGGGAAAATTTTCATAACTTAGAATTTTTCTAAGTTATAAAATTTTCTTATTTTTTCCTAACTTTGTCCCATTTTTTCACCAAGATGAAAATGGATTCAAACAAAACTTGAAACATGAAAGTTGTATTCCATCACAAATTCTACAACTTTTATTCACAAAGTTTTCTCAAAAGAACCTTGTATCTCAAGTTATGAGTTTTGGAACAAGGGTACCTAAAACTTTTAACTTAGAAAAATTTTGCCCTAGTTTAGGCAGGATTTTGACCCATCTTCTTGGCCATTTTTCACATAGTTCCACTTGGATTTTCAAGTTGCATTTCAAAGATAGATTATATTACATGTTGCAAGCTTTCCAAATTGTCCAAGAAATCCTCAAACACCTTTGTGGTTAGAGAGAATCGAATGCTTGAAGTTGGCAAAAACTCACTTTGATCCATGGCCAATACATGTTCATACAACTTGCATTTTCAAACCAAACTAGCTTAGTACATGATTACAGGCCTCTAAACCAATTCACACTACAAAATTGAATTCAAATACATTGGATATTGGCATTGTTCTGATCAAAAGAGCTTTGTACAATGAACATTGTCATTTTAAGCATAAAGGCCACACTTTCATTTTCATAAAGCATGAACTTTTGCAAAGTTGTCTTTCTTGAGGTTTGAACTTCTTTCTTTGCAGCAAACAGGTTCCACAAACTTAGGCAAAGGTACCAGGAGTTGGTTCATGCTTGGAGATAGCCTGTACAGGCCTATCACACTTCACTTCCAACTTTGCTTTCAAAACAAGTAAAAGGGCCAAAAGCTTATATCTCTCATATCTGATAAAACCAACAAGAACAAAGTTGTCAAACAAGTTTTTCATATCCTCACAAGTCAGAAGCACGAGCCTTTCACCCCTAAAGCACCCTCATACTCCAAAACACCATTTTTCTGCAAAACAGGGCAAGCCCTGTAGAACCACCTACATCTCCACTTTCCCTCGTGCGTTTTGCCTCAAACTTGTTCCAATATCTTCCATTCAACTCACCTGAACTATCCCAGACCTTCATTGCTAGCTGTAACACCATTAACACACATTTCCATTTTTGTTTGAAAGCTTTGCAGGTTGAGTTTTGTAGCACGATCCAGGCTACTTCAAAACAATCCAAGCATTGGGAAAGCTTCAGTGGACCTCAGGCAAGCTCAAAAGAACCTCAACCACCCTTGGAAGTTGCTGCATTGTCCAGCTCGAAGTCAACTGAAACAGGTATTTCATGAACTTCTATCTCTCTATTTAGGAATAGTTAGACTTAGGTTTGTGAATGAAAGATGTTGTATTCATAGCCCTGAAACCATACATGTGCTTAGTTTTCATTTATATTAATCGTGCTAGGAGAATTTTGTTCATGAACTTTCTGAAAAAACTAGGTTAAGAATTAGGGCCAGAGAAATTCTCTCTGGTCTTTGAGAGTTAGCTTAAGTTTTTTATATGGTTAGATTCGTTATTTGATGCTCTACAAGTTTCATGTTATGCGTTTTGTCAAAAAAGCAAAGAATCAGGAGATAGCATTTTGTGTACAAAGCGCGCGTTTTGGTTTGAACTGAGGAAGAAGATGAAGTTGATTGGGCTGGGCCTGGTTGTTTTTACTTCTAACACCTGCCTTTTCAGTTTACACCCCCTGGCCCATTTCTTTGTATATTTGTCATTTTTGTATTTTTATTTTTATTTTGACTTTATTATTTTATGTCCAAATATAAAAAATGCCAAAAAATTATTTTAATATTTTTTTCATATTTATTTGATTTTTATTTTTATTTTACTAGTATAAAAGTGTTTAAATACTTTATATTCTTTTTATTAAAACTTAAAAATAATGTGAAAAATATGTTTATTTTCATTTATTATTTTATACACATTTGAAAACATTTTCTTGAAAAATATACCTTTTTGTAAATAATTTATTTTATTTTTTATACACACTTAATATATTTAATATATATATATATATATATATATATATATATATATATATATATATATATATATATATATATATATATATATATATATATATATATATATATATATATATATATATATATATATATATATATATATATATATATATATATATATATATATATATATATATATATATATATATATATATATACATATTTTATTAATTAATTAGGACAAAAAACACAAAAATAATACATTTTTATTTTTATTAATATTTTATACTAAAAATACCATTTTTTTTCAATATACTTATATTTTTGTACCAATTAATACATTATTGTATATAAATAATAAATAATACTATTTATTTAAGAAATTAGGGTTTTGCCCTAAAAAACAAAATAATTGAAATTAACTTTTTATTTATTAGCATTTCACATTAAAAATACATTTTACATACATAAAAGCTTTTTTGCATAATACATTTTTATTTATTATTTATTTATTGTATTTATTTAAATATTGTACATTTAAATATTATGCCTTGTACATTCAATTTGGTTGTAATAATTTAGGATTTAATTTCTTGCAAAATAATCTCCAATTAAAATTTGTACCCCCCCCCCCCCCCCCCCTCCCTATATCATGTTGTAATAGTGTAGAATTTAAAATTCTCGCACCTTTAAGCTTTCAATTATGCCATGATTAGACCTAGGGTTTGTATGCAAAATAAAATCAACAATTAGTTTGACCTAATCCAAGATAACAATGCATGAAAATAAACACAATGCACACTTGTACCCCCTAGGGTTTCAATCCACTTGTTGCCTTCAAAAATGGGCCATGATATGCATGTCAAGTTACTTTGGCAAAACAAAAACAAAACAAAGATCATAGTCCCTCGATGACGCTATCTGAGTTGCCTAAACAAAATGATCAAGTCCCTCAAGAAAATTGCCAAAAATACTTGACACTATTGCTATCATGGTCTATGCGATGACACGCGCCTGTCCCGTTAACATCCTAACACAAGATTGTTCACCAAATACAATGGTGAAACAACACTGTTAAAAGGGTTAAAAACATAGGAAAAATCTTTGAGTAAAATAGGGTAGACAACTCTTAGTTACTTTATCAAAGCTTGCAAAAACATCCTTTCTATCTTCAAAACACACTTCACAACACACTTTCAAAACCCTACTTTCAAATATTGAAAACTTTTCAAAAGACAAAAACACCTTTGTATACATTCAAACAAGAATCATTACAAAGGTTGCCACAACAATGGCCTCTTTTCAAAACATCTTTCAAAACCACACACAAAGCACCATTTCAAACAATTGAAGAGCACCATTTCAAACAATTGAAAAGCAAAGTAAGTGATCTAAGGAAGTAACTAAGAGCCCATGGATAACCATGGATAGAAAGGGTACTAATACCTTCCCTTTCTATAATCTACTCCCCGAACCCAAGAAAACATCGCAAAGGTCTTTCCTGTGCTTTTTGACCTTTCCTTAGGATAAAATAAAAAGTCGGTGGCGACTCTTGCTAAACCGAAACATTTGCGAACACAAACGCAAAATCCCAAGTCAGTTCTCCCACCGTATCACAGAACTGGCAAATCTGCTGGGGAAATTTTAAAAGTGGAGTAACCTTAGGGCTTAGATCACCCTTTGCATGATTATATTGTTTGCCTTGATTGCTTTATATTTGGTTCTCTTGTTTGGGCTTGAAATCCTCCACCCGGATTTGGGAAATATTTATAGGTAAATAGCAATACGTTGTGGAAACTGTCCGGGGTATACCGACATGGTTGAAGCAATAGCTATATTAGTGCGACATATTTGTGAGTATCGGTAGCCTTTGAGTCAATCAAAGAGAATACGGGGCCGCTGAGTGATGTCATGAAGCACTAATGAACTCTTAGAACCTTACTTGACCATCTTGGCCTTTTATTAGGGGTAGTGAGATGACCGGCTTTGGTGCAGTCCGAAGTTGGTAGATACTCGATACTACACTCATTGAGGGTTGTTTTCTTGGAATATTTTGGTCGCTAGTTAAGTGGTTAAACCAAAACAATGAACATAGAAAACAATCCAGTGATATTGAGCTCCTTAGAACCCGGTTACTATTTATAGGACAGGTTTTGAGCCAACTAAACTCAAGGGGGGTACTTACCTATGAAACCTCATGCAAGCCTGAAACTAGGGTTTTGTGTGACTTGCTTGTACATGTGTTTGTGCATACATCATGAACATCATAAAGCATCATATGCATCCACTAACCATTTCAAGGGTTTGGATCTTCATCTTTGTTCTTGTTTTGTAGGTCATGGAATCTCTTCGCAGGAAAACAATTCAAGTCAACCTTGTGAGAATCCCTCCTCAACTAAAGGAGCTTACTTCTAGGATTCTAGAGAATTCTCTCTTCAGTGAAAGACATGATAGACTCCTCAACTTGGTCAACACCGACATTGAAGAAGACATGGTGAAAGTCCTCTTCCAGTTCTTTGACCCCCTACACCAGTGTTCCACATTCCTTGATTACCAGTTGGTGCCTACTTTGGAGGAATTTTCTCAACTCTTGAGAATTCCTATTCTTAATCAACTACCCTACAATGGTACGGAAAAAGAACCAAAGCCTGAAGATGTTGCTCAAGCATTACATTTGCAACCATCTGACATCAAGGGATATTGGGAAACCAGAAGTGGTGTCAAGGGTTTCTTGGAAAAGTTTCTGTTTGAGAAGGCACAAGACTGTTGGAATTCTCTTGATCTACAAGCCTTTGAAGATATTGTGGCACTCCTTATCTATGGGTTGGTCTTGTTCCCAAACCCTGATTAGCTTATAGATGTGAATGCTGTCAAGATTTTCATATCCAGGAATCCTATACCCACATTGCTTGGGGACATCCTACACTCATTTTACACACGAACAATGAGGAAAAGAGGTGTTCTCATGTGCTGTACTCCTCTCCTGGCAAGGTGGTTTATTTCTCACCTTCCACAATCAGTTTTGAAGAATGAGCAGGGTTTAAGGTGGTCACAGCGATTGATGACCCTCACACATTTTGTTGTACATTGGTGTTCTCGGTCCAGAGAAAATGTCATCATCGTTGATCATTATGGGGAATTTCCTAATGTCCCACTACTTGGCATTAGGGGAGGCATTACCTACAACCCCTGTTTAGCTCTAAGACAGTTTGGATATGCTCGGAGGGATGGCCCTTATGACATGCTGATTCCTGACCTAGTTTTTGACTTCGACAACGATGCGCAAGGACTTCGACAAAGGTTCATTGGAGCTTAGAGGATACCCAACAAGGTGGATAGTAAGACATTGGGGCACAAAAATTCCATCCCCCTTGAGCCTTACCTCAAGTGGGTACGAACCCGCGCCCAGAATCTTATGATGCCATATCCTCACATTCTCCCCGTGATCAAAGAGCCTGTTATGGAAGGAGAGGTTCCATACACCATCCTACATCCTGACATGCCAACATCATGGGAAGAAATGCAAAAGAGTTGGATCCAACTCAAGGAAGAATGAAATACTTTTGAAGCCAGCTTCTATGCCAGTGAGAAGAAGGTTTTAGAGCTTACCCGCCGACTTCATGAGGAGGAAACTCTCAACACTTACATCGCACCAAAGAGAATGCGCAATGTATTTTTACATTAAGAATTTTGTAATATTTTGCCCATGAGGCACTTATGTACTAACAATTTCTTGTTAATATGATGTGTGTTCTTTTTGTTTGCAACAAATTTGAATTTCTGAATCCTTGAATGCATTACATGAATAACATACCATTCATCATATGCATAAACAGGTCTTCACACCAGGTTTCCTTATCTTTCAGTTGTTTATTTCAGCAAGATGGATTTGGAGCAGACGGTAAAGGATCTGCAGGCACAAAATTCATAATTCCAGCAACTCCTCATGACCTTGGCAAAGGGTCAAGAGGACCTCAAAGCTCTGTTGGAGAAGAATAAAGAGAAAAAGAAAAAGAGACCTGGAGTATCCACTTTTGGAAGAAGGTTTGAGAGCAATGCTATGAAGGTTCTTGAGTTCCCCTCAACGTCTGACGAAGGGGCCGGTAAAGGGAAAGGAACTGCTGTACCTTCTGAATCTGAGGTTGAAGAGGAGGAAGAAGAAGAAGACGAAGACTACTCCGAACAACAGTATCCACCAGTGGATGATAAATATAAGAATCTTGAGGATAGACTGGCAGCCATGGAGTTGCAGAGGGTCCCCGGTTTGGATTTTGAAGAATTAGGGCTTGTAGCTGGGATTGTTAACCCTCCTAAATTCAAGGTGCCAACGTTTGCCAAGTATGACGGTTTGTCATGCCCAAAGATGCACCTGAGATCGTATGTCAGAAAGATCCAACCCCATTCATCTGATAAAGACCTTTGGGTGCACTTTTTTCAGGATAGCTTGTCAGGAACGCAGTTGGATTGGTTTTATCAGCTCGAGAGATCAGAGGTTCACAATTGGGAAGACTTAGTTGCCGCTTTTTATCGTCAATATCAATACAATGCCGATTTTGTGCCCACTCGTACTCAGTTACAAAGTATGGGGATGGTTTCCAATGAAGGGTTTAAAGAGTACGCCCAGAAATGGCGTGATCTGGCTGGAAGGGTGCAGCCACCATTGTCAGATAGGGAGTTAGTTGACATGTTTCTGGGGACCCTGTATGGCCCCTTCTTCAATCATCTAATCGGGAGTTCTTTCGCAGGATTTACTGAACTAATTTTGACTGGCGAAAGGGTTGAGGCCGATATTAAGAGTGGAAAGATTCAGAAGGATGCTTCCGCATCCACAGCTGTTAAGAAACCCTTCCCAGCTAAGAAGGAAGCATTTGCTGTGTATTCTCAGAAGGGTCAGGGAAGAACCGAGCGCCGGCTGATTGTAGGGGATGTGATGATTCAAAATTCTTCAAATGATTAACCTCGCAGTAATCAGTCGAGACCAAATCAACAACGGGTAGAAAGGCCACAACGGCAGTTCACCCGAATCAACATGACGCCGGCTCAGGTACTCCCTCATTTGTTGAAGCTGAATCTCACCAGTTTGAAGGAAGCGCCAAAGAACCCCAACACCTCCTCTCCATACTACCACTCCAATGCCAAATGTGCTTACCATTCTGACAGTGTTGGGCACGATACCAATAATTTCTGGGCGCTTAAGAACAAAATCCAGGATCTGATTGATGCCAAAGAAGTAGAATTTGATGCTCCTGAGAAGCCCAATGTTATATCTGCTCCGATGCCCAAGCACGGCCATAATGTTCATGCCATTATAGAAGACCACCGTGTTACTGATGTTGCCAATCTTTTGACTCCGTTGTTAGTGATTAAAGAGAATTTGATGAGAGCCGGGATCTTTCCTGGTTGTGGTAAAGACTGCTATTTTTGTTTGAACATACGAGGTGATTGCCCAATGTTGAAGTCAGGTGTCCAACGCCTGATGGATACCCAAGAGATACTTTTACAGAAAACCCCTGTTGATACCTTCAATCCTGTTACTCCTGCTACTTTTTCTACTTCAACCAATGATATTGCAATCATAACCATTTCCGCCAATCCTCCCAAGGCTTGCAAAAGGCCTGTCAGGATTACACCCAACTCTAAATGTGTACCATTAAAGATCACCATGCCGGGACCTGTCCCGTACCAATCCAGCAAAACGATACCATGGAACTATGGGGGAGAAATCTTCTACCATGGTATCAAACAAATTGAGGCAGTCCAAGAAAATTCTGAAGAAGAAATCCCTGATATAGGGAACATTGTGGGTACAAGCAAGATAACCCGCATCGGCCGGATTTTTTCTCCGGAGATTGCTCCCCCTCGAGCAGTTTTCGGACCCTTGAAAGCTTCTATACCTGTTGGGCCATCTGTGCATGGCCCGATGATTGAAGAATTGGATACTCCTGAAGTAAGACCATCTGCTGATACTACCGACAAGGGTAAGGGGATACTAGAAGTGCCTGTCAGGACGAAGGCTCATGTTGTGGTTATCCCCGAAACCACTCAAAGAAATGGATGAAATCCTGAAAATAATCAGAAAAAGTAACTACGACGTTATGGAACAGCTAGGGCAGACCCCTTCTAAAATTTCAATGTTGGCTCTTCTGCTCTGTTCTGAGGCCCATGCTAAGGCCCTAATCAAATTCTTGAAGGCGGCACATGTACCCCAAGAGACTTCGGCTGACCAGTTTCAGGAATGTGTGGCCAGTCTTACTGCTGATAATGGCTTGGGCTTTTTCGATGCTGACTTGACTCCCAAAGGAAGGAAACACAACGACGCGCTACATGTCTCAGTTGAATGCAGGGGAACCACCCTCGCCCATGTCTTATTTGATACTGGTTCTTCCTTGAATGTGCTGCCGAAGAAAGCCTTAGACCGTTTGGACTGCGAAGGATTGACCCTCAAACTTAGTAACATCGTTGTTAGGGCTTTTGATGGTTCCAAAAGAATGGTTCATGGAGAGGTTGATATTCCTATCAAAGTAGGCACAGAAGTTTTCAACTCCACCTTTTACGTGATGGAAATCCGTCCGTCATACTCATGTTTGTTAGGGAGACCGTGGATCCATTATGCCGGGGCAGTTACCTCCTCTTTGCACCAAATGCTGAAATATCCTGTTAAGGGTAAGATTATAACAGTGCACGGCGAGGAAGAGTACATGATAAGTCATCTCAATTCCTTCCGCTATGTGGAGTTGGATGGCGAGTTCATCGAAACGCCTTTCCAACATTTTGAGGAAGTTTCTCCTGAGGTAGCAGTTGCGAAGACAATGGTTGAGGCGCCTATCGTTCCCAAGCATGTATCTAGGATAGCATCTCTCAAGGACGCAAAGGTTGTAATTAAAGAGGGGAAGAGCACAGTATGGGGACAATTGCCTGACTTTCCCCATAAGACAGACAAGTTTGGGTTAGGGTTCATTGCTGCAGGCCAAAAGGCTATGCGTCGCTCCAAGGTTGGAAGACCACCCGTCAAGATCTCTCACATTGGAATCAATGCTGTAGAAGATGAAGATGAAGAGAGCCACTTTGAAGATTGGATCTTTCCGACCGTCGAAGGGGGTTTAAGCAACTGGGAAGCAAAGGACTTTATTCCCATCACCTTTATCAACCAGTAATTTTATCTTTGAACAATTTCCCATTTATGGTCTGTAATAACTAAACAATTTGCACACTATTTTCACCTCATGCCTTGCCCGGGGCATGTAGGTCCATTTGTAAGGGTTTGATCTTCTTCATTATCATATGCCATGTTTTAATGAATCATTGGACGTTTTTCATCTATAAACTGATGTGTTCATTATCTTTCCTTTTGCATTTTGTTTGTTTAAGGATGGTTATCCCTTACACACACCCACACTCACAAATGCAGGTACCCATCCACTCCGGATTCCATGGGTGACTATTCTGCTTTACCCTTCGATAACTCTGAAGATTTGGTCAATCATGCTGAGTACAAAGTTGACAAAGATTGTGAAGTGCCGGGAGAGTTAGCCAGACTTTTGCAACAAGAAGAGAGGGTTATTCTGCCTCATGAAGAGTTTCTAGAAACCATCAACTTGGGGACAGAGGAAGACAGGAAAGAAGTAAAAGTGGGTGCCAACATGGAACCAAGTGTCAAGGAACGCTTAGTGCAGTTGTTGAACGAATATGTTGAAATCTTCGCCTGGTCTTATGAAGACATGCCAGGACTAGACACAGATATCGTGGTTCATCGTCTCCCTACAAGAGAAGATTGTCCACCGATCAAGCAAAAGGTTCGCCGAATGAGGCCCGAAATGTCTAAAAAGATCAAGGCTGAGGTTATGAAGCAACTAAACGCTGGTTTTCTGGATGTTACTTCCTATCCATAATGGGTTGCTAACATTGTGCCCGTACCTAAGAAGGACGGAAAAGTCAGAATGTGTGTGGACTATCGGGATTTGAACAGGGCTAGCCCTAAAGATGATTTTCCACTGCCACATATCGACATCTTGGTTGACAACACAGCTCAGCACAAGGTGTTTTCCTTCATGGATGGATTCTCGGGATACAACCAGATCAAAATGGCCCCCGAGGACATGGAGAAAACAACCTTTGTTACGCAATGGGGTACCTTCTGCTACAAAATGATGCCATTCGGACTGAAGAATGCAGGGGCAACTTATCAACGCGCCATGGTAGCTTTGTTTCATGATATGATACATCATGAGATCGAAGTTTACATAGACGATATGATATCTCGATCACAGACAGAAGAAGAACACCTTGATCATCTGCAAAAGCTGTTTGCCAGGTTGAAAGAGTATAAGCTCAGACTAAACCCAAGCAAGTGCACTTTTGGGGTTAGGTCTGGTAAACTTTTGGGATTTATTGTCAGCAACAAAGGCATTGAGGTTGATCCAGCTAAAGTAAAGGCTATACAAGAAATGCTTGCCCCCCGTACTGAAAAGGAGGTTAGAGGATTCTTGGGACGCTTGAACTATATTGCGAGGTTCATCTCTCACCTGACATCTACCTGTGAGCCAATTTTCAAACTGTTGAAGAAAGATCAGGTAGTTGAATGGAACAATGATTGTCAAGTTGCTTTTGATAAGATCAAGGAGTATTTGCTAGAACCTCCTATTCTGATGCCATCCGTCGAAGGAAGGCCGTTAATCATGTATCTGACTGTTTTGGATAACTCAATGGGGTGTGTGATGGGCCAACATGACGAGTCTGGCCGAAAAGAGCATGCCATTTATTACCTTAGCAAAAAGTTTACCGACTGTGAGACTCGCTACTCACTGCTCGAGAAAACTTGTTGCGCTTTGGTATGGGCTGCTCGCCGGCTAAGGCAGTATATGTTGACTCATACCACTTTGCTGATTTCCAAGATGGATCCAATCAAGTATATCTTCGAGAAGCCTGCTTTATCTGGAAGAATCGCTAGATGGCAAATGATCCTGACAGAGTATGATATCCAGTATACTACCCAAAAAGCTATAAAAGGGAGTGTACTAGCTAACCATCTAGCTCATCAAGCCGTCGAAGATTACCAATCTATGAGATTCGACTTCCCTGACGAGGACATCATGACATTGGACAACATCGAAGGTAACGGACCGTATGACGGACCTGAACAAGGATCTCGATGGACCCTGTACTTTGATGGTGCTTCAAATTCACTTGGCAACGGTATCGGTGCGGTTCTCATTTCTCCGGAAGGTTGCCATACACCCTTCACTACCCGACTTTGCTTCAGCTGTACCAACAACATGGCTGAATATGAAGCTTGCATCTTTGGTCTCAAGGCTGCTATAGACTTGGGAATCAAATCTTTGGTCGTATTTGGGGACTCGGCTTTGGTTATCAGTCAAGTCAAAGGATATTGGGATACCAAACATCCTAATGTTATCCCTTACAAAGAACACGTCTTGACATTATTGCCTCATTTCGAGCAGATTACCTTCGAACACTTTCCGCGAGAAGAAAATCAGCTAGCAGATGCTCTGGCTGCAATGTCCTCTATGTTTAAACTCAACTGAGATAACTAGGCTCCCCAAATCACCATCGAGCAAATGGACGAACCTACACACTGTCATGAGATTAATACCGAAGAAGTAGTGGAACAACCCTGGTTTCATGAAATAAAAAGGTATCTCCAGACTAGAGAATACCCTGAAGGAGCTTTCGTCAATGACAAAAAGTTCTTAAGGAGATTTGCTGCCAAGTTCTTCCTAAGCAATGGCATTCTTTATAAGCCCAACCATGATTGTGTTTTACTTTGTTGTGTATGTAAGTGCCCTGGCTGGAGAGTTGGCTTCATTTGTAAAACAAATAAGAAAGCAAGTTTACCCATATTCCCTCTGTTGTTTTAATATGTTGGGTTGAAGAAGTTCAACATCTGGACCAACATGTTATGTAAGATGTCACAACATCAGCATATGACATCGCGCCTGAAATTAAGTACTAATTAAGTAACTATGTTATATGTTGAATGTTTGTAACAGCTGTGACTTGTAACCTAACTATTCTAAGTGATCTAAATTATGAAAGAGGTTATTTGTTGTGTTGAAGAAGTTCAACATCTAGGAAAACATGTTAGATGTAATGTCATGACATCTGACTTGACATCACGTCAACAGAATTGATAATTCAGTTACAGTTCTGGTACTTAAATACTCTGAGAATATATGTGGCGTTTCTTATGGAGAATCTGAAGATCAATCAAGAATCAATCAGAATATTTGAAGAAAATACTGTTTCTAAATATGGAGATATTTTAGGAACTAGAAGATTGAAGACCTTGATTATAGCAGAAGTTTGCTGCTGAGTTGTAACAGCAAGGAGAAAAGCTTGCTGAGATTTTTGAAGGCCCAAATCCAGTTGGGTAATAGGTTATAAATAGCAGATTGTAACCTAGGGTTTGTAACTCTCACATAATGTAACATTGGGGGTGTTTTGTTAGGTAAACCTGTCGGTATGTGGCAAGGTTACCATGTGTGTAACTCGATACCTGTAGGTAAGGGTTTGAGTGTTCTTGGACGAAGCTATGAAGCAAGTCTAAGTATTTCTGCATTACTTCATATACATTGAAATGTAGGAAATCAAGTGGGAGGACTCTATTTCTTGAGTAGGAGTAAGACTTCTGTTGCTGCGGCAATAGGAATGGAAACTGGTAGGTTTCTATCTAGGAGTTCCTAGGTATAGGTTGCACTGGGTAGATGATTAAGTGAAGGATGGGAACATGTGAAGTTTAGTCCTGAATTAATATTGCTGATAGTGGATCTTCTTCCTGGCTTGGTATGCCCCCAGAGTAGGTGTGTTTCACCGAACTGGGTCAACAACTGATTTGTGTTTTTACCTTCAACACTTTATAATTCTGTCTGTTATATATCAAGGTAAAACTGTAATGCTGTAACAGATGATGTCTCAGAACATGTTAAGACATCATGCTGATATCTGTGCAGAAGAAACAGAACTGTGAAGGATGTTCGCTCTCTGCTGATCATGTGCAACAGATGAACAGAACTAGGTACATCGTTGTTCTATCCTCTGCACCTTCAAAGTATATCTGGCACAGCATGGTTAAACTGTGTTTCTGTTTCTCTTCAGTACTGAATCACGAAAAATTGGGTATCTACCTTGCAGTGTATTTATTATGTCATATCAGATGTCTAGACATTGAGTATAACATCTGAATTCTGGCATACACCAGAATTTCAATTGGTATCAGAGCAGGCATCCTGTTCTGTTTCTGGATGAGATCCATGGGTGATACTTTCTGGTATCTGCAAGGTCAATCTTAGTACTGGAGATTGTAACCTGGAAAGGTTTGTTATTTCCCTGAATGATCCCTTAAAGTGGGAGGATGAACTATTCATGACAAGAACTGTGTGTACCTGTCTTTGTGATTGGCATTTGGCCTGGTTGTGTGGTAGCTGCTCCAGGTTTGATTTATTTTCAAACCTAGGATTTGTGTACGCCTGAAGTAGTGTGTGTACAAAGATTGAGTTGTATTATGTTCTTCCGCTGCATAATACTTGGCAAAACTCAAGTTCTGATGTGTTTCCCCTCTTGTGGATTGAAGGCTACTGTATTCAAGATTTCAACGTAAGCTATTGAAAATGTCACAGATACTTGAAGTCCTCTCAAGTCCACTCATGAAGACGTTCTTCGTTCAGGATGGTAAGAATCACCTAATCACTGATTCCCTTACTCTCTTGAGTAGTGTTATACGAAGACCTTGAAGAATTTCAAGGAGGGTTTCATTCCAAGGTGATGGAACTAATGTTCTATGCGACGGTGGAACATGTGTTCAACAAGTATGCAGCTACTAGTTGAAAAGCATATGTTTCGGGTGGGATACCTTTGTTTGAAACCTACTCCTGACCTGGAAGAGGAGACATCTGTGTGTACAAAGTTGACAATGGTAGAGTCAACTATGTCTGTGTGCTCCCGAAGGTTACTTTTAGAAGTCAGAACTCTAGAAGTAGAGCTGGTTGAGATGTGACATTGTGTAATCCCTATTGATCAGGACTGAGCAGTTGTTCCCTGGAGTAATATGATGTGAAGAAAGACAAGCCTATTAGTTAATAAAAGTCAATGATGGTGCAGCATTATTGCTCCTTCATAGAAGTAGATTGGGATCATGAGTCTTGTCATTTAAACATCATGATTAGAAGTGGAAGATCTTTCAAGAATATGAAGACTCAGAGTTTGGTTAAGGTAGTATGTTCTAGCAATACATATCTGCTGATGATTGGTGTTGCTGTCTTCACTGAAGTACTTAAGGTCAGCTGAAGTCTGATTGGTGTAATTGGAGTATGAACAGGTATAGCTCTTGGAGTTACTTAAATCTGGTAGGGATGTCATATGTCATGTCGAGACATTTGTGCACAATGCATGGATATTTTGTGTGGAGCTTCCATGACTGATAGTTTGAGGGGGAGATTTGGTTAACCTCCTCACATTAGTTCAGCCTGGTGTCACATGGGTTCTGGGTGTTGTGTGACATATTTGCAAGGAAGGATTCATCTCTCTCACTCCTAAGGATGAATCTGATCTGGTAGGAGTCTCAAATCTGTTGAAGTAAGTAGAGTTTGTTCAGAGAAAATTCTATTTACTTGAGTCAAGGGTGGCAACCTAGATATCTCAACTCTTTGGTCTCTCAAAGAAAGAGCTTGCAAGAAGAAGATATTAACACACGAAGAGTATGTCAAAGTATTCAAATGGTGAAAGTATCTTACTGGATAATGGGAAGGATTTATGATCAATTGCTATTTGTGACAAGTACAAGTATTTAATTGATTGTCCTTGGAGTTCAAGATAACTGATGTTCTTAAAGATGTGGGAACATTCCTTCTTCTAGACCCTGTGAAGAATCACAGGAAGAGTGATACCTTATAGCTATCTCCTTGGTGACAGCAAAATCATTTGATCCTTGAAAAGGTTTCCTGGAAACATGTTCAGACTTAAAGCTACAAGAAGAAGAAGACATCATAATCTTGATGATGGTCACTTGGATCAGTCTGGAGCTGAATTCAACAACTAGATGTTATAACGTAATGCTGTGACATTTGGTTCAACATCAGATTCTTGGTTGGTGAAGTGGCACATCAACTTAAGATAGGATGATCTACGAAGTTGAAGATTAGATCCTTCAAAAAGATCGTCTCTTTGCAGCCCTTTGGAGTTGTTGGGTGGAGAAGATGTTACATGTTCCTGTCTTAGTGTATCTAAGCCTTTTGTGATAACTTGTAGCTTGAAGTTCAAATTTCAATTGGAAGGTCAGAATATCTTTGGGACAAGTCTGATAAACATGGAGATAATCAAACAGTGGCATTTGGTCTATCTCAGCAGTGGATTCAAAGAATCAAGATAATCAACATGTGGCAGCTGATTATTATCGAGAAAGTTTGATTCACAGTATGAATGCGTTCAACCAATATTGTTGAACAGAGGGTGCGCTCTTGAAGACATGAAGATGCGTCTTATGTTTTCCATTCATCAAGGGGTTTTACTTACCTTGAATCAGAAGTTGTCTTGAAGGTCCAACTGAGTATTGAATGTGACCTACTTGTGTCCATGAAGAGAAGTGATTGTCCCTAACAGGGGGAGTATTGGTTTGTACGAAAGGTCTTCATCAAACTCGTAGGAGATAAAGTGTGGCACCTTATTAACTATTGGGATGATGTGTTCGAAGACTGAAGAGGACTGTGTCTGGCCGAATGTCATCACATTGGTAATGACATTGTTCCTAATTTCCTCTAAAACTACAGACAGGAGGAAAATTGGATGAAGTGTGGATTATTATTAATAAACCCATGTGTGTACAGCTGTATGACTCAGAGGGAGTAACCATCCTCTTTGTGAAAATGGAATGGTTTCAAATTAGCAGAATGTATGACGACATAGGAGTTGAGCGTGTTTTCATCTGCTAAGAAAACAGGGCGGTTGTGTCTCATTATGGAGCTGTTTAGTGAGCTGGAATGTTTAGATGATAACTTGTCATCTAATAAAAGTATTATATAACTGAGGCAGAGTGTAATATGCCAACGATGTTTCTTGGATAGGGGATCCTAAGACAAGTACTTAAAGGAGTAGTCGGTTCTAAAAGACAAATGTCTGTTTTAAAAAGGGCAAGACATACTTCATCCTGACAATGGTCAAAGGGTCAAACCCAAGGGTAGGTACCTGCATTAAAACCAGTCCTAGGGTACTGAAACTGTCAGAGTAAAGTACCAAGATCGTTACTATCTATGCCAAAATTGCATTATGTATGAAGACTCTCTCTATTCTTTCTCTTCATCAGAGGGTTTCAGCAATATGAAGTTTGTTAGCATCTGGGAAAATTGTGCATGGGTATGGATCTGTATGGGCAGTCTTTGTCAAATTCTGGCCAAAAAGGGGGAGAAAGATAGGGACCCAGTCTCAGGCGAGACTCGGGTGAAAGCAACAGACGGCAATGTCCAGCGAGACTCAGGTGAAAGCAACATGATCCTAAGTAAGTGACTTTGTTTGTGTCTTGTGTTCTGAGTTAAGAGGATAGTTGTGACTTGTGATCTGAGTTACATGATCACAAGTAATCAGTATCAAGATTATCAACAATAATCTTGAGAAAAGAAATCCTCTTGGGCCATCGATGGCTTGGAGTGGCTCACAGTTGAGGGATAAAGGTTTGTTGTTTGCTCAAAGGACATCAGCCTCTACAAAGAAGATGTTGGACAAGATGTTGTAACATCTCAACTGTGTTGTGGCCTGGTCCCAAAATACAACTTGCACTTATTTGTTTTAGCCAAAATTTGCCAAAGGGGGAGATTGTAAGTGCCCTGGCTGGAGAGTTGGCTTCATTTGTAAAACAAATAAGAAAGCAAGTTTACCCATATTCCCTCTGTTGTTTTAATATGTTGGGTTGAAGAAGTTCAACATCTGGACCAACATGTTATGTAAGATGTCACAACATCAGCATATGACATCGCGCCTGAAATTAAGTACTAATTAAGTAACTATGTTATATGTTGAATGTTTGTAACAGTTGTGACTTGTAACCTAACTATTCTAAGTGATCTAAATTATGAAAGAGGTTATTTGTTGTGTTGAAGAAGTTCAACATCTAGGAAAACATGTTAGATGTAATGTCATGACATCTGACTTGACATCACGTCAACAGAATTGATAATTCAGTTACAGTTCTGGTACTTAAATACTCTGAGAATATATGTGGCGTTTCTTATGGAGAATCTGAAGATCAATCAAGAATCAATCAGAATATTTGAAGAAAATACTGTTTCTAAATATGGAGATATTTTAGGAACTAGAAGATTGAAGACCTTGATTATAGCAGAAGTTTGCTGCTGAGTTGTAACAGCAAGGAGAAAAGCTTGCTGAGATTTTTGAAGGCCCAAATCCAGTTGGGTAATAGGTTATAAATAGCAGATTGTAACCTAGGGTTTGTAACTCTCACATAATGTAACATTGGGGGTGTTTTGTTAGGTAAACATGTCGGTCTGTGGCAAGGTTACCATGTGTGTAACTCGATACCTGTAGGTAAGGGTTTGAGTGTTCTTGGACGAAGCTATGAAGCAAGTCTAAGTATTTCTGCATTACTTCATATACATTGAAATGTAGGAAATCAAGTGGGAGGACTCTATTTCTTGAGTAGGAGTAAGACTTCTGTTGCTGCGGCAATAGGAATGGAAACTGGTAGGTTTCTATCTAGGAGTTCCTAGGTATAGGTTGCACTGGGTAGATGATTAAGTGAAGGATGGGAACATGTGAAGTTTAGTCCTGAATTAATATTGCTGATAGTGGATCTTCTTCCTGGCTTGGTATGCCCCCAGAGTAGGTGTGTTTCACCGAACTGGGTCAACAACTGATTTGTGTTTTTACCTTCAACACTTTATAATTCTGTCTGTTATATATCAAGGTAAAACTGTAATGCTGTAACAGATGATGTCTCAGAACATGTTAAGACATCATGCTGATATCTGTGCAGAAGAAACAGAACTGTGAAGGATGTTCGCTCTCTGCTGATCATGTGCAACAGATGAACAGAACTAGGTACATCGTTGTTCTATCCTCTGCACCTTCAAAGTATATCTAGCACAGCATGGTTAAACTGTGTTTCTGTTTCTCTTCAGTACTGAATCACGAAAAATTGGGTATCTACCTTGCAGTGTATTTATTATGTCATATCAGATGTCTAGACATTGAGTATAACATCTGAATTCTGGCATACACCAGAATTTCAGTGTAGAAAAAGCTGAAGCAGAGTTGATCATGACCGAGATACACAGTGGCACATTCCGCACCCACTTGAGCGGACATACGATGGCTAAGAAGATTCTAAGGGCAGGCTACTACTGGTCTACCATGGAAGCTGACTGCCATCAACATTCCTGTACCTACCACAAATGCCAAGTCTATGCCGACAAGGTACATATTCCTCCTGTTCCTCTCAACGTTCTGACAGCTCCTTGGCCATTCGCAATATGGGGCATTGACATTATTGGAGAGATCAAGCCTACGGCATCCAATGGGCATCGCTTCATCTTGGTGGCTATTGATTATTTTACCAAGTGGGTTGAGGCAGCTTCCTATGCCTCAGTTACAAAGAATGTGGTTGCCCGCTTCATCAAGCAGAACCTCATATGCCGGTATGGTGTCCCCGACAGGATCATCACAGACAACGGTACAAATTTGAACAACACTATAATCACCGCTCTATGCGAACAGTTCAAGATTTATCATCACAATTCATCTCCCTATCGGCCGAAGATGAACGGTGTTGTTGAAGCCGCGAACAAAAATATCAAGAAGATCATTCAAAAGATGACAGTCACCTACAAGGACTGGCATGAGATGTTACCGTTTGCTCTGCATGGATATCGTACCACGGCACGTACTTTAACAGGGGCAACCCCATTTTCTTTGGTGTATGGTATGGAAGTTGTTCTACCCATGGAAGTTCAGATTCCTTCCTTAAGGATTATGAAGGATGCTGGTTTGAGTGAAGACGATTGGATTCAGCCCGGCTTGATCAACTTACTGTTGTTTGTCATGGTCAGACGTATCAAAAACGGATGATCAAGGCTTTCAACAAGAAAGTCAGACATCAGGTATATCAAGTCGGAGATCTTGTAATCAAGCGGATCATCTTACCGCAAAGTGATCCCAGGGGCAAGTGGACTTCTACGTACGAAGGACCATTTGTGATCAAGAGCATCTTTTCTGGTGGGGCAATGATTCTGACCACCATGGACAGCGACGACTTGCTGCACCATGCGAACGCAGACATAGTCAAAAGATACTACGCATAAAACGACCCGACAAGTTGAAAACCCGAAAGTACGACTTGGGCAAAAATGGGCATCCTGGTGAATCGAAAACCCGAAAGGGTGGTTCAGGCAAAAATTAGGGATAAAACAAAAATAATATGTACACCCGGCAAGTTGAAAACCCGAAAGGGCGACTTGGGCAAAAAAAGGGTTTCCCGATGGATCGAAAACCCGAAAGGGCGGTCCAGGCAAAAGTTAGGGAATTAAAGCGTATGACTATGTCTCGTCATATCACTTTAAGAACAATCTCTTCACCAACAAGCTCCAAGTTTCTGATCAATCCAGTCATCAGCGGACGAAGCAGCGAATGGACAAGATATTTAGAGTTGTGAAGGCTATAGCAGAATGGGAATCCCATGGAATTTTTACACATAGCCATCTTTCTTTTGTATAAAAAATTTCAATTTTTACGACAACATTCTCTTACTAGGGTGTTTGTCTCTTTTGTAAAAAGATACTCACGAAAGTTTAATACAAAGATACTTCAAAGTACAAAAATTTGCTTGCCTTTCTTTTATTTTTACACTTATGTTTTATTTGAAAATGTCCAATGTTTTGTTAAATAGGCATATGCATTTGAATATAATCACTGCTTACAAATAAAACGAAATTGAAAAAGGCTAATTACTGGTAGGTTGAAGGTGTAGGAAGATATCTTTGTGCCATTTCAGAAGAAATCCCCTATGATACATCATTCAGATCCTCAACAAAGCTAAAAATTTGGAGTATTATGTCCCCAGTGGCGTTAAGCTTCAAAATCCTCAACAGAGCCAGTACGTTCTAAACTTGATTTCCCCAGCTGAGTTAAGTTTCAAAGTTCCAATCATAATTTAAACTCCCGATCCCCGGTGGAGCCTAAAAACCCTGAAATAACCATCACCGGCGGAACCAGAATATTCTAAACCTTCTTCCCCAGCGAAGTCAAGTTTCCAACTATCAACCCCCGGTGGGAAATGTTAAACTTCCCCCAATTTCCCCAGCGATCTATCTTAAAAATCTGAAAACCAAGCAGATAACAGTTAACTTCTTGGCTTATCCCCAACCAAGATGCTTCCCCAGTAGTTTGGCATACAACCTGAAACTCCTGATCTCACCGGCCGAGTATACATTCTCCCCACAGAGTTATCTCCCAGCAAGATCGAAGATTCTCGGTCTCATTTCTCCAAGCAGAAACCTCCTAGGTTTTAACTCCCCAGTAGAGATTTTCAAGAGTTTTCCCTTCATCCCAAGAAAGTCATGAAGGATTCCCATTCCCTGCAGAAGTTGCCAGAACCCTTGTAAATCCCCACAAGTCACTAAGGATTTTCAATCCCCAGGCAGTCAGCAGTCAGCAAGGATTTCTCATCTTCAGTAATCAAAGATTTTTGGAATCCCCAGCATCGGTCAAGGATTTACTTTCCCCGACAACGGTCAAAGATTTCTTTATCTCTAGTTATCAAGGATTTATTTTCCTCGGCGAGACAGCTACTCAGCTTACATGCACATCCATTACATTCATATATCATAAACATTGATGAAACACAATTCATTGCATCATACATATCATGCAACATAACTTTGGTTTTAGCTAACATTTTACCCTTTTCAGGATAAGATTAAAAGGCTATTGTTAACAATTATTCAGATATAGTATGGATACACCCCAGACACGGCGGTCATTCTACTACTCATTCAGACTTCAGCAATCCGATACAGACTAGATATGCTCCAGACACGGCAGCCATTCTATCTCTCATTCAGATTCAACTATCAACCACAAGTTCAGATACGCTCTAGACACGGATGCCATTATGTCCCTTACACCAGCAGTTTCATTCTCCCCAGTGCAATCGCCACGGAAGTCATTCTATCACTTATTCAGATCCCAGTTACAGTCTCAGATACACTCCAAACACAGAAGTCATTCTGCTACTCATACAGATCTCAACTTCAGATACAGTCCAGATACGCTCCAGACACGGTTGCCATTCTGTCACTCATTTGGAATTTATCCCCATCCTAGAGATGCTTCACACACAGAAGTTTCTTTGTCGCCCATTCAGAATTCAGATACAATACAGATACACTCCAAACACGGCAGTCATTCTGATATTCATTCAAAACTTAAATACAGTTACAGCTCGGATATGCTCCAGACACGGACGCCATTCTTTCGCTCATACAGACTCAGTCTCCAGATACATTTCAAATGCATTCCAGACACGGATACCGTTTTGATGCTGATTCTTCTGACCTACCACTTTGCAATTCAACAAACAATCTTGGATGGCATCTTTAAGCCCATCTCCAGCAAGATTCTACCATCTCCAAATGGCATCTTTAAGCCCATTTCCTCAGCTATATTTTGACGAGTGCAAATTTACGGGCACTCTAGTGTCCAATCCTCTTTTACCTTCGAGTCGCGAAAGGCAAACTTGCCAATCTAACTCTTCAGGTTCAAGAAGATTGAACAGGGGCAACTGTTGTACCCCAAAATTTGCCCTCTTATTTCATCAACATTTCTCATCACAAGACTCTTGGAACTCAAGATCAAGCTAGGGTT
Organism: Vicia faba; assembly: GCA_948472305.1. Lineage (NCBI taxonomy): Eukaryota > Viridiplantae > Streptophyta > Magnoliopsida > Fabales > Fabaceae > Vicia > Vicia faba. The sequence continues at coordinate 1,361,669,926 of OX451741.1, read as the reverse complement.
AGCTCTACTCAAGACACCTCCTTGCACTGTTGACCTAAATTAGGGTTTGAGTTTACACAGTGATGTTTTGACCTACAATGCCCAAATTGACTTTCATACTTCATGTTGGACTCACAAGTTTGTCCATACCAAGTTCCAAGCCTTGATTCAAATTTTGCCCAGTCAATTGGACAGTTGACCTAGAAATCAGTTTTATTTGGGAAAAAGTCAACTGTGGCCAATTGATAGTCAAACCTCATGAAATTTTGACCCACATCAACATTATGAACTCATATGAACCATTTGATCAAGTTTGGATCACAATTCCACAAGAAATTTGATCAGATCACCAAAAGGGCAAAATGGTCATTTTTAGGGTTTTGACTGTACAAAGGCAATTTTTGACAGTTTGACCTAGCCAATGGCAAATAAAGCTCAACCATGGACTCAAGGACTCAATTACATTGTCTTGACCCATTCAACAAGTTCAAAATATCTCAAATGCATAGGATGGACAGATGAATTTTTCAGTCAACTGATCAAAATTTAACTGTATACTGAAAAGTCAAACTTTGACTTTTTGGTCAAAATCAAGTGCCAAGGGTCATTTTTCATCAAGACATGTCAAATTATTAAACTTGTTCATCAAGAAACCCAAAAATGCAAATTAGGGTTTAAAAGGGAAAAATTTCATAACTTAGAATTTTTCTAAGTTATAAAATTTTCTTATTTTTTCCTAACTTTGTCCCATTTTTTCACCAAGATGCAAATGGATTCAAACAAAACTTGAAACATGAAAGTTGTAGTCCATCACAAATTCTACAACTTTGATTCAGAAAGTTTTCTTAAAAGAAGCTTGTATCTCAAGTTATGATTTTTGGAACAAGGGTACCTAAAACTTTTAACTTAGAAAAATTTTGCCCTAGTTTAGGCAGGATTTTGACCCATCTTCTTGGCCATTTTTCACATAGTTCTACTTGGAGTTTCAAGTTGAATTTCAAAGAGGGATTATAGTACATGTTGCAAGCTTTCCAAATTGTCCAATAACTCCTCACACACCTTTGTGGTTAGAGAGAATTGAATGCTTGAAGTTGGCAAAAACTCACTTTGATCCATGGCCAATACATGTTCATACAACTTGCATTTTCAAACCAAACTAGCTTAGTACATGATTACAGGCCTCTAAACCAATTCACACTCCAAAATTTAATGCAAATACATTGGATATTGGTATTGTTCTGATCAAAAGAGCTTTGTACAATGAACATTGCCATTTTAAGCATAAAGGCCACACTTCCATTTTCATAAAGCATGAACTTTTGCAAAGTTGTCTTTCTTGAGCTTTGAACTTATTTCTTTGTAGCAAACAGGTTCCACAAACTTAGGCAAAGGTACCAGGAGTTGGTGCATGCTTGGAGATAGCCTGTACAGGCCTATCACATTTCACTTCCAACTTTGCTTTCAAAACAAGTAAAAGGGCCAAAAGCTTATATCTCTCATATCTGATAAAACCAACAAGAACAAAGTTGTCAAACAAGTTTTGCATATCCTCACAAGTCAAAAGCACGAGCCTTTCACCCCTAAAGCACCCTCATACTCCAAAACATCATTTTTCTGCAAAACAGGGCAAGCCCTGCAGAACCACCTCCATCTCCACTTTCCCTCGTGCGTTTTGCCTCAAACTTGTTCCAATATCTTACATTCAACTCACCTGAACTATCTCAGACCTCCATTGCTAGTTGTAACACCATTAACACACATTGCCATTTTTGTTTGAAAGCTTTGCAGGTTGAGTTTTGTAGCACGATTCAGGCTACTTCAAAACAAGCCAAGCATTGGGAAAGCTTCAGTGTACCTCAGGCAAGCTCAAAAGAACCTCAAGCACCCTTGGAAGTTGTTGCATTGTCCAGCTCAAAGTCAACTGAAACAGGTATTTCATGAACTTCTATCTCTCTATTTAGGAATAGTTAGACTTAGGTTTGTGAATGAAAGATGTTGTATTCATAGCCCTGAAACCATACATGTGCTTAGTTTTCATTTATATTAATCGTGCTAGGAGAATTTTGTTCATGAACTTTCTGAAAAAACTAGGTTAATAATTAGGACCAGAGAAATTCTCTCTGGTCTTTGAGAGTTAGCTTAAGTTTTTTATATGGTTAGATTCGTTATTTGATGCTCTACAAGTTTCATGTTATGAGTTTTGTCAAAAAAGCAAGGAATCAGGAGATAGCATTTTGTGTACAAAGCGCGCGTTTTAGTTTGAACTGAGGAAGAAGATGAAGTTGATTGGGCTGGGCCTGGTTGTTTTTACTTCTAACACCTGCCTTTTCAGTTTACACCCCCCTGGCCCATTTCTTTGTATATTTGTCATTTTTGTATTTTTATTTTTATTCTGACTTTATTATTTTATGTCCAAATATAAAAAATGCCAAAAAATTGTTTTTATATTTTTTTCATATTTATTTGATATTTATTTTTATTTTACTAGTATAAAAGTGTTTAAATACTTTATATTCTTTTTATTAAAACTTAAAAATAATGTGAAAAATATGTTTATTTTCATTTATTATTTTATACACATTTGAAAACATTTTCTTGAAAAATATACCTTTTTGTAAATAATTTATTTTATTTTTTATACACACTTAATATATTTAATATATTTAATACATATATATACATATTTTATTAATTAATTAGGACTAAAAACACAAAAATAATACATTTTTATTTTTATTAATATTTTATACTAAAAATACCATTTTTTTTTCAATATACTTATATTTTTGTACCAATTAATACATTATTGTATATAAATAATAAATAATACTATTTATTTAAGAAATTAGGGTTTTGCCCTAAAAAACAAAATAATTGAAATTAACTTTTTATTTATTAGCATTTCTCATTAAAAATACTTTTTACATACATAAAAGCTTTTTTGCATAATACATTTTTATTTATTAATTATTTATTGTATTTATTTAAATATTGTACATTTAAATATTATGCCTTGTACATTCAATTTGGTTGTAATAATTTAGGATTTAATTTCTTGCAAAATAATCCTCAATTCAAATTTGTACCCCCTCCCTATATCATGTTATAATAGTGTAGAATTTAAAATTCTCGCACCTTTAAGCTTTCAATTATGCCATGATTAGACCTAGGGTTTGTATGCAAAATAAAATCAACAATTAGTTTGACCTAATCCAAGATAACAATGCATGAAAATAAACACAATGCACACTTGTACCCCCTAGGGTTTCAATCCACTTGTTGCCTTCAAAAATGGGCCATGATATGCATGTCAAGTTACTGTGGCAAAACAAAAACAAAACAAAGATCATAGTCCCTCGATGACGTTATCTGAGTTGCCTAAACAAAATGATCAAGTCCCTTAAGAAAATTGCCAAAAATACTTGACATTATTGCTATCATGGTCTATGCGATGACCCGCACCTGTCCCGTTAACATCCTAACACAAGGTTGTTCACCAAATACAATGGTGAAACAACACTGTTAAAAGGGTTAAAAACATAGGAAAGATCTTTGAGTAAAATAGGGTAGACAACTCTTAGTTACTTGATCAAAGCTTGCAAAAACATCCTTGATATCTTCAAAACACACTTCACAACACACTTTAAAAACCCTACTTTCAAATATTGAAAACTTTTCAAAAGACAAAAACACCTTTGTATACATTCAAACAAGAGTCATTATAAAGGTTGCCACAAAGATGGCCTCTTTTCAAAACATCTTTCAAAACCACACACAAAGCACCATTTCAAACAATTTAAGAGCACCATTTCAAACAATTGAAAAGCAAAGTAAGTGATCTAAGCAAGTAAATAAGAGCCCATGGATAACCATGGATAGAAAGGGTGCTAATACCTTCCCTTTCTATAATCTACTCCCCGAACCCAAGAAAACATCTCAAAGGTCTTTCCTGTGCTTTTTGACCTTTCCTTAGGATAAATTAAAAATTCGGTGGCGACTCTTGCTAAACCGAAACATTTGCGAACACAAACGCAAAATCCCAAGTCAGTTCTCCCACCGTATCACAACGAGTAATTGTCTTTTGTTTCTTATGAAAATATTTATGAGCAACAATCATTTTCAAATGCATATATCAAAAGTAAATCATTGGATGTTTTTGCAAAACAAAACAGAAAAAGAGAAAACAAATTGAAGTTTTGTAAAAATGACTTGTATTGATTTTTGAAGTTGGCATGTAATAGGCATTTTTTGTACAAAGAGGCCGACGTCTTAATAAGAGAACGCCGCCGAAAGATAGAAATTACAATTTGTGTAAAAGAAAGAAAAATAGCTATTTGAAACGATCCCATTGGGTTCCAACTCTGCTATTGCCTTTATATCTTCAAGCGTCTCATCACTTTGCTACTTGGCCGAAGGTTGATCAGATTGATTGGCACTATCCGAGCTTGATAGTCGATACCGAAGTCTGGTCGCAAAATGATCCAATGAGACATAGTGATACGCTTCAACCCCTAACTTTTTCCTGGACTGCCCTTTCTGGTTTTCAATCCACCGGGATACCCTTTTTTGCCCAAGCCTCCCTTTCGGGTTTTCGACCTGTCGGGTGTACAGATTTTTTTATTTTCATCCCTTATTTTTGCCCGAACCCTTTTGGTTCGCCGGGAAGCCCTTATTTTTTGCTTAGGCCAGTCGACCTAGCGGGTCTTTGATTATGCGTAGTATCTTTTCACTATGTCTCCATTGACGGGGTGAGGGAGGTCGTCACCGTCCATGGTGGTTAGAATCATAGATCCTCCCGAGAAAATGCTCTTAACCACAAATGTCCATTCATATGTGGGAGTCCATTTGCCCATGGGATCACCTTGCGGCAGTATGATGCGTTTGATCACCAGATCCCCGACTTGATATTCTTGACGCCTGACTTTCTTGTTAAAAGCCTTGATCATTCGCTTTTGATACGTCTGGACATGGCAGATAGCAGTAAGTCTCTTTTCATCGATTAGATTTAACTGATCAACCCGGGTATGGATCCAGTCGTCTTTGTTCAAACCTGCATCCTTCATAATCTTGAGAGAGGGTATCTGGACTTTGATGGGTAGGACTGCCTCCATGCCATACACTAGAGAGTAGGGGGTTGCCCCTGTCGACGTCCATGCTAAGTTACAGTACCCATGAAGATAGAATGGTAACATCTTGTGTCAGTCTTTATATGTCATCGTCATCTTCTGTACAACCTTCTTGATGTTCTTGTTAGCTGCTTCAACGGCCCTATTCATTTTCGGCCGGTAGGGAGAGGAGTTATGATGTTGTATCTAGAACTGTTTGCAGATCTCGGTGATCATTGTATTGTTGAGATTTGTACCATTGTCAGTAATAATTCTCTCTGGCACCCTATATCGGCAGATTAGGTTATGTCGGATAAACCGCGCCACGACATTCTTGGTTAATGTAGCAAAGGAAGCTGCCTCAACCCACTTCATGAAGTAATCAATGGCTACCAAAATGAAATGATGCCCGTTAGACGCAGTAGGTCTGATCTCGCTGATCATGTCGATGCCCCACATTGCAAAGGGCCATGGAGCTGTCAGGACATTCAGAGGAACCAGAGGTACATGCACCTTATCAGCGTAGATTTGGCATTTATGACAAGTTCAAGAGTGTTGATAACAATCGGCTTCCATGGTAGACCGGTAATATCCTGCCCGTAGGATCTTCTTAGCCATGGAGTGTCCACTGGAATGGGTTCCGAAAGTGCCTTCATGTAGATCTGTCATGATCCTCTCTGCTTCTCTCTTGTCTACGCATTGTAATAATGTGGAGTCATGGTTGCGTTTATAGAGGACTCCATTACTGAGGAAGAACTTCATAGTGAACTTTCTCAGAAACTTCTTATCGCTGACAGATGCCCCGTCGGGATATTCCTAAGCCTCGAGATACCTTTTGACTTCATGAAACCAGGGTTTGTCTGCCAATTCTTCGGTATCGATCTCGCAGCAGTGTGTTGGTTCATCCAATCTCTCAATGGTAATCTTGGGAGCTTCATTGTACCACCTAACCTTGAACATAGAAGACATGGTAGTTAGCGCGTCCTCTAACTGGTTCTCCTTCCGTGGGAAATGTTCGAAGGTTACCTCCCCAAAGTGCGGGAGCAATGTCAGTACATATTCTCTGTAAGGAATGAGATTCGGGTGCTTCGTATCCCACTCTCCTTTGATCTGACTTATCACCAGAGCAGAATCTTCGAATACACTTAAGAACTTAATCCTCAGGTCAATAGCAGCTCGAAGACCCATAATACATACTTCATACTCTGCCATGTTATTGGTGCAGTTGAAACATAACCGGGTGGTGAACGGAGTATGACAGCCCTCGGGAGATATGATTACATTGCTAATGTTGTTACCCAGCGTGTTCGAGACTCCATCAAAATACATAGACCATCGGGATCCTTCCTCAGGTCCTTCATTCGGTCCAGGCTCTTCGTAGTCAATCACCAACATGATATTCTCACCCGGGAACTCAAAATTCATGGACTGGTAGTCATCCACGGCCTGATGAGCCAAATGATCAGCCAATACACTCCCTTTTATTTCTTTTTGGGTCGTATATTGTATGTCATACTCGGTTAAGATCATTTGCCACCTTTCTATCCTTCTGGAGAGAGCGGGCTTCTCAAAAATATACTTGATCGAATCCATCTTTGATATCAACAAGGTAGTTTGAGTCAGCATATACTGTCTCAGCCGGCGAGCAGCCCATGCCAAAGCACAGCAAGTTTTATTGAGCAATGAGTATCGGGTCTCACAGTCGGTAAACTTTTTGCTAAGGTAATAAATGGCGTGCTCTTTTCGTCCAGACTCGTCATGCTGCCCCAACACACACCCCATTGAATTGTCTAGCACTGTCAAGTATAATATCAAAGGTCTTCCTTCAACTGGAGGCGTCAGAATTGGCGGTTCTTGAAGGTATTCTTTGATTCTTTCGAAAGCGGTTTGGCATTCCTCATTCCACTTTACCACTTGATCTTTCTTCAGCAGCTTGAAGATTGGCTCACAAGTAGCAGTCAGATGTGAAATGAACCTGGCGATGTAATTCAGACGTCCTAAGAAACCTCTAACTTCCTTCTCTGTATGGGGGACTGGCATCTCTTGTATGGCTTTTAGCTTCGCAGGGTCTACCTGAATACCCTTGTCACTGATGACAAAACCTAGAAGCTTACCAGACCTTACCCCGAAGGTACACTTGTTCGGATTCAACCTCAGCTTATATGTCTTCAATATGTCAAACAATTTCTGGAGATGATCAAGATGCTCTTCCTCGGTCTGAGACATGGCTATCATGTCTTCAACATACACTTAGATCTCATGGTGAATCATATCGTGAAACAAAGCAACCATGGTGCGCTGATAGGTTGCCTCAGCATTCTTCAAACCAAAAGGTATCACCTTGTAGCAAAGGTGCCCCATTGTGTGACGAAAGTTGTCTTCTCCATGTCTTCAGGAGCCATCTTGATCTGGTTGTAGCCCGAGAAACCATCCATGAAGGAGAAGATTTTATGTTGCGTGGTGTTGTCGACCAAAACATCGATGTGAGGAAGTGGGAAGTCATCCTTGGGGCTCTCCCTATTCAGATCTCTGTAATCAACACACATCCGTACCTTACCGTCCTTCTTAGGTACCGGAACAACGTTAGCAACCCATTGTGGATACGAAGTGACAGGAAAGAATCCTACGTCGAACTGTTTCATGACCTCTGCTTTGATCTTCTCTGAATTTTAGGGCGCATGCGGAGGACCTTCTATTTAACTGGAGGACAGTCTTCTTTAGTCGGCAGGCAATGTACCACAATATCAGTGTCCAAACCAGGCATGTCTTCATAGGACCAGGCGAGGATTTCAACATAGTCGCGCAACATCTATATCAACCTCTATTTGACGCTAAGCTCCAGGTTTGCACCTATTTTAACCTCTTTTTTATCTTTCTCAGTACCCAAGTTTACTATCTCAACCGGCTCTTCATGGGGTTGTATGGCCCTTTCTTCCTGCTGTAGTAGTCTAGCAAGTTCTCCAGGTACTTCACAATCATCCTCACCTTCATCCTCGGCTTGGTTGATCAGATTTTTGAAGTCATAACTGGCAATAGCAAATGGGATCCAGAGTGGATATGGATCTGTATTATGATACGTGAGTGTGTGTAAGAGAAATAGTTGTTTTGATAAAGTGAAAAACATAAAGGAAAAACAGAGAGTGCAAAATTTGTATGCAAGAAACGTCCAATGCTTTATTAATGATTATGAAATGACAAATAATAGCCCTCACAAGCAAAGCCAAGGTGCCTCGGGCAAGGCACCAGGCCGTAGAGTTTCACATTGTTTATTACAAATCTTAAACAAATAAGTCAATTATTGTGGAATAAAAGAAACAAATATGAAGTCCCTAGCCGTCCAGTTACTCGGTCCACCGTTGGTAGTCAGGTAGATCCAGCTGTCAATGTCTGATTCCTCTTCACTGTCTTCAATGGTGTTAATCCCATGATTGCTGATGCGTAGGGGAGGTCCTCCAGCCCGAGCGCGTCTAACAGCCCTTTGAGCCCCTTCTTCAACCACAACCCTGGCGTCCTTGAGAGAAGCCATCTTCAAAGGAGGTTTGTTGCTGGTAGTTTCAGTCGAAGCCAATATCTGAGGGACCTCTTCAAAATTCTGACAAGGGGTTTCAATGAATTCTCCGTCCATCTCTACGTAGCGGAAGGAGTTGAGGTGACTCACCATATATTCTTCTTCACCCTGCACTGTGACAATCTTTCCTTTCACCGGATACTTCAGCATTTGGTGGAGTGTGGAGGTGACTGCCCCAGCCTCATGGATCCAAGGACGACCCAGTAAACAAGACTACGACGTTCTGATATCCATCACATAGAAAGTGGACCCAAAGGTCTGAGAACCCACTTCGACAGGGATGTCCACTTCCCCATGCACCATTCTCTTTGATCCATCAAAAGCCCTTACCACAATATTACTAGGCTTTAGAGTTAAACCCTCGCAATCCAAATGGTCCAACGCCTTCTTCGGCAGAACATTCATTGAAGACCCAGTATCTACCAGCACATGAGCCATAGTGGTGCCCCTGCATTCAATCGAGACATGCAGAGCATCATTATGCTTCCTTCCTTTTGGTGTCAAATCTGCATCTGAAAAACCCAGCCCATTATCAGCAGTCAGGCTGGCCACACAGTCTTTGAACTGATCAGCTGAAGTCTCTTGCGGCACATGCGCAGTCTTGAGAAATGCAATCTAAGCCTTCGCATGGGCTTTAGAACACAATAGTAGAGATAACATGGATATCTTCGATGGGGTCTGCCCCAGCTACTCGAACACGTTGTAGTCGCTCTTCTTAATGATTTTCAGGATCTCCTCCATTTCTGTCTTAGAGGCTTCCACAACAACTTTCTTAGACGCCTCCGTCTGGGCAGGGTCACCTATAACCTCTTTGTCGCGGGTATCAGATGATTCGTCGACTGGAGTAAGAACAGGAACAGTAGTTGATGTACTAGCAGGAACAACAAATGTAATGACTATAGGCTTGTTAACAGTCTTAGGGGAAATCTCAGGAGAGAAGACCCTTCCGCTTCGGGTGATTTTGCTGGTTCCGACAATGTTACCAATATCAGGACCAGCTTCTTCATCTTTCAAGTCTTGTTTGATGCCATTATAGTATATATCGGCACCATAATGCCACAAGACAGCTTTATTCGAGACATACGGGACAGGACCAGGAACAGTAATTATCAGTGGAGCGATTCTTGGAGCGGATGTAATCCTAACAGGTCTTCTCGAGGAAACCTTGGAAGGATTGGCGGAAATGGTTATAATGGCAACATCTTCAATTGGAACAACGGGAATCATAGTTTTCTCAAACAAAATCTCTTTTCTATCTATTAGGCGTTGAACACCTAACTTCAGCAAACGGAAACCAGAAGGTAGAAGCGAACACATGTGGCAACCTTCACCACAACTCGGAAATAAACCGGCCAAAAGCAAATTCTTCTTGACAACCATGAGAGGAGTAGAAACTTCATTGACAGAGGTGACAAACAAATCAGTATCAATAACATTAACTCCACGACCATATTTATGCATGGGAGCAGTTATGACATTTGGCTTCTCTGGAGCATCAAAATCTATCTCCTTAGCTTCGATCAAATCTTGTATTTTGTTTCTCAGAGCCCAGCAGTCATTTGTATCGTGGCCAGGACTCTCAGAATGGTAGGCACACCGTCCATTCGGATTATATCGGGGAGATGTAGTATTTGGGTTCTTGGGAGCCTCTCTCAAGGTTGCTAGGTTAGATCTCAGCATATGAGGTAGAACTTCAGCCAATGTCATGTTGATGCGGGTAAACTTTCGTTGCGGTCTTTCCACCCTTTTTTGATTATTGCGTTGTGGAGCAGCTGCAGTTCTAGGTATCATCATGGCACTTACTGTCTGACGTTGTTTAGCCCTGTTCTGACCCCTCGAGCTATAGACGGCACTGGCTTCCTTCTTACCATCAAAAGGCTTCTTTACTGAACTTGAAGAGGCATCATTTTGTATTTTGCCGCTTCAAATTCCAGCTTCTACTCTTTCCCCAGTTAGGATCCGCTCGGTGAAACCAGCTGATGAACTGCCGATCAAGTGATTGAAAAATGGACCAGATAGCGTCCCCAGAAACATATCAACCAACTCCCTATCAGACAACGGGGGTTGAACTCTCATAGCCAAGTCTCTCCATTTTTGGGCATAATCTTTAAGACCTTCACCTGCACCCATGGACATACTCTGGAGTTGAGTACGCGTGGCAAAAAGGTCGGCATTATACTGATACTGCTTGTAGAAAGCAGCAGCCAGATCTTCCCAATTTTGGATATTTGCTCCCTCTAGCTGGTAGAACCATTCAAGTTGAGTCCCTGACAGACTATCTTGAAAGAAGTGAACCCACAGATTTATATCCGTTGTGTGGGGCTGGATCTTCCTGACATAAGAACAGAGATGGAGTTTTGGGAAGGACACCCCATCATACTTGCCAAAAACTGGAGCTTTGAACTTCTGCGAGATGACCACTCCCGACACCAAACCCAATTCTTCAAAATCTAGTCTAGGTATCCTCTGAACTTCCATGGCACTCAGACGGTCTTCTATCTATTTGTATCTATCCTCAGTAGGAGGATATTGTTCATCGTTATAATCAGTATCATTGTCAGAGACTGCAGGACTAGGGTCCTTCTCTTCTTCCTGATCTCCCCTTCCTTGGATGAAGAGGTCAGATCAGTTTGTCGCTTCAACCGCTCTCCAAACCTTATGCCCATATTCAGAATACCGACAGCCTTCTTCTTCTTCTTCTTCTTCTCTTTCAGAATAAGGGCTTTCAAATCCTCCTGCCCTTTTGCCAGACTGATGAACATTTGTTGGAACTGGGCGTTTTATGCTTGAAGGTCCTTGATGCTTTGTTCATAAGACATTTCTGCTGAAATAAACAGCGAAGAAGATGAGAAACCTGTAATGGTACTTGTAATGATGTGCTATGGATGGGATGCAAATGCAATGATTTCAAATACTTCGAGAAATTTAAATTTGCAAACCACAATAAACAAAAACTTTATTAGCTGAATTTGAAGTTCAAATGCCTTTTAGGCGTTACAATTTAAAAAAAAATCAAATCTGAAACTATAAAAGACATTAAAATTCATATGGATGCTTCCTCTTTGTGTCGGGATAGTCATCGAGTCTTCTTTCTTTATGCAACTGTTTTGTGAGCTCTAAGACCTTCCTCTCCTGATCATGGAATGGATCCTTGTAAGTATCCTGCTCCTTCATCAGCTGAATCCAAGACCTCTATAATTCTCCAAGATCAATGGGCATATAAGGATAGTGAACTGTGTAAGGAATACCCTCCTCCGTAGTAGGTTCCACAATCACTGGAAAAACAGCCACATAGGGCATCATAAGTTGTTGGGCACGAGCTCGTACCCATTGTAGGTAGGGTTCCATGGGAATGGAAGTCTTTGGTCCTAAAGCCTTGGCGCCAGATCTGTTTACCATGCCCCAAGCTCGTATGAATCTCCGGCGATACTCCTTGACATCATCCTCATAGTTGAATACAATACCCTCGATAAGTAACTCATGGGGACCATCCCTTCGAGCATAACCAAATTGTCGCAGGGCTAAACAAGGGTTGTAGGTTATACCCCCTCTGATGCCAAGTAGCGGGACATTAGGGTACTCTCTGCAGCGATCAATAATAGCAGTATTTTTCATAGCTCGAGAACACCAGAGAATATTTGTATGAGCGAGCGACATTATCCTTTGCGACCAACCCAAACCTTCTTCATTCTTTAGTACCGACTTAGGGAGGTGATAAATAAACCACCTTGAAAGCAATGGCATACAGCACATAAGAATCCCCCTTCTCTTCATGGTACGAGTATAGAGAGCGTGCAAAATATCTCCGAGTAAAGTAGGCACCGGGTTGCGAGAGAGAAAGATCTTGATAGCATTCACATCTACGAATGAGCTCGGATTAGGGAATAGGAGTAACCCGTAGATTATAAGAGCCAAGACCTCCTCGAAAGCCTGAAAATTCGCATCATCCCAAAACAGTTGGGCTTTGTTTATCATAAACTTAGCTAGAAAACCCTTGACTCTGCTTCTTGTTTCCCAATTGGCTACCACGTCGGCCCGTTTCAGGTGCAAAGCTGAGGCAATGACTTCTAGATTAGGAGCTTCTTCTAAACATATGAAAGGTAACTGCTCAAGAATAGGTATATCCAACAGCTGAGAGAATTCCTCCAAGGTAGGTACCAACTGATAGTCTAGAAAGGTGAAGCAATGGTATTTGAGATCAAAGAACTGAAAAAGCACACTCATCATCTTTTCATCAAAGTTTGCAGTAACCATGTCGAGAAGCCGACCATGTCTCTTGGTGAACGCTGAAGTTTCAGAAACCCTTGATACTAGCTCTTTGAGTTGGGAAGGGATCTTCACAAAGCTGATTCGGATAGTGTTTCTACGAACAGAAGCCATGATCTACAAAACAGAGCAGAGATAAATTCCCTTGGTCTTTGAAATGGTTAGTGCGATAAGAATGGATGATATGTTATGATGCATGATGTCATGATAAAACATAGGTATAGCAAATACAGGTATAGCAAGCACAGTCAAATCATACAAAGTCCTTAGGTTTAGAGCTTGCATGAGGTCAAAGGTAATACCCTCTTGAAGTTAGTTGGTTTCAAACCTGTCTTAAAATTAACCGGTTTCTAGATGATCTCAATATCACTGACCATCCTTTATCGGCATTGTCTCAACTCACGCAATCTTTTCTTGCGGCCGAAATATCCCGAAAGTTTGATCTCAATGAGTGTAGCATCGAGTATCAACCAGTTCTCAGCTCTACAACGAGGTCGGCTATCTCACTACTTTCTAATGGCCAAGTTGGGCAATTAAAGGTTCTAAGGTCAGTTGATGCTTCACGACACCACGCGGCGGCCCCGTACTCTCCCTGATTGACTCAAGGGTTACCAGTACCAACCAAAGTGCCACATCAACGTAGCTACTGCTTCAACCGTGCCGGTATACCCCAGCATAGTTCCCTCACAGTTTATTGCTACTTACCTAAAAGGTGTTTCCCCGATTCGGGTGCAGGATCAAATAACCCAAGTAGTTCCCATAAATATAAAGCAAGCAAAACAATCAAGAGAAAGCAATTAAACATGACCTAGATCCTAAGGTATACCCCACTTTTATTCCCCCCAGTTCTGTGATACGGTGGCAGAACCGACTGTTTAATACTGGTTTGCATTTTGCATTTTTTGTTCGCAAAATGTCGCGGTAAGCAAGAGTCGGCACCGACTTTTATTTCATCCAATCATGGAAAAGGAAAAAAGAATAGAAAAAACCTTTTTTCGAGATATTTGAGTACGGGGGGTAGATTATAGAAAGGGAAGGTGTTAGCACCCTTTCTATCTGTAGTTTTCTACGGGCTCTTAGGTACTTGCTCATTTTTCAAATTGCTTGTGTATGTTTGTCTTGAAAATGTTTTACTTCGTGATAACCCTTGTATCAGTCCTCAAGGATGTGACGAAGTTTTGTTTTGAAAATTGTTTTTGAAAGGTGTTTGTGTGAAAAGTTTTATTTTGAGCAAGTACCTACTAGCATCTACCTTCTCGAAAAAAGATTGTTTCTGTTCTATTTCCTTTAGACAACGATATCCCACTATTAAGGAGTAGGTAGCACCGTCGTTGGAGTTTGTAAGGGACATTCGAAAGGGACAAGTACAATCACTAAAGCAATAGTTAGAAAACCTTAGTGGTAACCCTAGAGTCTTAAGATCATTTCCAAGGCAACATTTTCGAGGCAACATTCGAACGGAACAATTTGATCTCTTTAGACTGGAGGACAACCACTAAAATCTCCCATGCTTAATGATTTTTTACCGAAGGCAACCGAAGTGAGGTAAACCCTAGGATTGAATATGTGCGAGTGATTTGTTTCAGTTATTTAGTCTTTGCACATTAGGGTTTTCTAACTGTTTTAATTTTTCATGCATTCTTTCCATACAATCCTATTAATTCATCTAACAGTCAATAATTTGCAGAAAGTAAAAGCGGAAATAAACCTAGCTATTACATGGCTTTGACAGTTACATGATTGCCTTGACGGGAAATAAAAGTACGGAATTTTAAAACCCTAATTAAAACTATTACAACCTTGAAACAGTTACAAAATAATGGCAAAAACAATAACAAGCGCGCGGCAAATTAAATGCAAGAGAAATTAGGGTTTGGACCCTTGACTAAATCTAATTGCAATTGATTAAAGAAAAATCATTTTTTGTCATTTTTTGTTATTTAAGAAAATAAGTAATAATTGAATATAAAAAACCTAGTTACTAATTAACTTTAGTTAAGAAGAATAATTAAATTAGCCTATTTTTGTGTTTTTGTTCAAAAAGAAAAATCATTAAATCAAGAATTTAAACCTAGTTTTCTAATTGATTTTTAATTGTAAAAAATAAGTTAAAGTTACCCTAAATTAAATAAACTAATTAATTTAAAAATTAAATTTGATAAAAAAAACTAATTCTAAATTTGTGAATTCTTGATTTTGGGATTTTTATGAAAAAAAATTGATTTTTAAAAATAAAATAAATAAATAAATTGCAAAGAATAAAGAAAAATAAGAAAATAAAAAAAGAAAGATTTAGAAATGGGCCTGTGTTAAATAGCAATGTTGGGGGTGTTAATCTGAAATTCTTTGGCCTATTAAGCTCCAGGCCTGGTCAACTTTGGGATCTGGTGTAGCATTGACCTGGAGGAGTACCATGAACCTTCATTGGAGAAGCATGAGATCTGGTCAACGTGTAATCTAGTGGACAGGCATTGAGGGTGTATGATGGTCTCCTGGAGATGAAGCGTATTGGATTCTGTAAAGAAAACACGTAAATGAGAAAATGTTGGAGTCAGGGGTCGAACCCCTGACCTCCTGCCTACAACGCCTTATCTCCCCTCCTGGCTACCACTGGACCAACGTGCTTTGTTGGTAATATAAATAACCAAAATATAATATATTATAAAAAACGTAAATAGCCATGAAAACACGCGCGAGATTTGAATTGGCCAACCATGCTTTGACACGCATCATCTTCTTCCTTGGATCGTTGCTTTAGGTAAAACACTTTTACCTACGGACGTTTGTTCGTAGCTATAACCCTGTTTCATTCAAAAATGGCATACAAGCAAGATAAATGAAATTGGTGACCATGAATCAACTGGGCTTGAAGCCCTGATCATCATGGTATCCAATATAAGAACCAATTGTTCCTGCATTGAAAACCCCTAAAACAAACTCGTAAACCCTATCAATGGCATTACGTGATTCCTGTGCAGAAACTCAAATCAAAGCATTCAAAAACGTTGCAAGCATGACAATAAACATGGATATGTGATTAAAATAGATTTATGACGCGTAAATCAATGGATTCAAACTTTAAAAAAATGTAAACCGTGATATATCTAGGGGCGATTTCTGGATGCTTTGAGGCTAGCAACTGATGTTGTTAGCTTCCTGAGATGTCCAGGGATGGATTAGAATCTTTAAATCTCCGTGTGGATGGCTCTAGAGTGGATTTTGATCTCACACTTTTTGTCCAAAATTTGAATTTTTTTCCTTGCAGTTTCACGCCTCCAATCCTTATGCTTATGGTCTGGAATTATTGTGTATAAAAGACTGAATTAGGTTAACAAAATTGACATGAATCTTGAGAAATAATGGAGATTTGATTTGATTTGCTTCATCTATGATTTCTTTCCAAACCTTGCTTCAATCCAATCTTTTTCAACCCTAATGAGTCTTCCACGAATTGGTTGGCATGCTAGCTGTATATGGACTCAAAATGTGCACAAAAATTCCAAGATTTGATTTGTTTTCATTATTTTACCATTTAATTTGATTTATTTTGATTTAAATGAATAAAAAAATCAAAATAAATGATAAAAGTAATAGAATAATAGGTGGAAAAGCTCAGGGGTCGTGGGTCCTATTACAAACATGTTCCAAGCAAGAAAACATGGGCCCCTTTGGAAAAAAATGCAAATTTGATCAGTGTTGACTTTTGACAATTTTCCAAAAATTGCCAACTTTGACAATGCACAACTCTCTCAATTTTGATCCTAGGAGGGTGTTATTGGACTTTTTAGAAAGCTTAGGATGTCCCCTAAGCAACCCTTTTGGTCTCATTTTAATTGAGTCTCCCAAGATCATGCATGAAGCTTTGACCCAAAAGGTGTTTTTGTTGACTTTTCAAAAGGACCTATAATGTCAAAATTCATATATTTTTGTGAGTGAATATTTTGAACTTGTGAGATGAAGATGAGTTGTAGGGAATTGTATCCTCTTCAAAATGAGATTTAGATGGAAAATTTCTGATAAAGTATGAAAGAGTTATGCTTGGTCAAAGTTAGGTTGACTTTTACTACGAAAACCCTAATTTAGCAACTTTTGGATTTTGATGAATTTAGAGCATTCCTTGAGGAATCATGATCTACCTTTGATAAAATGATGGATATAACTTCAAAATGTTGATGTTTACCAAAAATATTGAGGTTTGACTATATGTGGGCACAGTTGACTTTTGACCTAGTACAATCGATTCTCAAACACCTGAGCAGTTGGCTGAGCAAACTTCTTATGCAAGGCCTGAAACTTAGCATGGATGATCTTGGGAGCATAATAAGACCTTCGAAAGCATTTGAGGCCTTTTTGGTTCACCCATCTTGATGAAAATAGGAACTCTAATTTTGAGGTGCACTGCCTTAGGAGAGAGTTTGTCTGGTCAACTCTTGGACTTCCTTGAGCAACTTGGGGACCTCAATTGACATTTGTTGAATAAAATGGGAGGGTAAATTATGGGGTACAACATTGGCGTAGGGCAAGAACCGGGTTATAGTTAATTATTCCATGTGTCCCCATGAGAGGGACATTGGAGAAGCCTCTACAACTAGTAATAATTCTAGTACTATCAAGTCGATGCCTATACCAAGTTATTTCAAAAGATGTAAGAGCCATGAGCTTAGTGGCCCATGTGCGAGTGCTCTGGGTATCCATGAATGGTCCTTTGGTCGGAAACTGATACATAAACCACTTGTACAATAATGGCACGCGGCACACTATAACCCCTTTCTTACCATACCTGGAATGGATAGCAAAGTAAGTGTTGGCCAGGATAGTCGATACCAGATTTTGATTCATGAACACGCAAATAGTTGCCAAATCTACCAGCTTCTCAACATCAAGAAAAATAACTAGACCATAAAACAAAACAGCTAGGAGAGCATTGAACTCAACCCACTGACTCTTAATTGCCAAGTATCTAGCTTTGCATATCAGAAAGTCCTCAGAGAGACCACTGGTTGTACCTCTCTTCCTTTAATTGCCTTTCGCATCGCTCATGCTCAAATAAAGTGCCTTAGTGATAGCTTCATAATCAGGTTCATTCGGAACACAGGAAAAAGGGATATGATTAGTGACTTTGATCCCCGAGATATAAGAATACTCCTCAAGAGTCAGCGCTAGTTGATAATCCTGGAATGTGAAACATCGCAACTCCGGATCATAAAATTGTAACAAAGTGTGAAGAGCTTTATCCTCCACCTGAACATCCAACAAGGGAAAAAGATCATCGTACTATTTACTAAAGGCTTGTGAATTCGGATAAACCACTTCCCTACTCAACTCTTTCGAACGAGGCCAACTGGAAGTACCGAACTTGTAACTGAACACGTCTCTAGTGTCTCTCTTGACAACCTCATTGTTGTTTTCCATTTTTGATACCAACGTCTACTCTAAAACACCCTGGAAATGAAATGCAAATGCAGGTTAACTTTTTTTAATATATATATATATATATATATATATATATATATATATATATATATATATTAAAAGTAAATATTCCATAATGAAAGGTGCAATAATTCATGGAATCAAGGTTTTCCAACATCGGAAACCCGATGTGCTATTACTAGATGTGTCGAGAATATCACGCTTAATAGTTTGGAACAAAAACCTCAGAAAACTAAGTTACCAACGGAATGCGGTCACCAGTAGAACAATATCACCATTTTAACTTGTAAAGATTATTCCCTCCCCACTCCCATGTAAAGACTAGGTCAGGGTAGGCCAATGGTAACTCAAAATCACAGGTCCATCCGGAAGCACTACCATCAAGCCATATACGTGGATAATGATAACACCCCATTTGAACCTCATCTAAGCGTGGACGATATGACCACGCTGGTAGTACCTTCATCCAATAGACGTCATGTTTTACTCTATTCCTAGGCTTCCTAGATAGTGCACTCTAGCCTTGGTATTGGGCCTTTTACCTCATAGTAACACCCACCCAGAATGCAAAACCAGAATCTAGCACAACAAATAACCAATATGGAAAGCAATAAAATGCAATGCAAACATATGCTCAGATAATCATGTACAAATGAATAAACTAAAAGCATAAAAAATAATCACCCAAAGAAAAGAAAACAAGAGCTAGGATCAACTCCGCGATGGACCAGCAATAGGTCAATCTCATCCCCAGTGAAGTCGCCAGCTGAAACGACCGACTGAACAATCAACTGATAATGAAATCAATAAAGTCGCCATCAAATGTTTTTTATCCCAAGGGAAAGGGAAAGGTAAACATCAAGTAAACCTGAGAAGGGTGAAATCACGATCAAACGACTGAGAGATCGGTTAAGGGAGTTGGTTATGCAAGGGAAAGGTATTATCACCCTACACGCCTATAGTACTTTATGGTATCTACTCTTGTTGCTCTAATCAAAGGGTGTGTAAGAATATATATCTAAGCTGTACAGGGAATGCATGCAAAAGAAAATAGAAAATAATATAGGGAAAATAAAAGTTGTGCTCCTTCGGACCCTACCCCAATGTCTACGTATCCCTTTTAAGGAAACAGAGCAGCCGTAATTCGGCTCACATATTTTGGTTGGTTTGTATTTTTTTAGTTGAACAATGCTAAATTCAATCATTCTACCGCCGCTCGACATTGGAGACTCACGCATATGTAGTGGAAAGGAAATAACATGCTATCACCTAAATAGGCGTTTTCAAAAGAAAAGGTGCCCGAAGGCGGATGATGTTACGTTCTCGACTCTTAGCAAGTAGACATGATGCAACCCGACCCTTGGGGAATTACGCGTCGTATTACATAGAGTAGAAAAATAACACATCCTTTTCAAGTTCCGAAGAAAGGCCCGAAGGCGGAAAAATTTTGTATTGGTTTATTTTTTTACCTTAAAGAAGGATTTGAAAGTTGTTAGATGTTTTATGCATTTGCCAAGAAAAGAGTTTTAGTCTTAATGCAAGGATGCAAAAGAAAGAAAAACATCTAAGGGAGACTATCTAGTTCTACCCATAATGTTATCACACAATGGTTGATCCTAAGGTTGAGGATGAAAAGGGAAATCTCTACCCTATGTTGGCATGCATGGATTACAATCCTAGTGTCTAGCTTGCAAGCTACTCTAATCGAGCGATCCTAAGGGAGCATACAAATTCCTATCCTAAGAGAACATGATATTGCAAACAAATAAGCAAACAAGTGCTTTGGCAAAAGCACACAAATTGAGTAACACATACCGACTCGAAGGGATGGGGGAAACAAGATAAATGCTTTAGCTAAGGGGAGTGTATCACCCGAAGCAAACAAGCGGGAGACAGATGAAATAAGAAAAACACGGAGCATCAATATCATCCAACGTGAGCTTAAGACAAAATATGGGGGTTTGATTGCAAAACCCTTTCCCACTTGACGGACTCGATATACATGATCTCCACGACTCCGAAGCATCGACGTACAACATGAGTTAAGTATGACACGGACTAGAATGTGTGGGGGTCGATTACGGATCCTCCCCACTTACCTCCTTTTGAGGACTTCTATGGGGATGGGGAATAGATGCGAGCACAAATGTAATCACACGTGCAAAATACCTACTTCAAAGGTAGGATTTTAAACAAACACAAGTAACAAACAAGTCACATATACAAAATTGCTTTAAACATGTCTTTAAATAAATCAAAGGGATTCCTGACATATATCAGCAATGGAAATCCCCGTCATACATATTTATTCCTACTTGACATGGCAAGGAAAGCGGGAAAATCCCTACTTCTCATGATCTCTAAAAGGCAACAAAATACGGAGATAAAATAGAAGGGAAATGTACCAAACAGATAACAATCCATAGATGCTAAGAAATAACAAAGAAACCCAGAAAACTTCACGAGCTGCTAGCACCAACAAAGAAAATACCATCAGCATATGCGTCAAAGTATTAACGGTCAAAAATCGGAATATGTGGCGGACACATCCGAATATGAAAATGCACCTGCACGAACCATAATCCATACAAGATACAAATATAACAACCACATAATGGAATATGTAGCAAGCACATCCATGTGATACCAGAGTACCTGCACAAAAACATGATTTATGCGAGAATAATATCATTTACGCATCATACGCAAACTTTCACTAACAAGTGATCGCATAATATTCCGTGCAATCAATAATCATGTGCTAATTAAAGGTTGAAGGCCTAACGATCTACCTTGCAAAGCATTCACAAAAGGAGTTAGAATTAACAAGGCAAAGTGTGCAAACATGCAATAAAACAACGTAAAAATCAATATTTCTGTCTGGGTAACCGGTTACCATAACTGGGTAACGGGTTACCATAACTGGGTAACCCGATACCCAAAAGTTGAAAATCCTGGAAATTGGCTACTGACTTGGGGTAACCAGTTACCATAACTGGGTAACCGATTACCAAAACTTTGAAAATTCTGGCCATTTACTTCTGACTTGGGGTGACTGGTTACCATAACTGAGTAAATGGTTACCCCGTAACAATTTTGAAATTTTTTGTGAATGAAAGGATGGTAACCGGTTACCATATTTGGGTAACCCGTTACCTAGACAGGAAACAGTTTTAACAGATTTTTGAGATTTGGCTCATGACTTAGGCAATTGATCAAACACAAGATCTTCACACATTTAACACATGATTTTGCATAATTCAAGGTCTAGATTCAAATTACACATGATTGATTAACATCAACAATTAAACCACATGCAACATCATCAATTTATTTCATCAATTAAGCACATTCATGCAAATCAACTTAATTCAATAAGCACTTAATTTGACTATCTAATTTCGGATCTACACATGATTATCAAATTAATTCACAATTCTAGGCTTAGATCTATATTCTTAATTCAAAATTCAACCTAGATTCAATTCATGCTTGATCAAAAAGTGCTTCTCAAATAATCACTTATTTCAAAAGTGCTTAATTCAAGAAAACTCACTGATAGAAGTGAAGCCAGGCTTAGGTATAGATATCTCAACAAACGAATCAACAATCAGAGAAGAATTTCTCTTGATCTTAACTTTTGGATCTTGATGCAATTGTTGTTGTGTTCATGATGAAAAAGGTGTAGAACCTTGATTTGATCTCTGAGAGAATTAGGAGAAAATTTTAGAGTGTTTGTGAGAATTTGTGAATTATGAGAGCCTCCCCTTGAATTAGAGTGAATAATAATATATAGTGTTACATTATGTGAGTGAATTTGGTTAATGGGCCTCAAATAACCACAAGTCAAAGTCCATATTTTTTAATCACTTGAGTGCGACACGTTCCAGGAAAATTTACAGGAACCTCGGTGTGATTTATGAAGTTGAAACGTGAAACAAAAATGTAAACAATGTTGAGAACAACGTCGTGCCCAAAGATGGGCTCAATCGGATAAATGATGAGAAAGTTATGAATTTCTAAAGTTTCGCCTCAAATAACTTTAATTCCCAGCTTCAGAATTTTCAGTGAGTTGCGTGCGCTTCGGGTCAAAAACGAAAGCCTTTGGGGTATCTTTCACTCTTGAAAATAGAAACCAAAATTCAGATAACTCAAGTAGTGAGACAATTTCACTAGAACTGGATTGATACGATAAAAATCTACTGAGTTATGATTTTTTGAATTTGATGCAGATAAACATTTGCCACAATTTTCCCGTGCGAACGCGCTTGATAAATCCCCAATTTTGGAGACCTTCTGAGCAGAATTAGCTTACGGCGATGAGAAATTAAATGTAGAGTGCATCGAGACGGAGTTTTGGCCACCAAAACAAGTTCAAAACAATCCACGGGCTTAGAGTTATGAGTTTTCTAGTGCGCAAAAACTGTACTTTCAGCACACGTTCACTGTATTTCTTCGAAACAACTCGCACATTCGGAGACCATCTTCAAAGAATTGGCTCTCGAGCAACACATGAATTTGAGAATATGTCACCAGGGATATCTTGGCGAAAGAACACTTGAATATGTGAGTTGGATAAGCCTTTTAAATTTCCAAATACCCGAACCATTGCAGATCGATTATTAGCATAAAAAATAACCTGAGAGCATCCATTGACGAAATAAACGTCTCTTGAAATTTACCAAGGCTCATATGAAATACCTTGATCCCATAGCTATAGAAACAATGATATGTATATATATGATGATGCAATATAAGCCAAATTAAAGTTGAAATAAAGAGGGTAAATTTTGGGGTACAACAATGGTGACAGGTGGGTATCGTCGAGCTGCAGGGTGCGGAATAGGTGGGTTACATGACGACGACAGAACTCCCCTTATCAACCAGGATGTGATGTATATCAGAGTTGGCAATCTTTACCCTCACCAGTAGAGGAATATTAGAGCTGGGGGCTCTGTCGGGCAGTTCCTCGAGATAGAAGGTGATCGGCTCAGATTTTCCCTTGAATCTTTCAAGGGTTACAACTTTGATCGGGGATGCATCCACCAGCTCATTGAGTTTCCTCTTTGTTGAATTTACTGAGATGTTGGTGAATCCCCTACCAAATATGACCATGGTAGAGGGAACCTTCTCCCATCTGTTGTGGGTGAACAAAGGATCATCATCTTCAAGACTGTTGGGGATGTGGAAGCCCTCGAGCCTTGAGACGCAGAAGGCTACCTTAAGGGGAGTAGAGTCATCGGTTGGTCAGACATCCTCCCAAATTTCTTTAACCTTTTATGGGTGTCCCAACGAGGGGCATCGTTCCTCTTGTACTGCCTGAGTCTCCTTGCCTTAATGAGAGTCTCGATGGCGTCCTTCAGGTGGATACAGTCTTCGGTCAGGTGACCATGACTCTGGTGGTACTGACAGTACTTTATTCTATTGGCCCCAGTATTTGTAGAGGTGGGTCGAGGACGCTTGACCCCTCCGTCCTTGAACTCAACATTAGAGCATTCTACAAGGATATGCTCGCATGAAGCGGTCAGCGGGGTGTATTTGGTGAACCACCTGGATGGTCCTCTATGCTCGCGGGGGGTCGCGAGGCTTCTCCTCCCTTATTTTCTCCCTTGTTCGTTGAGAAGAGCCCACGTAATTGTTCCGTGGGACATTAGTTGATCCACGGTTCCTCGAATCACGGGCGTTGTTGGAGTCCTCTTTTTCCTCGTAGTCCATGTACGCCCAAGCTTTTTCGAGGAGTGCATCAAAAGACCTGGGGGGCTCAATACCGAAGACCTTTCTAAATTCAGTGCCCGGAAGGAGTCCTCTCTCGAGAAATTATCTCTTCATGTGATTGGTGCAAGAGACCTGAATGGCCTCGCGGTTGAACCGATCAATGGATTCTCTGAGGGTTTCATTACTTCTCTGGATGATTGTCTCGAGGGAGGCCTCAGTCTTCGGGTGCCGACGAGATGCACTGAAGCTGCTGATGCATTGGTTCTTTAGATTCTTTCACGAGGTGATCGACCCAGAGGGTAGGCTCTTATACCAGTCCATGGTCATTTTCCTCAGTGTCGTGGGGAACAATATGCATTAATGCCCCCCCCCCCCCCTCGAAGTTGTGATAGTGAAGCATGACTTCAAAGTCATCGATGTGGTTGACGGGGTTAGCAATGCCATCATATTCCTTCATAACAGGAGGCTTCTTCATCCCTTTAGGAATAGGGACCTCCATGATGGCTTGGGATAATGGATCGCATGGGTCTTCTTCGCCGCTTCTTTCTAGGGAGCGAGAGAATGATAGGTAGTAGCGGCGGTCTTTGTGTCGGTCTTGGTCACGAGGATGGTTCCTTGACCAAGACTTCTTCTCTTTTTCGCCCATGTTTATTTTTCGTACAATGGATCGTTGTTCTTTGCGCAGGGGGGTGAGACCGCGCTTCTTGATAACTTCGGGTTGGGTCCTCTCCAATGTAGGACCTCGCCCAGTACGGAGGGGAGTTGGGCTCTGAGAATCATCATATCTGTGTCTTCACGGGGGAGATCGAGAGTGGTCCTCGTTCCATCGGGGAGGAGGAGTTCGAGAATCAAGTCTTCGGTGCTTTCTGGGGGACCGACAAGTCTGTTCCAGCATCATCATGCGCTCACCCTGCACGAAGATCATGTAATTCGTCTGGTTAATCGCCACAAATAGGGCTCTAGTCGTGGCGTCAGCATTTTCGAGAACGGGAATCTCCTAATACGTAACCGACTCGTAATTCTGCCGAGGATGGTGGGCGTCACCGCGTGGTTGTGAGTGGGTGGAGGAAGATGCGGTCATCCCGTATTTGGGGTCTTTCTCGGGGGCGGCAACGTTGTTTTTGTTGGCCATGTTGTTGTTGTTGGCATCGGTGAAGCGAACGTTCTGGTCATTGTTGATAGCTTGGTTGGCCATGACAAAGGTTAAGAGAGTTTCTTTGATCTTCAATTAGTGAAATATGGGGAAGCAGATTCCCACAGACGACGATTCTGGTCGTACCTGATCACAAGGGACCGTTAAGGCCCACACGCTTTAAGTTAAGCAGCGGTTGAACGTGAAGTGGGAGGGGTACCTGCAAGATACTATGATGCCAAAGTAAGAGTCTAGACAATCAGAGTGCATGTAACAGAAGGGAGGTAGAATTAGTGAATGAATGAATACTTGACTCTCTCATGTGAGAGGGTATTTATAGCCCCCAACGTTGGGTCAAGATCCATGTAGTGGACCAAGTGATTTAGGCCCAATAGCAAGGACTGCCAGGGTTTACGTGAGTAATAAGGTCCAACATGTGGCCCCCTTCCTAGTAAAGCATCCCGAGAATATAGGGACAGTGGACCCGCTATTCTCGAAGGGTGGGTGGTGGTTGATGATGACTAGGGACACGTTCTCTAATAGGCACGTGGGGAAAATCCCTAATGGCTATCTGACTTGGGCCTGAAGCTGTTGGGCCATAGGCAGAGGCACTAGACTAGGCCTCTCCAGCGGTGGAGAAATTGTCGACCCAGTCCAAAACATGAGCCCTCCAAATTATTTCCTTTAGACAAAAGAGTGATGACTTGAGATTGGTTCTAGTGTCGAGAAGGTGTTACCCGATAGGGGAAACTGTCAACTCCCATCGGAAACGGCTCTGTGTTTCATGTCGAGGATTCAGAGGTGTGATTGATCTGTTCGGAGAGAGTTCCCTTGTTCGATTTTGTCTCCTGCTTGTATCACTGTGGTGCTTGTTGGGATCTACATCTTCAGGGAAGCGAGGAGTTTCCCTGTGCTCGCGCCCTCGATGTTCCCGCAAGTAAAGCGTCGCGATGGTGTCGAGCTTTTGTTCGGCAATGAGGATGAGATGGTGTATGTGTGTGGCTTTACGTGTGAGACTGTTGTCAACGACGTGTCCTTTTGCGAGGCCCACATGACAGCTGTTTGGAATGTCATCATTGCCTAAGACAATATAAGAGTTCAAGTAATGATGACTTTTCGCATGCTACCCCGTGATAAGGGACAAAATCTTCTGTAATAGAGTTATGAGACAGAAATGGAAGTAAATTTTAGTATGCAAGAGTTTTAACTAGACCTTCAAATTTAGAGAATAAAAAAATAGAAAACCAAAGATAAAAAATAAAAATAAGATCAGAAACAGGTTGGTTATTACTAACTATCCTTTTAAATTGAAAAATAACCTAAATCCTATTTAATTGACTATTAAAACTTTATTTATTTTAAAAATATTGTTTTGAATTCCATTCTACATTTATTTTCTATTTTCAAAGCTTGTATTATTATTTAGGATTAGGAGATCTCTATAGCCTATATTCAAAAATAAAAATAAAAATTTCTATATAAAGAAGATATTTGAGTTTGACAAAAAAAAAAAAACTCCACCTAAACAATTTAGACACTCTCCAACTCATGAATTTAAACTATTCTCTGTGTAGTAATTTCACGATTCTAATTCAAAATCATAATAATATAATTGAAGTATTTTAAATTTTTATTTTATAACACAAAATTTATCAATAAATTTTGCCATCCAAACTCATAAATCTTCAACTAATTCCAAAACAATGAAAATGAGTATTTGCCAACTAATTAACCCTAACACGTCACTATTTTCTATAAACAAAAAATTTCAACAAACAAAAAAACAAATTACAATAATTTTCATCATTCTTCTCATAACTAAAGTTATTTTAAATTAAAAAATAAATATCAATATCACAAAGTAAGATATAAAGTATAATACTCAATAATTTTTATAAAATCCATTATTCTTTATTGTTTCATTCAAAAACAAAAACATTATAAATAATTATTCTTTATTGTTTCATTCAAAAACAAAAACATTATAAATAATTAATCCTAATTTAGAGTATTTTTTTATCTGTTTATTCAAATACAGAAGTAACTAATTCCTATATTGGAGCAGTTGTATCAGTAGATTTTCCTGAGTTTAGAAGAGAAAATTAAAAGAAATGTTATAGATTTTTAGAATCTGTTTAATTGATATTATGCAATGAAATAGGATTTAATATATTTTGAATTTTAATCCCATAATGATAAAATAACTTTCCTGTTTTTTTCATGGTTACTATTATAAATGAGGTATTATAAATGAGGAATTTATAATGAGTCTGAAACAAAATTATACTTTTGGTTATTTTTTTCACTACAAAGCCAAAAAAAAATTAACTTATAAAATTTACTTTAAGGATTTTTTCATATTACAGTTTAACTTAAAATTAAATCAATTTACTTTATAGAAAGAATTGAATGAGAATTTACATAAAAGAAAGTTAAATTACTTATTGTTCAAAAACTAATAAGAGAATATTGTCACATTAATTAAGATCGTTTATATTTTTAATAAAATGAGTTTTATAAATATAAAAATATTTTTTATGAAACTTTAATTGATTATTGGTATTAAAAGAAGAAAGAGAATAAATTTATTATGATTTACCATAATTAAAAAATCAAGTTGATATTATGTTTATATTTGGAGGAAAAAAATATTTTTGTTTATATTTTTGGAGGAAGGATATTTTTCTAAGATTTTGATAGATTCTAAAGTTAGGTGTCTATTTTTGTAAAAAAACATATTTAATTATTATTTTAATATTGATTAATTTTAAGACATATTTTAATTATTAATAAAAAATGATAGAATATTTTAATATTGATAAATTGTACAAAATTAAATCGGAAGATTTAGTGAATATTTGTGATATGGCAAATGAGATCTGAGTTTGAATATAACATAAGATTGACCTAATTTAAGATAAAATTGGAGATCATAAGCCTAAATTCTTTAGATCTTTAGTGGTCCAAACCATATATTATTTTGTTAATATATATTTATTAGATATTATATTTATTATGTTATTTATAAATGATATTGTATTTATTATTTGCTAATATAATATATAAAATTACTTTTGAGATAATTATATAAAAACTCTTATTGAATTACTAAAAATAATCGAACATTTTGTAAAAGAAACCAAATCTGGTTTCACGAGACAA
Source organism: Vicia faba (assembly GCA_948472305.1). NCBI lineage: Eukaryota > Viridiplantae > Streptophyta > Magnoliopsida > Fabales > Fabaceae > Vicia > Vicia faba. The sequence continues at coordinate 1,361,641,566 of OX451741.1, read as the reverse complement.
GGTTCATACAAAATACGTATAAAGATAGATGCAAGAAAAAAACACTTAATACAATTAGGTTTATAATAAAGAACTCGTAACTACGTCTTTATGCACTATATGAAATAAACACGTGTTACACGAAGATTTGGATTATCAACAACCAATGACTATATTTTTATGTGTTACATGCAATATGATCATGTATTATATGAAAATATAGATGAAGAACAATAAACACCAAATGACTAAATCTTTACTTGTTACATGAATATTTTTCCTATTACATAAGATGTTGATGACCAACAAACAAAAACTATGCAACATGCTCATGTATTACATGAAACAAGATGATAGAGTCGGTCTTAATAGCCAATCAATCTTAATCATGATCTTTATATATATATATATATATATATATATATATATATATATATATATATATATATATATATATATATATATATATATATATATATATATATATATATATATATATATATATATATATATATATATATATATATATATATATATATATATATATATATATATATATATATATATATATATATATATATATATATATATATATATATATATATATATATATATATATATATATATATATATATATATATATATATATATATATATATATATATATATATATATATTGGTGTATAAAAGAGAGATAAAAGAGAAAAATAAATATATTTAATAACGGCTACAAAATAGAAATAATGAATTTATAATGAATTACATTGACCTACTTATTACTACGTTAGTTATACACAAAGTTAGAGTATAATAAAATACTAAAATACCTTCTAACAGAGATATAAAAAGATATTCCTAGATATTCCTAAAATATAAATTATTTCCAACATCATCCCTTAATTTATATTTACACAAAACTGACAACACCAATTTCATCCCTCAAACGAAGAAATTGATCAGTCTTGATAGTCTTTGTTAGAACATCTGTCAATTGCTTATGGGTGTTACAGTGCACAATTTTTAATATTCCATTTTGAACTTGATTCCTCAGAAAGTGATAATTGGTCTCAATGGGTTTGTTTCTCCCATGCAGCACTGGGTTCTTGACAAGATTGATTGTAGACTTGTTATCAATCATCAGCTTCAGAGGTTTGTCTACCTCAATCTTCAGATCTTACAGCAAGTTTAGAATCCACATAGCTTTGCATGTAGCCAGAGTGCCTGCAATATATTCAGCTTCACAGGTTGACAGCGCAATAACAGGTTGCTTCTTGGAACACCAAGAAATAGGACCTCTCAGAAATTTGAATAAGTATCCAAAAGTACTTCTTCTTCAACTCTGTCTCCATACCAATCAGAGTCTGAATAACTCTGAAGTTCTGATTAAATCTTTCTTCTAGAAGGAAATAACACTTCATACTTCAGAGTTTCCTTCACATACCTCAGAATCCTGACAGTAGCTTGGTAATGATACCACTTTAGTTTACTCATAAATCTACTAACCATTCCAACTGTATAACAAATATCAGGTCTGGTATTACACAAATACCTCAGAGAACCAACCATCTATTTGAAGGTTGTAGCATCCACATCCTCTCCATCAGAATCAGAGTCCAGCTTATAATTTGTATCAACAGGTGTGATAGCAATTTTGAAATTCTTTAGCACAAATCTCTTCAAAAGCTCAAGTTCATACTTCATCTGATACAAAATGATTCCTTTCTCAGGGTACATAAACTCCATCCCTAGAAAGAAACTCATTTTCCCAAGATCTGTCATCTCAAACGCATTCATCAGAACTTACACTTATTGACCTGTTATACTAAACCTACAATATTCATCAATGTCATCACGTGTCAAACACAACACCCATTATATCACCTCGGCAGCGATCTCTCAACCAACCTTAACAACACATAAGTCAATTGTGCTCACTTGCATCGACGATTTCTCATAGCGACACAAATAACATAGAGACATTAATCACAGGCACCCTAAGTGAATAACAGCGCTAAATCTATCTCTAGAATTGAGACACTATTAAATAATCATCCTAGATAAGAATTCAAGTAGTATATGTCTATAGCAACTCAAATCCCTAGCACCGAGCAAAAACTAAGGTTAACAATCGACAAAGATTTATAAAGCAAGTTTTATACAACGCCAAGGGCGACAAATATACATGAGTTCAAAGTAAATACATATACAAACCCAACCAATAGAGAATACACAAAGAAAAATAGAAATGAACTACAAACCTACCAGTTTGTCAGCGTCGATCAAAGAGTAATCCACCCCAGATCATCCGTATATAAGCTCCATAGTTGTTATCTAAGCTAATCCTAACAAAATTGGAGGTTGATGGAGTTGGGAGCAAAAACTTCCCCAAAACCATAATCTAAAATGAACTAAATGAAAGTTATAAAACAAATATCATCAGACCGCGCTAAGCGGGCCTGGGGCGCTAAGCGCGACTTCTTTATTTTACTCATCAAACCGCCATAAATCTCGTTAAGCGCAATATCTGCGTTAAACATGCTTTAAAACAATGCTTCTGCCAAAATTTCAAAACGCAAGCAGCACGCTACAAAATGCGATGAGCGCACTCGCGCTTAGCAGCCTTCTACGCGCTAAGCAAACTCTCTTGGACAAAATTTCTCAAAACTGGTATTTCATTCCGAAAACGCGCATCCGGAGCCGTGTCTTCGACACATTATTCTTCGATGCTCCAAAATGCAATAACTACCTATAAAACAAATGAAAAAACATCAAACGATACACTATGTATATTCAACCGAAAGCCATTGTCAAATTATTAATTTATCCAAAAAAATTAAAACCTAAATTAAAATCATTGAGAAATAATTACACACAAAAAATCTAAGATTGTAAAATGCTTGATAACATTGAACAACCAATGGTTCTAGAATAGATGGTCAATTGAAAATCTAAAACATTTAAAAATTTGAAAAACAAAGTGGTGAGAAAAATTCAAATATACATGAACCTAAGGCGACAATGACATGCATCAACATAGGGGAGTGAAGTTCGTTGAGGAAATCTTGAAGACAAAATTGAGGTGAAGGGAAGGAAATGATTCAGAATCACAGTATGAATTGAAGTTTTAAGTCGACTGTGGGGAAGATGGATAAAAAGTTTTTACTTCTGCAAATTTACAAAATTAAAAGAAGGAAGAAACATGAGAGAAAAAGAAAGTATGAGTGAAATAGAGAAACTGGTGGGATGCGTTGGAGCCAGAAAGAAGAGATGGTAAATGAAATGTTTGTCTAATTTTAATATAAATGGATTATGAAAATATCAAAACTTAATTGAATGGAAGAATAAACTTTTGAGACACTCTATGTATTTGGAATACAAAGAGACATAGAATATTAGAATTGATGTTTTGGAAAGAGAAAACTATAATGAAACAAATTGTTAGAAACACAAAAGTGAATTGATTAAGCCGTAAAAAATGACTCATATTTTTCTGAATAATGATTGTAATAGACTTTAATTATTATTATTATTAATGATTAAATTAAATAATTAATGATTAAAAGAAATAATAATTTAAGAATTTAATTGATATATATCGATGGTGTAAAGTAGTTTTATACTGTCAGTTAATCGTAACCGTCATATTTTTATAACTGTTTGATTTTTATTTTAATTATCTTTAAAGTATTACATATAAGTGGTTGTGATGCACAAAAAATTAAGCTGATAATACATGCCAATTAACCTCATAATTTAATGCAAATGAAAATTTGATATATGAAATTAGGATTAGAAAATAATATCTAAGCTTTCAAAACTGAAGTAGAACAAAAGGGTTATGACTTAAACGAGGCAGGGTTTTGGTATTGTAGAAAAATTGGATCAAAGAAGATGTGTTACGAAAAGAGAACAACCCTTATGGTTGCTTCTTTGTTTGGAAGCATTAGGGTTGTCAAATATATCATTGACACAAACATGGTTGATGTCAACACACAAACTGGTCGTGAAAACGTCACTGCTTTGCACTGTGTTATTGCTGGTGGCTCTGAATCAACTCTTGAATTTGTTAAGCTCTTAATTGATGTTGGAGCTGATGTTAATTCCCTTGATGAAATGATTAAACAGAAACTTTCGGTGGCTAATTCAAAAGAATTATTAGGCAGTGAGAAGAAAGAGTATCCTATTGATATATCATTGCCTGATGTAAACAATGGTGTTTTTGGAATGGATGAGTTTAGAATTTATAGTTTCAAGGTGAAGACTTGCTCAAGGGGTTACTCTCATGATTGGACTCACTGTCCATTTGTTCATCCAGGTGAGAATGCTAGAAGGAGGGACACAAAGAAGTACCTTTATAGCTGTGTTCCGTGCCCCGAGATTCACAAAGGGTCATGCCACAACAAAGATGCGTGTGAGTATTCACATGGTGTTTTTGAGTCCTTGCTCCATCCTTTACAATACAGAACAAGGCTTTGTAAAGATGAGATAAGATGTTCTAGAAAAGTGTGTTTCTTTGCATATAAACATGAAGAGTTAAGGCCTTTGTATGCTTATACTGGTTCAGTTATGCCTTCACAAGAGTCTTTACCAACTTCAAATGTTTCAACTTCACTTATGTCTCCATTGGTAGCTGCTTCAACTCTCAACAGTGGAATCTTGTGGCAGAATGAAATTAACCTTACTTCATCTTCTTTACAGCTTCCTAATAGGCAGCTGAAAAGTGCTTTGAGTGCAAGAGATTTGTATCAAGAAACTGACCTGTTACATGGTGTTTCAATGCAACCATCGACTCCTACTCAAGTGCAATCTATGACTAGGCTTCAGTTGAACCAAAGAGGAACCATGTTCAAGAAAGTTATCCTTTAAACAACTTTGTTTCCTCTCCTCTAAGAAAATCATCAGCTTTTGGATTTGATTCTTCTGCTGCTATGGTTGCAGCAGTGATGAATTCAAGATCTTCAGCCTTTTCAATATGAAGCCAAAGTTTTATGGACTGTGGTATGGCAAGACACCATATCGGTTGTCAACTTTACCCTATTTATTAACATATAAAAAATTACTACATGATTATTCTGTTGTTTAGGAAACTTGGTATATTGTAAAGAAAATCCTTCTAAAAAAGTTGCACAGATTGTTGGACTTAAATCTGGTGACGATTGCGTTGATAGTTATGACACTAATAATGAAGTCCCTGGAGATATTCAAAAAAAAAGAAACAGTAATGTAAAGGTTAGTGTTTTGATTTTTGCCTACGTCAGAGGTATGTTACTAAACTAATTTATTGCTTCAGATGAATGTCCTTTTGTTTTGACATATCTTTCGCATCTCTTTGTTTTGGCGTGGAATCCCTCCAAATATGGTGCAAGTTTGGTAGTTTTAGAGATTAACTCAACATTTCAAGTTTCAGATGTGTATCTCTTCCTTTTAAACTTATGGCCGATATATGCCAACATGGAATTGTAGACATCTACTTGTGGCGGAGAAAGGTAAAGCAATTGCAGCAACTGTTGAAGTAGTTGAAAAACATAGTTTGGATTCTGATCCAGCTCAAGAGGTTCGAGAAACGTGTGAAATAGCTCTTTAGCGTGTTCTGAGTTTAAAAGATACTGCTAATATGGATGATTTGATTGCACCGGGTATTTCACCATTTAAGTATGTTTCTCAGTCTAATTCTTAATTAGATTCTATGGCATATGAGGTGAGACAAAATGACTATGAATTCGAGTTTTTGGCCTATCAACATTGAGAAATCGAATGGAATTTTCTAAATTACATAGATGCTTATTGTAGTTAGCTAGCAGGACCACCTTTTTTTGTTGTGAATTTGGAGTTTTATTATACAATTATACTTGAATAGTAACAAAAATATATATAATCTAATGTTTTGTTAGCATCACTTTAAGGCAACTATGTTTTTTCTTCTTCATGTCCTTTCTGCTTATCAGTTTACAATATAGGTTGTGTTTATTAACATGAATCCTATGTGTTGTTTACTGTTTTCAGGTGTTCAGATTATCATTTAGAAAAAGTTGGAGTATTTATGAAATCTGTAGTGTGTTGGGTTATTTGAAATTGATTACACGTTTATGTTTGATATTTTGGCTAGGAAATTTATAGCTTAACAAATGTTTTAGGTTGGAGTAGATGGATTTGATTATATGTTAGCCGGTATTTAAAAACAATTTTACATTGATACATCGGGTATGATGGCGAGTCAGAGCTTGATAGTTGGATTAGAAACTTCATCTATGTTGGAAATTCCTTACCTCACCTAATCAGTGGTCTGACTTATGCAGACATAGATTCCTTAGAGACAAAGCTCCCATTGGCTATCATGTTCAATCATCTATTTTACACAGAATCAAGTAACATATGAATGCTGTCAAATAGATCCATTTGGTAAATACGTACTATTATAAATTTTGATAAGATACTATTATAACTTTTTTACTAATCACTATTACAATGATACCTACTTGAAAACTGCAAATGGTGTGCTTTTTATTATACATGTTATTGGTTATATCCGAAGGTCAACCGCCAGAATTACTAACAAAGATGAATTCATTTATGAGACGCATCGATCTAACTTGCAAGTTACTTGCACCTGTTATAATTGGTTTCATAATAAGCTTTGTATCCCTTAAAGCACCTGCTATAACACTAGCACTTTGGAATATCGTTTTTGTTTGGGTCGAGTATTGGATTTTTACATCTTTGTTTGCTGAATAAGATCTTGACATTTCTTGGTCTTGATTTAGGTGGAAATATGTAGCTCTCGGAAACTGAATGAATATTTGACAAACAACTTGTAATAAGTTTCTCCATTGTTTTTTAAAATATCTTGGTTCTATTCACACAGTGAGACTTTAAAGGCCAAGAAAAGATACGGGTGCACTTCTATCTTCTTTTTTTATCCTACATTATTATGTAATTACCATGAGTTAAAAATGATTTGAATTTTTTTAATAAGAGAGCATGATTAGTGAGAAAGTAAAAAAAAAAAAAAAACAAGAGAACATGAAAGTCTTAAATCACAGTTCCTTGCATCACATGCCATCACGCATCAGCATGATTTCATACAGAAATTTTTTCATTATAGAATGATCAGTACAAGTGATTAACCTTTTAATGAAAAATTTTAAATAAATTTCACTCGACTCAAGATGTTTAGAGAAATATTGTTCGATCCGTGTAAAAAAATAGATATCAAAATTTCAAATTGTTTTTAATTTAAGTTTTTTTTTATATGAGAGAGTAGCCAAATTTTAAAGTTGTTTTTAATTTAAGTTTTCTTTTTGACAATTGTTTTTTATTGAAGTTATTTTTAAAAGAAAATAATAATTTGCAAAAAAAAAATTATCTATCATTTTAAAAAATAATTTAAAAGTATTATATTAAACATTAATTAATGATCATTATTATTAGTTATGTATAACTTTAAAAGATAATATAATTTAGAAATAAAAGAAAAATAAATAGATATTGTAAGTGTTTGGTTGGCATGTTTTTTGGTAAAACCAGTTGTGTGAATGTCATGACTGATGTCATAACATTCTGGGATACAAGGTACATTCTACAGAAAAAGAATGTCATACAGGAGCTGCTCAATATGAGTGTTTAGCTTATCATTATGCAATGATCATATTTATTGCATTCTACCAAAATCAATAAACAGGATTCTTGTTGTCATAACCAATGTTAAGACATCCTGTACTGAACTAACATTTGTGTAGATTTGTTATTTCTGAGAATTTTCAGGAATCTGATTTATTCAGTCCAGATCAGATTCTCACGTGGACTTAGGTTAACTTTGCTTAACCCTAATCTGGTTGTTAAAATCCTATGACCAAGTCTTGAGGTTAACCCTAATTAACCCTAGCTATTTTCGTGGAAGCCCTAACAGAAGAATAGCTGGCTATATATTCCTCATGAAGACTGTTGGTGAAAGATACTTTTTGACAGAAGATCAATAAAGGACTGTATAGTTGTAACTACTGTGAGCCAATCAATTATCATTGTGATAAGTGATTTGGAGTAGGATTTGATTGTAAGGGTTGTGTATCACTCAAAGCTTTGAAGCACGAGTGTCTGTGTTACTTGATTAAAGCTTTGAAGCAAAGTCAAGTTAGGGTTATGTATCACTCAAAGCTTTGAAGCACGAGTGTCTATGTTACTTGATTAAAAGCTGTGAAGCAAAATCAAGTGTATGTACTGAAGAGTGTCTTCATAATTTCATTAGTCAATTGTTTAGTATCACTGCTGTGATTGAGGGGGAGTGAGTAGGAACTCAGGTTTAAGTTGAACTTAGATTGAAGTTGTATTGGGTAGGTCTTAAGTGAAGGAGATAGACTGGTTGGTTTATTCCTGAATTAATATCTCTTATAGTGAATTTCCTCCCTAGCTTGGTAGCCCCCTGTTTACAGTGATTTCTGGTAAACAACCGCTAGTCCTCCAAACTATCAAATAATCTTAATGACTGTTATTTAATCTCTCTGGTAACTTGCAGGATCGACTAGATTGATCCTATGGGGTATTGGTCATTTGGATAAATCTACTTGTAAAACTGATATTCATAGTTTGGATTTGTATTTAGAATGTTTTATAGACGTTCACTTCACTTCGATTACCATGTTAAAAGAATCTAATGACATGATCAAGTAAAGAAATACGAAACTGAATTGTATGAATAAAGATTCGATTGCAAAGAAATGTTTAAATGCAGAAATAAGTAAATGACTTTGAATGAAAAGACTTTATTGTAAAAAGCATGAATATAAAAGCATGAAATATAAAAAGAGTTTCTGAAATGTAAAGGATTCGAACAGAAGAAAACGTTTAAATGCAAGAGATAAGTAAATGACTTTGAATGTAAAGACTTTAATGTAAAAAGCATGAATATAAAAGCATGAAATGTAAAAAGAGTTTCTGAAATGTAAAGGATTCGAACAGAAGAAAACGTTTAAATGCAAGAGATAAGTAAATGACTTTGAATGTAAAGGTGTTTGAATGACATTGACATGAAAATGGAAGATAAACTGGAAAAGATAAAGAGTTTACTGAATTATAAATGTTTGGTGTTATCATACGTACATTGTTCGAGCATTCGTTTCCCTAGCCATGTGGTATTTTGAATGTTTACTGAATTTTGTACAATAGATATGACACACGAAATCCTAATACTAAGACTTCTATTTATACTATTTCGACCATAACGGTCTTGCCTATAAGATTCTGCCACGTTCAGAACATGCAGAGCACTGCTCCTTTCTAGCTTCCACGCGTCTTCGAACGCTCCAGCGCATATATATTTGAGTTCCAACATCTCGCTCGCGTTTGAATTTCAAATGCTTTGGCAATCTTCGCTTCGAACTCATTTCTCAGACACAGTCTCGTTACCACTTCGAGGCTTCTTTTAAATATATCTTCACAACTGTCACTCGAAGCTCCGAGCTTTGACATGTTCGTTCGAAGAACCGCTTCTACTATTCCGAACTGTAACATTTTGCTTTATTCCAACGAAACAGCCAATTGCTTCATTTCGAACTGTATCATCAAAATCTTCAGCCAACAAAATGCCCCTTTAAAATATGTATTTCGATCCTTTGAGAAACACTTATTTTAAATATATTTGCAAGATTTTGATGTGACTTTTGAGCAATCATAACATTTATTGTGTATGACTTCAATCACGTCAATCACGACGCCTCTTGGATTTCTTAACCGTCTTGAATCAGTATTTCATGGCATGGTGCAGTTATAAAACAATGATTATTATTAATCACGCTTATTACCAATATCAGCCTTTACGCCACCTCCTCCTCAATCCAACCCACGACTCCCACGTATCCTAGTCTCACTTAGTGGATGTTCAAGCTTCCACACTATAAAAACTAATCAACTTAGTCTTTTATTCTTTTTCCACATTCTGAAATTTTTCCCTCTCCTCTTACTAAAACCCTAAAACTTCCAACAATCTTCAACAATGTCTTCAACAACATCATCCCAACTGAAGAAAACTTCCAAGAAGAAAAGAAAGAACACAAGAACAATTATGGAAAGCAAGGTTGGTACTTATCAAGGTCAATCTGTGCTTATCCCTCAAATGATCTCCAAGGAAAAGGAAATGCTCTACGCATATCAGGTATTGATTCCAACTAACGCTGCTGGAAAGAGGTTTGCTCTAATGGGTCCTCTTATAGTTTTTGAAATCTTGAAAGATACTAGAAAAATCTTCCCTGCCTGTTACAACTTTAAACCCTTGTTTAATAAGATGGATATCCCTAAGATAGGCGAGTCTTCTGATTCGACAACCATAGAAACCCCAACCGTTCCCCCAAAAGATCCCTTTGTGTTAGACTACGTGAAGAGCAACTTTAAACCATTCCGATCCTGCCCTACCTCTGACATAGCTTACCAAAACTGGCTTACCAAAGTAGAAGCCAAGAAATCCCAGCAATGGGAGGAATTAGGAATCTATAATCTGATTAAGTTATCGAAACCAGGCTTCACCTATAGTCATCCACTGTTATTTGCATCCTTATATTTCTGGGACAGCACCTACAACACCTTTCAAATAAACTGAAAATCATGATTTAGATCTAACTCATGTTTAAATATTTTCAGACTAACAAACTCCCACCAACCACTCCGAAGAAAAGGAAAACAAGCACTACTGGGAAGAATCCCAATGCTGGAGGGAATTCACCAACCGCTTCGAAGAAGAAGCAGAAGAAAGAAGTTACCAAAGGCGCTGAACCAACTGGCATTTCTGGACTCGATTCCAGAGATGCCGCTCCCTCAACAAAATCCAAAAATCCACATTTGACCTCCAACGTAATGTTGGAACATATAGATAGTAACCTTTCCTCTGAGAATCCACAGGTAAATTGAACTCGAATCTTTAACAAAAACAGTTATTCATTACCTTGGTGCATGCTCTTAATATTCTTTGTCTCTGTAGGACATTTCGAACCCAACTCCTATTACTTAGACTTCTCCATTAAAGACTGCTGCTCCCATCAACTCTTCTCCTCATGGGGACTCCAGTAACCTGGTGCAAAACAAAGGATCCTCCAACATGGCGGTTCCGACTGGGGCTTCAGAGCAACAAGATGACCAAAGCACTTCTCCTCCTTTGAAAGAAACGAACGAAGCAACGCTTCATGAATCTGCAGAGGTTTTACCAGAAACTTCTCTTTAAAAGTCTCCTCTCGAAACCCTTCAAGAGAACCCAAAGGACATTCATGTTGAAGAGGAAAAGGCTGATTCTGATCAAGAGAACGAAGAATCTGCAGAGGAAGGATCCGAGGAAGAAGATGCTCAGAATGGTTCGACTGATGGAGCAGAGTCAGATGTCAATAGCAGTGAGAACAATGATATCGAAGTGGTGGATCTGGTTGATAATGAAGAAGGCAATGAGCAAGAAAAAAGTGAAGGTGATGGTGACCAGACCAATGAGCCTATGGAAGTCGAGATGGATGTGACCCCATTGCGCATGGAACTTCCTCAATCGTCTCAATCTCAAATGACTAAAGAGGAGCTAGCTCTCCTAAGACGAAATGACCCAATTAGGTATATGAAGGCTAAACTAGCTCAAAGGGACATTCCTCTTGCTAGGGCTGGTACTAGTTCGACTAACAATCCATTGCCCTCAGATGATAGAGTTGTACTCCTCAACAAAATTAGGAGAACAATCCTTGATGTGGACTTGTTCGAAGTGCTCAAGAAGGATAGTACAGCTTGCTATACCATGAAGGAGCTACTTACGCAAGTTAACCTCGCCACCTGCTCTTTGCCAGTCAGCACCATATTATTCGATCTTCAAGCTTTGTTAGATAACGTGACTGGGTGTCTTCTTCAAGACGAATTTGCTACCAAAAAGGTCCAGGAGAAACGAACTGCCATGGACGCTGCTTATGAGCATGCTTCAAAGCTCTCTAAAGAAGCTGAAGACCAAGCCATGCATATAAAGCAAGCCAAAACTGACTATGAAGCTCGAGCTCAGTCTATTCTTCTCTGGGAAAAGCAAATTCAAGAGCTCCAACAAAAGGTTAAGGAGGCTCAACAACAACAATTGGCATATGAAACCAATACTGCTGGCAATCAGTTCGAAGAGCTCCTCAACAAAGGACTTTCAGAAATGGAAGCAGCAGAGCAACTTAAGGGAGAAGTAGCTACCCTGGAAGGAGCAAGGCGTTTCACTCAAGAAAGGCTTGAGTCCTTTCAGAGTACTTTTAATAGATTGAGGAACAACACCTATTTTTAAATCTCTGTTTATTTAATTAGTTTTGAAACTTTGTTGAATTTTGGTCTGTAATATCCAAACAACGCCATTTTGGCAATCTATATTACCATTTTGGCATTCCTTTATGATGTTTCGATTACATTGTTATTATTCGAATCTCCTGCAGGCGTGGCTTATATTTCTTTAAATATTTCCCATTAACCTTTAGGATTCGCTTATCATCAGCCAACTCTTCGATTTCATATGCATTGTTTGAAAATATCTTTACTATTCGAAAAGGTCCTTCCCAATGAGGTGACCATTTACCTAATGTTTTATTTTTCTTGTCCATGGGCAATATGACTTTCCAGACTAAGTCATTAATAGTGAATGCTTTTCCTTTCACCCTTTTGTTATATGCCCTGGCTACCCTTTCCTTTTGTCTCATTAGGATTTCCAATGCATGCAATCTAACTTCATCTAACTCAACTAACTCATTCATCATCATCTCCTAATATAATGCAGATGGGATCTCGTTTTGTCTTTGAATTCGAACTGATTGTAAATGAATTTCTACTGGTATAACTGCATCATGACCAAATGTTAGTTGGAAAGGCGTGGTGTTAGTAGCTTCTTTAGGAGATGTTCTACAGGCCCATAGTATTTGGTCCAAAGTCTTGTGCCAGTTCCTTGGCTTTTTACCAACATGTTTCTTAATTAACCCTATTATCACTTTATTGGCTGCTTCGACCTGACCATTTGCTTGAGCATAGTATGGTGTTGATGTTAGTAATCTAAACCCCATCTCTTGAGCAAATTCTTGCATCTTCCTACCAGTAAACACAGAACCTTGGTCTGTGGTTATGCTCTCTGGCAATCCGAACCTATAGATAATTTGTTTTTGTATGAACTCAATAATAGCCTCTTGATCAGCAGCTATTAATGGTATTGCTTCTATCCACTTGGTAAAATAATCTATTCCTACCAAGATATACTTATGTCCTTTAGACGAAGCAGGATTAATTTCTCCTATTAAATCTAATGCCCATCCTCTAAAGGGCCATGGTTTAATCATCGAATGTAACTCACTTGCAGGAGCATGTTGAATTCCTGCATGTTTCTGGCATTCTTCATACCCTTTAGCAAAGTCTATACAATCTTTGAGCATGCTGGGCCAATACATGCCATATCGAAATAACAACCATTTCATTTTATGACCTTCTTGATGTGCCCCACATGCCCCATTGTGGACTTCTGACAATGCTAAGTATGCCTCACTTTCTCCTAGGCATTTCAGTAATACGCCTTCCTGGGTCTTTTTGAACAATTCATTTCCCATGAGGACATATGATAATGCTCTATATTTTATCTTCCTATCAACATTCAATGTTGGATTTGTTAAATAACTCACAAGTGGACTTCGCCAATCTGCATATGATAAGGTGTCTATGGCTAGTACTTCGAATCCTTGTTTATCAGCACAACCTAATTTTATACTCTCTAGGTCTGATGGTATAAGTCTAGTAGCCATAACCCTACCTCTTAATTCGACCAAATCCTCAAAGTTTTTGGTAGAAACTTTATAACCTGAAGCCAACTGTGCTAAGTCATTTGCTTCTTGGTTTTCTATTCTTGGTATATGTTGAATATCCATGTATTCGAATTTTCTAAGTAGCCTGTTAACTATGACGAAGTATGTCATCAGATTTTCCTTTATGCATTTATACTCCTTTGTTATTTGCTTGACCACTAACTCTGAGTCTCCTTTAATTTCGACTCTAGTTGCCCCCAATTCCAACAAAGCTTCAAGTCCAACAATAAGCGCTTCGTACTCAACTTCATTGTTCGAGCAACGAGGACCATCTAACTTATACTTGAATTTTGTTGGAATTCCTTCAGGAGAAATTATAAGAACTCCAACACCACTACCATCCCTATGGGTCGAACCATCAAAGTATAATTTCCAAGGTTGCATTTCAACGTAGCCCATGACAGTCTTTTCGACCAGTGAATGGTCCACAATGAAATCAGAAATTACTTGACCTTTCACAGCTCTTAAAGGCATGAAAGTCAAAGAATATTCTGTTAAGGCTAAAGCCCATTTACCAACTCTGCTATGCATTATTGGTTTCGAAAGCATGTGTTTGATAACATCGAAATGAGATGAAACATAAACGTCAACAGGCTTTATATAATACTTAAGTTTCATACAAGAAAAGTACAAACAGAGACATAGCTTTTCTACATTGCTATATCTAGTCTCTGCATCATTCAATACCCTACTTAAATAGTATATGGCTCTTTCGATGCCATTGCTATCTTCTTGTGCTAACATACTACCTATACTAACTTCAGAGGCGGATATGTACAATCTCATGGGCTTTCCCCATGAAGGTGGAGACAAGATGGGAGGCTGAGAGAGAGAGATCTTTTTATCTTGTCAAATGCCTCCTGATGGGCTTCGTTCCACTCGAAGGATTGGCCTTGCTTCAAACGAAGCAACGGAGAGAAAGCTTGGGTTCTTCCACTTAGATTCGAAATGAACCTTCTGAGAAAGTTAATCTTCCCTAGCAAAGATTGCAGCTCCCTTTTTTATGTGGGTGCTTTCGTCTCCATTATGGCTTTGGTCTTATTTTGGTTGATCTCGATTCCTTTTTTATGAACCACAAAGCCAAGGAAATCTCCAGCCTGCACAAAAAATTCACATTTAAGGGGGTTCATTTTTAAGCCATGTTTTCTCATTCGTTCGAATGATTGGCTCAAATGATGCAAATGGGTTTCTGCAGATATAGATTTGATGACTATATCATCAATATACACCTGCATAAAGGTTTCAATGAAATCATGGAAAATCGAATTCATTTCCCTTTGATAAGTTGCCCCAACATTTTTTAAACCAAAAGGCATCACTACCCATTTGTAGGTGCCTAAGGCTCCTGGGTAACGAAATGCTGTCTTGGCAACATCTTCTTCAGCAATAAAAATCTGATTGTACCCAGAGTATCCATCTAACATACTTAAATATTCGAATCCTGCAGCAGAGTCTACTAACATTTCTGCCACAGGCATGGAGTACTCATCTTTAGGGGTTGCAGTATTTAAATCCCTAAAATCTATGCAAATTCTCAGAGAGCCATTTTTCTTAATAACAGGCACTATATTTGCTAACCATTCGACATACCTTGTGGTTCTGATGAATCTGCAGCGCAACAACCTTTCGATCTCAGCTTTGATCTTTGTGAGAACCGCTGGTGCGAATCTTCTAGGAGTTTGCTTGATGGGCTTCTTGCCATCCTTGATTGGAAGTCTGTGTTCCACTAACTCCCTCTTTAAACCAGGCATTTCATCATAGTCCCACGCGAAGCAATCTTTGTTTCTTTTGAGGACTTCGATCACTTCTTGCTTGAGGCCTGGATTAAGTTTTGCGCTTATGTAGGTTATTCTTTTCGTGTTCTCACCCCCCAGATTCACTTCTTCGAGCGGATCCTGCGCCAACATTTTGGCACTTGAGTCTATGGGGTCCTTCTCGAAGCCTAAGGGTTCTTTATCATAGATGGCATCTAGCCTTTGATCTATTTCGTGTTCTTCAAAGGGTGAGCCTTTCGAACCATCCCCATTTATTTCGTTCACTTCTACAGCCAATTTATCTATTTCAGCCTCTAAGGCCGCTTTCCATTCGTTCTCAGCCATATAGGCCAAAATCCTTTTGAAGAAGGAGGACTCAATCATGAGCAAGGTTGTTGAACTCCCAGCCTGCTGGACATCTTTGCGTAGTACCTTCAACTCCTTCATCTTCACTGACTATTCTTCTATCCCAATACATGCCATCATGGCGAAGGGTCATATAATAGTGTGTGTTCCTGGTTTCGTTGATTTCATCGTTAGGGGCACAAGGAGCAATCTTGGCCAAATGTTTGTCATAATTTCTCTTGTCAACTAAGTTGACTGCTGTCATGAAGTAACTCTGGCCTGCTTCGATGTTCTCCACAATCCCATCTTCTCTCCATAAAACCAACCTCTGATGCATTGACGAAGGAACTGCTCCTACGCCATGGATCCACTCTCTTCCCAACAACAAGTTGTAGTTGGCTTTGGCTTCGATCACCATGAACATGGTGGGCCTGCAGCTCGATCCTACCGTCAAGTCCAGTTGAACTACCCCCAATGTTTGACCTACTTTCCCTTCATAGTTGGATAGGACCATGTTGTGTGGTTTGATGTCACCCTCGCGTATTTCTAACTTTTTCAGCATGAAATGGGGTATTAAGTTAACTGCAGCGCCCCCATCCACTAAGACCTTATTTACGCCATGGGCACCAACCTTTGCCCGAATGAACAATGGCTTCAGATGATTTTTCATAGATGGCTCTGGGCGCTCGAAGAAAGCATTCTGCTCCTCGACAACCCCGTTATCCATTACGTAGTAACACACTGGCCTATGCTTCATCAGATCTATTGTATCATCCTCCTCATACTCTTCGATTTCAGTTTCCTGTCCAAACTCACAAGGTAGTACAGATACCACGTTGCAATTGATATTGAGTGAAGACTCCCCCTCTGATTCGAAGTTGTCCGTTAGCATATCCTCGTCTTCTTCTGGACCTGGTGTGTACTCCTTCGATTCATTTGGTTGTGTTTCAGAGAAGAGTCTCCTACTAACTGGGGGGTTTGTCCTCAGGTTGATTATTTTGTGTAGGTTTGTTGGTGCTTGATTCTCCTTGGTTTTTGATCGAAGTTGCTCCTTTATCTGCCACAGCTTCCCTTTCAGCCTTTCGAATTCTCTGTTGCCTTCGCCATTGTGATCTTGACATAGGGTTTCTTCCTTTGTAGTTTTCTAACCTCACTTCTTCCCTCTTCGCCATGTTGAACTGCCTTCTATATGTCATGGCGTGGCGTGCGTTTCGTTCATTGTTTCTCCATTTGTCTTTGCCCTTGTCAGTTCTGACTTGCAGCCATTTGTCTGTTGGTATTTCAGCAGGAATTTTGAACGTTACCCTTCGTGCGCCTTTGGGATAAGGACTATCAGGCCTTCGTTGAGTGTATTTGCTTTCGAAACGTTGGCTCATCTAACCAGTCTCTTTGTGGCTCCAGCATGGAGCGAAAGGAATTGTTTCGAAGGCTCCGGCCATATTTTGATCGTACACTGCAGAACACCTTGGGCATACTAGGCATTTGGTTGCCCCTTTGTAACAGCGAACCAAAAACTCCAACAAACTTTCTCCGGCTTTAGGGTAACATCTGAATAACTGGTTATCCTGGCGCCAGTTGGTGCCAGTTCGTGCCCTTTGTTTCCTCTCGAAGTTTACAGCAATTCTCTGGTTGCAGATGATGCTGCATCTAGGGTATAGTATCATTTCAGCATCTCCTTTGTGGCACAACATGAGGTAGTCTTTAAGACTGGCATCCCTAGCATAGTTATCCTCCATTTTGTATTTTTCTTTTTCTAAGTATCTCTCCATCTCCTCCATTTCAAAACGAGGTCTCTCCATATCCACCATGTTGACATCTACATCCTCCCCCTTTATGTCATCATCTCCCCATCCTGTAGGTTTGACATCTTCGATTTGGATTTTTGAACTTTCTGGGGTAGAATACTTCACCAAGTAGTCAAACTTTCCACCGGGCTCTCCCAAAGTATCCCATGTTTCTTTCTGAGGGGAGGGTGGCTTTGTGATCTGGACTTTCTCCAGTTTTAGCCTCAGGCCTTCAGTAACCTGTGTCAATTCTTGCTTTTGGTTCTCCTGGCCTTTAGTAGCCTGGATCTCTTTCGAAACAACCAAAGGTACTGCTTCGATCGAAGCCTCTAGTTGCTTGTGGAGGTCCTCAGTGACCCCCTTGTTGACTTCGACTAACACCCAGTTTTCATTCTCAGTGCTTTTTTCTCCTAATGGAGTGTCATCTTGATCTGCTTCCACCATATTGATTTCTCCAATGCATGCAGACTCGAAGTAATTGGTGTCTGCAACATCCAAAGGGTCTTCATCTACTTTCATTTTTGGTTTGTCAGCGAATTTCAATCTGCCATCCTTAATTGCATTTTGAATCAGATCCCTGAAAAGAAAACACTGTGAGGTTTTGTGGCCTAGGAAACTATGATATTTACAAAATCCTATCTTCTTTCTTTGATCTAAAGGAGGTATTTTGACATTAGATGGCACAATGAGTTGGCCATCTTTGACAAGCAAATCAAAAATCTCGTCACACTTTGTTACATCGAAAGTATACACCTTCTTTGGGAATTTGTCACTTTTCTCATTTTCAACAATTTCTTTCCCCTTTGTGGGAACTAATAATTTACAAGAGTAAGGTGGAGCCTGTTTCAA
Organism: Vicia faba; assembly: GCA_948472305.1. Lineage (NCBI taxonomy): Eukaryota > Viridiplantae > Streptophyta > Magnoliopsida > Fabales > Fabaceae > Vicia > Vicia faba. The sequence goes on along the minus strand of OX451741.1, from coordinate 1,361,623,038 downwards.
TTCAGCGAGATCAATTTCGACCTATTCGAATTCAGGATAATCTTCTGCTTCCTCAGCTCCAACATAGGAGACCCTTTCTTTCTTGTTATTTTTAAAAACTCGGGCCTTTTCGGCCTTTAGCCTTTCGACTTGTCGAACCCTATCGGCTAATTAAGCCATGTCCCTCAAGTATTGTGTGTCTAATTTCTTTCGAATAGAGTAGTCCAGGCCGCCAGCAGCCATTTCGACTAACTCATGTTCAGGAACTACTGTGAAGCATCTAGATTTCAAGAGTCTGAACCTATTCAGATAATCATCTATGGGTTCAGTAAACTTCCTCTTGACACTGACTAGTTCCTTCAGACTTATTTTAGATTGTCCCATGTAGAACTGTTCATGGAATAATCTCTATAAGAGGGTCCAAGTATCTATGGATCCAGGAGGCAATGTGGTGAACCATGTAAAAGCGTTCTTAGTGAGGGAACTTGGGAAATATTTAATCCTAAGGTTCTCATTATTTGCTATGTCTCCTGCTTCGGTCAGATACCTGGCTATGTGTTTGACTGTTGATTCATTGGTATCTCCAGCAAACTTTGTAAACTTAGGGACCTTATATCCCCTTGGTAAATCAGTATGCATTATGTAATCTAATATAGGAGAGGCATAATTTGGCCTTCTAATTCCTGTATTGAGGCTATTTTGGGCCATAATCCTCTCTATCATGGTGGTTAAATTGTTTTCTGCCAAGATGTTATCGTTTCGAATTCTGTGAACGACTGCATCAGCATCTTGATTTCGACCCACCATGACAATTCCTCTAGGTTGTTCTTCTCGAAACTCTGGGACTTCTAACCTTTCGATCCTTTCCCCTGGTTCTATAATTTCCCTTTGTGGGCCTTGAATCATTGGGGCTTCTAACCTTTGTGCCCTTGCCCCCATGTTAACCCCCTCTCTGGCTGGTCTATAGGGTGGGTCATCAGCAATTTGTTCTATGATAGGTATGTTGGCTCGAACCCCCACCTGATTCTGCCTACGCCTTTCTGGCGGAGCGAAAAAATCTGCTATTTGACTCATGTTATCCGCGTTTTCTCTGTTTGTCACAGTTACATTTTGTACTATTGGGGTAAAGATCTCTTGCATAGTTTGTGCTAACACTCCTATCATATTATGGTTACTATCATCCATTAATTGCCTAAAAGCCATCTGATTTTCTGTGGTTAAGATAGGAAATGCACTATAACCTACTGACCCTTGGTTATTTGTCATAAATTGATTGGCCCCAGATCCAGACCCTACTTGTGGTGACGTATTCGATGTCAAAGTGTGCAGACCCGCCATAAAAGACGTTGACATCCCATAAGAGGAATTTCTGTGTCTGTTACCATCGAAACCGGGTGGTCTAGTTAGTGGAGTGGCGAAATGGGTTTGTGTCCCTGATGGTGGGACAAATCCCCCAGGATAACCAGTGGTTCCTGTATTTCCTAGGATCGAACTGTTAGTCGACATGCCACTTGTTCCATTCGTGGCTACACTACTGGTAGAGGATGCAACAGACTGTGCGCTCGAAGGGATCGCATTAGACGTTCCCGTCGAAGCAGACATATTAGTGCATGTTCCATGTGGGGCATTTTGTTCCCCTTGTTGATTGTTTGGATTAGACATCTTGTTATTACGTTTTCTTCTGGGTAAGGGTTGGTTGCTATTGGTTATTCTACCACTTCTAAGGTTCATAAAACAACGAACTTATCACTCAGAAAGAACTTTTACAATGATTATATCCTAACAATCTTTACTTCGTTTTAAATTTCGTAACGACCAATAACGGTCCCATCAGGTGTGCCAATTTGTTTACAGTGATTTCTGGTAAACAACCGCTAGTCCTCCAAACTATCAAATAATCTTAATGACTGTTATTTAATCTCTCTGGTAACTTGCAGGATCGACTAGATTGATCCTATGGGGTATTGGTCGTTTGGATAAATCTACTTGTAAAACTGATATTCATAGTTAGGATTTGTATTTAGAATGTTTTATAGATGTTCACTTCACTTCGATTACCATGTTAAAAGAATCTAATGACATGATCAAGTAAAGAAATACGAAACTGAATTATATGAATAAAGATTCGATTGCAAAGAAATGTTTAAATGCAGAAATAAGTAAATGACTTTGAATGAAAAGACTTTAATGTAAAAAGCATGAATATAAAAGCATGAAATGTAAAAAGAATTTCTGAAATGTAAAGGATTCGAACAGAAGAAAACGTTTAAATGCAAGAGATAAGTAAATGACTTTGAATGTAAAGACTTTAATGTAAAAAGCATGAATATAAAAGCATGAAATGTAAAAAGAGTTTTTGAAATGTAAAGGATTCGAACAGAAGAAAACGTTTAAATGCAAGAGATAAGTAAATGACTTTGAATGTAAAGGTGTTTGAATGACATTGACATGAAAATGGAAGATAAACTGGAAAAGATAAAGAGTTTACTGAATTATAAATGTTTGGTGTTATCATACGTACATTGTTCAAGCATTCGTTTCCCTAGCCATGTGGTATTTTGAATGTTTACTGAATTTTGTACAATAGATATGACACACGAAATCCTAATACTAAGACTTCTATTTATACTATTTCGACCATAACAGTCTTGCCTATAAGATTCTGCCACGTTCAGAACATGCAGAGCACTGCTCCTTTCTAGCTTCCACGCGTCTTCGAACGCTCCAGCGCATATATATTTGAATTCCAACATCCCGCTCGCGTTTGAATTTCAAATGCTTTGGCAATCTTCGCTTCGAACTCATTTCTCAGACACAGTCTCGTTACCACTTCGAGGCTTCTTTTAAATATATCTTCACAACTGTCACTCGAAGCTCCGAGCTTTGACATGTCCGTTCGAAGAACCGCTTCTACCATTCCGAACTGTAACATTTTGCTTTATTCCAACGAAACAGCCAATTGCTTCATTTCGAACTGTATCATCAAAATCTTCAGCCAACACCCCCAGAGTAGGTGTTGTTACACACTGAACTGGGTAAACAATTGACTGTGTTCTTTACTGCTTTTAGATTTACTGTCTTGAAGAGTGTTAGATACGGTGTCATAACATTCACTGTGACATTAAGTATCTGCTGCCAGAATTTCAGATATTTTTCAAATTTTAAATATTTTAAATTCAAACAAATTTTTTTTTTATTGCAAATACATGAATTCTGATATGGTACGTACACATAGTACTGATATTAAACTATTGATTTAAATATTGAATAATAACATAAACGAATTTACTATTGATTTAAATATTTTTATAAATAATTCTAAAAAAAACATTTATATATAGAAATAATTAAAATGTTTATTCAAATATTTTTATATGTAGAAAAAAAATTATAAAAACTGATTTTTATCTCTTTTAAAAATAATAAACTATTTTAATTAGAAATTATTAATAAATTATTTGATTTTTCTTTATTTCATTATAATATTTTATTTCTTTAAATTTGTAAATAATTAACGATAGTTTAACATATCACACCATTATCCGCGCGAACACACAAGTATTGATATAATACGTGCATATGTAAAAGAATTTTGATAAAACAATATTGTTTTTATTTTAAAAATACGTCTTTCTTTTAAAAATAATATATTATTTTAGTAGAACAATTTTATTTTTCTTATTATATTTTAAAAATAATACATTAAGAACTTTACCATTATGAATTAAACTTCCAAAGCTTCTCCTCCATCCGAGGGATAAAGTGAATTTGAATATTAACGGAAATATAAAGTTGTTGATCAAAATATTAAATATTAAATATTAACGGAAACATGAAGTTGGTAATTAAAATATTGAATATTAACGGGAACATAAATTTATTGGTCAAAATATTCAATATTAACAGAAACATGAAATTAATGATCAAATATTAAATATTAACGAAAATATCAAGTTACTGATCAAAATATTGAACATTAACGAAAATATTAAGTTACTGATCAAATTATTAAATATTAACGAGAATATAAAATTATTGATCAAAATATTAAATATTAATAGAATAATTTTGTTATTGATTTAAATATTTTTTACAATAATTTTCAAAACAAAAATAATATTTATATAAAAAAATATATTATTCAAATATATTTTTATATATTAAAAAAATGATAGACAACTATTTATTATTATTTTTAAATTTTATTTTATTTTTATTATATTTTTAAAAATAAATGTACAAATTACGCGTATCATATTAATATTCGTGCCAAGAAATGGGTATCTCACTCGTAGATATTCAAAACGTAATGTTCATGTTAAATAAATAAACAGATTTATATGCCTCCATCTGTGCGAACCAAAACACACCAGAAACACACCAGCCCCTTGAGAATGAATCGCGACCAACATGAAAACGGCATCGTTTTGACCCATCCTCTCTCTCCCAGCGGCGATGAATCGCGTTCCGATCTACCGGAAGAACTCATCGTCGAGATCCTCCTGAGACTTCCGGTAAGATCTCTCGTTCAATTCAAATGCATTTGCAAATCATGGAAAACCTTAATTTCAGATCCTAAATTTGTAAAGCGTCATCTTCAAATTTCAAGCGCAGAACCAAATTTAATCCACTTGTTCTTTTCTCAATTGAGTGAACCCCAAAAAATCGTATCTTACCCTTTAAAGCCATTATTCCAGAACATATTACCTCCCGTTAACTCCAGCGGGATGATGAAGATGAAGAACCAATATTGGATTATAGGTTCATGCAATGGGTTGTTATGTATGTATAATCGATATCATCATTGTGTCAAACTGCGCAACCCTTCTATCATGTTCAAATCCAATAAATCGCCAAGAGCGGTTTCTTTTGAATGGATGAACATTCTATACGGATTTGGATTTGATCGAGTTAATGACAAGTACAAAGTACTACTTGTTGTGCGAAATAAGAATGATCCAAATCAAATTTTGACCAGAGTTTATACCTTTGGTCTTGATTCTTGGAAAACCATTCCCAATTTCCAGATTACACCCACTGGGCCGTTTAGTTTGTTAGGGAAATTTGTGAGTGGCAATCTTAATTGGATTGCTAAAAAAAGAGTTGTTAGTGTTAGTTCTAGTCAGATTGTGATACTGATACTTTCCTTTGATCTGGAGAAGGAGACTTGTAAGGAGTTGTTGCTGCCTCAACATGACGGTGACAAAGTCTATGGACATACTCTCTATGTTTTGAGTAATTGTCTTGGTGTGTGTTATGAGACTAACAAAACTCATTGGGTTGTGTGGTTGATGAAAGAGTATGGAGTTGTTGAGTCATGGACTAAATTCATGATCATCCCTCTTGATAAGTTCAACAAGCCACCTGCTATTGTTATTCCCGTGTTCGTTTTGGAAAATGGTGCTGTTCTTCTAGTCAACAAATATACTTCTCAATTTGTTTTATATGACTTAAATACTGGTGAGTTGGACTATTCATTGGATTATTCATTGAAAGGTATCAGCAATTTTAGGCACAATCTGCATATTTGCTGTGAGAGTCTTGTATCCCTCTGATGAAGTAATCTCGGAAATCCGCCATCGTCTGTGCCTCCCGGGACTCTGTAAGCTGCCACAAAGACTATTGTTATGACAATGACAGCTACTGCAGAACATGACTGAACTGTCTTTAATCCTTCAGAAGCTGTCCATGCTTTTCCTCAAAGAGATCCCTTGCAGTTTGGTGGTTGTTGTTCTAGTGAACGATGTAATTATAATGAAGTCGTTTCTCGATGCGCTGTTTACGTGTGCATAACAATGGGCTCAATAGTTTATCTCTGCACTTGCTGTTATATTTGAACAGGGTGCAAAGGGCATCAAGACGTATGGCATTGACAAATTCAGCACTAAATATTTCAAGAAAGCTCTGGATGTTCTCTGCGTTACTATACCGCATGAAGCCTTACAGAAGCTTTGCGAAACAAAGAACTTTGTGAAGGTTTGTGTTTGTCTTAGTATTACTATTAAAAATAAGCATTTATTAAAAGCACTGAATCTTCTGTCATAGACAAGGCTTCTGGCGAGATTTGGATGTGTGTCGTGAAAATCCCTATCATGTGAACTGGTTATGCAATTCTATTTGATATCATTTTTGTTTCATTTGATTTATTTATTTATGCCATTCCTTTTCTGTCAAATATGATTAAGTAATATTAGTTCACTCAGTTACAATAATCAGTAATATTATATTGACAGTGCCATTATATTCTCCTGATCAGCTATGCCATTTTCATGGCTGTTCTGTTGGAGCCACAAAACCAACTTAGTTACGCCATGGAAGTGCAATAAATTTGCATTGGTTGTTGTTTGGAGTTGTCATATCTTGGACCTATTACAGATGAGCCGGATTCTCCCCGACTTGACGGATACTAGTGAAACTGCTCTTCTTCACTTTAGATAACTATAATAGTGAGTTAGATCACCACCAGAGACACAGTACAGCAAGAACCTTCCACTCTTCTTCGCTTTAAATGATCGGTTCTGAATCGTAATAGTGAGTTTAAAGCCTTCCAGGCTTTCACTGAATAATGAATCTGTAACAATTTTTTTTTTTTTTTTGTTTATTAATCGTTACCTCTTCTATCTATGTTTTTGAACATTTCATGTGATAAGTCATCTTACAAGAAACTGATCTCTCTTTCTATTCTATTTGACAAAATGTTTTAGTTCTGTCAAATTGTTAAACATGAAATCTTATACTACTAATGATTCTGTCTAAGATTTGCTTAAAAAAGGGGGGGGGGGGGGGGGGGGGGGGGGGAAATGTTGGAAAAAAAGTGTGAAATTATATCGTTTGTCATTAATGAAAGAAATACTCCAAAGGCGCCAAGATCGAGCCTAAAAGGATCTTGAAACTTTTCTTTATAGCTTAAGTGCATTGTTTTTTGTCATTATTTACCATAGTAATGCATAAACTAGTACAGGAAAAATTTGTTTTTAAATGTTAAAATTTGATTAGAAATTATAATTTGTTCATTCAAGTCTTCTACGTTCTTTGAGATGATCTATTTATTGAGTCATTCATAATAAATAATTTCACTTATCTTAAACATGTGTTATTTAACTTGAGAAGCCTCCATAACCACTTTCATATTTTGTGGAGTATCTACTATTTGTTTCAATCATAATATTTCATTGAGCAATTATTGACGGAAAGATTAAAAAAAAAAACAGAGACAGTTTCTCATTAAAATTCGATCAAGACCTAAAAAATAAAGTGAAATGAAAGAGAGGGTTAATCACATTGTACTATGCCACCTCCAAAACCACATACTAAACAAACATGCTTTCAAATTTGCTTTGATAAGAAAAATGATTCCTTTGTTTCAATCATGCAAGCTCAAATTTAGAGCTTCTCTCCTTCCATCTTCCAACATAATATTAGTCGACGTATTATTTCTTGTGCGGCCAACATGAATCTCTAATTCAGTAATATTGAAATTAACGTGACAACAATCACAAATTATATGATCAAAAACTACACTTTCAATTTTATTAATATTGTTACCACCACGACGTAACACACTAGTCGCTGGAACCAAAACTCGATTCTTTATTGACCAAGAAACAAATGTGCATCATTCTCTTATGCTAATCTTTAATACGTCTTCTCTTTTTCCAAAGACTTTAGAATTATTCTAAAAAATACTCATATTTTATACTTGTTCTGGACTGGGCCCGACAGGCCCAAAAGCATTGCTAAGGCCCAGTCCAAAGGGACTTACTGAGGACCACGCCGAGCAAAGGGGCCACATTCGTGCCCGACATCCTGATGTCCAGCTCGACATCCTGCTGTCCAACTCCACGTGGTGATGTCCAGTTCCACCTCCTGCTGTCCAGCTCGACACCCTGTCGTCCAGCTCCACGGCCTGGCGTCCAGCTCGACACCTTGCTGTCCAGCTCGAGCTCCCCTCGAGCATCCCAACTAGGGCAGACTCAGTCCACCGTTCCCCCAACGATACCCCGGAAAGACCGCGTCTTCGTCCGCCCGCACTTCACGCAGAACATCCAGGAAGGGGACCACGTGCGGGTCCCCACTACCCACGTAGAACCTGGCAGTTCCTCTATTGGGCCAAATCCGCCCGGCCCAATGAAGGAACCTTGGCCCAGCGCTGGGGGCGATAAATACCCTCTGTTTCCAGAGGGTCAGGTATTCATCATTCTAACCTCAACTTACTATTATCTGCTCGTACTCCCACTTACTTTAGCATCGGAGTGCCTTGCAGGTACCCCCCCACCTCGTTCAAAAAAGCTTTCTGCTCGGAGCCAGCCGTGACGGTCCATTTCTGATCAGGTCAGATCAGTGGCGCCGTCTGTGGGAATCAGCTTCCCCGTCTAACGAACAATCCTAAGGACCAAAGCTCAATCTAACTACCTGTCATGGCTGATCCAGCTCGCGACGAGCAGCCCGTCCGTGTCGCCGACACTAATAACGGCCCCGCGGATAAGAATGGACACCTCGACAATCCCGGTGATCCCGGCCACATTGCCATCCCCGTGACAACCGCCCCTGGACCTTCCACCTACAGGGACGGGGCTACTGCATCATCCTCTACGACCCCTCCAGCACTCGAAGACGACCCGGTAGCTCTCGCTCATCGCAGAGCTGCCGGTTCTATGAAGTCCCAGTTCCTGCCGGGGCAGATGCCACGACTCAGGCACTGTTCGCGGCCATTAATCAGACAAATTACCTCATCTTCGCCCAAGGAGAAAGATTAAGGGCACTTGAAGATGATCGACGACCCCCGAGGAGGCATCAGAGGCCACATTCTCCTCCTCCTCGGGTCACAGAAGCTCGACACCCTTCTCCCCCGCGGAGACACTATAGGGAGAAATCCAGGAGCCCCTCTCCCCGGCCAAAGCAGAGGCGGCCCTACTATGAGAGACAACCCGTCATCCCTACCGAAGAACCCAGTCGCGACCCATCAAGGCACGACAAGAGGCACGCCGGAGACGGGCGGGTGACCTTCAACCACCGAGCATCACGCTCGAGGGAATCTCAGCACGATCATCGTGCCAGACATAACTACAGGACCCCTTCTCTTTCTCCGGAGAGGAGCGACGAGGACGACCCCCGCGGTCCCCTGTCGCAGGCCATCATGGATGCACCTATCCCCCCGGGCATGGAGAAGCCCCCGCATCTGAAGGAGTATGATGGAGTAGCGGACCCGGTCGACCACATTGACGGGTTCGAAGCCATGCTCCACTATCATAATGTCGGGGGGCCCATCAAATGCCTCCTTTTCCCCACAACTCTCAGGAAGGCGGCCATGGACTGGTATAAAGGGCTCGCCCCGGGCTCAATTACATCGTGGCGGAACCTGAAGAATTAGTTCATCAGTTCCTTCACAGCTTCTCGGCGCCACCCGAAGACTGAGGCGGCCCTCGAGGCCATCATCCAAAGACAGGATGAAACCTTGAGGGAATTCATCAACCGCTTCAACCGGGAAGCAATACAGGTCCCCTGCGCGGACCATATGAAAAGATATTTGCTGGAGAGGGGCCTCCTCCCCGGCACAGAATTCAGAAAAGCTGTGGGTATCGAGCCACCTCCAACTTTTGACGCCCTCCTCGACAAAGCCCGAGCATACATGGACTATGAGGAGAGAGAAGCTGCCAACAGGGCCCGAGACTCCAGGGCTCGCACTCCCAATCATAGCAGCAGCTCGCGACAAGACCCTCTTCCCCGACGTACCGGGGAGAAAAGGAAGGAAGATCGACCCCGGGAGGTCCGGGAACAAAGGGGCCCCTCGGGCCGTTTCACCGAGTACACTCCGCTCACGGCTTCCCGCGAGCGTATTTTGGCGGAGTGTGCTAGCACAGATTTCAGAGACGGTGGCGTCAAGCGTCCCCGACCTGCTCCCGCCAAGCCAGGGGCAGACAAAAATAAATACTGTCAATACCATAGGAGTCATGGCCATTTGACAGAGGACTGCGTCCATCTCAAGGACGCCATTGAAACCCTCATCAAGGGAGGGAGGCTCGCACAATACAGGCGAAACGACGCTCCCCGTCGTGACGCCCATGAAGCTAAGGAGCCCGAAGAGGATGCCCGACCATCATACGAGTCGGTACCAATCCAGACCGCCTTCTCGGTAACCAGGCCCGAGGATTTCGACGTTCCCGAGCTCCTGCAGGAGCCCCTGACAACACACAGCAGGTGGGAATACTTCCCCTCCGCCATGGTCATCAACGGGGGCGGGTTCAACGACCTCACCATCAATTCAGCCAAGAGGAAGTTGGACGAACTGGTCGACATAGCTCCTCCACAAACTGTGACGTTCGAAAGGGTGAAGGGCAGATCAGAGCCCATCACCTTCTACCTAGAAGAACTCCCCGGCGGAGCCCCGAACGCAGTCATCCCCTTGCTGATAAGGGCAAAGATGGCCAATTTTGACGTACATCGCATCCTGGTCGACGAAGGGAGTTCCGTCGACGTGATGTACAGCCAGCTGTTCCGGACCTTGCAACTGGACGACTCACATCTCTCTCCGTATGTGGGTTCAGATCTTCAAGGCTTCAACGGCTCGACTTCCAAACCTTGGGGTTATGTCGAGCTCCTGGTGACGTTCGGAGAAGGAACGGCTACAAGACAGGTTAAGGTCCGCTTCCTCGTCATTGATTGCCCGTCTCTATACAATTGCATCTTGGGGAGACCGACATTGGCGGAGCTGACAACGGTGCCCTCGACTGTCCATCTAAAAATGAAGTTCTATACCAAAAGGGCAAGGGTAGCCACCATCCAGGGAGACCTCTCCGCTGCCCGCAGGTGCTTCAACGCCGCTTCAAAGGGACGGGATACCGTCGACGTGGGGACCAGACCCACCAAGAGGATAAAGCAGGAGCCCGACAGAGCATCCCCCGAGGAAGAAGTCCAGAAGGCTCCACCAAAGGTCGACTCCATAGCCCTCGACGCTCGCATCGACCAAGACGAGCCATCCAGCGGCGAGCAACTCCCACTCCGACCTATTCCGGACGGTGATTTTGAACTCGTTCCCCTCGGAGCAGACCCGACCAAGGGAGTGAAGATTGGCAAAGACCTCTCCGACTTGGCCAGGAAGCAAATCAAGGCCTGTCTGCGCGAGAATGCTGATCTCTTCGCCTGGAGCGCTGCAGAGATGCCCGGACTCGACCCTGAGGTCGCCTGTCATCACCTCGCCATTGATCCAGCCGCCAAGACCGTAGTACAACGTAGGCGTAGGCAGTCTCCAGAAAAAACGGAGGCTGCTGAAAAAGCTGTAAAAGACCTCCTAGAGGCAAATTTTATTTCTGAAGCCCGGTACTCCACCTGGCTGTCAAATGTTGTACTTGTTAAAAAGAATAATGGAAAATGGAGAATGTGTGTTGACTATACCGACCTCAACCGGGCTTGCCCGAAGGATGTTTTTCCTCTACCTAACATAGACATGCTGGTCGACAATTCGGCCGGCTACAAGACTTTGTCGTTCATGGACGCCTACTCGGGATATAATCAAATCCCAATGGCTCTGGGCGACAAACGCTGCACGGCGTTCATGACCAGCTCGGGCAACTATTACTACAACGTAATGCCCTTCGGACTGAAGAACACCGATGCAACTTACCAACGCATGATGAACAAAGTGTTCAACAAACAGATTGGCGACATGCTCGAGGTATATATGGACGACATGATCGTCAAATCCCGAGCAGACACCGATCACGCAGCTCATCTCAAGACAGTCTTCGCCCAAGCAAGACAGTGCAAAATGAGGTTCAACCCCGAGAAGTGCACGTTCGGGGTTAAGGCAGGAAAATTCTTAGGATTCTATCTAACAGAATGAGGGATTGAAGCCAACCCCGACAAATGTCGGGCGTTCTCCGACCTCCCGACACCGACGTCGAAGAAGTCGATATAAATCATGAACGGCATGTTGACGTCACTATCCCGCTTCGTCGCAAAGTCCGCTCAGCACGCCCTCCCCTTCTTCAAGCTCCTTCGAAAGGAAGCAGCATTCGAATGGAACGAGGAATGCGAGCACGCACTTCGCCATCTGAAGCAGAGCCTATCTCAACCGCCCGTGCTGTCTCGACCAGACGACGGAGAACCACTGTACTTATACTTGGCCGTTTCGAATGAAGCCATCAGCGCAGCCCTTGTCCGTGAAACCCCTGACGGGCAGAAACCTGTCTATTTCACGAGCAAAGCCTTACAAGGCCCCGAAAGCAGATATCAACAGATAGAAAAGGTTGCTCTGGCCCTCGTCAACGCTGCGAGGAGGCTCAGACACTACTTTCTAGCCCACACCATCATCGTGCGAACCGATCAGCCGGTGAGGCAACTCCTGGGTCGGCCAGATATGGCGGGCAGAATGCTGAAGTGGTCCTTGGAACTCTCCGAATTCGACATTCAGTACGAGAGCAGGAAGGCCCTGAAAGCACAAGCCTTGACCGACTTCGTCGCGGAGATGACCACTCACGACCTTCCCCCGGGGAAGGAACACAAGTGGACCATCTTCGTCGACGGAGCCTCCAGCTCGTCCGGAAGCGGCGCAGGGATCCTCCTGGAAAACGAAGAAGGTGTAGTAATCGAGCACTCCTTGGTTCTCTCCTTCCCGACGTCAAATAACCAGGCAGAATACGAAGCCTTGCTCGCAGGACTGAGATTAGCCGAGGAGCTAGGAGCCCGCGAAGTTCAAATTTACACCGACTCCCAGCTCGTCGCCTCTCAAGTACAGGGAAGCTACCAGGCCAAAAATGACAACCTCATTGAGTACTTGAACTTAGTCAAAAAACACATGGAAAAGTTCGTACGTGCAGAAATTTCTCATGTTCCCCGCGAGCAAAACACGAGGGCGGACATATTGTCCAAACTCGCGAGCACACGAAAGAAGGGCGGGAATAAATCCGTCATCCAGGAATCTCTGGCGCGACCGAGTATCGAACCACCCTCGACTACGGTCGAGATCCACGCCATCGGGGATGCTACGTCTTGGATGACCCCGATTTATAATTTCCTAACAAAGGGAGAACTCCCGTCGAACCAGGCCGAAGCTGCCATAATCAAGCGACGAGCATGTTCCTATGTTGTTCTCGAGCAGAAACTGTACCGAAGAGGATTCTCCATTCCCCTCCTGAAATGCATCGACGAGTCCGCCATCCCCAACGTACTGCGGGAGATACACGAAGGGATCAACGCCCAGCACATGGGCGGTAAATCCTTGGCAAGGAAAGCCCTCCGAGCAGGATATTACTGGCCGACGATGCAACAGAACGCCAAGGAACACGTGAAAAAATGTGACAAGTGCTAGAAGCACGGGGATATGCACCTCGCCCCGCCGCACGAGCTGAACACATTGTCGTCCCCATGGCCGTTCGCCTGGTGGGGCATGGACATCCTCGGGCCCTTCGTGCAAGGAACCTACCAGAACAAATTTCTAATCGTCGCCGTGGATTACTTCACGAAGTGGATCGAGGCCGAGGCACTCGCAAAAATCACCTCGCACAATATCCTCCGTTTCTACAAAAGAAACGTCCTCGCCAGGTTCGGAATTCCACAGGCCCTGGTGACCGACAACGGTACCCAGTTCACTGACCACGGGTTCCGAGACTTCGTCACCAAATTGGGAACAAAACAACATTTCACGTCGGTCGAGCACCCTCAGACCAACGGGCAAGCCGAAGCCGCTAACAGAGTCATTCTCCGAGGGCTCAAACGTCGACTCGGCGAAGCCAAAAAAGGATGGGTCGAGGAGCTCCACAGCGTCTTGTGGGCATACCGCACCACACCCCACTCAACGACGGGAGAAACACCATTCCGACTGACGTACGGCACCGAAGCTGTCATCCCGGTCGAAATCATGGAACCATCCCGACGAACGGAGGAACCCCTCGACGAAGAAATGAATGACGAAGCACTAAGGGATGAACTCGACCTTGTCGAGGAAATCCGATCGGGTGCAGCCCTGTGCGAAGCCACCCTAAAACAACGAGTGGCTCTGCGCCACAACGACAAGGTCATCAAGCGCGAGTTCGAAATAGGCAGCCTGGTATTACGCAGGAACCAGAAAGATTCCCGCGAAGGGAAGTTGGCCGCGAACTGGGAAGGACCTTACCGCGTCCACGGCACCACGGGTACCGGGGCGTACTACCTCGAGCAGTTAGACGGAGAGCCATTACCACGACCCTGGAACGCTGCTAAGCTAAAGCAGTACTACAGTTAGAAACTATCAACACCTGGGACCCTCGACCAGCAGCACCCGCGCTCGGTCAACGAGGAAAAACGTCCAATTTCGTATAAGGCTAAGGTACAAGCCCGACGTACGACCAAAATGGCACATCATCGCGCGGTAAACAATGACGATCGATAATGCCCGACGTGGACAGCTATACCGAGCCCCACCGTCGTTGTACCCATAAGGCAGAACACCCAGCTCGCGATGGGCAGTTCACGCCAAGGGCGAATCGTCCCTAACGGGCTCCACGCCCGACTGAGCAACTTCGCTCCGAAATGCCCGACATTCCATCAAGAATAACGGGCCATCTAAAAGGGTCAAAGGGAAATCTCTCCCCTCGAGCACAACACTTAGGTAACTCTGGCCAGCGAAAAAGGGCCGGGCACACATACAAACGAAGGCGGACAGAATCGCTCTCCAAATCAAAGCCACTTACGGGCACTCCTCGGGCCCATGACAGGCTAAAAATTCATGCAAATATACGATTTCAAACAAGGGCAAAAAATCCAAAATGTAAAACAGCATTGATATAAATGCCCGAAGGCGACAAAACATTAATAAACCGACCAAGAAGGCTGGCGATGTTCACAACGTACAATAAACGGGCACGCAGGCCCAAAGAATACAAATATCAAGGGCACGCAGGCCCGCTATCCTATTCAGACCTCCCCGGAATCATCATTGTCGGCGTTTGGAGAGTCGGCGGAGGAACGATCACGCCATCCACGATCTGATGTGTGTGGCCGATACCCTCAGTGACCAGGCCAGGGTTTAGCAAGGAGAGTTGACCGACCGCAGAGTTGAACCCGTCTTCCAGGGCACCGACGCAGTCCACCACGAGGAGCCGGATATGAGCAACCAGCTCCACCCGACTCTTCAAAGCTACTATGTCCTCGGGCTCGTCCTCGGCAGGTTGCAGGGCAGCATTCATTTCCTCGACCTGTTGGGCCAAGCGTTCAACTTCGGCCGCCAGACGATCCCTGTCTGCCCGAAGAAGCTCCCCTTCCTCGGCCAACTTCCCCGACTTCTCCTTCTCCAGGGTCAACATCTCCCTCTCAGCATCGAGCATCGCAGTCTGCTCTCGGAACATCCCCTCGGAGCGTTCCAGAGCGACCTTCAACTTCCGCGAGCTCGAGGTCAGGGCCGCCTTCTCCTGCTCGAGTTCTTCAACACGGGCAGAATCCCCTCCATCCTCGGATAGCACCAAAGCCATCTCGGCCATTTTTACCAGCCCGTCCATGCTGGCGGCCAGATACGCCTTCCGGTCCTCTTTACTCATCTTCTTTATGGCTGCAGCTTCGTGGGCAACCACTGTCGGAGGGAACCGCTCGAAAAAGCCCGCCTCTTCGAAGCAAGGGGGGAAGGCGAAAGACTTAACAGCACCGGCGTCCTTGCCAACAGTCGGACCACCTTCCACACGGGTCCTCTTCCTCTGCATCAAAACGGCACTGGGGTCGATCTCCTCGATTTCTGGATCCGATGCGGGCCCCGAGCTTGACGGCGAGTCCACCCTCACCGGCTGAGGAGCATTCGGACTGGGTGGTGGGCCCATCCTCGTCGCCTGTGGGGCCTTCACGACCCTCCTGCCTCGCCTCTAGTCGCAAGATAATTTCAAGAGTCTTTCATGTCGACTAGCCATCGTACCTGCACAAAATAAAGGTTAGGTCAGTATCGAGCAAACTTCATAAATAAATGACGAATAAAGAATTTCAAGCAACAAACAACCTAACAGGCGGGCAGCCTGCCTGTAAGTCGGGAACTCCACCAGCGCCTTGGTGTCAATCGGACGGGACTCGAACGTTGGGTAACCATCTTTGTCCAGGATATCATCCCCTTCCCGCGTAACCCACCGGGCTGGATGGAAACTATCGACAAACCGGCAAAGAGCGCCGTACGCCTGCTCTCTTCCGAGCACATGTCCCCGGCTGCAGTATGATAATAGCCGGTCCCATGCTCGTAATGCCGGGACATACAGTGCACAGGGACTTTAGCTGTACGGCCTAACACAGGGTTCCCATCGTCGCCCAACATTGCCTCCCCATCCTCGTCGCTCACCGGCTCCTCCTCCTCGAAAAGGGAATTTAAAGCAGCGTCGGTAACTGGCCGTACCACGTACCACTTGTCTTTAAACCCCCTCACGGAGTCCATATACATCTTAAAGAGTCTCCTCGACTGCTTCAGGGAGACCCAGCTATGTTTCCCTCCTCGGGACTGACGCTGCAGGTGAAATATCCGGAAGAAAAGCGAGATGGTCGCCCCGATCCTCAGGTAGCGACACGTCAACTCAAACGCCCGGATGAAGGCGGGAGAGTTTGGATGTAGCTGGTACGGGGCCAGCTCCAAGTGCGTAAAGACCCCGGCCTGGAAATCAGTGAAGGGCAGCCGCAGCCCTAGGTCTTTGAACGCGATCTCATACATCGCGAAGCTGTATTCCGGGTAAACCGAGCAGATCCTTGCACGGGATGACGGGCGCATGACTGCGAAGTTCCTTTGGAAGCCGGGCTGGTCTTGACCCTCTTCGATGACAGCGTATGGATGTCGGTCATCCCGGCTGTAGATCGACGCTATTCCCCGTGGCTCGACGCCCACCCATTCCAGCAAAGGGTCGGTCACGGTATCAATCAGGGTGACCGACTCGTCGGCACTCTGTTCTTCACGGTCGCGGCGTCCGGAGGAGCTCGGCTCGTCCGCCATGGTTACCTGCAGAGCACGGGAAACCAGTCAGTTGAGCACGAAGCCATATGCTCGACAAATCACGTCGTCCCATGCACGACTACATAAGTCCGTTCTCCACGAAGGGTTGCCTCCCCGACATCCTGAACCCGGTGTTCTTCCGCAAACCAACTGCGCGGTCATTCTCCAAGCATGTCGACCCAAGGTATGAACATGGCGAGCCACACCATGAAGCCCACGGCCAAGACCATGAACATACCGGGCGCGATCATGAATCAGGCGCCCTGGATCATGAAGACCCCGGGCAGCTCTGAAGTTTATCACCTAAAACTATGAATGCGCCGGCCACAAACATGCGTTTGCCGGTCCTAGGCATGAATGTGTCGGGCTAAGCATGAGTTTACCGGGCTAATCCCACGCGCACGGTCCTAAAACATCTACAAACGCCAGAAATCATGCATTCTAAACAGAAAAATGAAGAAGATAGATCACTTACTTGGATCAAAGAGTGGGATTTGGCTACGAAATAGAAGAATCTGTGACGGAAAGTCGCAACTGGAGAAAATCCGAAAAGCAGCAGCAGAGAGAGCACAGAGAGTAGAAACGTATTATGGGGCCCAAGGTTCCTATTTATAGTGATGACGTGGAATACCAAACGTCACCTCGGGCAACCACGGACTCCATCTCCTCGACGCGCTGCTCCCAACGCAATGATGACCCTACCCCCATAGGGTGGCGGCACAGTTCCCGAAAGATACCTCGTGTGCTCGGCCGACGCGCCCGATAAGGATCCTCCGCGCATCCACCGCCGAGGACGTCTCTGAGCACGACACGAGGAGGCCCTCGAGGGCCCACACCTCTATCCCGGGCACGAGACCTCAACGAGGGAATAACTTGGGTTCAAGTCATGGCTCCTCGCCAAGGAACCACGACTTGGGGGGCTCCTGCTCTGGACTGGGCCCGACAGGCCCAAAAGCATTGCTAAGGCCCAGTCCAAAGGGACTTACTGAGGACCACGCCGAGCAAAGGGGCCACATTCGTGCCCGACATCCTGATGTCCAGCTCGACATCCTGCTGTCCAACTCCACGTGGTGATGTCCAGTTCCACCTCCTGCTGTCCAGCTCGACACCCTGTCGTCCAGCTCCACGGCCTGGCGTCCAGCTCGACACCTTGCTGTCCAGCTCGAGCTCCCCTCGAGCATCCCAACTAGGGCAGACTCAGTCCACCGTTCCCCCAACGATACCCCGAAAAGACCGCGTCTTCGTCCGCCCGCACTTCACGCAGAACATCCAGGAAGGGGACCACGTGCGGGTCCCCACTACCCACGTAGAACCTGGCAGTTCCTCTATTGGGCCAAATCCGCCCGGCCCAATGAAGGAACCTTGGCCCAGCGCTGGGGGCGATAAATACCCTCTGTTTCCAGAGGGTCAGGTATTCATCATTCTAACCTCAACTTACTATTATCTGCTCGTACTCCCACTTACTTTAGCATCGGAGTGCCTTGCAGGTACCCCCCCCCACCTCGTTCAAAAAAGCTTTCTGCTCGGAGCCAGCCGTGACGGTCCATTTCTGATCAGGTCAGATCAATACTCTTTCTTTTTCATCACAACCCTCTAAATTGTTATCCATTATATACTCATACTTGATGCCTTTCGTCATTTACAACAACGTAATGAATTAGTAACTTTGATTTAAAAGTACTTCATTTATTTTTTATGTTGAGATTATTTTAACATTACATTTTTGAAGAGAAAACAACCCAAAGAGTTCAGAATCCTCATTAAAAGTTAATTGATCAATTTCTAAAAAAAAATTCAGTTTCTTTTCAAATTTAGTGGAGACCAAGAAATTGTTGTTGATTGTGGTTGCATTGTTGTTGAAAAGTGTATGATGGAATAACCCCCCATCTTCAGAAATCGTAGTAACATTAAATTTTTAAAGAGAAATAAAATCAAAGACTTGTACGGTTGAAGAGTGTATGGTGGAACAAGCCCCATCTTCAAAAATTGTAGGAACATTACATTTTTTAAAAGAAATTGAACTAGATACTTCAGAATCTCATTGAAAGTTGATTAATCGATTTCTCCAAAATCTTCCAGTCTCCTTGGAGATGAAGAAATTATAGTTGATGGTTACTTGTACGGTTGTTGAAGAGTGTATGGTGAAACAACTCCTGATTTCAGAAATTATAATAATAGTATTTTTGAAGAGAAATCAAACTAAAAACTTCAAAATTATCATTCGGAGTTGATTGATCAATTTCTCCAAAATCTCTCGATTGCTCTTTCAAATGTAGTGGACACGAAAAAGTTGTAGGTGGTGGTACTTGCACTGTTGTTGAAGAGTGTATGGTGGAATAAAGCCCATCTTCAGAAAAGGTAGCAACATTATATTTTTTTTAATAGAAATTGAGATAACGGTTTTATAATCCTCATTAAAAGTTGATTGATCGATTTTTAGAGACAATGAGAATATTACATAAAATGTTATGCAAAGTGTCATAAGTTATGCTTATAGTGATAGTGGTATATATCACCCTTCGACCTGAAATGAATATGGACTTTAGATGTGGAGTCAAATACTTTATTGTTGATCAAACATTATTTGTAATTGGATGACAATAAAGATAGTTAATGGATACTCCACAAATCATGTTGAGGGACATGAGTGACATAGATAAAATTTACCCATCTTACATAATATGATAAATGTCTAAGGATCCAATATTGAACTGGACAAGTGTGACACGGTCTATGCATTGTGCTCAATATAGACATAAGGGAAAAAAGATAATTGTACACACAAGTATTATCACGAAAATATTTTGTCATATCACATGACATTTTCATGATATATTTTGTCAATGTCACGAGAACCTACAGAGTCATACACATAAGGATAAATTGATAAAAGATAAAATAAATAAGAATCAGCATAATGTATGGTATACTTAAGAGAATTACATAATGTCTTAAAGTACAATGCCCTTAAATGGATTATTGAACACCGTAAGGTACAATTTACTTAAGTGGAATACGGAATACGATAAGGTATCGTGCGCTTACTCTTGACTTCTCATTTTATAACAATGCAACCAAAAAGATCAAACTCTTGACTTTTTGTCCTTACTGCAATAATATGAAATGTTATGATATTATGCGGATGCTATGCAAATTTTGTTGAAAATATGATAGATCAATATCAACTCGAGAGTTAATATTTTTTTAATAATTAATTTTAAAATGATCATATTCAACCGCTTCTCACTATGAAAAACGCGTCGTCATACATGTTTGCTTACACTAAAGATAGATCCATTGGAAATTGAAATTTTTGGGGTTCATATTCATCCGCTTCTAACCCTTGACACCACTTCAAAGTGAAATGGATTAATTATAAAAAAGAAAATTAATTTGTTGGCCAAATGTGTTTATGTACACATTGAAAATATTAAGAAGCGGTAGGAATTCATAAGCTTGCTTTGTTACTTTCCTTGATTTCTTCTATTGGAAAAAAAATATGGAGTTTCGGAGAAATTTTTATAGAAAAAAAGATGTTTTCGAGTTTCGTTAATAGAAATAAATAATGTTCTCAAGTTTAATTTAGTGAATAAATAAAGTTTTGTTTAAAGAAGATGAATTTTCCATGGAGAAAATGAAGTCCCTCTAACGCTCGTCCAATTTTTTTATAATGAAAAAGTGAATGAAAGACAATAATTATGTTCTTGAAAATCTAAATGGGCAGTTTTCATACATATTAAATGAACTTGAAAATCATTAATGATTTTTGCTGTAACACTAAAATAAATACACACATTGAACTCGTTACTATTTTCTGTTTTTAGGCTACTTTTTAACTAATAATAGGATAAATAAGTAATGTTTTTTACTATTGGACTATTTTTTTAGTGTTTTAAAATCCAATCCGACCCGGTCGGTCTGACCGAGAATTGATGGGTCAGACGGTCGAATTAAAGGATAAAATCGGAATTACATTTAGACCGGATGAAATCGGTGTGAACCGACGGTTTTTACTGAAACGGTGGGTTTGACTATTTATTTTATTTTTTAAGGCTTTTGAAAAAAAATTAACATAAACGCTTTGTCTCCTCATTTCCCAAACTTAGGCATTTGAAAGATTTTCTTTTTTATTCTGTCTTTTCTTTTTCTAATTGAAGTCATATTCTCAATTTTCTCTACCAACAAAAACTCCTACTTGCTGCTGTTATTTGATATTCCTTGTTTGCCGTTAAAAATTCCATCAAAACATCAAAAACATGTTATTTCTTTTTTATTTGGTCTAATTTGCATTGATGTTTTTCAATATGAATATTATTGTTTTATTTTGTTGATTAATTGATATAGAAAATAAATGATTAAATTTGATCATTTTCTATAAAATTGAGTCTTTTAGTTTAACAAATTGAGATATAATTTGTATGAATGAAACAGTTTTATACTTTTATGAATTAACTTATTATAGACTGGTAATGAAGTTGTTGTATATTGGAGATAGAAATTAGGATAGATATATATTACTGTAATAGTCGTTGTATATATTATGGAGATAGAAATTGGGTTTAAAACTATGTAATCTAAATTATATAGTAAGACAAAGTTTTATGTTTTTTATTAATTTAAATTATATAACAAAGAAAAGTTTTAAGATTTTACTAATCTAAAATATATAGCAAAGGCTGGAAAGCAAAGTTTCAATTTTTTTATTATATATGGTGATGCACAGTAACGATGCTTGGTAGCCTATATGTAATATACAACAACATATTCATATATTTTGGATTTAGATATGCTACATATTTAATGTTTCTTATAATGTTTTTATAAATTCAATAATTTTTGTTTAGAATTGTGTTTTGTTAATATTTTTGTAATATAGTTTTGTATTTTTAAATTTTGATTGATATTAGATATGGCATCACCCGCTGAAGTAATAACTTCGGAAGAAGTTACATCTTAAAATCCAACCCAACTCCAGAGCAGTAGGGGAAAACTGATATAGCTTGGGGTCATTGTAAACAAATTGAAGAGAAAGGAAAACTTGTTAATTTGTGTATTTACTGTGATAAAATTATTAGAGGAGGGGGGATTAATAGGTTCAAATTCCATTTGGCTGGAATAAAAGGTCAAGTTGAAACATGTAAAAAGGTGCCTCCAAATGTTCAATATCAAATGAAACAAAATCTTGATGAAGGTGCAAATAAGAGAAGAAAGACTCAAGCATAAAATTTTGATGTTGATCTTACTACTCAAGAGGGTGGTGTAGTAGAAATAGATGTAGAACAATCAAGATCAAATTCGGTGATTGTGTCTCAAAAGAGAAAGAATACTAGTCGTATTGATAATTATTTTATGCCTAGAACAACTCATGGAGCTCAACCTTCTTTAAAAAGTGTGTTACAAAGTAAGGAATTGGTGGAGAAGTGTGTTGTACCCCAAAATTTGCCCTCCCATATTCTTCAAGATTTGTCAAGATCAATCTTCAAATGCTTCAAGATTCCTCAAGGGTTGCACAGTCCTAACATCTCCTAAGCCAGTCAAAAACTAGGGTTTTGGTTCCTGCAAAGAATCTGAGGTTTTCAATGGCTCAATCAATTCCCATAGGCCTATATATATTGCCAAGCATCTACATGTCAAGTTGCAAGACTCACAGCATCAAGGTCCACAGTCAAAAGCCCTATTTGGTTCACAATCAACTGCAGGGGTAAAATGGTCATTTGACAGTCAAAAGTCAAATTTTTTGGTCAAAATCTTATTTTGAAGCCACAATCATCATTTGATCAAGTCTTGATCATGATTCCACAAGCATGGCTCAAAAATCATCAAGATGCAAAAGTTTCTATTGTTGGACAGCTGAAAAGTCAACTGTAACTTGACCAAGGCATAACTTTTTCATGGTTCATCAGAAAAATCCCCTCCAATGCTCATTTTGAAGGGGATGACATTTCCTACAACTCATATTCACATTCCAAGTCCAAGAAATGCTCCCACAAAAAGTTATCAATTTCTACATTATAGGTCAATTTCAAAAGTCAACAAAAAGGCACTTTAAGTCAAAGACAATAACTTGATATTGGTAAATCAAAATGACATGGGACCAAAGGCATTGGTTAGAGGACTTCAAGACCTTTCCAAAATGTCCAAGAACATGTTCATGTGATCAAAATTGAGCAAGATATGCATTGGAGAAGTTGGGAAATTTTTGGGAATTTACAAAAGTCAACTTTGCCTAAAACACATCATTTTTGCTAATGGGCCTCAAATTCTTTCTTGAAACTTTGTCCAAGGCCTATGCACGACCCATTGAACTTAAATTGATTTATTTTCTTATTTTTTAATTAATTAATTGAATTTTTATTAATATTAATTCATTTAATTGATTTTAAATGTAGGAAATTCAAAGATATGGTTTTCAAATCTTTTTATGAGGCAAATAAACTCAATACATGCTGGAGATTTCGTTTGCCAATCAAAGAGACAAGAATATCCAAAATTGGCAAGTTTTCTCAATCAAAAGATGCAAAAATATTTGATTGGAAATCAAAGATGCAAAACATTATTCCATGGATTGTTGGACAAAAGTTTTACCCTAATTCCATTCCAATACAAATACTGAAGCAAACCCTAAAGCCTTGGACGTGCAAGCTGCTGCAAAAACACCATTACTATATTGAAATAAATCCAAGAAATTTGAAAACTGAATTCAACCTTCCAGGCCAATTCAAAGCCCTTTTTTGATTCCAATACATTGCTGGGACACTCAGGAACGGATTGCAATAAAAAACAAGCCTTAACACTCAAAGAACACGCAAGAACAAGTCACACGGTTTGGTTATTTTTTCATAATCGTAAATCAATATTCATGCATCGTTAATGAGTTTTTTGTGTGTATTGCATTGCTAACAACTTTCTGAAGCTAATGGCATAGGCCAATTGCATTATGGTGCCCTGAAACGCAAATCACCATTGGAGAATTCTAGGTTTTTCAAGCTTCAAAATTAGGGATTTTCAGGTCCGGTAAAATTAGGACTAATGACGCCTATGGTCGAATTCGTCAAGGCCAGACGAACTCAACCCAACCCTCGCGCCCTATTTATATAGCGTATAATCCTAATCATTATTTTTCCTTTTCCAGTTTATGGGGGTTAAAAACCCCCGCTATTTGATTGTTTTTGTTACAGGCCAAGCGAAGAAGACAAGACGTGGAAGCAGGTGGTTGGTCCATTTAAACATAACGCGCGCGTTTTGGTTGTTTTCCAGCATGATATTTGTTTTCCATATATTATGTTTATTCATTATTATAATAACAAAGCATGCAGCGTGGTGTAGTGGAAGAGGACGTGTCTGGCAATCAATGGGACCTGGGTTCGATTCCCAGGTCCCCCAAACGCTTGTTAATATTTTTTCTAACCTAATCCTGTGCAGGCATCCTCAAAGCATTCATCCTACATCTCAAGCAATCAGCCTGCCAAATGGCCACTAACGCCAATCTGATGGCCATGATGCGTGGACCATGGTGTTCCCAGTCAATGCTTGCACACCTGATGGCAAAAGTCAACAAGGGCTTTGTGCTATTGGGCCTAGATTTCCAGAACTAAACCTCCATTGGGTCCATCAACCCCCCTGGTTCTT
Organism: Vicia faba; assembly: GCA_948472305.1. Classification (NCBI taxonomy): domain Eukaryota; kingdom Viridiplantae; phylum Streptophyta; class Magnoliopsida; order Fabales; family Fabaceae; genus Vicia; species Vicia faba. The sequence goes on along the minus strand of OX451741.1, from coordinate 1,361,598,506 downwards.
TCAATTTTCCTTTTATTTTCTTTTTACTAATTTTCATTAATCATTATTAATTATTATTATTAATTCATAAACAAATTATTTTTCATATTAAATTCAGAAACTTAAATATTTATAATATTTTTATTATTCATTATTTTACTAATTATTATTGTTTTTGTAGATAAATATAAATTAATTAATTTAGTTAAATTAGGTTCACTTTAATCTTTTTACAATAAATAAAATTAGTTTAGAATTAGGGTTTTGTTTACTAACTTTTTAATTCCTTTTATTTTATTTTTTATTAAAAAACATAAAACACAAAAAACATTTTTTTCTTTTTAAATAATTAATTAGTACTAGGTTTAATATTTTAATTAAATTGCAAAAAAGGACCAAAATTCTTTATCTTCTCAAAAGGGTCAAAACCCTAAGGACGTCCCGATTTAATTTCTTTCGCGCATTATTCTTATTTTTGATTATTTATGTAACTGTTTCCGAGGATGTAATAGCTAATTAGGTTTTACCGCTTTCTTTAATTTTCCGTATTTATTTCCAAACGGGTTTTTGTTTTTGGCGATGTATAGACCCGCGCCTTGTAATAGCGTAGCTTTACCTTTCCGCAATTTATTTTTCGCACTCTTAACTGTTAATTATGCATGATAAGATTACCTGACAAATAAAATTAATCCGTAGCTCACAAATAATATGTGCAAAGACAATTAAACTGAAAAACAACACACATGCACATGCCACTCCTAGGGTACGCCTCATTGGTTGCCTCGAACGTGGTCGTCAAGTATAGGGTGTCTTAGAGGTCGCCCTCCTGTCTAAAGATTCGGTTGCCTCGAAACAGTTAGCTCGGATAAAAAAGGATCTAGGACATTAGGATCTATTTCCACCGATCACAGAACTGGCGACTCTGCTGGGGACTTTTATAAGTGAGGTGTACCTTAGGATTAGACCACTCTTATGTTTTCAATTGTATGTTTTGATTGCTTTAATATTGTGGACCTGTTTTGGGAGTTTCATAGATCCTAACCCGGATCTGGGGATACCCTTTAGAAGTAGCAACAAACTGTGAGGGAACTGTGCGGGGTATACCGACATGGTTGAAGCAGTTGCTACGTTGATGTGGCACTTTGGTGAGTACCGGTAACCCTTGAGTCAAGTCAAGGAGAGTACGGGGCTGCCGCGTGGTGTCGTGAAGCATCAACTGACCTTAGGAACCTTACTTGACCATCCTGGCCTCTTTAGGGGTAGTGAGATGACCGACTTTGGTGCAGTCCGAAGTTGGTAGATACTCGATACTACACTCATTGAGGGTTGTTTTCTTGGAATATTTTGATCGCCAGTTCAGTGGCTAAATCAAAACAATGAACACCGAAAACAGCCCAATGATATTGAGCTCCTTAGAACCCGGTTACTTTTGATAGGACAGGTTTTGAGCCCACCAACTTCAAGAGGGTAGTACCCCAAACCTCATGCTGGCCTAAACTCTAAGGGCTGTCTTGTGTGACTTGTGTGCCTTCAAACTTGACTACTTGCATGCTTGTTATCTAACACTTGAGTTTCTTGCAGGTTTTGTTTACAGTCCTTAATCTAGGCTCATAACATGGTTTACTTACATCGCTCCATGCACATCATAACATCATAACATTGCATGCATCCTGCATAAGGACTAATCCATTTCAAGGATCTCAAGGGCTTGTGATGCAGGTCATGATGAACCAACCAACTGTTTAGCAAGGGGAAAAGGGGATTTATTTTCCTCTAGCCAAGGTTGATAACTTGAGTCAAGGGCTATGACCCACTCGATATGGTGAGCCTTGACTCTTGAAGAAGGACTCTCAACAATATGAAGTGCCTTCAATCAAGCCACCGAATTCCAATTCTAACAATTTTCTTGTTTACCCCGCGAGATCCTTGAAAACATTGCATGTATACATACACATCATTGCATAACAGGTACCCTTGTTACATGTCACTTACCTTCTTCGCTGTTTATTTCAGCAATCATCATGAATCCTGAATCATCCAATGAACAAACTATCAAGGCCCTCCAGGCCCAGAATGCCCAGTTCCAGGAGTTGGTTATGAGCCTAGCCCAGGGTCAACAGGAATTGAAGACTCTGCTTTTGAAGAAGAAGAAGAGGACTGTTTTGTTCAACCCTAGACGCGGATATGGGAATACACTGCAAAATGAGGCTGATCAAGCTACTTCCTCTGTAGGGAAAGACAGTCCCAAGGGGGAAGGGTTCCTAGTCCTGTGGTCTCCGACAACGAGACGGATTTCAATGATGAACAATACCCTCCAGCTGAGGACAAGTACAAACAGTTGGAAGACCGTTTGAGCGCCATGGAAATACAGAAGGTTCCCGGCCTGGACTTCGAAGATCTAGGTCTGTCTTCTGGGGTGGTGATCCCACATAAGTTCAAGGCTCCTGCTTTCGCAAAGTACGATGGAGCGTCCTGTCCTAAGCTGCATCTCAGATCATATGTAAGGAAGATCCAGCCCTACACTGCAGACAAGAACTTATGGATCCATTTCTTCCAGGAAAGTCTTTCAGGGACTCAACTCGAATGGTTCTATTAGCTGGATGGAGCCAATATTCGTAACTGGGATGACTTGGCTACTGCATTCTACAAGCAGTATCAGTACAATTCCGACCTCGCTCCTACGCGTACCCAACTCCAGGGTATGTCACTAGGGACGGGTGAAGGATTCAAGGAATATGCACAAAAGTGGAGAGACCTTGCTGGAAGGGTGCAACCACCTCTGACCGACCGTGAGCTCGTTGATATGTTCTTGGGGACCCTGTCTGGTCCTTTCTTCCACCATCTAATTGGGAATTCTTCTGCTGGGTTTACAGATCTGATCTTAACTGGGGAGAGAATTGAAGCTGGTATCAAGGCTGGGAAGATTCAAGAAGCTACACCTTCTGACACTCAGAAAAAGCCTTACCATGGGAAAAAGGAGTCCAATGTTGTGCATGGTAAAAAGAGTCGTCATGATCAACAGGTAGGGGCAACCCAGATCTCCAATCCTATGCCTGCTCAGCAAAGACAGGGGCATCAATGTAAGGAGGTCGCACCCAAGAGACAGTTCACTAAGATCAACATGTCACTGGATCAAGCGCTACAGCAAATGTTAAAGGCAGGACTGATTACCTTAAGGGCTCCTCTCTGGAATCCAAACACTTTTGCTCCTAACTATCATCCCAATGACAGGTGCGCATATCACTCTGATAGCCCGAGGCATACTACGGACAACTGTTGGGCTATGAAGAACAAGGTCCAAGACATGATTGATGCCAAAGAAGTCCAGTTTGAAGCGCCAGAGACTCCAAACATAACCACTGCTCCTTTGCTAAATCACTGAAGGCTTTTGTTTTATTTGAATTTCCGAGTTGTATTTTTCTTTGCTTATACAAACAATTAATGTCATAGCAAACTTGTTTATTCCATTAATGCATTGCATATGTCTGTTTTGAATTAATCCAATTATATTCACTATATTCAAATTGCTTTCATATTTTTGTGATGATCAACGCTCGGTTAATAATTCTAAGCCTCTTGAGGGAGGATGACGGAAACGATACCACGACATTTACAGTTTGCTTTTGAACAGACCCTGTTGATGAGGTACATGCATCGTTTCAATTCCTAAACACTGGAGTTATAAGGAAGATAATCCCTCGTCAACCCCTTCGAGCCAAAGAAGTAGGAGTTTTTTTCTTTTCAAAAATTAAAAACCCTTAATCATAACCTGGGGCAGGGTAGTTCTCTCAGTTGATCCAAATGCACAATGAACAGCATCAAAGGAGTCCTTCCAAAACAAAAGACAGTGATGGTTCCCTATAATCGTCAAGACAGGCAGTCGTTATCTTTCAAAAAACAAAAGCCCAATAAGTCAAAACCTATGAAGGAGACTTGCAAAACTGGGGCATCCCGCTGACTGTAAATACAAAAAGAAACAGTTCAGGCAAAAACAGGGATAATAAAATAAAAAATAAAGAGGTCCTACAGACTCTCGACAAAATGACCGCCTATTCAAAATAAACTATCAACATCCAAACCGTCACCGAAATATCAGAGCAAAGACTCAAACAAGGTCTAACGCATGATTAGCTGAGTTTAGGTTTGAAGAACATCACGAAGAGCGGGTGGATACAAATACTTTGAGCCTTTATCCTTTGTTTCTTAAACCGTGAACCCGACCATGCTACAACCCTCAAAAGTCCTAGTTGAAGCACGGGTTAGTTCGAAAGCATACTGTTACAAAGGTATCCTGACTCCTTAAGGCTTGCGATAAAATAACGAGTTGACATCACAGTTTACAAAAAATTTGCTTGTTTTTATGAAAAAAAATGCATTTTCGAAAACTTCACGACAGACATAAGCTTTGCATTTTTAATATAACATTGCTTGCATATGACTATTTGTTTGAACAACATAGAAATTCGCACGAAGAATATCTAGTGAACAAACACACTTCCAATCCAGGGGCACGACATGATCATTGTCTATCATCTGGGGCAGTCAAGTCAAGATTCGGAGAATCTCTCAAAAGACCAACCAGCTTGGGGCAAATCTCCATCTGGATCACTTGGGACATTGGACGATCAAACAAAGATCTTCTGGTGGTATGACATGGCAACACAATAATAGGGGCACCTTCCTGTATCCTAAGAGCATGGACATAGTCGAAAAAATACTGCGCATAATCAAAGACCCGCTAGGTTGACACACGTAGGCAAAAATAAGGGCTTCCCGGCGAACCAAAAGGGTTCGGGCAAAAATAAGGGATGAAATGAAAAAATCTGTACACCCGGCAAGTCGAAAACCTGAAAAGGCGGCTTGGGCAAAAAAGGGTATCCCGGTGGACTGAAAACCAGAAAGGGCGGTCCAGGCAAAAATTAGGGATCACAGCGTACGACTATGTCCCGACATCTCGTCACTTGCCTACCAGAAGAAGATTTGTCAATCGGCAGTCATCAAGCACCTCTACAGGTATCTTCTCCCACTGAAACTGGGGCAATAAGAATTGTCCGAACTGTACAAGATGCTCTGTCCACCAAGGTACAAAGGTAGGTTCAGCTGAAGAACTGACCAAGATACCTTCACTCCCCGTAGGATAAGACAAAGTTCAACAATACTCTCCCCTAGCAGAGTTGGTCTCTCCTCAGCCCTAGACAGGCACAATATCTCCAGCAAGTCAGCAACACTCTCCCTAAGCAGAGTTAGTCTACTGTCAACCTTAAGGAAGTGGGATATCCCCAGAAAATCTCAATATTCCCCAGCGGAGTATACAGATGTTCCTAAGCAAGAATCCCCGGCAGTCTCAATATAAGATTGTTCCCCGGTGGAATCCAGACACCCCAGTGGAGCTACTTCTCCAGTATAGTCTAAGAGTTTCCCCAAGAGGGTTGAATCAATCTCCCCAGTAGATTCTGGAAGCTTATCCCCAGTAGATTCTGGAAGCTTGTCCCCTGCCGAGTGCAAAAGCCTCTCCCCGACTTTATTTAGAAGGTTATCCCCCACCAGAGCCTATAACTGGGTTATCCTCAGCAGGTTGTAACGGAAAGATCATCCTCGGCGAAGTGCTTCCTATCCCCAGCGGAGTTCATCAAATTCCCCAACATAACTTATCAACGGAATCCCCAGCGGAGTTATCATCAAAATCTAAGCGAAGTATCTCTTTCCCACAGAGTAACTCCCCGCAGAGTGATCTCTTCAACAAGTTTATTCCCCAACGGAGTCACCTTCTCCTACCGGTTTATTCTTGCAATCATCATCCCCAGCGGAAATGAAAAACTCTACTCTTCAACATCAGCTCAGGATTCAACAAGTTCCTGGCATTCGACAAGGATTTATTTTCCTAGACAGAAATACATTCATAAACATTTCACATTTTATACATCCTGATACATGCATATACGCATCATATCACACAATCTCATTTATTTTTGAGAACATCATGACATCATGAATTTCATACATCATGACATTGCATACAACTAATGTTTTGCCTTTTCAGGAAAAGGTCAATCATAGATGATTACTATCAACTGTCGCAGTTCCAGATTCGATACCTATATCTAGCCAGGGCATATCTGTGATTGATTGATTGTGGATTCGACACCTGTATCCAGCCAGGGCATATCTGCATGAAGAGTTTAGAGATTTGATACCTGTATCTAGCCAGGGCATATCTGTGAGTGATTGATTGTGGATTCGATACCTGTATCCGGCCAGGGCATATCTACATTAAAGAGATTTCAGAGATAGCTTAGAAATGCTCCAGATATGGATGTTGTTCTTTTGCTTATTCAGAGGTTCCTTTCAGATATAGCTTAGAGATGCTCCAGATATGGATGCTATTCTTTTGCTCATTCAAAGTTTCTTCTCAGAGATAGTTCAGATATGCTCCAGAACCGGATGCTATTCTGTTGCTTATTCAGAGTTGCTTATTTAGAGATAGCTTAGAAATGCTCCAGATATGGATGTTGTTCTTTTGCTTATTCAGAGTTTCCTTTCAGATATAGCTTAGAGATGCTCCAGATATGGATGCTATTCTTTTGCTCATTCAAAGTTTCTTCTCAGAGATAGTTCAGATATGCTCCAGAACCGGATGCTATTCTGTTGCTTATTCAGAGTTGCTTATTCAGAGATAGCTTAGAGATGCTCCAGATATGGATGCTATTCTTTTGCTTATTCATAGTTTCTTCCCAGAAATGGCTTAGAGATGCTCCAGATATGGACGCTTTTCTTTTGCTTATTCAGCTTTCCTTTCAGATATAGCTTAGAGATGCTCCTGACCCAGATGTTATTCTACTGCTTATTCAGATTTCTCTCCAGAAATGGCCTAGAGATGCTCCAGACCTGAATGCTATTCTATTGCTTATTCAGACTTCCTCCTAGAAACAGTTCAGTTGTAACCCAGACATGACGACATTCTGATACTTATTCAGCTTTCCTATCAGATATGGCCTAGAGATGCTCCAGACCCGGACACTATTCTATTTCTTATTCAGATTCAGACTTCTAAAGACAACTTAGAGATGCTTCAGACCCGGATTGCTATTCTATTGTTTAGTCCAGATTCATTCAAAAGACAGTCCAGATACGATCCAGGTTCGGATGACATTCTGTCACTCATTCAGATGTAGTATGGATATACCCCAGACGCGGCGATCATTCTACTACTCATTCAGACGTCAGCAATTAGATATAGACTAGATATGCTCCAGACACGGAAGCCATTCTATTTCTTATTCAGATTCAACTATCCATTACATTTCCAAATGGCATCTATAAGCCCATCCACCTGCCAACAGTCTCCAGATGGCATCTATAAGCCCATCCTCCTATCCACCATCTCTCTAAATGACATCTGTAAGCCCATTCCCGACATCACATTGCTGATACTCCACTATGTGAGTGCAAATTTCTGGGCGCTCTAGTGTTCAATCATCTTCCACCCTCGGATCACGAAAGGTACGCAAGCCAATCTACATCCTCAGGTCTAAGAAGATTGAACAGGGGCAACTGTTGTACCCCAAAATTTGCCCTCCCATATTCTTCAAGATTTGTCAAGATCAATCTTCAAATGCTTCAAGATTCCTCAAGGGTTGCACAGTCCTAACATCTCCTAAGCCAGTCAAAAACTAGGGTTTTGGTTCCTGCAAAGAATCTGAGGTTTTCAATGGCTCAATCAAGTCCCATAGGCCTATATATATTTCCAAGCACCTACATGTCAAGTTGCAAGACTCACAGCATCAAGGTCCACAGTCAAAAGCCCTATTTGGTTCACAATCAACTGCAGGGGTAAAATGGTCATTTGACAGTCAAAAGTCAAAATTTTTGGTCAAAATATTATTTTGAAGCCACAATCATCATTTGATCAAGTCTTGATCATGATTCCACAAGCATGGCTCAAAAATCATCAAGATGCAAAAGTTTCTATTGTTGGACAGCTGAAAAGTCAACTGTAACTTGACCAAGGCATAACTTTTTCATGGTTCATCAGAAAAATCCCATGCAATGCTCATTTTGAAGGGGATGACATTTCCTACAACTCATATTCACATTCCAAGTCCAAGAAATGCTCCCACAAAAAGTTATCAATTTCTACATTATAGGTCAATTTCAAAAGTCAACAAAAAGGCACTTTAAGTCAAAGACAATAACTTGATATTGGTAAATCAAAATGACATGGGACCAAAGGCATTGGTTAGAGGACTTCAAGACCTTTCCAAAATGTCCAAGAACATGTTCATGTGATCAAAATTGAGCAAGATATGCATTGGAGAAGTTGGGAAATTTTTGGGAATTTACAAAAGTCAACTTTGCCTAAAACACATCATTTTTGCTAATGGGCCTCAAATTCTTTCTTGAAACTTTGTCCAAGGCCTATGCACGACCCATTGAACTTAAATTGATTTATTTTCTTATTTTTTAATTAATTAATTGAATTTTTATTAATATTAATTCATTTAATTGATTTTAAATGTAGGAAATTCAAAGATATGGTTTTCAAATCTTTTTATGAGGCAAATAAACTCAATACATGCTGGAGATTTCGTTTTCCAATCAAAGAGACAAGAATATCCAAAATTGGCAAGTTTTCTCAATCAAAAGATGCAAAAATATTTGATTGGAAATCAAAGATGCAAAACATTATTCCATGGATTGTTGGACAAAAGTTTTACCCTAATTCCATTCCAATACAAATACTGAAGCAAACCCTAAAGCCTTGGACGTGCAAGCTGCTGCAAAAACACCATTACCATATTGAAAAAAAGCCAAGAAATTTGAAAACTGAATTCAACCTTCCAGGCCAATTCAAAGCCCTTTCTTGATTCCAATACATTGCTGGGACACTCAGGAACAGATTGCAATAAAAAACAAGCCTTAACACTCAAAGAACACGCAAGAACAAGTCACACGGTTTGGTTATTTTTTCATAATCGTAAATCAATATTCATGCATCATTAATGAGTTTTTTTGTGTGTATTGCATTGCTAACACCTTTCTGAAGCTAATGGCATAGTCCAATTGCATTATGGTGCCCTGAAACGCAAATCACCATTGGAGAATTCTAGGTTTTTCAAGCTTCAAAATTAGGGCTTTTCAGGTCCGGTAAAATTAGGACTAATGACGCCTATGGTCGAATTCGTCAAGGCCAGACAAACTCAACCCAACCCTCGCGCCCTATTTATATAGCGTATAATCCTAATCGTTATTTTTCCTTTTCCAGTTTATGGGGGTTAAAAACCCCCGCTATTTGATTGTTTTTGTTACAGGCCAAGCGAAGAAGACAAGACGTGGAAGCAGGTGGTTGGTCCATTTAAACATAACGCGCGCGTTTTGGTTGTTTTCCAGCATGATATTTGTTTTCCAGCATGATATTTGTTTTCCATATATTATGTTTATTCATTATTATAATAACAAAGCATGCAGCGTGGTGTAGTGGAAGAGGACGTGTCTGGCAATCAATGGGACCTGGGTTCGATTCCCAGGTCCCCCAAACGCTTGTTAATATTTTTTCTAACCTAATCCTGTGCAGGCATCCTCAAAGCATTCATCCTACATCTCAAGCAATCAGCCTGCCAAGTGGCCACTAACGCCAATCTGATGGCCATGAGACATGGACCATGGTGTTCCCAGTCAATGCTTGCACACCTGATGCCAGAAGTCAACAAGGGCTTTGTGCTATTGGGCCTAGATTTCCAGAACTAAACCTCCATTGGGTCCATCAACCCCCCTGGTTCTTTCAATTTTCCTTTTATTTTCTTTTTACTAATTTTCATTAATCATTATTAATTATTATTATTAATTCATAAACAAATTATTTTTCATATTAAATTCAGAAACTTAAATATTTATAATATTTATAATATTTTTATTATTCATTATTTTACTAATTATTATTGTTTTTGTAGATAAATGTAAATTAATTAATTTAGTTAAATTAGGTTCACTTTAATCTTTTTACAATAAATAAAATTAGTTTAGAATTAGGGTTTTGTTTACTAACTTTTTAATTCCTTTTATTTTATTTTTTATTAAAAAACATAAAACACAAAAAACATTTTTTTTTCTTTTTAAATAATTAATTAGTACTAGGTTTAATATTTTAATTAAATTGCAAAAAAGGACCAAAACTCTTTATCTTCTCAAAAGGGTCAAAACCCTAAGGACGTCCCGATTTAATTTCTTTCGCGCATTATTCTTATTTTTGATTATTTATGTAACTGTTTCCGAGGATGTAATAGCTAATTAGGTTTTACCGCTTTCTTTAATTTTCCGTATTTATTTCCAAACAGGTTTTTGATTTTGGCGATGTATAGACCCGCGCCTTGTAATAGCGTAGCTTTACCTTTCCGCAATTTATTTTTCGCACTCTTAACTGTTAATTATGCATGACAAGATTGCCTGACAAATAAAATTAATCTGTAGCTCACAAATAATATGTGCAAAGACAATTAAACTGAAAAATAACACACATGCACATGCCACTCCTAGGGTACGCCTCACTGGTTGCCTCGAACGTGGTCGTCAAGTATAGGGTGTCTTAGAGGTCGCCCTCCTGTCTAAAGATCTTGTTGCCTCGAAACGGTTGCCTTGGATAAAAAAGGATCTAGGACATTAGGGTTACTTCTAAGGTGTCCTACCATTGCTTTGGTGACCACATTGTCCCTAATAATCGAATTGACCTGAATAACTCCAACGACGGTGCTACCTACCTCTCAACGGTGGGATATCACTATCTAAAGGACTCTTACACAGCCTAATTCCTTAGAGTAGGTAGATTTCTCATGGGTACTTGCTCTTTCTAAAAAAACAAAACATCTTTTCGCACCTACACTTTCAAAAGGTTTTCAAACAAATATTTCATACACTCTTGAGGACAGATACAAGAGTTACTTAGAAATTTTTCAAACGAAACTTTTTCAAAACCCACACACATTTGAAAAGCAAACAATTTTTGAAAACATAAGAGCAAGTACCTAAGAGCCCGTGGATAACTACGGATAGAAAGGGTGCTAACACCTTCCCTTTCTATAATCTACCTCCCGAACCGAGAAACATCTCGAAAAGGAATTTTGCCGTGCTTTTGTCCTTTCCTTGTTGGAGAGCATAAAAGACGGTGGCGAATCTTGCTTACCACGATATTTCGCGAACCAGCATTAAAAACAGTCAGTTCTATTGCCACCGATCACAAAGTGTGATCTATCTATTGCAAGATGGTTCATTGATTCTTCTGTGCCATTCAATGCAGCTAATTCTGCGTATTTTCAAAATATGGCTGATGCACTTTACAGCATGAGTTCGGAGTATAAAGTTCCAACTATGCATAGTCTTCGTGGCTATTTATTAAATAAAGGGGTTGAAGATGTGAACAAATTGATAGAGGAGTATCGTGAGATTTGGAAGAAAACTGGTTGTACTCTAATGGCCGATGGATGGACTGATCGAAAAAGAAGAACTCTTATAAACTTTCTAGTTTATTGTCCCAAAGGTACTATTTTTCTAAAATCTGTTGATGCTTCTCATGCTTCAAAAACTGCATGTATGTTGTATAAGCTTTTTAGAGAGGTGGTTTTATTTGTTGGGCCTGAAAATGTAGTTCACATAGTGACAGATAATGCTGCAAATTATGTTGCTGCTGGAAGGTTATTAGAAAATGAGTTTCCTACTTTATTTTGGTCTCCTTGTGCGGCACATTGCATTAACTTGATGTTGCAAGACATGGGAAAATTAGAGGAAGTAAGTGAGACAGTGTCACATGCTTCTAATGTTACCAAATATATTTATAACCATTGTTATGCATTATATTTAATGAGAAAGCAAACAGGTGGAAGATAAATCCTTCGTCCTGCTCCAACTCAGTTTTCCACTAATTTCATTGCTTTACAAAGTATTTTGTCTCACAAAAACTCACTAAGAGCCATGGTAACATCTAAAGAATGGACAAGCTCAGCATATGCCAAAGAAGCAAAGGCAAAACAGTTTGTGGATCAAGTTTTAGATTCTGGATTTTGGAGTAAATGTGTTGATGTAATTAAACTCACTGAACCACTTGTGCATATGTTGCGTATTGTTGATAGTGAAGATAAACCTGCTATGGGAATTCTATATAAATCTATAGTCAAAGCTAGAGAGGAGATGGTGAGGAGGTTTCAAAGAAATAAGAAGAAAGTGGATCCTTACTTGAAAATCTTAGATAAACGTTGGGATTCACAGCTCCGCAAAAATCTTCATGTTGTCGGTTATTGGTTGAATCTAGCTTGTAGATAAATGATGTAGAATTTGAAAAACATGCATCCACAACATCAAGACTTTTAGATGTCATTGAAAAGCATGCTAATGGAAATTCTGAACTTCGATTCAAGTTAACAGATGAGATGAGAATATTCAAAGACGGTGAATTAGATTTTGGAAGGAAATCAGCCGTGGATGAACGATGTATTGTGAGGGCAGGTAACTTCATGACTTCTAACTCTTGATATATATTTTATTTTATATTTCAATATGTTTATAAATTTATTTAATCACATGGTATAAACAGATCAATGATGGAAAACTTATGGCACTTGTACACCAACTTTGCAAAGGTTATCTATTCGTATTTTAAGCCAAACTTGTAGTGCTTCGAGTTGTGAACGCAATTGGAGTATATTTGAGCATATTCATTCCAAAAAAAGAAATAGATTGGAGCACCAAAAGCTTAATGATTTAGTGTTTGTTCGTTACAACTTGAGACTTCAAAATAGGTATTATTATGATTATTTTTCTATGATCATTATATTTTTATATTTAAATACATATACTTAGATTTAATTCATGTGTGCTTAGGAAAATAAGAAATGGGAGTTATGATCCTATCAATATTGAAACAATTGTCGACCATTCTAGTTGGGTATTAGAGGATTCACCACCTCTCTTAACCAATGAAGAGTTGGAAGCATTGCGGAATGACCTTGCAAATATGACCATCCAACTAATTTCAAGTGATATTGGTATGTTCTAATATGAGCATAATATAGTTTGTGGTTGTGAATCAATTTAATGTCTCATATTTACCATCTCTAAAAAAATTTTGTTAATTATTTTTTTAAATATTGTTATAGATCAAATAGATTTAGATGAGGATGAAGATGGAGATATGGGTAATGCACAAGATACTATTGTTGATACTGTGAATCAAGAAAAAAGCAACACCAGAGAATATGAAATTGGTGGAGAAGACAATGAAGTTGAAGATTGATATAAATATCAAGATTATGACAATTTGACTTCATGGACATAAAAAATTACGGATCGTTGAGTATAGATTTTTGTGACTTATTATAATACTATAACTTATGAATTGTTACGTTTTTATCACTTCTTTAAATTTATAATTTGCTACATTAAGTTTCTATCACTCATTTTGATTGTTACTAATACTTTTGTTTATTCTAAATTATTTGAATTTATAATTTTCTATATTATTATAGTTATAAATTTCAGGTAATGAATATATTTTTTATAGAAACCGGTTCAAAAGCCATGCGGTCTGACCAGTGACCCACTGGTCCGACCAGTAACCCAGTGATCCAATAACTTTACCGAGTCGATCACCGGTCTGGATTTTAAAACATTGCTATTTTTTAATGATATGATGAGACATAACAATTTGCGGAAAATGAATATGTTATAAATATTTTAAAGATATAATCTATATTACAAGCTCATAGTTTATTTTTACATATTAAATTATTTGTTGTATATATTTATTTAATTTTTTTATAATTAAAAAATAAACATTAGTTAAACATTTCTTTCAGGTTAACATATTTACTCTTTACATTTTTTTTAATAAAATTTTTAAGAAAAGAAAGTAAGTGATATTTTTCTTAATTAATGGAGAAGATATTAACATCTTTCACATCCGATGTACTCAACGATATCCATTTAATTAGTTTTATAAAGAGATGTTAGTGTGATGTTTATTTGCAATCTTTTAAATATTATGCAAAAAGAAAGAAAAGAAAAGTTTTTTAGATTTTTTATTAATATGTCTAATGAAACATTGAATCTCACTCCTACTTATCTCTAAGTGCGATAGAGAACTCAAGGCTACGTAATTATGGGTAGCAAATGTTTATTGGTTGGTTCATTTTAAAGGTACTTGGTCACATTCAAAGGAAAAATATCGCTTACTATCCAAAACATGAATAAGTGAACATTGGAACGCATCAAGAATGGATAACATAATTTAGATTCTTAGAGAGTTATGTTCTCATCGCATTCTAGCAGAAAACATTATTACTCACACGTAGTAGGAACGAAGCGTTATTTACATCGTCTATTTTTACATATTACCCATATTACAAACTGATAGTTTATATTTACATATTAAATTATTTGTTGTATATATTTATTTAATTTTTTTATAATTAAAAAATAAATATTAGTTAAACATTTCTTTCAGGTTAACATATTTATTCTTTACATTTTTTTTTTAAATTTTACGAAAAGGAGGTAAGTGATATTTTTCTTAATTAATGGGGAAGATATTAACACCTTTCATATTGTTGTACTCAACGAGACCCATTTAATTAGTTTTATAAAGGAATATTAGCGTGATGTTTATTTGCGATCTTCTAAATATCATGCGAAAAGAAATAAAAGAAAAGTTTTTTAGATTTTTTATTAATGTGTATGATGAGACATTGAATCTCACTCCTACTTATCTCCAACTGCGATAGAGAACTCAAGGCTACGTAATTATGGGTAGCAAATGTTTATTGGTTGGTTCATTTTAGAGGTACTTGATCACATTCGAAGGGAAAATGTCGCTTACTACCCAAAACATGAATAAGTGAACATTGGAATTGCATCAAGAATGAATAACATAATATAGATTCTCAAAGAGTTATGTTCTCGTCACATTCTAGCAGAAAACATTATTACTCACACGTGGTAGGAACAAAGCGGTGTTTACATCGTCTTGATATAAATGGGCAAGGTATTGGTCGTGTATATAGGATTCTTATATTTAGGTCAAATTGATACACACATATTATACGTAAGGATGAATGAATTCTACATTTTTTTGCTGGCTATAGATCATACTTTTAAGGAAAAAGTTCCTTAAGAAACAAAGGTATGACAACCCTGTTGGCCACTTTTCCTACTCTCTTCAAAATTTAATAAGGACAAATGAAACGTGGCGTGAGCTTTCGAGATTCCAAAGCATGACCAAACCCTGCCACAAGAGTGACTCTCAGAAACATATGATCCCCATCTTGGAACTCAAGTGGTTCATTTGGATGGGGAAATATGATTACATGGAGAAGTCCGTGGTAGCTAGAAGTAACGCAAAGGCAGAACTAAGAGCCATTGTAATACCCCAAAATAGTTAAAATATTATTCACTTGTTATTTGGATTTTAATTTTAATTTCATGATTTTATTATTAAAGATTTATTATTATTATTATTATTATTATTATTATTATTATTATTATTATTATTATTATTATTATTATTATTATTATTATTATTATTATCATTATTATTTTGTTCCTCCATACAATATATGTGAAACTTGGTCTCTTAAGTGTTTTGAATGATGTCAAAAATACGAGAATCTAATATTTCTATAGTTGGACGTTATCTCTGAGTTTAGTGTGTCATTGTAGTCATTTATAAGTCTTAGGTTGTTTAGAAATCATTAAAAGTCATTTTAATTTTGATCCAAGTCATTAAAAACTGTTTTTGCATAAATTTTTGTTGCGTGTGTCGACACATACGATTTTTAGGTTGGCATATGCAACTCAGTTTTGAAGTCTATAGCCTCTGGAGGGCTCAGGTCGACACATGCATTGCATATGTCAACACATACTGAAGCATTTCTGAAATTGCATAAATTCTTATTTTATGTGTCGACATATACGTTTTTCAGGTCGACACATTTACTATTGTTTTAAAGCCTGCAACCTCTGTATTGGTTTGGTTAATGCATAGCCTTGCACCGGTCGACCCATACAGCTTAAAAATAACGTATGTGTCGATACATACGATACATAGGCCGACACATACTGATTGTTTCATCAATTTTTTAAAATACTTTTAATTCCAAACAAGCCCTTTTTTCCCTAATTGTCCAAAACTATAAATACATCATTCATACATTATTCATAACTTGGTGATACCATAAAATTATCCTACAATTTCTCTTCACCTTCAACCTCCAACATATGCATACACACTGACGTTACATTATGATGATATTCTGTTGGGGTGTCGTCTAGACGATGTTTGATAACATCCAATTAGGTATTGGGTTGAGTTTTGTAGGGGTCTTCATCCAGAAAAATCACAGGTTTGTCCTCCAAGATCATTGGTTGATTTGGGGGTTTTCGTGCAAGACGTTTAAGAGGTAATTGCGGCCAAGTGATGTCCTTTGGAGATAAAGAACGCATGAGATCCTTTGGAGATAAATAATGCAAAGGAAGTAGCGAGAGAATGGAGGATTACAATTGAAGTCTTATGTTGCAATAGTTTGAAATTGATGTTGCATGAAAGCTTTAGAGATAAAGTACACAAAGGAGTAGCAAGATCCAGATAGTCAATTTGTATCTATTGTGTCTTGGTCTTTCTCAAGATCAAAAAAGAAGAAGGGGTTGAATCAACAACAAGCATTAGTATTTGTGGAGTTGCTCTTGAACACTTCTCTTGTATCAACTTTTTGTATAGTAAAAATTATCCTAATTCTATTCCATTGGAATTAAGCACAGACATACCCACACGTGAGGACAACAGTGGGGAACCGTGAAGACAAATTCCTTATGTCTCTTTTATTTTTACTTTTACTTTCTTTGATATTCATCGATCAATTTGTCAAATAGTATTGCGTTATCAATTGAATTGTAAGAAATTTTTCGAACTGTTTTTGATTCTAAATCAAGGGTTGATATAGCTTATAATCACTTTTGATTATAAGTGGTTTTGTGTATCAACACAACTCAAGAAAAAAATCTGAAAATTCACTTGTACACCAAGTGTTTGATAAATTGATTTAGTTAGTTCTTTTTAATATTTCTATTGGAAATAGTTTGACTAGTAACTTGCAATAAACGTTAAATAAGATGTAAAGTGATTCAAGCATATTAATTCCATTTGTTACTATTTTTCCATATTGAATTTGTTTTTGCGTTTGCATATCTGAGTTTCCAATAACATTCGTAAAGACGACATTTTAAAAAGCTTATGCTAATCTCTTTGATAAAATAATTTTTTCAAAACCAGATTTTTTTTTCCTAGAATTTTTAAAGAGATATTTATTCACCCCCCTCTAAATACGTTACCGTTGTATAACAAGTGGCATCAAGAGCCCGGTTCATTCTGGATTTGACACTGTTTAGAAAATGACTTAGAACCTAAAGGGGATTATAAAAGAGCCCCAATTTTCACGGGAGAAAATTATAGTTATTGGAAAGCTTGTATGCAAATTCATATCAACTCATATGACAAAGGTGTTTGGGAAGCCATTCAAAATGGTCCAACACCGGTGACATATTTTGTTGATGGTGCTATCGTACCAAAGCCGAAAAACTTATAGGATGAGAATAATAATAAGAATTGATCTTATGATTGGAAATCTAAGAACATCATCATATCCGCTCTTGGTGTTGATGAGTTATATCACATTTCCCATTATCAAACCGCTAAAGCTATGTGGGATTCTCTACAAGTTACCTATGAGGGAACTAATAAGGTCAAACAAACTAGAATTAATACACTTAATCAAGAGTTTGAACTCTTTCGCATGAAGCAATGGGAAACCATTGCTCAAATGCAAAAGCAGGGCTCGCATCTTATTAATCATTTAAATTTACTAGGTAATCCTATTTCCAATGTTATTGCTAATAATAAGGTGTTGAGACATCTTACTAGAAATTGGCTACCAAATCTCACCGCGATCAAGGAAGCCAACAATCTTGCAACACTCGATTTCACCGTCTTGTTTAGAAAGTTAGAAGAACACGAGCAAGAACTCAAATTCTTGGACAAATATAAAAAGAAGCTTGAGAAAAAGAAGAAGAACTAAAAAGACACTAATAAGGAGGGAGTATTGAAGTCTAAAGCTCTCATGGATTCAAGTTCAAAGTCCTCAAGGGACGAGCACTATTATTATGATAGATATGTTAATAATAACTATAATTCGGAAGACAAAGAAATGAGTTTATTTGTCAAAAGGTATCACAAGTATGTGAATAGCAGAAATGAAAAGAATCTCAACAAAGAAGCATTGATCCTAAAGGAAAGGCTACATCTTCTAAGGAACAAAGATCCAAAAATAATGACTCCAACCCTAACAAAAATAAAAAGAGCAATCAACTCAGGAATCATGACAAACCTAGGAAAGCCTATGTGGCTTGGGGAAGTGATGTTGACTCCTTAAGTGATGAGGAATCTAACGATGATGATGATTTAGAAAATGTGTTTTTTTCAACTCATCTCAATGATAGAAGAAATAAGGGACACAAATCTTCCAAGTATGATGAAGTGTGTCTCTCAGGTCATTATCATGAAGATAAGAAGAAAAGAATGATATCATCTGCAAGTAATGACATTCATCATTATAATCATCACCCAAAAGGTAACAATAACAAGGTAAACTCTTCTCAAAATGATTTTGTAAATGGAAAGTCTCATCTTGATTTACTTGACGCCTTTGAAAATTTACATAAGGAAGTTATTGAAGCCTTTAAAATGTTGGCTTCTGATCAATGCTTTTTATACAAATACTTAGCAGTTATTTTAGTTATCGTTTCTTTTACTTATCAAGTTTTTATTTAATTTTATCGCATATTATGCTTTGGTTTTGTGTTTTTGTGTTTTTTAGGCTCAGAGAAATAAAACCAGGAAAATTAGTGCAAAAAGTGCAAATTCGGAGTTTTGGAGGAAAACTCAAAAACCAAGCTACAGGGTGCCTGACATGGCCACCCGTGTCACCTAACATGGGTCGTTTCAAGAGAGGACGCATAGCTATAATTTGGGAGCAGAGGCTGACACGGGTGCCCGTGTCAGAAGGTCCGGGCAATAGTTCTTATTGAAATGATGGACAGAGGCCGACACGGGTGGCCGTGTCAGGTGACACGGTCCATGTTGGCCAGGACGCTGATTTTGAGTGTTTTCATGATTTTTTTAATGATTTGGGACCCAAAGGGGTATTTTGGGCATTTCCGACCGAGACAAATGGATTGTGCACTATTTAGATGAGATTGGAAGAAGAATTAGGGACTTTTTGACAGAAGAATATTAGGAACGATAAAGATTAGGGCTTTTAAGAGATTTGAAGATGGAGATTCCTTCATGCACATAAGCAATTGAAGATCGAAGAATCCTCACCTTTTGCAATGTCTAATTTTATTATTGCTTTTCTTTTTAATACTATGAAAGGCTTAACCCCCCAATGCTAAGGGGTGTCCCTGATTTGAAAATTTATTGATTTTGAATTCTTGGTATTGATACAATAATTACTTTTCAATTTAATTGTTCAATATTCTTATTCCTTTCCTATCAGACAAATAGGGATTGATCCATAATTAACAATTAGGGCTTGACCGCCATTGTTAAGGTTTTTAAACAATTAGACTATAATAGATATCATCTAGGACTAGGGATACCCTATAGGTCACCGGTAAAATCTTGATAACATAACTGCTTGGTTTCATCATAATTCACTAAGGACTTAGGTATTAGGATGAAGGACCAAAGGTTTTCTCACTAAGGACTTAGGGGGAAAAAAACTAAAGATTCGGTAGTTGAAAGTAATGAACTTGTTGAAGAGATCAAGAATGAAGGTTAATACAAGGTCAAATCACACACTTACCCTAGCATGCTCCTCATATATGTTAAAAAGCTATTTTATCTTTCTATTGATTAAGTTACAATTTCAAAACCTTATCTCAATGTAAAGCTTTTGTTTAATTGAACTATGCATTATCCTTAGTACTACACACAGTCCTCAAGATCGATATCCGGGAAGAAATTCCCTATTATTACAGCAAGGCAAAATAGTATACTTGTTATTTTTCCCATCAAGTTTTTGGCGCTGTTAATGGGGACTGCCTAGTAATTGAGAGTAATTTGAGTTCAATTAAAACTTTGTTGCTCTGCAGCTAAAATTTATTTTCTCTAATTTTTTATATTTTTGTTATTACTGATTTTTCCTAATCTTTGCATGCGAGGAAAGCCCTCAGATCAATTTCCTTTTGACGCATAAATCGAAAGAACTTTTCACGCAAGGCGCAAACAAGCTCGGCTAGTTAGATAGGAATCAGAAGGTTCATCAGATCATTTAGGTTCAGAGTCTGAAAAGAAAAAAAAAACAATGGATGAAGACCCACCACCACCAGAGAGACTTCTAGGGGATTACATAGGAGAAAATGCTCCAGCAGGTCGGTTGACTATTGTGAATCAATCGGTCAATGTTGCAAATTTTCAACAGCATCCTTTAACCATCTGCCAGCTCGAGAACAAATATTTCATTGGAAAGATCAATGAAGATTCCAATAAGCATTTGCAGAGATTCATCACCATAAGTACTACTTTGAATATTGAGGGGCACTCTAAAGAAGCCAAGAAATCAAGGATGTTCCCGTTCATGTTGTCTGAAGATGTTGAAGAGTGGTTTTACTCATTGCCTGTTGGAAGTATCACCACTTGGTAATAGATGGAAAAGACTTTTCTTGATTAGTACTTTCCTGCTTCTGTTTGTATTTGAAAAAGATATGATATTATGAATTTTAAGCAGAAGGAAGGAGAGTCGCTAGGTGATACTTATAAGAGGTTCAAGAGATTATTAGTAGTCTGTCCCACTCACAACATGGGTCAAACTGAGCAAATGCAAATGTTTGTAAATGGCCTCATAATAAAGACAAAGCATCTTATTGATACAACTGCCAATGGATCATCCAACTTTACAACAACCACTGGTGTGAAGAAGATTATTGAAGCCTTTGCTGCAAATGAGCATC
The DNA here is from genome assembly GCA_948472305.1 of Vicia faba. Taxonomy (NCBI): domain Eukaryota; kingdom Viridiplantae; phylum Streptophyta; class Magnoliopsida; order Fabales; family Fabaceae; genus Vicia; species Vicia faba. The sequence goes on along the minus strand of OX451741.1, from coordinate 1,361,577,485 downwards.
TGGAGCTATATGACAGAGTTGTAAGCAAGCCAGAGGGAGTGATTGATTTGAAGTTGGAAGTGAGTAAGCAACTAAAAATTGAAGAGTCTATTACCGCAGAAGTGGAGAAAAAGCTTAAAGCAATGAACACGGGTACTCAACATGTAGCTCAAGTTCAACAGGTACAAAAGGTTACTTATAAAATTTATAGTGGACCGCACCTTACTGTGTAATGTCTTGCAACTCCACAACAAATTGAGGAGATAAAATTCTTAAGGAAAAATAACCCATATTCTAACACCTATAATCTGGGATGGAAGAATCATCCTAACTTCTCCTGGAAAGATCAGTAGCAACAAGCTCCTCAAAAAGCAGAATGGGAGGTGACTATTGAAAAGATGGCTGCCCACACCTCTCAATTTCAAGAAGAGACAAGGAGTAATCACAAGAATACCACAACTGCAATCCAAAATTTGGAAGTTCAAATGGGACAGATTGCACAACACGTAGCATTGCGAGCACAAGAAAATCAAAAAAATCATGAGAATGTTAATGCTATCACAACAAGGAATGAGAAAGGTGTCGAAGAAAATAAAGATGAGGTAAAATTTGATGATAATATCATAGAAGTAGAGTTGGAAGTGAGAGAGAACAATAAAAACAAGAAGAAGTAGTATCACCTGTAAAGCCAGTTGAAGATAAAACTAAACCAGAAATCAAGTTGTCGTATCCATCTCGAGTTGCAAAGGACACAAAAGAGAAAAAGTTTGATAAATTTTTCTAGTTGTTAAAAAAGTTAGAGATCAATATACCATTCTTTGAAGCACTCGAGAAAATTCCTTTGTATAAGAAATTCATGAAGGAGGTATTATCAAAGAAGAGATCAACAGGAGAGGAATTGGTACCCTGTGATGAGAAATTGTGTGTAATTGCACCCGAAAGGAAAATACCTGTCAAGCAGAAGGATCAGGGGTCAGTTGCAATACCATGCACCATAAAAGACAGAACTTTCAAGAGGGTTCTAATTTATTATGGCTCTAGTGTAAGTTTAATGCCATTATCGATTTTCAAGAAGCTCAATATTAAGAAGATAAGCGGAAGTGGGACAAAATTGAAATTTGTGAATCACACCATCAAGCAGTCATATGGGATAGCTGAAGATGTATTAGTAGAAATTGACAATTTTGTTTTCCCAGTTGATTTTCAGCTAATGGACATACCTGAAGATGAAGAGACTCCTATCATTCTTAGTCGACCATTTATGCTGACTAGTCGATGCAGTTTTGATATCGAGACATGTAATCTTACACTAAAATATTTTGATGAGGAGATAACTTTGAAGGTATTGGAGATCAAAAAGCAGGGTGCGGGTGAAAAGAATCAAGCTTCAGCTGGTATGATCAAATTAGCAGGAGACAACAACAATTTAAAATTACCCGCAGAAAAGTTTTCAGCATAAGCTCTCAGGTGGCATCAACGAAAACTTCTAAGTTCAGTCCAGAAGTCAAGAAGAGAAAGAAAAGGAAACTCAAAGGTGAGAAGATGGAAGTTGGAAGGGACTGGAAGCAAAAAGTGGTCAATGCTTTTGATCTTGATGAGTTTTGGGTTGCGGAAAGGAAAAGCAACAAGGTGCGGGAGAGGAAGTATCCCCCATAAGGGGAAGAATCGTCGAGCCATGCGATGTTAAACGAAGCACTTAGTGGGAGGAAACTCACACTTTTAATAACTTAGTTTTTCTTTTTGTTTTGTTTGCATGTAATAAAAAAGGAGTCTTATTGGTGAGAGCTAGGAGGTAGCAGCTGCGTTGCATTTCCCTATATGAGTCACCTTCCCCGAGCTTGTTCTGAAACATTAGGGTCAATTTTTAGTTCATGTTTGGGGTGGGACTATTAAAACATTATTTGTTTTAAAAATATTATTTTGAATTCCATTCTGCATTTATTTTCTATTTTCAAAGCTTATATTATTATATAAAGAGGATATTTGAGTTTGACAAAAAAAAAAAAACTTCACCTAAACAATTTAGACACTTTCCAACTCATGAATTTAAACTATTCTCTATTTAGTAATTTCACGATTCTAATTCAAAATCATAATAATATAATTGGAGTATTCTAAATTTTTATTTTATAACACAAAATTTATCAATAAATTTTGCCGTCCAAACTCATAAATCTTGAACTAATTCCAAAACAATGAAAATTAAGATAACTAGTATTTGCCAACTAATTAGCCCTAGCACGTCACCATTTTCTATAAACAAAAAATTTCAACAAATAAAAAAACAAATTACAATAATTTTCATCATTCTTCTCCTAACTAAAGTTATTTTAAATTAAAAAACAAATACCAATATCACAAAGTTAATATAAAGTATAATACTCAATAATTTTTATAAAATCCATTATTCTTTATTGTTTCATTCAAAAACAAAAACATTATAAATAATTAATCTTAATTTGGAGTATTTTTTATCTGTTTATTCAAATACAGAAGTAGCTAATTCCTATATTAGAGCAGTTGTATCCGTAGATTTTCTTGAATTTAGAAGAGAAAATTAAAAGAAATGTTATAGATTTTTAGAATCTATTTAATTGGTATTATGGAATGAAATAGGATTTAAGATATTTTGAATTTTAATTTCATAATGATAAAATAATTTTCCTGTTTTGATAGGGTTACTATTATAAATGAGAAATTTATAACGAGTCTGAAACAAAATTATACTTTTGGTTATTTTTTTCACTACAAAGCCAAAAAAAATTAACTTATAAAATTTACTTTAAGGATTTTTTCATATTACAGTTTAACTTTAAATTAAATCAATTTACTTTATAGAAAGAATTAAATGAGAATTTACATAAAAGAAAGTTAAATTACTTATTGTTCAAAAACTAATAAGAGAATATTGTCACATTAATTAAGATCTTTTATATTTTTAATAAAATGAGTTTTATAAAGATACAAATTTTTTTTATGAAACTTTAATTGATTATTGGTATTAAAAAAAGAAAGAGAATAAATTTATTATGATTTATCATCAATTAAAAACCAAAGTTGATATTATGTTTATATTTGGAGGAAAAAAATATTTTTGTTTATATTTTTGGAGGAAGGATATTTTTCTAAGATTTTGATAGATTCTAAAGTTAGGTGTCTATTTTTGTAAAAAAACATATTTAATTATTATTTTAATAGATTAATTTTAAGACATATTTTAATTATTAATAAAAAATGATAGAATATTTTAATATTGATAAATTGTACAAAATTAAATCGGAAGATTTAGTGAATCTTTGTGATGTGACAAATGAGATTTGAGTTTGAATATAACATAATGGACCTAATTTAAGATAAAATTGGAGATCATAAGCCTAAATTCTTTAGATCTTTGGTGGTCCAAACCATATATTATTTTGTTAATATATATTTATTAGATATTATATTTATTATGTTATTTATAAATGATATTGTATTTATTATTTGCTAATATAATATATAAAATTACTTTTGAGATAATTATATAAAAACTCTTATTGAATTACTAAAAATAATCGAACATTTTGTAAAAGAAACCAAATCTGGTTTCACGGGACAAGGTTCATACAAAATCCGTATAAAGATAGATGCAAGAAAAAAACACTTAATACAATTAGGTTTATAATAAAGAACTCGTAACTACATCTTTATGCACTATATGAAATAAACACGTGTTACATGAAGATTTGGATTATCAACAACCGATGACTATATTTTTATGTGTTACATGCAATATGATCATGTATTATATGAAAATATAGATGAAGAACAACCAAATGACTAAATCTTTACTTGTTACATGAATATTTTTCCTATTACATAAGATGTTGATGACCTACAAACAAAAACTATGCTTTAAGTGTTACATGCAACATGCTCATGTATTACATGAAACAAGATGATAGAGTCGGTCTTAATAGCCAATCAATCTTAATCATGATCTTTATATATATATATATATATATATATATATATATATATATATATATATATATATATATATATATATATATATATATATATATATATATATATATATATATATATATATATATATATATATATATATATATATATATATATATATATATATATATATATATATATATATATTGGTGTATAAAGGAGAGATAAAAGAAGAAAATAAATATATTTAATGACGGCTACAAAATAATGAATTACATTGACCTACCTACTACTACGTTATTTATACATAAAGTTAGGGTATAATAAAATACTAAAATACCTTCTAACAGAGATATAAAAAGATATTCCTAAATATTCCTAAAATATAAATTATTTCCAACATCATCCTTTAATTTATATTTACACAAAACTGACAACACCAATTTCATCTCTCAAACGAAGAAATTGATCAGTCTTGATAGCCTTTGTTAGAACATCTGCCAATTGCTTATGGGTGTTACAGTGCACAATTTTTAATATTCTATTATGAACTTGATTCCTCAGAAAGTGATACTTGGTCTCAATGTGTTTGTTTCTCTCATGCAGCACTGAGTTCTTGACAAGATTGATTGGGAGACTTGTTATCAATCATCAGCTTCAGAGGTTTGTCTACCTCAATCTTCAGATCTTACAGCAAGTTCAGAATCCACAAGGTGTGGAAGAGGAAGTATCCCCCATAAGGGGAAGAATCGTCGAGCCATGCGACGTTAAACGAAACACTTAGTGGGAGGAAACCCACACTTTTAATAACTTAGTTTTTCTTTTTGTTTTGTTTGCATGTAATAAAAAAGGAGTCTTACTGGTGAGAGCTAGGAGGTAGCAGCTGCGTTGCATTTCCCTATATGAGTCACCTTCCTCAAGCTTGTTATGAAACATTGGGGTTAATTTTTAGTTCATGTTATGGGGGGGGGGGGGGGGGGGTTATTGCTTTTCGTTTCAAATTATTTGTTGGTTCTATGCTAATCGCTGTGTAAATCCATGAGGCTAAGTCCTCCAAATTTGGCCCAAAATTTTTGGTTTTGTTCAAGAACTTGTTTCTCATATAGCTCGGGAATAGTATATAGAGACAAAGAGATGGTTGTTCGAGGGTAAGAAGTTCGAAATAACGTGACAGTGATATGATTCTAAAGTGTAGATTTGTACCATAGTGCTTGAATCTTGAGAAGTACTCCCGAAGCAGTTTATCCTTACAGTCTAGCATAATATAGATTCACATGCATGTATAATTGGTGGAGAAATAAATAAATTTGGTACCAAATTATGAAAAGGCGGTAAAAGGCAACTGGCTCACTAAGTTGGGTAGCTCTCACCCAGTTATTCAGTCCAAAGGGGGTTGATCCCCAAACATCGTCCAAAAGGATAATATATACCTGCAAAGTTTGAAAATTTTATCGGTGATTAAAAGTATCCAATGATGCTATTTGATGCCTAAGCAAAAAGTCTTGATTAGTCTTGTGTATGTGATGATCATCATAATTCTCATTGCCTTAATTTGATTATCCGGGTGAAAAAGGAGGAAAATAAAAAAGAGACTTAAGTACAAAGCATAGTTAGAGAGGTATCTGAAGAGGAAGCTCTAGATTTAAAAATTATGAAATAAAACTCTTCACGCCATATGAACATCGGAAAGACTGCTTTTTGATTAATTTGAACTGATGTCTCACGTATGAGTACTGGGCTGCTGTGATTTTCATGAGTTCTTGTAATGGTTGCTTGGGGTCAAGCAATGGTTTAAGTTTGGTGGAGTTTGATCAATGGTTTTTACACAAATATTTAGCAGTTATTTTAGTTATCATTTCTTTTACTTATCGAGTTTTTAATTTCATTTTATTGTATATTATGCTTTGGTTTTGTGTTTTTCAGGCTCATATGAATAAAACCAGGAAAATCAGTGCGAAAAGTGCAAATTCAGAGTTTTGGAGGAAGTGTCAACAACCAAGCTATAGGGTGCCTGACACAGGCCGTGTCAAGAGAGGATGCATAGCTACAATTTGGGAGCAGAGGTTGACAAGGGTGCCCGTGTTAGATGATACAGACCGTCTCAGAAGGTATGGGCGAGAGTTCTTGTTGGAATGATGGACAGAGGCCGACACGGGTGCCTGTGTCAAGTGACACGGCCCATGTTAGCTAGGACGTTTATTTTGAGTGTTTTCATGATTTTTTATGATTTGGGACCCAGAGGCGCGTTTTGGGCATTTCCGACCAAGACAAATGGATTGTGCACTATTTAGATGAGTTTAGAAGAAAAATTAGGGACTTTTTGACGGAAAAATATTAGGAACGATAAAGATTGGGGCTTTCAAGAGATTTGGAGACGGATACTCCTTCGTGCGCAGAAGCAATTGAAGATCAAAGAATCCTCACCTTTTGTAATGTCTAATTTTATTATTGTTTTTCTTTTAAATACTATGAGAGGCTAAACCCCCCAATGTTAGGGCGGTGTGTAATACCCCAATTTTTAGAATTGCTTAATTTATGAATTATTAGAAGTATTTGTGGATTATTGGTGAATAATGATGTTTTATATGATGCGTGTTGGTATGTTGTTGTTTATTGCGTAGGACAATGTGAGGTGAATTATGATGAGTAGAGGTGTTAGAATAATTAAATAATTATATAGTAATTAGTTAGATTATTATTATATAATATAGAATAATTAGAATAATTAATTAAAAATGATTATTTTAATTAGAATATTATGTTGATAATTAGGAGAAAGGGTGACGGAATAATGGTAATTGGAAATTGGTTAAAGTGAGGGTAATAGAGGAAGATATTAGGGGTTCTTTGTGATAACAGAGAAAAATAGAGTTATACGATCATTATGTATGATCGTGATATTAGGAGAAGAGCAAAAGAAGGCTGGGGCACAGAAGTTTGGAGAATCAATGTGAGAAGCGTGAAGAGAAGAATTGATCGCTCAAAATAATAAGGTAAGGGGTTTAATCACTTTTATTATGATTGATATCGGGTTAAGGTGTGATAGGTATGTGTTATATATGTTGAATTTGATAAGGATTGATGAAATTGGGAAAAAAAGCATGTGTTGAATGAATGAATGAATCCTTGATAGATGTATGATGTTAGCACCTTAAAATAATTGTTATAGGCTGTTAAGAATATTATATAATCATAGGATTTTGAATTCTCAAACCGGGACTTTTTACGGAATCGAATTCGGAGGTCCGGAAGGCCACCAATCATGGAAAATCGCAGAAGGAGAAGTGCATTCTGGTTAGCATCGTCGGGCGATGCAAGTTTCTCTGGGCGACGCAAAGGCTTCGTCGGGCGACGGATGGCAGAAGCGATGTAGCAGAGATCTTCAAAACACCGTAACTTGAGTTTCAGGAGTCTGATTGATGTACCGTTCGAAGTGTTGGAAAACTAACATGATGAACAATATTATGATTGAATTACATGAGTATTTTGATGCATGATTTATGTTCATGAGATTGATTTATTACATATTGATATACCATGATGTGTTATTTTAATGATAAACATGATGTTGATTACAATGTTTTACCATGGTTATTTGTTAATGATGTTGTTGTGACATAAATGATGTGATTCATGATGATAATTTGGTGATATGCGTGTGCAAATATAATACATGCAATTGTGGTGATTTTATGATGGTTTTGGTGATATGTTGTATTGTGAAGTACTCGTGTTGAAATTGATGAAAGTACTATGTTGAATTGCCATGAGTTGGTGTATATAATATTTATAATATTGTGTAGTTGTTGTATAGTGATTCTATGTTGAAAACTATGAGGATTAGGACTGTTTTGGTGTAATATCGCAAGAGCATTTGGGACTGAACAGATGCATGATCTCAATAGGTAATTGTTTTCTAGTGTGCATCGCCGAGCGATGAAGAAGGCATCGCCGGGTGATGGAACTTTTCTAGGCTGCCACCAAGAAAAAGTAGGAGGTGATGGAAGGCAGAGAAGAGGATGGTTACTGGAGTGCTTCACTCGCACCTTCGTCGGGCGATGTAGGAGCGAAAAGAGTTTCGCCGAGCGAGCAAGAGTCTTCGTTGGGCGATGGTGTCCAGAATTGAGACGTTGAGTTGGAATTTTTTTTGAAGAGCTGTAACTTGAGTTTTAGATCTCGGTTTGAGGTGTCATTCAGAGCGTTGGATAGCTAACGCGATGAAATTTATTTAGGTGTAGTAAATTGAAGAATGGGAAGAATATCTCTAATATCTAGATTAGAATGAAGTTAGGTTCCCCGTGTTGGATTATGATAATGATGGTTTATAAAAGATGATTAGAATATAATAATTATGATAACTTATATAATAATTGGACATGATAATGAGTTGTGTGTTATGATGATGCTTGGATACTATGATTATTAGTTGATGATTAGTTGATGATAATGATGTTGTGATGATGATATTATTATTTTTGATGGTGATATGATGTCATGATGATATGATGATAATGATGTTGTGATGATGATATGATTGTTTTGATAATGCTATGATGATAATGATGTTGTGATGATGATATGATTGTTTTGATAATTCTATGATGATAATGATGTTTATGGCCTAAATTGGCATAGTGTTGAAGGCTTATGCCTTGCGGTTGTATAATTGTGTTGTTGTATGTTGATGTTGCATGCATTCGTTAGTGAGGACTTATGCTCTGTTGTTGGCCTAGAATGGTGTTGTGTTGAGGGCTTATGCTCTGGTGTTGCCCAATTGGCACTATGTTGGGGGCTTAATCCTTGTTGGTACCACATGCATTTAGTTGTTGTCGGTTGCATTGCATTGCACTGCCTTGATTTGATGTCGTGTTGTATGAATGAAAAATGTGTTTTCGATGATTTATGATGAAGATGTGCATATGTTATTATGATACAAATGTGTGAGTATAAAACTTGGTAAGTGAAGATGTATATATTTCATGATTGATGTTGTTTATATCTACTATATATTTTCCTTATATCTTTTGTAATGAATTGTGATTACTCACCCTTTCTGTTTGAAAGTTTCCTCCACACGGGTAACGCGCAGGTGATTGAGATTAGTTCGTAGAAGCTTGAGGATAGCTTGGAGTCTTTAGTGTGTTTATTTTGAATAAAGAGAGTCTTAATTTGATACGTAAAACGATATTTTGGAATTTGCTATGTTTTTGCAATTTTTTATTGTTACGTATCTTAATTCATGCTTATGTTGAACTATGAATTTTGTGGAGAATGTTGTTATTAAAACTGTGATGCTATGAAAATGAATAATTGGATATTTCCGTTGTGTAAATGGTTCTTTTATATGAAATGAAATAATAAAGTGACTTGAGACTTTATGAATTTTTGAAGTATGTGACATCCTACTTGTGTACTTTGATATATGTTGATATGATTATTATTATGGGAAAGTGGGGTGTTACAATTGGTATCAGAGCAGGTCGGTCCGTCTGGCCATGTTGTCTAATGTTGTTTGTTCCTTAGTGCGCGACATATGTGTGAAACACTGTCCATACTTGCTTGTTTTTCTAACTGTTTATCTGCAAGGGTTGGTTTGAAACAAGTGGGGGAGAAGCTTTTACTTCTCTGAGGTGTTTCAGGTATGAGAGTTGGTGCAATATACTGCTGAGTTACAAAGAGCACAAGTATTATTGGAGCTATGTTGTTTCTAGAAACTGAAGAGAGTACAAATTCGTGATTTTTTCTGCAAGTCAATTTGAGATGTCTTGGGGGAGAATGATAAGGTATTTTTGATGTTTGCTTCTCGGAGAATAGAGATAAATGTGATGGCTAGTGATACGCCAGTTGATTGCGACTTTACGAGTCTGTCGGGTGTAGTGACTGCAAGTGCACCGTCTTATCACATAGTTTTAAAAGATATTGAACCCACAAGGACTGCTGGTCAAACTACTCTTATCTAGGGTCACTGTGTAAATCTAAGGCTAATTATAAAATTAGGGTGTTTGGGTTTAAACGGGAATGAACTAAAATCTAATAATTAATAACAAGACACCAGTATATAATTTGTCGACTTCAGGGATTCAATGAGTCATTGGCATTGTTTTGAGTATTAAAACACTGTTTCAGCGGAAACTATTTATCTAAAAACCCTTGTTTCACACTTTTGTTCTATCGATTTAGGCCATATTATTAAACTCAAATGAGCACTCTCGCTGTTTCATTTAAAATTCAAAAGTATTTTTTGAAAACAAATAGAGTCCAATTAATTTTAAAGCGCTCTCGCTGTTTTTAAAATTAATGTTCAATCACCACTATCTGGCTAAAACCTCAAACTCTCGCTCTGTTGATTTTAACCTTAATCTGTCTTTTACTCTCGTACAAAAACAATTAAATATCCAAGTTGGAAATCAAAACCAGAAAAGCGTTTTTGTAAAATATTTATGCCATTTAATTACCGAACCCCTTCGGTTTAGGACTTCACATACCGGTATCGGGGAATTTAGCCAGACATAATTTTATTGCTCGATAACATAAAATTAAAACATAAATTCAATAACACAGGAATTGAAATAAAATTATACTTAAAATTGGAACCTGAAATAAACACTGAAGAAATAATTGAGTAGTATGTATCCTCCACAAGTCGGTATGATTAACTTCGGAATAAAATATTCGTGAACAAATTAAAATAAACCTAAACGAATTCTAGAATCTCAGAAGGAAAACTAAAGTTGCAGTATTCCTCTGATGTGAAGAAATACTGCTTTAATGGTGAGGGTTTTCTATTGTATACGGAAATTCTAACGAAAATTGGAAAATAAAATATCAAAAACTGGGATAATAGTAAAGTTGTAAAACTGGAAAATAATAGCAGAGTTGAAGTATGCAGAAAATAACAAAATTAGAGCAGGTCTCCTCATCAAAAATTTGGTAACAGTCTTTAATTTATAGATTCAAAAATGCTGAGCAAAAGTAGGAATAATCCCATGATCCTCGTTCTTCAATCATGGAGAAATTCCAGCAAACCGTGCGTTTCGTGTGCTTCAGGGAGATATTCTCGTAACTGTTGTATGAGTTGTATCAAGCGTCATGTGTGCTGTGGCGTGGGGCACGTATATTGACTTTGTGCCAGTCAGGACAAGAAGTGTGCCGAGGGGCACACTTTTGAAATTTGTGACGGGCGGCATGCGCCTGTGGCGGGCGACATGCTTTCTGATACAAAATGATGCGTTTTGCTGCTAAATGGCCATTTCTTCTTCATTTCTCCATTATTTTTCTTCCTTTTCTCATTTATGCCTTGAAAAATCTAAGTACCTGAAATATGCTACAAATACTACAAATAGAGATAAAATGCGACATGATAAACAAGGAATGAGAAGTTTTATCTATGTAAATTGGGCGAAAAATGCTATAACTTTTCGTGTTATCAAACTCCCCTAAGGTTGACCCTTTGCTTGTCCTCAAGCAATAAAGTTGGTGTAAAAACCAATAGGGCACAAGTTAAATGCAAATACACGGTGAAATTCGAATCGCAAGAGGTTTCCAATGTTTTTGCAGAAACATAAGCTCAATAAAACACAAAAGATACATTAATAACACTAAATGGCCCCCATTGTGCAGACCAATTCCAGTCATGCCATTATAGCTTAACCTAATTCTTTTTGCTAAATTTCACCCATTTTCTTTCTAACATAATCACATTAAGCCCTTTATCTTTACACGCACATAGTAGAGTAGCTGGTTAGTGAATATGATTCTTTTAAGCATGAGGTTCTGGAACATATACGCGGTAACCTCCTTTAATTCACCCAATTGCAAGTTGCGGGGGACCGGACCATAGTCCGCCCTACCAAGTTCAGTACCAGACACCTCTGAACCAACCGATAACGAGTTTCTATGTTATATTGTGTAGGTTCTGCATCCGTTGGATTAAACTACCAGGTGAGGGTCGCCTAACTTAATTGGTGCATTCCCTATTTTCTAATAGTAGAGCATGCCACTTTTTAAATACTCAGGATCATTCACTTATATTCATCAACTCCCTACGTAGTTTGTGTTTAATACGATGCTGACTTCTAAATAAACTACTTGGGCTTACTTTAAAACTAAAGTTTAAGGTTTCGGTATAAAGGGTACTGAAATCGATCTAGCGCAATTTGGGGATTTAGAGTGTTACGACGGTATCCATCGTACTTTTGTTTTACCCAAGGTTTCTCATATATCTTAAAAAGTGAGAAACCTGTATACTCTTCGAATGCGTCAAGTTATGCAAGTAACGAACACAAATTTTGTTATGGCTCAAGAAAGTGGGGAAATTAGATAAAATTGGAAAAGTTTGCATAAAAGAACCTGAAAGTACAAAGATGTCTCGATTACAAGAAATACAAATGGGAATGAAAGATCTACTTAGAAAGCAATAAAGTGTTCCCTAACTAACTAACTCCCCTGAGCTTGAAATAAGTAGTGTCCCAATGCTTAAAAACAAAAGGGAAACATGAAGAGAGGCAAATTCGATCTAATCTTTCTCATTATCACATCCTCTTCCTCGCCCTCGTGCTCGGCCATGTCCATCACATCCAACCGGAGGATGCGGAATACCCACATGGTAAATATATTCTTGAAAACCATCCATGCGTACAGTTAAAGCTACCATTTCCTTGGTCAATCTTTCAGCCCGATGCTCATTCCTTTCGTTATATTCCTGCTGCTGAGTTTGCATAGCTAGCATAAGTTGCACCATTTCATTTTGATTGTTCTGCATAGCTTGCACTCTCTCATATTGTTGCATGATGGCATTCATAATGTCATCATTTGAGGCTGGTACTTTTTCGCGTCTTCTTCTGGTTCTTGTGGACATGCTTGCAATGTTTTCAGAAGGAGATTGTTGTTAAGTATCCCCTTGTTCCATTTATTGCTCCATTTCATCAACTTTGGCATTCCCTTGGTTGTTTTGCGCATTATCTCCAGGTTCAGGAGCATTAAGGTAATAAAGCCACTTTTCCATGTTTGTGGCATCGGTAAGTGAAATGTTTGGAAAAATAACACTAGGGACTACTCTGTTATGCACCATTAGATTATACCTACCATCTCCTCTAACCTTAATCAAGTGGCCAGCCCGACAGTTGTCGATGTAAATGAAAGTGGGCGACAATGGAGGCAGATTTGCAAGCTTGTTTTTAAGGCGCATGCCAAGTGCTATAGAGGTAACTAGATCTCCAATGTAGAAAGGCGTAGACCCTCTTGCACACAAAGACTGAATATGCGACAGGATGAATATGCTCGCATTGATCTTCTGGTTAGGAGTGAAGGTACAATGAAGGAGGAACAATTCTTTAGAATTAACTTTGTTGTTATTGATCCTCCCAAAAATAGTGTTGGAGATGACGCAGTGAAAATAACAGATTGCGGGATTATGAATGGATGATGCATAAAGTACCTCCCAACTGGTAGGTTCTTCATCATAAATAGCTTTCCAAATCCCGAAAGTTGTAGATGCCCAGTTTGTGTCTGTAGGGATTTGGTGGTGTACCACCCCTCACGAGGGAAGCGGAAGAAATCACTCAGAGTTGTTTGAGTTATCGAATATTCATCATTGAAATTTCTGAAAGTTGCTAAGTCAGATAGGTGCTGGATTTAGTCACATGGTGGGTTGTATGAGAACGAACTTAAAAATTCCAAAGTTAGCGACTCATACGTAGGAAGATTCTGTGTGCAGACGAATGCTAAATCAGAGTTTCAGAGTAACCATCACACACTATCGAGCAATCCTAGTTTACATAAACACTCAATATCAACATACCGTGCAGGGATTATGGAGCATTGATAAAATTTGAGATACTGAGCCCTCTGGTGATCTCTGGCTTCACCATTTTGAAATGTAATCCCGAAAAGATCAGGTTCTGGCCTTGAACTTTTGCGTGCCATTTTTGAAGCAAAGATGGGTGATGGTTAGGTGTTTTGGGTGAGAATTTGAGGGTTTTGGAATGGAAGAGGGTTTGGAGGGTGTATATGTAGAGAAAAATAATGAGGGTAATGTGTGGGGGTTTGTGATTTTTGATGTTAATGATAATGGAGGGAGTGAGATAGGCAGTAGTTTAATGTAGTTAAAGCGGGGTTTGAAGAAAATGAGAAGAAGAAGTGATCGATAAGGGTTTTTGTGATAAAATAGAAACGCTTCTGTTTCTAACCCCGTGCTGAGGGGCACACTTTTATGCCGAGGGTCACGCTTTTATGCCGAACGAGATCTATTTGTGAAGCGTGACGGACGTCACGCTTGTATGGCGAGTGGCACACAATGCAGAAATAGAATAAAATTTAAAATTTTGTCTCCCAGACTTCCCATATATTTCAAACATTAAACATATACATTTTTCAATACTTGTAGGTAGACTGTGCGTACACACACACACACACATACGCACATGCATACACACACACACACACACATACACACACACACATATATATATATATATATATATATATATATATATATATATATATATATATATATATATATATATATATATATATATATATATATATGTGTGTGTGTGTGTGTGTGTGTGTGTGTGTGTATGTGTGTGTGTGTGTGTGTGTGTGTGTGAGTGTGTGTGTGTGTGTGTGAACATTATAATAAAAAATTTGATGAAAAGTAATGTAAATCCAAAAGTAAATGAATGAAAAACTAAATAGAATAAAACTGAAAATAAATGATAAAAATGTACTTAAGAATTTAAAATAGCAAATAATGAAAATTCTAATCTAATAAGTCTTATCCCCACACTTAAACAAAATATTGTCTGCAATGTTTAAATGGGAAAGAATATAAGCGGTAAGTCCGAAAAATTATCCACGTCGATTATTAGGAAGAGAAGCGGAGTAGACATGCTGATAAATATGGTCCAACTGTTCAGCTACCACGTCCATGAAAGAATGGAAGTCGATCCTCAAAATAATAAGTTCATCTCTCAATAAATCAAGCTTAGCCTGTAGATCATTTATACCAGGAGCTTGATTACATACGAGAGATGGAGTAGCAACTGGAGCAGCGGAGGTGTTTGAGTCAACCTGACCGGGAGATGGAAAATGATGGTAAAATGGAGGGGTTTTAGGGTCGGTTTCCTCATAAGACAGGAAGGAATCAAGGTGGTCATAAATCAGAGGTGTCTCAGGAGTAGGTAGTGGTGAAATGTGTGGTTCGACCCAGTCACATAACCAGTTGTTCCTGTCATGCACGCTAGTCCTAGGGCCAGGCAGGGTGAAAAGAGACATTAACTGATTGTTAATGAGCTGTTCAAAGGTACCAGGCCCTAAGTTCCCAATTATTCCCCTATTGAAGCAAAATGGATATTCATTGGTTGGAATCTACCTAGAGGGACAAGGTTTAGCAGTGCTTGTCTTAAGCCAGTAACATTTGCTATCATGGTTACTAAGCCACCTATCAAGATTGGTTCATGGACAGTTCTCGCAAGACGGTGAAAGTTGGATATCATAAAGGTATCTCCATTTATGGGACGATTTTGAGATGCACAGAACATAATGAAAATCTCGGCTCTAGATACTGTGGTTATGTTTTCTGGCTTACCAAAGAGGGTATGTGCTAGGATCTTATGAAAATATCTTAAGGAGGGGTTATGAATGTTTTCTGAGTGCATGTCATTAGGCTCAGGGTTACTTATACTGTAATATCACCCCAGAAATAGTCTAGTTCACCCACATCGAAAAGTTCCTCTTGGATTACTTTGAATGTATCTAGTGGAAATTCTAACAGTTCTACCATCTCCCTATGGGTATATGTGTATTCAATATAAAATAACCTAAACCTAATTAGTCCCTTATTAAACCCTAGACCATGGTTAGGTTTGTAGACAAGAGAACTTAGAAACTCTAGGGTTAGTTTACGTTAGGAACCAAACCTTCTTCTTAAGGCAGATGTGTCCCAGCTTATTTGGCTTAACAAAAACAAAACACTGTCTTAGATTCCTAATGTGATCATAGCAAGTCCGTCAAGGTAGATACTCAATCCCATCTCCCTATCAGATAAAGACTCAAACCGCCTCTGCTGATTTCTCCCTCTAAAAACAATGGCCATAGTGTCAACCGGATTCATCGTGGTTAGTGAAGTTAGCTAATAGTAAAGTTAGCCTAAAGTAGGTTGACAGTTAGAATTAAGTTAGTAGTGGGTAATATTAGAGAAACAATATTTCATAATTTTATAAAATAGAAATAAGCAATAACAAAAGTAAGAAAAGAAAAGAAAAACTAAAAATAAGTAAAGCAAAAAGAAAAGACTAAAAAGTGGGTTGTCTCTCAATAAGCGCTTTTTTAAAGTCGTAAGCACGACATAACAAGGTGATTAATCTAATGAGTGGGGTGGAAGTGCATCTATCCTAAATATTGTGTAATATTCCTTGTTATCGATGCAATGATAATGTTTTAAACGCTGTCCGTTTACGATAAAAGGTTTACTAGACATTCCTTTAATTTCTATTGCGCCATTTTGAAAAACTTTAGTGACTTCGAAGGGACCAGACCATCTAGAGCGAAGTTTTCTCAGAAATAGTTTAAGTCTAGTATTAAATAGGAGTACTATATCGCCTTCATTGAATTCTTTCCTAGATATGTGTTTATCATGCCATTTTTTAGTTCTCTCCTTATAAATCTGAGCATTCTCGTAAGTGTCTAGTCTAAGTTCTTCAAGTTCGAGGATATCTAAGATTCTTTTCTCACCCGCGGCAGTGTAATTTAAATTAAGGGTCTTAATGGCCCAATAGGCTTTATGTTCAATTTCTACCGGCAGGTGACATGATTTGCCATAAACTAATTTAAATGGCGTGGCTCCAATCAGAGTTTTTTATGCCGTCCTATATGCCTATAGAGCTTTGTGTAACTTAGATGACCAATCTTTCCTAGAGGTTGCTACCTTTTTTCTAAGATTTGCTTAATCTCTATGTTGGAGACCTCTACTTGCCCACTTGTTTTTGGATGATAATGTGTTGCGACACGATGTCGGACTCCATACTTCACTAATAATTTTTCTAAGATTTTGGAAATGAAATGGGAGCCACCGTCACTGATGATGAGTCTCGATACACCGAATCTTGAGAATATTATGTTATTGAAAAGCATAACTACTACTCTTGAGTCATTTGTTGGAGAGGCTACAGTCTTGATCCATTTTGAAACATAGTCGACAACAAATAGTATGTAGTGATTTCCAAAAGAAGACGGGAAGGGTCCCATGAAATCAATTCCCCAGACGTCAAAGACTTCAACTTCTAGAATGCCCTTTTGAGGCATCTCGTTGCGTCTAGATATGTTTCTAATGCACTGACATTGGTCGCAATTTTTAACCATGATATGGACATCTTTCCATAGATTAGGCCAATAGGGGCCAGCTTATAATATTTTACCGCATGTCTTTGAAGTGCTTGCATGTCCTCCATAGGGAGCAACATGACAGTGGAAAATTATGTTCAATTTCATTTTCGGGAACACATCGATGGAAAATACCATCGGCGCCTCTCTTGAAAAGAAAAGGCTCATCCCAATAATAGTTTTTAAGATCATGGAAGAATTTATTCTTTTGTTGATAAGACATATCAGGTGGAAGCACTCTAGCAGCCAAGTAGTTGACAAAATCAACATACCATGGTAGTATGGTTTTAGTGTAGACTGCTTCTACAGCTTCATTTATGTCTATGTCTTCATAAGTCACAGGGTATTTGGTTGTACTACTTTCCAATTCTAATTGGGCTACAAGGCGTTCATAAGGAAAATCATCATTGATGGGTACATGGTCTTGTTTGATGCCTTCTATTCTGGATAGGTGGTCAACTACTACATTCTCAGTGTCTCTCTTGTCTTTGATTTCTAAATCGAACTCTTGTAGAAGTAAGATCTACCTTATTAATCTTGGTTTGGCGTATTTCTTACTTAAGAGGTACCGAATTGCAGTGTGATCTGTTTAGATAATTATCCGTGCTCCTACTAAGTAAGAAATTTTTTTATCTAAAGTAAACACAACATCTAACAATTATTTTTCTATGGTGGCGTAATTCGTCTGTGCATGATCTAGGGTTCTAATTGCATAGTAGATTGCATGAAGCTTTTATCCTTTCTCTCTAGAACTGCGCCTATGGCATAGTCACTGGCATCACACATTATCTCAAATGGCTCGTTCCAATCAGGAGGTTGCGTAATAGGTGCTGAAATTAATGCCTTTTTTAGTGTTGTAAATGCGTCCAAGCATTTTTCGATGAAGAGGAACTCAACATCTTTCATTAGCAGTTCAGTTAGAGGTATGGTTATTTAAGAGAAGTATTTAATGAAACGTCGATAAAAACCAATGTGTCCTAGAAAACTTCTTATTTCTCTAACAGTTTTAGGTGGTTGAATATTTTCTATTACTTCAATCTTTGCTTTATCTACTTCAATTCCCCTATCGGATACTGTGATACGGTGGGAGAACTGACTTGAGGTTTTGCGTTTGTGTTCGCAATTGTTCGGTTTAGCAAGAGTCGCCACTGACTTTTTATTTTATCCAAAGGAAAGGTCAAAAAGCACAGGAAAGACCTTTGAGATGTTTTCTTGGGTTCGGGGGGTAGATTATGAAAAGGGAAGGTGCAAGCACCCTTTTTATCCATGGTTTCCATGGGCTATTAGTTACTTGTTTAGATCACTTGTTTTTGCTTTTCAATTGTTTGAAATGGTGCTTTGTGTGTGTGGTTTTGAAAATGCTTTGAAAAAGAGGCCATCTTCTAGGCAACCTTTGTAATGATTCTTGTTTGAATATATACAAAGGTGTTTGTCTTTTTGAAAAGATATTTCAATGTTTTGAAAGTTTATTTTGAAATTGTGTTGTGAGGTGTGTTTGAAAATAGCAAGGATGTTTTGCAAGCTTTTGATCAAGTAACTAAGAGTTGTCTACCCTATTTTACTCAAAGATCTTTCTTATGTTTTTAACCCTTTTGACAGTGTTATTTCACCATTGCATTTGGTGAACAACCTTGTGTTAGGATGTTAAACGGGACAGGCGCGGGTCATCGCATACAATCATTGAAGGCAACTTGTGAGACGCTCTAGCAATTTTGTAAGGGACGAGATCGTTTTATTGAAGGAAACATTGAGGGTCATCGAGGGACTACGATCTTTGTTTTATCGAAGGGGCATTTGCTAGAGTGTCTCATATTCGAGGGACATGATTGCATTTCTGAGGCAACAAGCGAGGTTACCCTAGAGGTGCAAGTGTGCATTGTGTTTGTCATTTTCATGCATTTGGATCTTGTATTAGGTCATTTAGCGATTGATTTTAGATTTTCGTATACAAACCCTAATCTCTAGTCATGGCATATTTGAAAGCAAAAAGTGCGAGAATTAAAATTCTAAGCTATTACAAAAGTATCCGGGGATGGGGGTACAATTATTTACAAATGGGGATGGATCTCACAAGGATAACAAAGTCCAAATATCAAGTGTTACAACTAAATCGAATCGTCGCAATTCAAATATAAAACTATGACAAAACAGAAAAATAGAGAGAATTGATAATTTATGAAATGCATGTACTTATTAACTTAAAAATAAAAAATCTATTCTAACAAATAAATATTAAATATTATTATTATTTTCTTTTTGTATTTTCATTGATTATGTGGATAAAAAAAGTTTAAAGAAGAAAATTTAATTAAAAAAAAATTCTATTATTTTTGGTGTTTTCTTATTAAACGAAAAGAAAAAAGAGATTAAAACTAAATAAGAAAAATCAATTTTTTTAAATATCATTAATGTCATTATTAACAAAAGAAGTAAAAAAAAATTTAACTAAGTTAATTTTTAAATAAACCAAAAAAGTATTGAATTTTTCCTTATGAGTTTTATTTTAGAGAACAAAACAAAAGTGAATTAAAGCAGAATGGAAATAGGCCTTAAGGTTTTGAAAAGGAATGGCCCATGATCAAATGTAAGAGAGGAGAAGTAAAATTCAGATGGGAGGTGGTGTTTGCTAGCAATTTCGTGTGGGCTCAAGGGATGGGCGGACAGGCCCAAATGCCAAGTTTTTTTTTGTTTTTGTTAGGGGTTTCAGCATTTTGTGAACAAATTAGGGTTTGCATGTTTCAGGTTTCACAGCAGCGCCGCTCTCCCACTCTCTTCTTCATCTTTTCATCTTTCTCAAACAATGATACTCTGATACTCCTCTTAAACCCTAGCTACCGGAGCGCCGCCTCTCACTCTCTCATCTTCCTAACACTTAATGGCCTTGGTTGCAAAGGGTAAGGTTCGTTTCTGGATTTGAGTTTTTTACAGTTTTATGTTTGTTTAAGCTTTGTTCATGTTACTTTGTTTTAATCCATGGTGTTTACATGCTTGATATGCAGTAAGGGTTTGAGAAAATCGTACCTTGGGGATTTTTCTGTAAAATGGAGGGAGAGAAAAGGGTGAGACGGAGGCGCGTCCTTGGTGGCCGGGTGGAGGAGAAAGTGATGACACGCTTCTGGTATCTTTATCTTTGTCCCTTTATGAATGTTGATGAAACCTGGCTCTTGAAATTTTGATTGTTGTTTTTCGTTGATGATGATAGTCTGAAACTCTTTTGATTTTTTCCTCTATCTGAATGTTGATGTTGATGAAAGTTCTGAAAACTTGTTGCCTTCTTGATGAAACTTGGTTTATTGGTCTCTTTGCCTTGAAGGTTAATGATGTAAGCAGTTCTGAAACCTGTTGTTTTCTACTTCTGAACCTCTCTTCCTTTCTCTTCTTGAATGTTAATTTTGGGCAAAGTTCTGAGACTGATTTTTATTGATGGATTTGTTGATGATAGTTTCTTTCTGAAACTGATTTTTTATTAACGTTTGTTGCTTCTGAAATTTTCTTCCTCTTTTTTGAATATTGATGATGAGTATAGCTCTGAAATTTGTTGATTTTTGTTGCTTTGCTTCTGAACCTCTCTTCCTTTTTCTGATTGTTGATGATGAATATGTCCAGAAACTAGTTGTTGTCGCTCTTCTGATTTTCTCTTCCTTTCTCTTCTTGATTCTGAATGTTGGTTGATGTTTTGTTAATGATGAACCTTGTTCTGAAACTGCTTCTTGTTGCTTCTGAAATGCTCTTCCTCTCTCTTGAATATTGAAGGTTGATGATGAGAATGTCTCTGAAACTTTTTGTTGGTTTGTTTGGCAAACTAGTTTTTGGCTTTGATGTTAGTTTGTGAAACTGTTATGGTGTTTTGTTGGGCAGTTTTGTTTGACAGGTTTGGAGCTTTGAGTTTCAGACTTGGCTTTTGTTTGAAATTGTTTGGGAATTGGCTTGTTTGCAGTTTGGTACAGGTTTTACAACAGGTTGCTAGGCTTGGTTTAGTTTGTAGTTTTGCAGTTTGGAACTGCAAGTTTGTGGTGTTTTTTGACTTGCAATTTGGGACTGCAGGTTTGTGGACTTTTGATAACAGGATTTTTGAGTTTTTAGTTTGCTTGTTTGTGGAACTGTTACAGGGTTGGGAACCTTGTAGTTTTACAGGCTTGGCTATGCAGGTTTGAGGATCTGTTTTTGGTTTTCAAGCTTGGCTTCGTGGTTTGGTTTTTGGAACTGTTATATTATGACAGTTTTGGAGTTTGTTGATGGTTTTTGCAAAGTGTTTTTTCTTCTTCTCCCTACTGTTATGTGTGATCGGTGGATCTGGAACTGACTGTTTAAAGCTGGTTTGCGAAATGTCGCGGAAGCAAGAGTCGCCACCGTCTTTTATTTTCTCCAAATGGAAAGGACAAAAGCACAGAAAAATTCCTTATAGAGATTGCTCTCGGTTCGGGAGGTAGATTATAGAAAGGGAAGGTGTTAGCACCCTTTCTATCCATGGTTATCCATGGGCTCTTAGATACTTGCTCATTGTGTTTTCAAAAGGTTTGTTTGCTTTTCAACTGTGGGTTTTAAAAAAGTTCTTTGAAAATTTCAGTTTGACTCTTGTATCGGTCCTCAAGAGTGTTTGAAAAGTTGCTTTCGAAAGCTTTTTGAAAAGGTGTCGGTGTGAAAAGTATTTTTGATTTGTTTTTGAAATTAGAGCAAGTATCTAGAGTCGTCTACCTACCCTAAGGAATTCGTCTGTGTAAATGTCCTTAAAGTAGTGCCGTCCCACCATTGAGAGGTAGGTAGCACCACCATTGGAGGTGTTCGGGTCAATTCGAAGGTTCGGGACATGGTGATCACCGGAGCAATAGGAAGACACTTTAGAAGCTACCCTCATGCCAGGTTCCTGGATCATGAGGACTTACTAAAACATCCTCTACTCGACGATCACCTTTCGAGGGGCAAGGCAACAGTGAGGCGTACCCTAGGGGTGGTGTGTGATTTGTGTGTCGTTTTCAGATATTTTGTCTTGTCATGTATTGGTGATCTACGCGTTGCTTTTATTTTTGACATTCATTCTTTCATGCAACAGTTAACAGTTAAAAAGATGCGGAATTTAAAAATCCTACGCTATTACAAAGGCGCGGGTCCACATCACCAAATTAAATCCAGGACCCGATTTGAAAATAAAAACGCGAAAGACAAATATTTAATTAAGCTATTACATGGCTTTGGGAGAATTACATGAAAAAAGAAATAAAATAAAAAATGCGAGAATAAGTAAAATCGGGAATGCGAGGGCGTTGGACCCTTTTTTAGGAAATTAAATTATAATTAACAAATTAAATTAAGTTAAATGAGAAAAGGAATTATTTTTGAGTTTTTCGTATTTATTGACTTTAATGAGAGAATTAAATGAAATTAAAAAGTTAATTAACCCTAATTCTAACTATTTTTATTTATTAAGAAAATGTGAAAATTAAACCTAAAGTTAACCTAATTAATTAATTCAATTTTATTTACAAAAATAAATAATTAGTTATTAATATGGTAAAAGAAAAAGATAAAAGTGACTAAAACCTAATTCTACAAATTTTAAGTTTATTAAGAAAATGTTAAAATTAATCCTAGAATAACAACTAAATTAATTCATAAGATTTATTCAAAATAACATTAAATAAAAAATATATTTTGTTTGGTGACTTTCTGATTTTTATTATTTTTTATGTTTTATGAAAATATGTTAATTTAAGGAATTAAAAAGAAACAATTAAATTAAAACAAATAATGAAAAATAGAAAAAAAAGAAGTGCAAACCCTTGGGGGTGTTGACTAGGGATGTCAATGGGGCGGGGCGGGGCCGGGGGGACACTTCCCCATCTTTTTCCCCGCCATCAAATTCATTCCCCGTCCCCGTCCCCGATCTCCGTCACGGGGGAA
Source organism: Vicia faba (assembly GCA_948472305.1). Classification (NCBI taxonomy): domain Eukaryota; kingdom Viridiplantae; phylum Streptophyta; class Magnoliopsida; order Fabales; family Fabaceae; genus Vicia; species Vicia faba. The sequence goes on along the minus strand of OX451741.1, from coordinate 1,361,554,283 downwards.
TTTCTATCCCCATCCCCGTTCCCCGCGGATCCCCGTTCCCCGCGGGGATCCCCATAGATCCTACATTTATTCATTAATATTTTATTTTTTTAAAATGTTTATATTTTCTATAAAAATAAAAAGCACAAAGAATTCACATATTTATTATGTTATTAAAAAATACTAGTATTTGACATTTATTATTTTTTATTAAAAATACTAATGGAACACAAAATAATAATATTTTTTTTATAAATTTCTATAAAATGCTATAAAATTCAACAAAATGAACTATAATACTTTTTAAAGTAACAATATGCCTAAACAACTAAAAAAATCCAACAACATAATTATGCTTAAAAAATACATGAATATTTATTTATTTATTTTTATAAATAAACATAAAGGAAATGACTAAAAAACCTAATCTAAAATATATATATTAAATTAACTATATTAAAATAATAGGCGGGGCGGGGTCCCCGCGGGGCGGGGGGTGTATTCCCCGTCCCCGTCCCCGAAATGCTCTCGGGGGAATTTTTCTCCCCATCCCCGCCCCCACGGGGGAAAATTCCCCATCTTTGGGGCCCCGAACGGGGCGTTCCCCGCGGGGATCCCCATTAACAGGTCCAAACTGACATCCCTAGTGTTGACCCCAGTTTGGAGGTGTTATCCAGCATTTGGGCCCAAAGAATTAAGGCCTTCAGTTGACTTTTCAGGGCCACGTACGTATGCGTTGACTGGTGCCCATGGTACTCTTTAGATCAGGGCCCTTGGATGAAGATCAGTAGGCGCGTGGCAAGCTTGGATGGGGGATGTATGATGAATCCCTGGGGTTGAAGCTGCATGGAATTACATTGAAACAAAATATATTAAGAATATGGGGGGACCTGGGAATCGAACCCAGGTCCCAATGTTCAGAGGACAACGCACTAACCAACCGTGCCATTTGCTTTCTTTGTAACATTAGTGGACAATAAATAATATATATAACAAAACATGCTAATAATATTAACTCAAAAAATGCGCTAAAGTTTGAATGAACCTATCATATGGAGACAAGTCATCATCTTCTCCGTTTGTGCGTTTTGCCTGAAAAATATAAAACAAGATTGCGGGGGTTTTAAACCCCCACTAAATGATGAACAGAAAAATAGCGAATAGGCCATCGTGGTTCATAAATTAGGCGCGAGGTATGGAATCAATTGGTCATGATCTTCTGGTTCTAATGGCGTGGGTCTCATGTCTCAATTTTGCCATAACAAAGAAACCCCAAATTTGCAGTCACGAAACCCTAGCAAGCTTCAATGGTGATTTCTCATACAATGCATAAAAACTCAATTAAAATACATGGTTAGCTTCAGCATGATTAGATTAGTGTAAAACAACAATTAAATGGTATGAAGAATGCCCAGAAATTGAAACACGATTATGCATATTTTCATGAAAAGTGAGACATGTTTCTACCAATTCTTTGCGTTAGAACCAGTGGCTTTGATCCAGAAATGTTCCCTGATGCCTCAGGAATGTAATGGAGTCAATGTTTTGCCTTGAAACTCCTTGGAATCGTGTTTTCAGTTTTGAAAATTTGAACAAAAAATACAAACTTTGTTCTTGAGATGAGGCGCAGCATTCAGGTCTCTTCCAGTAGGTCTAGCTTCTGGCTTATGTATGTGATGGATTAGGGTTAAATCCTGAGTCAAAAGATCCTTGCATTGATGAAAGAAATATTTGATTTTCATGGCATATTTTCAAATCTTTTTTCATGTGATTTTGATGTCAATCATGGCCAAACCTTCCAATTTTGGGTATGCACGAATCTTGAGCCTTTAAGGAGAGTTTATTCTGCACAAAAAGATTTGAAAACCTTACTTTAGTATTTTTTGTCATATTTTATTTTATTAAATGAATTAATAGTAATTAAAAATTCAAATAAATAAATAAAAATGATGAAATAAATCCCCTTTGGGACAAATGGTCGTGCATAGTCTTTGGATGATGAATCTTGGAAGAAAATGTGGCCCATTAGCAATTTTAAGGCATTTGAAGCAAAGTTGACTTTTCAAAATTCCCAAAAATTTCCCAACTTCCACAAGGCATATCTTGCTCAATTTTTAAGCTTTGATCATGTTCTTGGACATTTTGGAAAGGTCTTGAAGTCCTTTAACCAATGTCTTTCGTCCCATGTCATTTTGATTTACCAATCTCAAGTTATGGCCTTTGACTTAAAGTCCCTTTTTGTTGACTTTTGAAAATGACCTATAATGTTGAAATTGATAACTTTTTGTGAGAGAATTTATTGGACTTGAAATGTGAAGAGGAGTTGTAGGAAATGTCTTTCTCTTCAAAATGAGCTTTGGATGGAATTTTTCTGATAAACCATGTGGAAGTTATGCCTTGGTCAAGTTACAGTTGACTTTTTCAACTGTCCAAATATGGAAACTTTTGCATCTTGAGACTTTTTGAGCTATGCCTTGAGAATCATGATCAAGAATTGATCAAATGATGTTTGTGGCTTCAAAATGAGATGTTGACCAAAATTTTTGACTTTTGACTGCCAAATGACCATTTTGCCCCTGTAGTTGACTGTAGGGCAATTAGGGTTTTTGACTGTGCAGTTTTGTGCTGTAAGTCTTGAAACTTGACATGAGGATGCTTGACCATGTTTGTAGGCATGTGGTACTTGTTTAGACCCTTGGAAACTTCAATTTCTTTGCCAGAACCAAAACCCTAATTTTTGACTGTTAGGAGGCCCTTGAACTGTGCCACCCTTGGGGAGATTTTGAAGCATGTTCTTTGCAATTATTGAAGAACATGGGAGGGCAAATTTTGGGGTACAACAGTTGCCCCTGTTCAATCTTCTTAAACCTGAGGATGCAGATTGGCTGACGTGCCTTTCGTGATCCGAAGGTGGAAGATGATTGAACTCTAGAGTGCCCAGAAATTTGCGCTCACATAGTAGTGTGATGGGGAATGGGCTTACAGATGCCATTTGGAGATTGATGAAGAGGATGATGGGCTTATAGATGCCATGCTAAGAGATGATGGATATATGGATGGGCTTATAGATGCCATCTGTGTGTCAATCGCGTAAGAGATTCCTTAGCGAGAACTTGCATACTTGCAAAAGAAGATGATTACCTGGCTTGATATAGGAGCTGGTCTTCAAACTCTTTGTATAGATGCGTCCTGACTGGTTACAGGAATCGAATCTGGAGCTTCAAACAGTGATGAATGAACCAGGGATGGTTACTACCTCAACGGGACGGTGAGAGAACCTTGGATGATTACTACCTCAACAGGAACGTTGAGAGAATATGGGGACGATTACTACCTCAACAGTAATGCTGAGAGAATCTTGGGCGACTTCAACCTCAATAGTAACGCTGAGAGAATCTTGGGCGACTTCAACCTCAACAGTAACGCTGAGAGAATCTTGGGTGTCTTCTACTGAGTCTTCATCAGGAAAATCTTTTAGGGGTCGATTTAACTGAACCAGAGAAGGCCTTTGACTGGATAAGAAACATGAAAATCTTAGGGTCGATTTAACTGAACTGGTCTAGGTCTTGGAATCTTCAACTGGATAAGAAACAGGGAGATCTTAGGGTCGATCTGACTGAACCAGAGAAGGCCTTTGACTGGATAAGAAACAGAAAAATCTTAGGGTCGATTTAACTGAACCGGTCTAGGTCTTGAAATCTTCAACTGGATAAGAAACAGGGAGATCTTAGAGTCGATCTGACTGAACCAGAGAAGGCCTTTGACTGGATAAGAAACAGGAAAATCTTAGGGTCGATTTAACTGAACCGGTCTAGGTCTTGGAATCTTCAACTGGATAAGAAACAGGGAGATCTTAAGGTCGATCTGACTGAACCAGAGAAGGCCTTTGACTGGATAAGAAACAGAAAAATCTTAGGGTCGATTTAACTGAACCGGTCTAGGTCTTGAAATCTTCAACTGGATAAGAAACAGGGAGATCTTAGGGTCGATCTGACTGAACCAGAGAAGGCCTTTGACTGGATAAGAAACAGGAAAATCTTAGGGTCGATTTAACTGAACCGGTCTAGGTCTTGGAATCTTCAACTGGATAAGAAACAGGGAGATCTTAGGGTCGATCTGACTGAACCAGAGAAGGCCTTTGATTGGATAAGAAACAGGAAAATCTTAGGGTCGATTTAACTGAACCGGTCTAGGTCTTGAAATCTTCAACTGGATAAGAAACAGGGAGATCTTAGGGTCGATCTGACTGAACCAGAGAAGGCCTTTGACTGGATAAGAAACAGGAAAATCTTAGGGTCGATTTAACTGAACCGGTCTAGGTCTTGAAATCTTCAATTGGATAAGAAACAGGGAGATCTTAGGGTCGATCTGACTGAACCAGAGAAGGCCTTTGACTGGATAAGAAACAGAAAAATCTTAGGGTAGATTTAACTGAACCAGACTAGGTCTTGAAATGTAGCTGAGAACTTAACTAGATCTTTCCTGAAAGGTAAAGGTCAATCATATGCAATGCATGATATGGATCAAGCAATGATGTTCTCAATATAAACGAGATTTGTAAGATGTGATGCGTATATGCATGCTATACTGTATGGAAATGTGATGTTTATGAACGTATGTTTTTGTCTAGGAAAATAAATCCTTGACGGATGCCGGGAAGTCATATCCTGGGCTGATGTTGGGAGAAAATTCGTCTCCGCTGGGGATGATAGTTGCAAGAATACCGGTAGGAGAAGATAACTCCGTTGGGGAATAAACTTGGCGAATGGATTACTCTGCGGGGAGGAAAATACTCTAGTGATCTTGCTGGGGAATAGTACTCTGTGGGGAAGAGGTACTTTGCTGAGGTTGATGGTAACTCCGTTGGGGGTACCATTGATAGGTTACGTTGGGAGATTTGATGAACTCCGCTGGGGATAGGAAGACTTCGTCGAGGACGCTCTTTCCGTGGCTTTTGGCTGAGGATAACCCAGTTATATCCTGGTAGGGAAATAACTCTTTGAATAAAGCCGGGAGACGCGTTCGTGCTCTGCGAGGATAAGCTTCCAGAATCTACTAGGGATAAGCTTACTGCTTGGGGAGATGGATCCTAACTTTCTTAGGGAACTGGATTGGACTCTCCTGGGGAAGTTTTGAACTGTATCGGGGAAGTAACTCCATTGAACGTCTGGTATACCACCGGGGAACAATCTATAACCCAAGACTGCCGGGGATGCTTGTTAAGAATGTTTGTATATCGTGTTGGGGAATGTTGAGATCTGCTGGAGGATACCCAACTTCCTTAAGGTTGACTGCAACTTTGCTTGGGGAGAGTGCTCTGACTTGCTGGCTCACTCTCTGGGGAGCTACGATATACTGGTTACGTTCTTCAGCTGAACCTATCTTGGTGGACCGAACCATTAGATCGCTTAGACCGCTCATTATTGCCCCAGTTTCAGTGGGAGAAGGCACATGTGGGGGTAATTGACAAATCTTCTGGTAGGCAAGTGACGAGATGACAGGACATAGTCGTACGCTTTGATCCCTAATTTTTGCCTGGACCGCCCTTTCGGGTTTTCAGTCCACCGGGATACCCATTTTTGCCCAAGCCGCCTTTGCAGGTTTTCTACTTGCCGGGTGTACAGATTTTTTTTATTTTCATCCCTTATTTTTGCCCGAACCCTTTTGGTTCGCCGGGAAGCCCTTATTTTTGCCTAGGTATGTCAACCTAGCGGGTCTTTGATTTTGCGTAGCATTCTTTTCGACTATATCCGCGTTCTCAGAATGTAGGGGGTTGCCCCTGTTGGAAGTGTTTTGCCATGCCACCAGAAGGTGTTTGATCAGGCAAGATTCGTTGTTGGAATGCCCCAAGTGACCTAGGCGGAGAATTGCCCCAGGCTACTTGGCCTTTGAGAGATTCTCCGAATCTTGACTTAACTGCCCCAGATGATGGACAATAGTCATGCCATGCCCCTTGATTGGAAGTGCTTTTGTTCACTAGGTATTCATCGTGCGAATTTCCCTGCTGTTCAAACAAATAGTCATATGCAAACAATGTTATATAAAAAATGCAAAGCTTATGTCTGTCTTGAAGATTTTGAAAATGCATTCTTTTTCATAAAACAAATGAATGTTTGTAAAACATGATGTCAACTCCGTATTTACCGTAAGCCTTAAGGAGTCAGGATACCTTTCATAACAGTATGCTTTCGAACTAACCCATGCTTCAGCTAGGACTTTTAAGGGTTATAACGTGGCCTAGTTCACGGTTTAAGAAACAAAGGATAAAGGCTCAAATTATTTGTACCCACCCGTTCTTCATGATGTTCTTCAAACCTAAGCTCAGCTGATCGTGCATTAGACCTTGATTGAATCTTTGTCCTGACGTTCCAATGATGGTTCAGATATTGATGATTTATTCTGAATAGGCAGTCATTCTTTTTGTTATTGTTGAGAATTTGTATGACCTCTTTCTTTTTGATTTCGTTATCCCTATTTTTTTTTCCTGAACTGTTTCTTTTGTGATTACAGTCAGCGGGATGCCTCAGTTTTGTAAGTATCCTTCATAGGTTTTGACTTATTGGGCTTTTGATTTTGAGAGATAACGACTGCCTGTCCTTATGATTATTCGGAACCATCACTGTCTTTTGTCTTGGAAGGAATCCTTTGATGCCATTCGTTATGCACTTGGATCAACTGAGAGAACTACCCTGCCCTAGGTTGTGATTAAGGGTTTTAATTTTCGAAAAGAAAAACTCCTACTTCTTTGGCTCAGAGGGGTTGACGAGGGATTATCTTCCTTATAACTCCAGTGTTTGGGAATTGAAACAATGCCTGTACCTCATCAGCAGGGTCTGTATAAAAGCATACTGTAAAGATCATGGTATCATTTTCGTCATCCTCCCTCAAGAGGCTTAGAATTATTAATTGAGAGTTGGCATCAGAAAAAATATGAAAATAATTTTGAAAAATAACGAATGATAGTCACCTGCCCCAGCATCTGGGCTCTCATTGCATCCACCTCGGCTTGTAGATGTTTCAGCCGTTCGTCCTTATCATCCTCAGCATTGTTCCTGACCAAGGTCCCCATGAGAAGGGTTCTCAGCTCTTCCTGCCCCTTGGATAGATTCAGGAGGACTTCCTCGAACCGAGTCTCTTGAGCATGAAGGTCCTGGTTGTCTTGTTGGGAAGCCATTGCTGAAATAAACAGCGCAGATGGTAAGTGACCTGTCAACAAGGGTACCTGTAATGCAATGATGGATATATATGCGTGCAATGTTTTCAAGGATCTCGCGGGGTAGACAAGAAAAATTGTTAGAATTGGAATCCGGTGACTTGATTGAAGGCACTTCATATGGTTGAGAGTCTTTCTTCAAGAGTAAAAGGCTCACCATATCCAGTGGGTCATAGCCCCTGACAACCTTGGCTAGGGGAACCTTCTTCAAGTGTCAAAGCTCACCATATCAAGTGGGTCATAGCCTCTGACAACCTTGGCTAGAGGAAAATAAATCCTCTTTGCCCCTTGCTAGACGTTTGATTCATCATGACCTGCATCACAAGCCCTTGAGATCCTTGAAATGGGTTAGTCCTTATGCGGGATGCATGCAATGGTATGGTGTTATGCTTATGCATGGGGTAATGTAGGTAAACCCTGTTATGAGTCCCAATTAAGGACTATAAACAAAACCTGCAAGAAACTCAGTAAACCCTGTTATGAGTCCCAACTAAGGACTATAAACAAAACCTGCAAGAAACTCAAGTGTCAGTTAACAAGCATGCAAATAGTCAAGTTGGAAGACACACAAGTCACACAAGAGAAGCCCTTAGAGTTTAGGCCTGCATGGGGTCTGGGTATTACCCTCTTGAAGTTGGTGGGCTCAACCTGTCCTATTAGAAGTAACCTGGTTCTAAGATCCCAATATCACTGGATTGCTCTCATTGTTCATCGTTTCGATTTAGCCACTGAACTGGCGACCGAAATATTCCTGGAAAGCAACCCTCAATTGAGTGTAGTATCGAGTATCAACCAACCTCGGACTGCACCAAAGTCAGTTATCTCACTACCCTAAAGAGGCCAAGATTGTTCAATTAAGGTTCCTAAGGTCAGTTGATGCTTCACGACACCACATGGAGGCCCCGTACTCTCCTTGACTGAACTCAAGGGTTACCGGTACACACCAAAGTTCCACATCAACGTAGCAGACTGCTTCAACCATGTCAGTATACCCCGCACAGTTCCCTCACAGCCTTGTTGCTACTTTCTAAGAAGGTATCCCCAGATCCAGGTTAGGATCTATAGAACTCCCAAGACAGTCCCACAATAATAAAGCAAGCAATTCAATACAATTGAAAACACAGTTATGAACTATCCTAAGGTACACCTCACTTTAAGTTTAATTCCCCAGCAGAGTCGCCAGTTCTGTGATCGGTGGATCTGGAACTGACTGTTTAAAGCTGGTTCGCGAAATGTCGCGGAAGCAAGAGTCGCCACCGTCTTTTATTTTCTCCAAATGGAAAGGACAAAAGCACAGAAAAATTCCTTATAGAGATTGCTCTCGGTTCGAGAGGTAGATTATAGAAAGGGAAGGTGTTAGCACCCTTTCTATCCATGGTTATCCATGGGCTCTTAGATACTTGCTCATTGTGTTTTCAAAAGGTTTGTTTGCTTTTCAACTGTGGGTTTTAAAAAAGTTCTTTGAAAATTTCAGTTCGACTCTTGTATCGGTTCTCAAGAGTGTTTGAAAAATTGCTTTCGAAAGCTTTTTGAAAAGGTGTCGGTGTGAAAAGTATTTTTGATTTGTTTTTGAAATTAGAGCAAGTATCTAGAGTCGTCTACCTACCCTAAGGAATTCGTCTGTGTAAATGTCCTTAAAGTAGTGCCGTCCCACCATTGAGAGGTAGGTAGCACCACCATTGGAGGTGTTCGGGTCAATTCGAAGGTTCGGGACATGGTGATCACCGGAGCAATAGGAAGACACTTTAGAAGCTACCCTCATGCCAGGTTCCTGGATCATGAGGACTTACTAAAACATCCTCTACTCGACGATCACCTTTCGAGGGGCAAGGCAACAGTGAGGCATACCCTAGGGGTGGTGTGTGATTTGTGTGTCGTTTTCAAATATTTTGTCTTGTCATGTATTGGTGATCTACGCGTTGCTTTTATTTTTGACATTCATTCTTTCATGCAACAGTTAACAGTTAAAAAGATGCGGAATTTAAAAATCCTACGCTATTAGAAAGGCGCGGGTCCACATCGCCAAATTAAATCCAGGACCCGATTTGAAAATAAAAACGCGAAAGACAAATATTTAATTAAGCTATTACATGGCTTTGGGAGAATTACATGAAAAAAGAAATAAAATAAAAAATGCGAGAATAAGTAAAATCGGGAATGCGAGGGCGTTGGACCCTTTTTTAGGAAATTAAATTATAATTAACAAATTAAATTAAGTTAAATGAGAAAAGGAATTATTTTTGAGTTTTTCGTATTTATTGACTTTAATGAGAGAATTAAATGAAATTAAAAAGTTAATTAACCCTAATTCTAACTATTTTTATTTATTAAGAAAATGTGAAAATTAAACCTAAAGTTAACCTAATTAATTAATTCAATTTTATTTACAAAAATAAATAATTAGTTATTAATATGGTAAAAGAAAAAGATAAAAGTGACTAAAACCTAATTCTACAAATTTTAAGTTTATTAAGAAAATGTTAAAATTAATCCTAGAATAAAAACTAAATTAATTCATAAGATTTATTCAAAATAACATTAAATAAAAAATATATTTTGTTTGGTGACTTTCTGATTTTTATTATTTTTTATGTTTTATGAAAATATGTTAATTTAAGGAATTAAAAAGAAACAATTAAATTAAAACAAATAATGAAAAATAGAAGAAAAAAAGAAGTGCAAACCCTTGGGGGTGTTGACCCCAGTTTGGAGGTGTTATCCAGCATTTGGGCCCAAAGAATTAAGGCCTTCAGTTGACTTTTCAGGGCCACGTACGTATGCGTTGACTGGTGCCCATGGTACTCTTCAGATCAGGGCCCTTGGATGGAGATCAGTAGGCGCGTGGCAAGCTTGGATGGGGGATGTATGATGAATCCCTGGGGTTGAAGCTGCATGGAATTACATTGAAACAAAATATATTAAGAATATGGGGGGACCTGGGAATCGAACCCAGGTCCCAATGTTCAGAGGACAACGCACTAACCAACCGTGCCATTTGCTTTCTTTGTAACATTAGTGGACAATAAATAATATATATAACAAAACATGCTAATAATATTAACTCAAAAAACGCGCTAAAGTTTGAATGAACCTATCATATGGAGACAAGTCATCATCTTCTCCGTTTGTGCGTTTTGCCTGAAAAATATAAAACAAGATTGCGGGGGTTTTAAACCCCCACTAAATGATGAACAGAAAAATAGCGAATAGGCCATCGTGGTTCATAAATTAGGCGCGAGGTATGGAATCAATTGGTCATGATCTTCTGGTTCTAATGGCGTGGGTCTCATGTCTCAATTTTGCCATAACAAAGAAACCCCAAATTTGCAGTCACGAAACCCTAGCAAGCTTCAATGGTGATTTCTCATACAATGCATAAAAACTCAATTAAAATACATGGTTAGCTTCAGCATGATTAGATTAGTGTAAAACAACAATTAAATGGTATGAAGAATGCCCAGAAATTGAAACACGATTATGCATATTTTCATGAAAAGTGAGACATGTTTCTACAAATTCTTTGCGTTAGAACCAGTGGCTTTGATCCAGAAATGTTCCCTGATGCCTCAGGAATGTAATGGAGTCAATGTTTTGCCTTGAAACTCCTTGGAATCATGTTTTCAGTTTTGAAAATTTGAACAAAAAATACAAACTTTGTTCTTGAGATGAGGCGCAGCATTCAGGTCTCTTCCATTAGGTCTAGCTTCTGGCTTATGTATGTGATGGATTAGGGTTAAATCCTGAGTCAAAAGATCCTTGCATTGATGAAAGAAATATTTGATTTTCATGGCATATTTTCAAATCTTTTTTCATGTGATTTTGATGTCAATCATGGCAAAACCTTCCAATTTTGGGTATGCACGAATCTTGAGCCTTTAAGGAGAGTTTATTCTGCACAAAAAGATTTGAAAACCTTACTTTAGTATTTTTTGTCATATTTTATTTTATTAAATGAATTAATAGTAATTAAAAATTCAAATAAATAAATAAAAATGATGAAATAAATCCCCTTTGGGACAAATGGTCGTGCATAGTCTTTGGATGATGAATCTTGGAAGAAAATGTGGCCCATTAGCAATTTTAAGGCATTTGAAGCAAAGTTGACTTTTCAAAATTCCCAAAAATTTCCCAACTTCCACAAGGCATATCTTGCTCAATTTTTAAGCTTTGATCATGTTCTTGGACATTTTGGAAAGGTCTTGAAGTCCTCTAACCAATGCCTTTGGTACCATGTCATTTTGATTTACCAATCTCAAGTTATGGCCTTTGACTTAAAGTCCCTTTTTGTTGACTTTTGAAAATGACCTATAATGTTGAAATTGATAACTTTTTGTGAGAGCATTTCTTGGACTTGAAGTGTGAAGAGGAGTTGTAGGAAATGTCTTTCTCTTCAAAATGAGCTTTGGATGGAATTTTTCTGATAAACCATGTGGAAGTTATGCCTTGGTCAAGTTACAATTGACTTTTTCAACTGTCCAAATATGGAAACTTTTGCATCTTGAGACTTTTTGAGCTATGCCTTGAGAATCATGATCAAGAATTGATCAAATGATGTTTGTGGCTTCAAAATGAGATGTTGACCAAAAATTTGGACTTTTAACTGCCAAATGACCATTTTGCCCCTGCAGTTGACTGTAGGGCAATTAGGGTATTTGACTGTGCAGTTTTGTGCTGTAAGTCTTGAAACTTGACATGAGGATGCTTGACCATGTTTGTAGGCATGTGGGACTTGTTTAGACCCTTGGAAACTTCTATTTCTTTGCCAGAACCAAAACCCTAATTTTTGACTGTTAGGAGGCCCTTGAACTGTGCCACCCTTGGGGAGATTTTTAAGCATGTTCTTTGCAATTCTTGAAGAATATGGGAGGGCAAATTTTGGGGTACAACATTATGCAGTTTGTTTTATTTTATATCCTCTTTCTATTTGACTTGTGACAACCTGCTCTTTTAGCCAAACTGTCAAACCTCACCCAAGGTGATATCTTTTTCTCTTTCTCTCTCCATGAAAACAAGCATTTTTGCTTTTTTTAATATATTCTGAAAAGTTTGCTCTGTCTGGAAAATGATGAAAAAAAATTATGACAAGCTTTTGGCTTGTGAATTGGTTTTCCTGCTGTTTACTTTTGCCTGCTGCATTTTTCTGTTTTCATGCTGCTTGCCATATCTGTACAGTTTGCCTCCAATTGGTTTTATAACTCAGTTTGGGCAATTTGTTTTGTAGCTCAGTTTGGGACATTGCTTGCTGTTTGTTACAGCAGGTTCTTTGCTTGTGCTGCATTGTATATTTGTTTATGCTTTGACAGTTTGGCGCCTGTTTGCTCTTTGGAATTTTGTAACTCAGTTTGGTTTGCTTCCATGTTTAGTTTGCTTAGTTTGACAGTTTGGTTTGCAATGCAGTACAATGGGCGCCTATGTTTGTAAAGTTGTCATGTTTGAATTTTGGCGCCTTGGTTTGCCTTGCATGCTAGCTTTGTAACTCAGTATGCTTTGTATTTGAAACTTGCTGCATCCAGTTTTGGCACCTTAATGCTTTTTTTTGAATGAATTGCTTTTGTATGCTTGCATTTTATTCTTCTCTCTGTGAACCAAGAAGAGCAATCTTCTTGTGATTTGCAAAGAGAAAAATAAAAATATGATGAACAAATAGCACTCTGATTCCGGACGGCAAACTTTAATGATGATTTTTTTCTTTCTTTTTTTCATTTGAAAATTCTCTTCAATTAACTATACTAATATTATTTTCTTTTGTCTTTTTCAGGTGAGCATCAATTGGATGATAGAGGAAGCAATAGAAGCCGGAGACCTTGAGCATGGGAGCACTGGAGCTTAGGAGACTTAGGCTTAGATTAGATAGACTTTTTTTCATTTATTGTAAACTTTTTTTTTAAAATACTATAAGTTGTAAAAACTTACAATATTCAAAAATAATAAATTATTTTTGTACCAATATTTGAAATGAATAAAAAGGTCTTTATCCAAAAGAAATCTTCTACTGTCAAATATTTTGCCATTCTTCCTTGCATCTTCACTTAATTATTTAAGACTCTCAAATCAAAATAATTGAAACTGCATTTCAACAATTCTAATCCAGATGACTTAAATTCTAAGTAATCCAAAACTTTGCAGTCTCGTAACTTTGCAACAGCATTCCAATCAACATACGCGTTGTGTATTCCTATAAACAAACAAGCATTCCATTAACAAGCAAACGTTTCGTTCCATTAACAAACAGATGCCTTAATATTCCAAATAAGAGTCTAAGCTCTTATCCCAGATAATCAGGCCTTGAGAAACAACTAGTTAACCTTTCAGCAAACTTGAAAAAAGTGTGAAAACAATGTAACAGGTAACTGAATTTCTGAGGATTCAATTTCTTCTGAGAAATGTGAGAGAAAACCCTAATTCTGGATTTACTACTAAAGAAGAGTCTGTTTGATCGATTCTTGAGCCAATCTTAAAAATTAGAGAAAACCCTAGGGTTGTGATTTCTTGTGAAAAAGGGAGGGCATATTTTGGGGTACAACAACTGCCCCTGTTCAATCTTCTTGAACTTGAGGAGTTAGATTGAAAATTTTGCCGTTCGTGACTCGAAGGTAAAAGATGATTGGACACTAGAGTGCCCATAAATTTGCACTCGTCAAAGCATAGTTGAGGAAATGGGCTTAAAGATGCCATTTGGAGATGTGACAGAATCTTGTCGGAGATGAACTTAAAGATTCCATCCAAGAATATTTATTGAACTGTATGTTATAGGCGAAAGAATGAGTATCAGAAAGGTATCTAGGTCTGGAACGTCTCTGAGCTAGGGGTATGAATAAGCAATAGATTAGCATCTGTGTTTGGAGCTTCCGTAAACTGTTTTCAGTGAGCTGAATCTGAACAAGCGATAGATTGCCATCCATGTTTGGAAGCACCCGTAAACTGTTTTCATGATCCTTGGGTTGAACAAGAAATAGATTAACATCCATGTTTGGAGTATCCGTAAACTGTTTTCAAAAGTTGAATCTGAATAAGCGATAGATTATCATCCATGTTGGGAAGTATCCGTGAACTATTTTCAGAAGTTGAGTCTGAACAAGCGATAGATTGACAACCATGTTTGTAACATCCGTAAACTATTTTCAATGGGCTGAATCTGAACAAGAGATAGATTAACATCCATGTTGGGAAGCATCCGTAAACTGTTTTCAGAAATCCTTGAAGTTGAATAAGCAATAGATTAACATCCATGTTTGGTGCATCCGTAAACTGTTTTCAAAAGTTGAATCTGAATAAGCGATAGGTTAACATCCATGTTTGGAAGTATTCGTAAACTATTTTCAGAAGTCTTTGAAGTTGAATAAGCAATAGATTAACATCCGTGTTTGGAGTATTCGTAAACTGTTTTCAAAGGGCTGAATCTGAACAAGCGATAGATTAACATCCATGTTGGGAAGCATCCGTAAACTGTTTTCAGAAATCCTTGAAGTTGAATAAGAAATAGATTAAAATCCGTGTTTGGAGTATCCGTAAACTATTTTCGAAAGTTGAATCTGAACAAGCGATAGATTGACATCCATGCTGGGAAGCATCCGTAAACTGTTTTCATGATTCTTGAATTTGAAGCTTGCTAATCTTATCCTAAAAAGGGTAAAATATTAGCTGAAACACAAAGTTATGTTGCATGAAATGTATGATGCAATATATATGTTTTATCAATGTTTATGATATATGAATGCAATGTATGCGCATGTAAGATGATAAGCTGTCTTGCTGAGAAAGATAAATCCTAGATAGCTGGAGATAATAAAATCTTCGACCGCTGTCGGGGAAAATGAACCCTGGACCACTGTTGAAGAGTATGTGTGTCTTCAAGCTTTTTGACAACCTCTGTGGGGAGAAGCTATACTGCTGGGGAAATCAGGAGTTTGGGTTGTATGCCAATCTACTAGGGACTTCTGCTTTGTTGTTTGAGGAGAACTCCGCTGAGGAAAACTCTGGGGAAATGAGAATGAGCATCTTCATTTTGTTAGGGGAATTTGTGTTGAGGAGTTGAGAACGAGAATCTTCGATCTGCAGGGGATTAAAAACTCTGACAAATTTATACTGAGAGTAAAGAAGGCTTTGGAAACTTTACTGGAGAATCAAAGATGAGAGTCTTGATTTTGTTGGGGAGTAAAAACTCTGGGAAATAGCTTATACTGCTGGAGAGTAAGCTCAGGACTCTGGGAAAAGCTTAATCCTGTTTGGAAGAAGTTCAGAAGTTAAAGTTGTATGCCACTTTAAGAATGAGAATCCTCATTCTATCAGGAATATCAGGAGCTTGGGTGTATACCAATCTACTGGGGAAGCAAGAGTGAGAACCTCCATTCTGTTGAGGATATCAGGGGCGAACTGAATGGTTTCCGCTGGGGATTGGTAGCTCAAAGTTTCCTCTCCACTGGGGGTCCTAGTGACGTGCTGATTTGATTGGCGACTTCACTGGGAAAAAGTTTTAAAAATAACTTTCTGATGAATTATCTGGTTTAAAAGCAACTCTCCGGGAGAAGGGAGGAAACTGGATGGTCTTCACTGGTGTTCACAGGTTGAAGGTTTGACTCTGCTTGGGGAAGAAAGCTCATTCTTACTGATGGTTTATAGTTCAAAGTTTTGCTCTGCTATTGGTTGAGAATTTGAATACTCAACTCTGATGGGGATCCTTGAAACTTAACTCCGCTGGGGATATGCATTTCAAAGCTTTAGTTCCGCCTAGGATCTGGATGATGTATTGCAGGGAATTTCTCCTGGAATAGCCTAAAGACACTTTCCTACACTTCCATCCTATCAGTAATTATTCTTTCTCATTTCGTTTTATTTGTAAGCAGTGATCATATTCAAATGCATATGCTCATTTAATAAATCATTGGACGTTTTCAAATAAAACACAAGTGTAAAAAAGAAAGAAAAGGCAAACAGTTTTTTTGTACTTTGAAGTAACTTTGTATTAACTTTGTGTAAGTATTTGTACAAAGGAGACAGACATCCCAGTAAGAGAATGTTGTCATAAAGTTGAGAAAAATTTTATACAAAGAAAGATGGCTATGTGTAACAATTCCATGGGGTTCCCATTCTGCTATAGCCTTCGCAACTCTGAGTATCTTGTCCATTCGTCGCTTCGTCCGCAAATGATTGGGTAGATCAGAAGCCTGGAGCTTGTCTGTGAAGAGATTGTCCTTAAAGTGATCCGACGAGACATAATCATACGCATTAATTCCCTAACTTTTTCCTGGATCGCCCTTTCAGGTTTTCGATCCACTGGGAAACCCTTTTTTGCCCAAGTCGCCCTTTCGGGTTTTCAACTTGCCGGGTGTACAAATTTTTTTGTTTATCCCTAATTTCTGCCTGAACCGCCCTTTCGGGTTTTCGATTCATCGGGATGCCCATTTTTGCCCAATTCGCCCTTTCGAGTTTTCAACTTGTCGGGTCGTTTATGCATAGTATCTTTTGACTATGTCTGCGTTCGCAGGGTGCAGCAGGTCATCACCGTCCATGGTGGTCAGAATCATTGCCCCGCCAGAAAAGATGTTATTGATCACAAATGGTCCTTCGTAGGTAGGAGTCCACTTGCCCCTGGGATCACTTTGTGGCAAGATGATCCGTTTGATTACAAGATCTCCGACTTGATATACCTGACGTTTGACTTTTTTGTTGAAAGCCTTGATCATCCGTTTTTGATATGTCTGACCATGACAAATAGCAGTAAGTCGCTTCTTGTCAATCAAGTTAAGTTGATCAAGCCGGGTCTGAATCCAATCGTCTTCACTCAAACCAGCGTCCTTCATGATTCTTAAGGAAGGAATCTGAACTTCTATAGGTAAAACAGCTTCCATTCCGTATACCAAAGAAAAGGGTGTTGCCCCAATTGATGTTCGTGCCGTGGTACGGTACCCGTGTAGAGAAAACGATAACATCTCATGCCAGTCCTTGTAGGTGAGTGTCATCTTTTGAATGATCTTCTTGATATTTTTATTCGCAGCTTTGACAACACCATTCATCTTTGGCCTATATGGAGATGAATTGTGATGTTGAATCTTGAACTGCTCGCACATAGAGGTGATCATAGTGTTGTTTAGGTTTGTACCATTGTCCGTAATGATTCGGTCGGGAATACCGTACCGACGAATGAGGTTCTGCTTGATGAAGCGGGCAACCACGTTCTTTGTAACATAGGCAAAGGAAGCTGCTTCGACCCACTTGGTAAAGTAATCAATAGCCACCAGGATGAAGCGATGTCCATTGGATGCTGTAGGCTTGATCTCTCCAATCATGTCGATTCCCCACATCGCGAATGGATAAGGAGTTGTTAGAACATTGAGAGGAACTGGAGGAATATGTACCTTGTCAGCATAAACTTGGCATTTGTGACAAGTACGGGCGTATTGATGACAATCAGCTTCCATGGTAGACCAGTAGTAGCCTGCCCTTAGAATCTTCTTAGCCATCGTATGTCCACTCAAGTGGGTGCCGAATATGCCACTATGCAATTAGGTCATGATCTGCTCAGCTTCAAACTTGTCCACACAACGAAGCAGAACACAATCATGGTTGCACTTGTATTGGATACCATTGCTCAGGAAGAACTTGGCAGCAAATCTCCTTAAGAATTTTCTGTCATTGACTGAAGCTCCTTCAGGGTATTCTTGAGTCTCGAGATACCTTTTGATTTCATGAAACCAGGGTTGTTCCACTACTTCTTTGGTATTAATCTCATGACAATGTGCAGGTTCATCCATCCATTCGATGGTAATTTGGGGAGCCTCATTATCCCAGTTGAGTTTAAACATGGAAGAAATTGTAGCTAGAGCATCTGCTAGCTGATTTTCTTCTCGCGGGAAGTGCTCGAAGGTAATCTAGGTAACAATGTCAGGACATGTTCTTTGTATGGGATGAGGTTAGGATGTTTAGTGTCCCACTCTCCTTTGATTTGACTGATAACTAAAGCTGAGTCTCCAAATACAACCAAAGATTTGATTCCCAAGTCAATCGCAACCTTGAGACCAAAGATACAAGCTTCATACTCGACCATGTTGTTGGTGTAGTTGAAGCAGAGTCTAGCAGTGAAAGGTGTATGACAAACTTCTGGAGAGATAAGTACCGCGCCGATACCGTTTCCAAGTGCATTTGAAGCACCATCAAAGTACAGGGTCCATCGGGATCCTTGTTCAGGTTTGTCATACGGTCTGTTACCTTCAATGTTGTCCAATGTCATATTGTCCTCGTCGGGAAAGTCGAATTTCATGGATTGATAATCTTCGACAGCTTGATGAGCTAGATGGTCAGCTAGTACACTCCCCTTTATAGCTTTTTGGGTTGTGTACTGGATATCATACTCAGTCAGGATCATTTGCCATCTAGCGATTCTTCCAGATAAAGCAGGCTTTTCGAAGATATACTTGATCGGATCCATTTTAGAAATCAACAGAGTGGTATGTGTCAACATATACTGCCTTAGTCGGCGAGCAGCCCATACCAAAGCACAACAAGTTTTCTCGAGCAGTGAGTAGCGAGTCTCACAGTCGGTAAACTTTTTGCTAAGGTAATAAATGGCATGCTCTTTTCGACCATACTCATCATGTTGGCCCAGTACGCACCCCATTGAATTATCCAAAACAGTCAGATACATGATTAACGGCCTTCCTTCAACGGGTGGCATCAAGATAAGCGGTTCTAGCAAATACTCCTTGATCTTATCAAAAGCATCTTGACAGTCGTCATTCCATTCAACCACCTGATCTTTCTTCAACATCTTGAAGATTGGTTCACAGGTAGATGTTAGGTGAGAAATGAACCTTGCAATGTAGTTTAGGCGTCCTAAGAAACCTCTGACCTCCTTTTCAGTGCGGGGGGCAGGCATTTCTCGTATAGCTTCGAGTTTAGCAAGATCAACCTTAATGCCTTTGTTGCTGACGATGAATCCCAAGAGTTTACCAGACCTGACTCCAAAAGTGCACTTGCCAGGGTTCAATCTGAGCTTATACTCCTTCAATCTGACAAATAGCTTTTGCAGATGATCGAGGTGTTCTTCTTCTATTTGTGAACGGGCTATCATGTCGTCTACATAGACTTTGATCTCATGATGTATCATGTCATGAAATAAAGCTACCATGGCGCGCTGATAGGTTGCCCCGGAATTCTTCAGTCCGAATGGCATCACTTTATAGCAAAAGGTACCCCACTGCGTAACAAAAGTAGTCTTCTCCATGTCTTCGGGGGCCATTTTGATCTGGTTGTATCCTGAAAATCCATCCATGAAAGAAAACACCTTATGTTGAGCTGTGTTGTCGACCAAAATGTCAATGTGCGGTAGTGGAAAGTCATCTTTAGGGCTAGCCCTGTTTAAATCTCGGTAATCCACGCACATCCTTACTTTTCCATCTTTCTTAGGCACAGGCACAATGTTAGCGACCCATTATAGATAGGAAGTAACAGCAAGAAACCCGACATTGAATTGCTTCATCACTTCGGCTTTGATCTTTTCAGACATATCGGGCCTCATTCGGCGGACTTTTTGTTTTATTGGTGGATAGTCTTCTCTTGTAGGGAGACGGTGAACCACAATATCTGTGTCGAGTCTCGGCATGTCTTCGTAGGACCAGGCAAAGATATCAACATATTCATTCAACAACTGAACTAAGCGCTCCTTGACACTTGGCTCTAGGTTGGCACCCATTTTAACCTCTTTTCTGTCTTCGGCAGTACCCAGGTTGATAGTCTCTAACAACTCTTCATGGGGCAAAATAGCCTTCTCTTCCTGTTGTATAAGTCTAGCCAACTCTCCAGGAACTTCACAGTCTTCGTCACCTTCGTATTCGACATGATTGACCAGATCTTCAGAGTCACTGAAGGCCATAGCAGAATTGTTACCAGAATTATTACCCATGGAATCCTGAGTGGATGGGTACCTGCATTTTGTGAGTGTGGGTGTGTGTAAGGGATATCCACCTTTAAACAAAATAAAATGTAAAAAATAAAGAAAATGAACACAAAAGTTTATAGATGAAAACGTCCATGATTCATTAAAAATGGCATATGATAATGAAGAAATCAAGCCCTTACAAATGGACCTATATGTCCCGGGTAAGGCACAAGGCAAAAAGAGTGTACGAATTGTTTAATTATTACATACCAAACAGGAAATGTTCAAAGATAAATTACTGATTGATGAAAGTAATGGGAACGAAGTCTTTCGCCTCCCAGTTGTTTAATCCTCCTTCAATGGTTGGAAAGATCCAATCTTCAAAGTTGCCTTCTTCATCATCATCTTCTAAGGCATGAACTCCATGGTGAGTGATTTTTAAGGGTGGTCCTCCAGCCCGGGAGCGACGCACGGCTTTCTGGCCAGCAACAGTGAAACCCAATCCAAACTTGTCCGTCTTGTGAGGAAAATCTGGCAGTTGCCCCCACACTGTACTTCCTCCTTCCTTGATTACAACCTCTGCATCTTTAAGGGATGAAATCCGAGATA
This sequence comes from Vicia faba, assembly GCA_948472305.1. Taxonomy (NCBI): domain Eukaryota; kingdom Viridiplantae; phylum Streptophyta; class Magnoliopsida; order Fabales; family Fabaceae; genus Vicia; species Vicia faba. The sequence continues at coordinate 1,361,533,608 of OX451741.1, read as the reverse complement.
CAGGCTTGGTAATGATAGGCACATCAGTCATTGTCTTTGCTACCACGACCTCAGGAGAAACCTCTTCAAAGTGTTGGAAAGGTGTTTCTATGAATTCACCATCTAACTCCACGTAGCGGAAAGAGTTAAGGTGGCTTATCATATACTCCTCCTCACCATGAACTGTTATGATTTTACCCTGGACTGGATATTTTAGCATTTGGTGTAGAGAAGAAGTGACTGCCCCAGCGTTGTGGATCCATGTCCTTCCCAACAAGCATGAATATGAAGGACGGATGTCCATCACATAGAATGTAGAGTTGAAAATTTCTGTACCCACCTTGATTGAGATGTCCACCTCTCCGTGAACCATCCGCTTAGACCCGTCGAAGGCTCTAATAATGATATTACTGGGCTTCAAGGTCAAACCTTCACAGTCCAGTCTGTCTAATGCCTTCTTTGGTAGGACATTTAAAGATGAACCGGTATCAACCAGAACATGAGCAAGTGTGGTCCCTCTGCACTCTACCGAAACATACAACGCATCATTATGCTTTCTTCCCTTAGACGTTAGATCAGCATCAGAAAATCCCAGACCATTGTCGGCAGTAAGGCTAGCCACGCACTCTTGAAACTGATCTGCAGAAGTTTCTTGAGGTACGTGTGCTGTTTTTAAAAATTTGATCAAGGCTTTGGCATGAGCCTCAGAGCAGAGTAAGAGAGCCAACATAGAGATTTTGGAAGGGGTTTGCCCCAGCTGCTCTACGACATCATAGTCGCTCTTCTTGATTATCTTTAAGATTTCCTCCATCTCCTTTTGGGTGGTCTCAGGGATAACCAAAGTCTGAGCCTTCGTCCTGACAGGAGCTTCTTGGATCCCTTTACCCTTATCAGCAGTAACAGCAGACAGTACAACTTCAGGAGTAACAATTTCTTCAATCACTGGACCTTGCATAGATATCCTGACTGGCACACGAGCACTTGAGGGTCCAAAGACTGCCCTTGGAGGAGCAATCTCCGGAGAGAAGATTCTTCCACTACGAGTTATCTTACTCGTCCCCGCAATATTCCCCACATCGGGAGTTTCTTCATCGGAATTCTCTTCGGCTGATTCGATCTGCTTGACACCATGGTAGAAGATCTCTCCTCCATAATTCCATGGTATCGTCTTGTTAGACTTATATGGGATAGGCCCTGGCATGGTAATCTTCAGCGGTACACACTTTGGATCAGGCGTAATCTTAACAGGCCTTTTGCAGGTCTTGGAAATATTGTCGGAAATGGTGATTATGGCGATATCATTGATTGGAGTAAAGGTAACAAGAGTAACATGAGTGATAGTAGCAACAAGAGTTTTCTGAAAGAGGATCTCTTGAGTATCCATCAGGCGTTGGATGCATGATTTCAACAGTGGGCAGTCAGTTTGCATGGTTGAACAGAAGTAACAATCTTTTTCACATCCCGGGAAAATCCCGGCTTTCAACAGATTCAATTTAATCATTGGCAACAGAGTCCTTAATTCGTCAACAGCGGTAACATGAAGATCTTCCACGATTGCATGGACATTATGACCATGCTTGGGCATTGGGGCAGAAATCACATTCAGCTTTTCAGGCACATCGAATTCTACCTCCTTGGCATCTATTAAGTCTTGGATCTTGTTTTTGAGGGCCCAACAGTTGTTGGTGTCATGCCCTACACTGTCTGAATGGTATGCACATTTTGCATTGGGATGATAATGTGGAGAAGTGGTATTTGTATTCTTCGGTTCCTCTCTCAAATTAACAAGGTTTAATTTTAGGAGATGTGGAAGGATCTGAGTGGGTGTCATATTTATCAGGGTATATTGTTGTTGTGGCCTTTCTACCCTTTGCTGATAGGTTCTGGGCTGATCATTCCTCGGTTGACTGTTTCTAGGCTGATCTGATGCGGACTTCTGAATTAATACGGCCCCCACTGTTGGCCGGCGTTCCTCTCTTTCCCAATTTCTCTGGGTGTAAACAGCATAACTTTCCTTCTTGGCTGGGAAGGTCTTCTTTATAGCGGCTGAAGCAGATGTATCCTTCTGATTTTTACCACTCTTAATACCAGCTTCGACCCTTTCACCTGTCATAATTAATTCAGTGAACCCTGCAGATGAGCTCCCTATTAGGTGATTGAAGAATGGACCAGACAGGGTCCCCAAAAACATATCAACAAGTTCCCTTTCAGACAATGATGGTTGCACCCTTCCATCCAAATCCCGCCACTTCTTGGCATACTCCTTAAATCCTTCATTAGAGGCCATGCTCATACTCTGTAGTTGAGTACGAGTAGGTGCTAAATCTGCGTTGTATTGATATTGTCGGTAGAAAGCAGCAGCTAAATCTTCCCAGTTATGGACATCAGATCTCTCAAGTTGATAGAACCAGTCCAATTGCGTACCCGACAAACTATCTTGAAAAAAGTGGACCCAAAGATCCTTATCAGAAGAGTGAGGTTGGATCTTTCTAACATAAGAACGCAAATGAATCTTTGGACAAGACAAACCTTCGTATTTAGCAAATGTAGGCACTTTAAATTTAGGGGGAATGACGATCCCAGCAACCAATCCCAGCTCTTCGAAATCCAGTCCAGGTACCCATTGGACCTCCATGGTTGCTAACCGCTCTTCCAGATTCTTATACTTGTCGTCCGCAGGAGGGTACTGCTGCTCAGAGTAATCTTCATCCATTTCAGCTTCTTCCTCTTTAGCCTCAGACTTGGAAGGTACTGCAACTCCTTTTCCTTTGCCGGTCCCTTCATCAGACACCGAGGGGAACTCCAGGACTCTCCTAGCTTCGTTCTCAAATCTTCTTCCCATAGTAGATACTCCGACTCTTTTCTTTTTATTTTTTCCTTTTTCCTTTTCTTTCTTCTCTAACAATGCTTTAAGGTCCTCTTGACCCTTTGCCAAGGTCATGAGGAGTTGTTGGAATTTCAAATTCTGTGCTTGCAGATCTTTGACCGTCTGCTCTATATCCATCTTGCTGAAATAAACAACAGAAAGATAAGGAAACCTAGTGTGAAGACCTGTTTATGCATATGATGAATAATATGTTTATTCATGTAATGTATCCAAGGGTTCAGAAATTCAAAGTTGTTGCAGACAAAAAGAACACACGTCATATTAATAAGAAGAAATTTGTCAGTACATAAATGCCCCATGGGCGAAATATTACAAAGCTTCTTAATGTAAAAAGACGTTGCGCATCCTTTTTGGCGCGATGTAAGTGTTAAGAGTCTCCTCTTCGTGAAGTCGGCGGGTAAGTTCCAAAACCTTCTTCTCACTGGCATAGAAGCTGGCTTCAAATGTGTTCTGCTCTTCCTTGAGCTGTATCCAACTCTTTTGCAATTCTTCCAATGATGTTGGCATGTCTGGATGTAGGAGGGTGTATGGAACCTCTCCTTCCATAATAGGCTCTTTAATCACAGGGAGAATGTGAGGGTAAGGCATCATAAGACTCTGGGCGCGTGTTCGTACCCACTTGAGGTAAGGCTCAAGGGGGATGGAATTCTTGTGCCCTAGTGTCTTACTATCCACTTTGTTGGGCATCATCCATGCTCGGATAAACCTTTGTCGAAGTCCTTGAGCATCGTTGTCGAAGTCAAAAACCAAGTCAGGAATCAGCATATCATAAGGGCCATCTCTTCAGGCGTACCCAAATTGTCTCAAAGCTAAACATGGGTTGTAGGTAATTCCTCCCCTAATGCCAAGTAGTGGGACATTAGGGAATTCCCCACAACGATCAATGATGATGACATTTTCTCAGGACCGAGAACACCAATGAACATCAGAGTGTGTGAGAGTTACAACCGTTGTAACCATCTCAAGCCTTGTTCATTCTTCAAGACTGACTGGGGAAGGTGAGAAATAAACCACCTTGCTAGAAGAGGAGTACAACACATGAGAACACCTCTTTTCCTCATTGTTCGTGTGTAAAATGAGTGTAGGATGTCCCCAAGCAATGTAGGCACAAGGTTCCGAGATATGAAAATCTTGACAACATTCACATCTATAAGCTGATCGGGGTTTGGGAACAAGACCAACCCATAGATGAGAAGTGCTACAATCTCCTCAAAAGCTTGTAGATCTAGAGAATTCCAGCAGTCTTGTGCCTTCTCAAACAGAAACTTTGCCAAGAAACCCTTGACACCACTTCTGGTTTCCCAATGACCTTTGATATCAGATGGTTGCAAGTGTAAGGCTCGAGCAACATCTTCAGGCTTTGGCTCTCTTTCCGTACCGTTGTAGGGTAGTAGATGGAGAATAGGAATCCTCAGGAGTTGAGAAAATTCCTCCAAAGTAGGTACTAGTTGGTAATCAGGGAAAGTGAAACAGTGGTGAATGGGGTCAAAGAACTGGAAGAGGATTTTCACCATGTCTTCTTCAATGTTGGAGTTGACCAAGTTGAGAAGTCTACCATGTCTTTCACTAAAGGGAGAATTCTCTGGAATTTTGGAAGTAAGCTCCTTGAGTTGAGGAGGGATTCTCACAAGGTTGACTTGAATTGTTTTCCTGCGAAGAGATTCCATGATCTACAAAATAAGAACAAAGATGAAGATCCAAATCCTTGAAATGGTTAGTGGATGCACATGATGCTTTATGATGTTCATGATGTATGCACAAACATATGTACAAGAAAATCACACAAGATCCTAGTTTTAGGCTTGCATGGGGTTTCATAGGTAAGTACCCTCTTGAAGTTAGTTGGCTCAACCTGTCCTATAAATAGTAACCGGGTTCTAAGGAGCTCAATATCACTGGATTATTTTTTGTGTTCATTGTTTCAGTTTATCCACTTAACTGGCGACCAAAATATTCCAAGAAAACAATCCTCAATGAGTGTAGTATCGAGTATCTACCAACTTCGGACTGCACCAAAGCCGGTCATCTCACTACCCCTAAAAAAGGCCAAGATGGTCAAGTAAGGTTCTAAGAGTTCATTAGTGCTTCATGACATCACTCAGCGGCCCCATATTCTCTTTGATTGACTCAAAGGCTACCGGTACCCACAAATATGTCGCACTAATATAGATATTGCTTCAACCATGTCGGTATACCCCGCACGGTTTCCACAACGTATTGCTATTTACCTATGAATGTTTCCCAAATCCGGGTAGAGGATTTCAAACCCAAACAATAGAACCAAATGTAAAGCAATCAAGGCAAACAAGATAAGCATGCAAAGGTGATCTAAAACCCTAAGGTAACCTCACTTTTAGAATTTTCCCCAGCAGAGTCGCCAGTTCTGTGATACGGTGGGAGAACTGACTTGAGGTTTTGCGTTTGTGTTCGCAATTGTTCGGTTTAGCAAGAGTCGCCACCGACTTTTTATTTTATCCAAAGGAAAGGTCAAAAAGCACAGAAAAGACCTTTGAGATGTTTTCTTGGGTTCGGGGGGTAGATTATGAAAAGGGAAGGTGCAAGCACCCTTTTCATCCATGGTTTTCCATGGGCTCTTAGTTACTTGTTTAGATTCCTTGCTTTTGCTTTTCAATTGTTTGAAATGGTGCTTTGTGTGTGTGATTTTGAAAATGCTTTGAAAAAGAGGCCATCGTCTAGGCAACCTTTGTAATGATTCTTGTTTGAATATATACAAAGGTGTTTGTCTTTTTGAAAAGATATTTCAATGTTTTGAAAGTTTATTTTGAAATTGTGTTGTGACGCGTGTTTGAAAATAACAAGGATGTTTTGCAAGCTTTTGATCAAGTAACTAAGAGTTGTCTACCCTATTTTACTCAAAGATCTTTCTTATGTTTTTAACCCTTTTGACAGTGTTATTTCACCATTGCATTTGGTGAACAACCTTATGTTAGGATGTTAAACGGGACAGGCGCGGGTCATCGCATACAATCATTGAAGGTAACTTGTGAGACACTCTAGCAATTTTGTAAGGGACGAGATCATTTTATCGAAGGCAACATTGAGGGTCATCGAGGGACTACGATCTTTGTTTTATCGAAGGGGCATTTGCTAGAGTGTCTCATATTCGAGGGACATGATTGCATTTTCGAGGCAACAAGCGAGGTTACCCTAGAGGTGCAAGTGTGCATTGTGTTTGTCATTTTCATGCATTTGGATCTTGTATTAGGTCATTTAGCGATTGATTTTAGATTTTCGTATACAAACCCTAATCTCTAGTCATGGCATATTTGAAAGCATAAAGTGCGAGAATTAAAATTCTAAGCTATTACAAAAGTATCCGGGGATGGGGGTACAGTTATTTACAAATGGGGATGGATCTCACAAGGATAACATAGTCCAAATATCAAGTGTTACAACCAAATCGAATCGTCGCAATTCAAATATAAAACTATGACAAAACATAAAAATAGAGAGAATTGATAATTTATGAAATGCATGTACTTATTAACTTAAAAATAAAAAATCTATTCTAACAAAGAAATATTAAATATTATTATTATTTTATTTTTGTATTTTCATTGATTATGTGGACAAAAAAAAGTTTAAAGAAAATTTAATTAAACAAAAATTCTATTATTTTTGGTGTTTTCTTATTAAACGAAAAGAAAAAAGAGATTAAGACTAAATAAGAAAAATCAATTTTTTTAAATATCATTAATGTCATTATTACCAAAAGAAGTAAAAATAATAATTTAACTAAGTTAATTTTTAAATAAACCAAAAAAGTATTGAATTTTTCCTTATGAGTTTTATTTTAGAGAACAAAACAAAAGTGAATTAAAACAGAATGGAAATGGGCCTTAGGGTTTTGAAAAGGAATGGCCCATGATAAATGTAAGAGAGGAGAAGTAAAAGTCAGATGGGAGGTGGTGTTTGCTAGCAATTTCGTGTGGGCTCAAGGGATGGGGCGGACATGCCCAAATGCCAAGTTTGTTTTGTTTTTGTTAGGGGTTTCAGCATTTTGTGAACAAATTAGGGTTTGCATGTTTCAGGTTTCACAGCGGCGCCGCTCTCTCACTCTCTTCTTCATCTTTTCATCTTTCTCAAACAATGATACTCTGATACTCCTCCTAAACCCTAGCTACCGGAGCGCCGCCTCTCACTCTCTCATCTTCCTAACACTTAATGGCCTTGGTTGCAAAGGGTAAGGTTCGTTTCTGGATTTGAGTTTTTTTATAGTTTTATGTTTGTTTAAGCTTTGTTCATGTTACTTTGTTTTAATCCATGGTGTTTACATGCTTGGTATGCAGTAAGGGTTTGAGAAAATCGTACCTTGGGGATTTTTCTGTAAAATGGAGGGAGAGAAAAGGGTGAGACGGAGGCGCGTCCTTGGTGGCCGGGCGGAGGAGAAAGTGATGACGCGCTTCTGGTATCTTTATCTTTGTCCCTTTCTGAATGTTGATGAAACCTGGCTCTTGAAACTTTGATTGTTGTTTTTCGTTGATGATGATAGTCTGAAACTCTTTTGATTTTTTCCTCTATCTGAATGTTGATGTTGATGAAAGTTTTGAAAACTTGTCGCCTTCTTGATGAAACTTGGTTTATTGGTCTCTTTGCCTTGAAGGTTAATGATGTAAGCAGTTCTGAAACCTGTTGTTTGCTACTTCTGAACCTCTCTTCCTTTCTCTTCTTGAATGTTAATTTTGGGCAAAGTACTGAGACTGATTTTTGTTGATGGATTTGTTGATGATAGTTTCTTTCTGAAACTGATTTTTTGTTGACGTTTGTTGCTTCTGAAATTTTCTTCCTCTTTGTTGAATATTGATAATGAGTATAGCTCTGAAATTTGTTGATTTTTGTTGCTTTGCTTCTGAACCTCTCTTCCTTTTTCTGATTGTTGATGATGAATATGTCCTGAAACTAGTTGTTGTCGCTCTTCTGATTTTCTCTTCCTTTCTCTTCTTGATTTTGAATGTTGGTTGATGTTTTGTTAATGATGAACCTTGTTCTGAAACTGCTTCTTGTTGCTTCTGAAATGCTCTTCCTCTCTCTTGAATATTGAAGGTTGATGATGAGAATGTCTCTGAAACTTTTTGTTGGTTTGTTTGGCAAACTAGTTTTTGGCTTTGATGTTAGTTTGTGAAACTGTTATGGTGTTTTGTTGGGCAGTTTTGTTTGACAGGTTTGGAGCTTTGAGTTTAAGACTTGGATTTTGTTTGAAACTATTTGGGAATTGACTTGTTTGCAGTTTGGTACAGGTTTTACAACAGGTTGCTAGGCTTGGTTTAGTTTGTAGTTTTGCAGTTTGGAACTGCAAGTTTGTGGTGTTTTTTGACTTGCAATTTGGGACTGCAGGTTTGTGGACTTTTGATAACAGGATTTTTGAGTTTTTAGTTTGCTTGTTTGTGGAACTGTTACAGGGTTGGGAACCTTGTAGTTTTACAGGCTTGGCTATGCAGGTTTGAGGATCTATTTTGGGTTTTCAAGCTTGGCTTCATGGTTTGGTTTTTGGAACTGTTATATTGTGACAGTTTTGGAGTTTGTTGATGGTTTTTGCAAAGTGTTTTTTCTTCTTCTCCCTACTGTTATGCAGTTTGTTTTGTTTTATATCCTCTTTCTATTTGACTTGTGACAACCTGCTCTTTTAGCCAAACTGTCAAACCTCACCCAAGGTGATATCTTTTTCTCTTTCTCTCTCCATGAAAACAGGCATTTTTGCTTTTTTTAATATATTCTGAAAAGTTTGCTCTGTCTGGAAAATGATGAAAAAAAACTATGACAAGCTTTTGGCTTGTGAATTGGTTTTCCTGCTGTTTACTTTTGCCTGCTGCATTTTTCTGTTTTTATGCTGCTTGCCATATCTGTACAGTTTGCCTCCAATTGGTTTTATAACTCAGTTTGGGCAATTTATTTTGTAGCTCAGTTTGGGACATTGCTTGCTGTTTGTGACAGCAGGTTCTTTGCTTCTGCTGCATTGTATATTTGTTTATGTTTGACAGTTTGGCGCCTGTTTGCCCTTTGGAATTTTGTAACTCAGTTTGGTTTGCTGCCATGTTTAGTTTGCTTAGTTTTACAGTTTGGTTTGCAATGCAGTATAATGGGCGCCTATGTTTGTAAAGTTGTCATGTTTGAATTTTGGCGCCTTGGTTTGCCTTGTATGCTAGCTTTGTAACTCAGTATGCTTTGTATTTGAAACTTGCTGCATCCAGTTTTGGCACCTTAATGCTTTTTTTTGAATGAATTGCTTTTGTATGCTTGCATTTTATTCTTCTCCCTGTGAACCAAGAAGAGCAATCTTCTTGTGATTTGCAAAGAGAAAAATAAAAATATGATGAACAAATAGCACTCTGATTCCGGACGGCAAACTTTAATGATGATTTTTTTCTTTCTTTTTTTCATTTGAAAATTCTCTTCAATTAACTGTACTAATATTCTTTCTTTTGTCTTTTTCAGGTGAGCATCAATTGGATGATAGAGGAAGCAGTAGAAGCCGGAGACCTTGAGCATGGGAGAACTGGAGCTTAGGGGACATAGGCTTAGATTAGATAGACTTTTTTTCATTTATTGTAAACATTTTTTTTAAATACTATAAGTTGTAAAAACTTACAATATTCAAAAATAATAAATTATTTTTGTACCAATATTTGAAATGAATAAAAAGGTCTTTATCCAAAAGAAATATTCTACTGTCAAATATTTTGCCATTCTTCCTTGCATCTTCACTTAATTATTTAAGACTCTCAAATCAAAATAATTGAAACTGCATTTCAATAAGTCTAATCCAGATGACATAAATTCTAAGTAATCCAAAACTTTGCAGTCTCGTAACTTTGCAACAGCATTCCAATCAACATACGCGTTGTGTATTCCTATAAACAAACAAGCATTCCATTAACAAGCAAACGTTTCGTTCCATTAACAAACAGATGCCTTAATATTCCAAATAAGAGTCTCATCTCTTATCCCAGATAATCAGGCCTTGAGAAACAACTAGTTAACCTTTCAGCAAACTTGAAAAAAGTGTGAAAACAATGTAACAGTTAACTGAATTTATGAGGATTCAATTTCTTCTGAGAAATGCGAGAGAAAACCCTAATTCTGGATTTACTGCTAAAGAAGAGTCTGTTTGATCCATTCTTGAGCCAATCTTAAAAATTAGAGAAAACCCTAGGGTTGTGATTTCTTGTGAAAAAGGGAGGGCAAATTTTGGGGTACAACAGATACGATGTGCCTTAAGACAATTCCTTGTCAGACCATGAAGTGGCATTTTCCTAGTTTAGCACGAGGTTGACACTTACGCATCTTTTTAGTACCATTTCAAGATTCGATAGACATCCTTCAAAACTTTCTCCATAGACGGAGAAGTCATCCATAAAAACTTCCATTATACCATCTAGAAAATCAGAGAAGATAGACATCATACATCTCTGGAATGTTGTAGGGGCATTACATAGTCTGAATGACATTTGTCGATAAGTGAACGTACCATAAGGACAAGTGAAATTTATCTTTTCTTGGTCATCAGGATGGATAAGAATTTGGAAAAATCCTGAACAATCGTCTAAATAGCAGAAGTGAGAGTGTTTAGCTAGTCGTTCAAGCATTTGATCAATGAAAGGTAAAGGAAAATGATCTTTACGAGTGGTTTTGTTTAACTTTCTATAGTCGATGAACATTATCCCCTCGATGTGAGTTCGTTGCGCTACAAATTCTACCTTAGCATTGTTGACTACTGTAACACCTCCTTTCTTAGGTACGACATTGTTGCACCCTAAAATTTACCCTCTTGATTTAGGCTTATGCTTCATCATGAACATCATATTGCATTGCATTCATACATTGTGATGGGATTAAAATACTTTGGTTATCAAGTCTTCCTCAAGCATTGAAGGTTATTTGCTTTAGAAAGTGGCTCAAGAAGAACCTTATCATCTACACCTTTGGATCTTTCAAGCTCAAAAGTTAGTTGCTTATTTCAAGATATCTTATTCATCCCCTTGGATCATCAGAGGATTGAAGTCTGTTTTTGATTATAAGAAGGAACCACTCCTTTGATTCACTAGTCAAATTAGGGTTTTGCTTGATCAACGCTTTTGATCAATGTACAATTCTTGATTTGGAAGCTACAACATTTCATTGGTATTTGGAAGGTCTTTGTCCAAGAAATTGGCCAGGATGCCCAGAAGATTTGAAGTTTTGAAGATGGTTCATCAGTCTCCTAAGATGTTAACCAAATTTAGGGTTTGGTCCAAGTTGAAGCAATTGGGGTCTAGATGACCCAATTCATGAAGCATTATTATCCTATCATCATTAGAATCAAATTTGATCAAAGAGTCTCTCATGATACCCAGTGGAATTATGGTTTTGAAGATTTATCAGCTATCTCCTAACACATGGCACAAAACTAAGGTTTTGGTTTTAATCAGGATTTCTCTGACTTTTTCACCCAAACTTGTTTCCATGGTTCACCACATGTTGTTAAGCATTTATGGTTGAAAGATTGAGGTTCAATTTGGATTGGAAATGGTCCAATTAATCAAAAGGGGCAAATTGGTCATTTTGACCAAAGTCAGTAAAATCAGGAGTTGACCAAGTGGACTTTTGGTCAACCATCAATTCAAGCATCCTCCTTTCATATTCCATACCCAAATTCATATTTGAATCATGAGAAATGGTGAATTTGAGTGTAACTTATTCAAGAAGTAACTTAAATTTTGAAAAAAAATTCTAAGTGCCAAGAGGAATTCTCTTGGGCAAGCCATGCGCGTAATTTCATCAAACACTTGGCATGCCATTTTGTGGAATCAATTTCTGGTGATTCAAGCTTAATTTTGAGAAATTAAAAAGAGCATTTTGTAGTCTCCCATGAGAGCTTCACATTGAACTTTGAATCATTTAGTTTAGCCAAGAATTGAGTGAGTTGTGATTCTTCAAATTTGGTATTTCAAAATTGGCCGCATGCACACCATGCATGCCCATGCACGCGCGCGGACCAGGCAGGCCAATTTGCGTTTTTGCCTCAAGTTTGCAACACCATTTTTCCATCAAGTTTGCATCAATTTGAAAAATTCAAAGTCCTAAGATGTTCTACATTTTGAAAGCTTTTGAAAGGTCCCTCATGCATCCAAAACGCACGAGGGAATTTCAAGTGGCCTAAGCATAAAGTCAGCTAGCCAGTTTTTTAGAAAACCATGCCCCTGTTTACAGTGATTTCTGGTAAACAACCGCTAGTCCTCCAAACTATCAAATAATCTTAATGACTGTTATTTAATCTCTCTGGTAACTTGCAGGATCGACTAGATTGATCCTAGGATGTATTGGTCATTTGGATAATTCTCATTATAGAACTGATATTCATGGTTGGTGTTTAGAATGTTGTGTAGGTGTTTAACTCACTTCGATTACTCTATTAAAGATCTAATGACATGATCAAGTAAATGCGTGCGAAACTAAATTGCATGAATAAAGTTCAATTGTAAAGACATGTAAAACTGCAGAAAAGACAAGTAAATGACTTCGAAATATAAAAGCATGTAATGTAAAAGATTCTCTGGAATGTAAAAGATTCGAAATATGAAGAAAGCGTTTAAATGCAAGAAATCAGTAAAATGACTTTGAATGAAAAAGGTATTCGAATGATAAAAGCATGAAGATAAAGGCATGAAGTGTACAAAAGTTTCTGAAAGTAAAGGATTTGAAATGGAAAGAAAACATTTAAATGCAAGACATCAGTAAAAGACTTCGAATGAAAATATTTTAATGTAAAGGATTTTGAATGATATTGACATGAAGATAAAGGAAAAGGCTGGAAATGATAAAGAGTTTTATTGAATCATAAACACTTGGTGTTATCATACGTACATTGTTCGTGCATTCGTTTCCCTAGCCATGTGGTATTTTGAATGTTTACTGAATTTTTGTACAATAGATATGACACACCCGAAATCCTAATGCTAAGACTTCTATTTATACTACTTCGACCATAACGGTCTTGCTATAAGATTCTGCCACGTTCAGAACATGCAAAGCAATGCCCCTCTCTAGCTTCCACGCGTCTTCGAATGCTCCAGCGCATATATTTTGAATTTTGAACATCCCGCCAGCGTTTGAATTTCAAATGTTTTGGCACTCTTCGTTTCGAACTCATTTCTTGGACACAACCTTGTTACCATTTCGAGACTCCTTTGAATATATCCCCATAACTGTCACTCGAAGCTCAGAGTTTTGACATGCCCATCCGAAGCACTGCTTCTACCATTTCGAAACATGACATCTTGCTTTATTCCAATCGAAACATCCAACTTGCTTCGCTTCGAACAATATCATCAAAATCTTCAGCCAACAAAATTCCCCTTTAAAATATGTATTTCAATTCCTTTGAGAAATACTTATTTTAAACATATAAGCAAGATTTTGATGCGACCTTTGAATCATCGTAACATTTATTGCATATGACTCCAGTCACGTCAATCATGACGCTTTTCAGATTCCTTAACCGCCTTGAACCATTTCACAGCATGGTGCAGTTACAAAATAATGATTATTATTTAATCACGCCTATTACCAATATTAACTTTATGCCACCTCCTTCTCAAACCAACCCACGATTACCACGTATCACAATCTTACTCAGTGGATGTTTAAACTCCCACACTATAAAAACCCATCAACTTAGTCCTTTATTTTTTCTTCCCACATTCTGAATCTTTTCTTCCTCTCTTCTCACCGAAACCCTAAAACTTCCAATACTCTTCAAACAATGTCTTCTTCAACATCATCTCAACTGAAAAAAGCTTCCAAAAAGAAATGAAAGAACACAGGAACCATAATGGAAAGCAAGGTTGGCACTTATCAAGGTCAGTCTGTGCTTATTCCCCAGATGATCTCCAAAGAGAAGGAAATGCTCTACGCATCCCAGGTACTAATTCCTACTAACGCCGCTGGCAAGAGGTTAGCTTTAATGGGCCCTCTTACAGTCTTTGAAATCTTAAAAGACACCAGAAATTTTTTCCCTGTTTGTTATAATTTTAAACCTTTGTTTAATAAAATGGATACCCCTAAGACGGGGGAGTCTTCTGATTCGACCATCATGGAAACTCCAATCATTCCCCCAAAGGACCCTTTTGTGCTAGATTATGTAAAGAGTAACTTTAAACCATTTCGATCCTGCCCCACCTCTGACACAACCTACCACAACTGGTTTACTAAAGTAGAAGCCAAGAAATCCCAGTAATGGGAGGAATTAGGCATTTACAACTTGATTAAACTATCGAAACCAGGCTTTACCTATAGCCACCCATTATTATTCGCGTCCTTATATTTCTGGGACAATACTTATAATATTTTCCATCTCCCTGGGGGGATGATTACACCCACCTTTTTTGACATAGCAACCATTACTGGGTTATCACCAATAGGAGAAACCTACATTCCTGACAATGAGGAGAATTCGAGTATTATTGACTTCGAAGTCAAGCTAGCCAGCTTTTCAAAGTTCATTAGCCACTACCATACTGAAGGAGACAGTGTGTCGGATGTGGAACACATTGATTTCCTTACCTTATGGTTGTCAAGGTATGTCTTTTGCAGCAGGTCCCTACAGGTAGCCAGCAGGTTTATTCCTCTAGCTAGAGATTTACATGAGAATCGGAGGGTGTGTTTAAGCGAACTGCTACTTGTTGATCTTTATGAAAGTTTAAGATCAACTGTCTCGAGTTTGAAATCTCACACCTCCAAAAACATCCTGCTAGCTGGCCCTTTCTGGTTACTCCAGTTATGGCTTAATGCCATGTTTGAACCCTCACTATCAACTGCCAATACTATTGCTGAACAAGATCCGGAAATAGAGGACAAAATCATCGAAGGTACTAGGCTGCGAAGACTTACCCCAAACGATGATAAGGATGACTTCAAAGTTCTCTTTTCCAAATACATAATGATCTTCTCCAAGAGACACAAATTCGAAGAGAGCATGGCGCCCTTTGCCTCAAGGACTCATGGACCATCATGGTTCACCATGGCTCTCTCAGAAGCAATCAAAAGCAAAGAAATTCAAGATGTATGGAAAGCCTTTTTGCTTCCCAGATTAATCTCCTCACGAATTACTCCTGCTAAGAATCAAATCTTCCTTTTTGCTTATCAACCCAACTTCGTTTCGAGACAATTTGGCTTGTGCCAACTAATCCCTGAACCCCTATTCCAAACAGAAAGTGCCATCACCTCTGGGCGAACCTTCAAGGAAAGAGAAGCCAAACTACAACAGGAACAATACCAAGGCTTCGCCCACTTTGAACTAATATCTTTCGAACCTACACACCTCACAGCCAAGGGTTTTCTGGAATGGTGGACAAAGTTCTATCAGTCTTATATGTTCGATACCCTCACTATTCAGCAGAAACTAACTGATGCGTTCGATGTGCAGGTACAATCCAAGAAAGGTATGTTCACTCATGCCAAAGAGATTAGGGCTTTTCAAAATTATTTCGAAACTACTTATGATCCCACACACTTGGAATCCACTGTGCATCAAGCGGCTGAGACCTTGAAGGAAAAATTCAAAGAAAAAATTTCTAAGTTAAAACTTCCTTCAGGGTTGTCACCTGAGGATAGGTATAGGTTGGCATTCGAAATGCATCCACCTAAATTTCCTAGATTGCCTACCTCAGAACTGGCTCTGGCTTGGTTTCCTCCATACCCTTGGTGGTTCACTTGTAAAGAAATGTTCAAATATCTTCAAAAGAAACCAAAGCCATCTGAGACTGTGACATGGGCTCGACATTGGCTCCACGATTTCCCAGGACATCTTTGCAATGACCTTTCTGCCATGTCGATTAAATCTGATCAAGGCGCAGGTGCGAATGCTTGGGAAAATCCCAAATGTTTCTCATTTTCTACATTTTTAACTTTTGCCTTAATTGTTTCGATTTTCAGCCATCAGGATAAAGACTGCTGCTTCAAAGTCAAAAGAGGGAAGCACCTCTCAGGCATCTGTCGAAACCATTGATAATGTGACTCTATCCAAACCAACAACAACTGCTGCAACAACAACAACAACAACAACAACACCAATAATAACTACTGCTCCAACTCCATAGGTAATCAATTAGCCTTGATGTTTCGAATAAACTAATGTTTCATGATTTGTATCTAACTTATTGTTTAAATCTTTTCAGACTAACAAACTCCCGCCAATCACTCCAAAGAAAAGAAAAACAAACACTACTGGAAAGGATCCCAATGCTGGAGGGAATTCACCAGCTGCTTCGAAGAAGAAGTAGAAGAAGGAAATTTCCAAAAGTGCTGTACCAACTAGTGTCTCTGGACTCGATTCCAGAGATGCTGCTCCCTCAACTAAATCCAAAAATCCACCTTCGACCTCAAACATAATGTTGGAACATGTAGACAGCAACCTCTCTTCTGAGAGTCCACAGGTAAATTGAACTCTAATCTTTGACAAAATAATTATTCATTACCTTGGTGCATGCCCTTAATACTCTTTGCCTCTGTAGGACATTTTGAATCCAGCTCTTACCACTTCGACTTCTCCATCGAAAACTGCTGCTCCCATCAACTCTTCTCCTCAAGGGGACTCTAGCAACCTGGTGCAGAATAAAGGGTCCTCCAATATGGCGGTTCTGATTGAGGCTTCAAAGCAGCAAGATGACCAGAGCACTTCTCCCCCTCTAAAAGAAACTAATGAAGGGACGCTTCATGAATCTGCAGAAACTTTACAAAAGACTTCTCTTCAAAAGTCCCCTCTTGAAACCCTTCAAGAGAATCCAAAGGACGCTCACGCTGAAGGAGAGAAAGCTGATTCTGATCAAGGAAACGAAGAATCTGCAGAGGAAGGGTCTGAGGAAGAAGATGCCAACGATGGTTCGACAGCTGGAACAGAGTCAGATGCAAATAGCAGTGAAAACGACGATATCGAAGTGGTGGACCTGGACGATAATGAAGAAGGCAATGAGCGGGAAACGAGTGAAGGTGACGGTGACGCGACCAATAAACCCATGGAAGTCGAAATGGATGTGACTCCCTTGCGCGTGGAACTCCCTCAACCGTCTCTATCCCGAATGACTGAAGAGTAGCTTGCTCTCCTAAGAAGAAATGACCCAATTGGGTACATGAAGGCGAAGCTATCTCAAAGGGATATTCCACCTGCTAGGGCTGGTACAAGTTCGACTAGCCATCTGTTGCCCACAGATGATAGAATTTTACTTCTTAACAGGATTAGGAGAACAATTCTTGATGTGGATTTATTCGAAGTGCTCAAGCAGGATAGCACAGCTTGCTACACTATGAAGGAGTTACTTACAAAAGTCAACCTTGCTACCTGCTCCTTGCCAATTAGCACTATCTTGTTCGATCTTAAATCTCTGCTAGACAACGTGACTGGGTGCCTTCTCCAAGATGAATTTTCTACCAGAAAGGTTCAAGAAAAACAAACTGCAATGGATGCTGCTTATGAGCATGCTTCGAAACTCTCTCAAGAAGCTGAGGATCAAGCCATGCATCTAAAGCAAGCAAAAATTGACTGCGAAGCTCGAGCTGAGTCCATCCTTCTCTGGGAAAGGCAAATTCAGGAACTTCAACAGAAGGTTAAGGAGGCTCAAGAACAACAATTAGCCTACGAAACCAATACTGCTGGCAACCAATTCGAAGAGCTCCTCAACAAAGGACTTGCAGAAATGGAAACCGCAGAACAACTCAAGGGAGAAGTGGCTACCTTAGAGGGAGCAAGACGTTTTACTCAACAAAGGCTTGAGTCTTTTCGAAGTACCTTTAACAGATTGAAGAATAATTCCTACTTTTAAATCTTAGTGTTGATTAGTTTTGTAATTCGGTCTTTGTATGTAACATCTGAACAACGCCATTTTGGCAATCCCATATTACCATTTTGGAATTTTTATGATATTTTGATTACGTTGTTATTATTCGAATCTCCTGCAGGCGTGGCTTATATTTCTTTAAATATTTCCCATTAACCTTTAAGATACGTTTATCATCCATCAACTCTTCGATTTCATATGCATTGTTTGAAAATACCTTTATTATTCGAAAAGGTCCTTCCCAATGAGGTGACCATTTACCTAACATTTTATTTTTCTTGTCCATGGGCAATATGACTTTCCAGACTAAGTCATTAATAGTGAATGCTTTTCCCTTCACCCTTTTGTTATATGTCCTGGCCACTCTTTCCTTTTGTCTCATCAGGATTTCCAATGCATGCAATCTAACTTCATCCAACTCAACTAACTCATTCATCATCATTTCCCAATATAATGCAGCTGGAATTTCGTTTTGTCTTTGAATTCGAACTGATTGTAGATGAACTTCTACTGGCAGAACTGCATCATGACCAAATGTGAGTTGGAAAGGCGTGGTGTTAGTAGCTTCTTTAGGAGATGTTCTACAGGCCCATAGTATTTGGTCCAAAGTTTTGTGCCAGTTCCTTGGCTTTTTCCCAATATGTTTCTTGATTAACCCTATTATCACTTTATTAGCTGCTTCGACCTGACCATTTGCTTGAGCATAATATGGCGTTGATGTCAGTAATTTAAACCCCATCTCTTGAGCAAATTCTTGCATCTTTCTACCAGTAAACACAGAACCTTGGTCTGTGGTTATGCTCTCTGGCAATCCGAACCTATAGATAATTTGTTTCTGTATGAACTCAATAATAGCCTCCTGATCAGCAACTATCAATGGTATTGCTTCGATCCACTTGGTAAAATAATCTATTCCTACCAAGATATATTTTTGACCTTTAGACGAAGCAGGATTTATTTCTCCTATTAAATCCAATGCCCATCCTCTAAAGGGCCATGGTTTAATGATTGAATGCAACTCACTTGCAGGGGCATGTTGAATCCCTGCATGCGTCTGGCATTCTTCACACCCTTTAGCAAAGTCTATACAATCTTTGAGCATACTGGGCCAATACATGCCATATCGAAATAACAACCATTTCATTTTATGACCTGCTTGATGTGCCCCACATGCCCCATTGTGGACTTCTGACAATGCTAAGTATGCCTCACTTTCTCCTAGGCATTTCAGTAATACGCCTTCTTGGGTCTTTTTGAAAAATTCGTTTCCCATGAGGACATATGACAATGCTCTATATTTTATCTTCCTATCAACATTCAAAGTTGGATTTGTTAAATAGCTCACAAGTGGACTTCGCCAATCTGCATCTGATAAAGTGTTTATGGCTAATATTTTGAATCCCTATTTCTCAGCATAACCCAATTTCATACTTTCTAGATCTGATGGTATGAATCTAGTAGCCATAACTCTACCCCTTAATCCAACTAAATCCTCAAAGTTTTTGGCAGAAACTTTATAACCTGAAGCCAACTGTGCTAAGTCATTTGCTTCTTGGTTTTCTATTCTTGGTATATGTTGAATATCCATGTATTCAAATTTTCTAAGTAGCCTGTTAACTATGACGAAGTATATCATCAGATTTTCCTTTATGCATTTGTACTCCTTTGTTATTTGCTTGACCACTAATTCTGAGTCTCCTTTAATTTCGACTCTAGTTGCCCCCAATTCCAACAAAGCTTCAAGTCCAACAATAAGCGCTTCGTACTCAGCTTCGTTGTTCGAGCAACGAGGACCATCTAATTTATACTTGAATTTTGTTGGAATTCCTTCAGGAGAAATTATAAGGACCCCAACACCACTACCATTCCTGTGGGTCGAACCATCAAAGTATAATTTCCATGGTTGCAATTCAACATAACTCATGACAGTCTGTTCAACCAATGAATGGTCCACAATGAAATCAGAAATCACTTGGCCTTTCACAGCTTTTAAAGGCATGAAAGTCAAAGAATATTCTGTAAAGGCTAAAGCCCATTTACCAACTCTGCTATGCATTATTGGTTTCGAAAGCATGTGTTTAATAACATCGAAATGAGATGAAACATAAACATCAACAGGCTTTATATAATACTTGAGTTTCATACAAGAAAAGTACAAACAGAGACATAGCTTTTCTATATTGCTATATCTAGTCTCTGCATCATTCAATACTCTACTTAAATAGTATATGGCTCTTTCGATGCCATTGCTATCTTCTTGTGCTAACATACTACCTATACTAACTTCAGAGGCAGATATGTACAATCTCACGGGCTTTCCCCATGAAGGTGGAGACAAGATGGGAGGCTGAGAGAGATAGCTTTTTATCTTGTCAAATGCCTCCTGATGGGCCTCGTTCCACTCGAAGACTTGGCCTTGCTTCAAACGAAGCAACGGTGAGAAAGCTTGGGTTCTTCCACTCAGATTCGAAATGAACCTTCTGAGAAAGTTAATCTTCCCTAGTAAAGATTGCAGCTCCCTTTTTGATGTAGGTGCTTTCGTCTCCATTATGGCCTTGGTTTTATTTTGGTTGATCTCGATTCCTTTTTTATGAACCACAAAGCCAAGGAAATCTCCAGCCTGCACAAAAAATGCACATTTAAGGGGATTCATCTTTAAGCCATGTTTTCTCATTCGTACGAATGATTGGCTCAAATGATGCAAATGGGTTTCTGCGGATATAGATTTGATGACTATATCATCAATATACACCTGCATAAAGGTTTCAATGAAATCATGGAAAATCGAATTCATTTCCCTTTGATAAGTTGCCCCAGCATTTTTTAAACCAAAAGGCATCACCACCCATTCGTAGGTGCCTAAGGCTCCTGGGCAACGAAATGCTGTCTTGGCAACATCTTCTTCAGCAATAAAAATCTGATTATACCCAGAGTATCCATCTAACATACTTAAATATTCGAATCCTGCAGCAGAGTCTACTAACATTTCTGCCACATGCATGAAGTACTCATCTTTAGGGGTTGCAATATTTAAATCCCTAAAATCTATGCAGATTCTCAAAGAACCATTTTTCTTAATAACAGGCACTACATTTGCTAACCATTTGACATACCTTGTGGTTCTGATGAATCTGCAACGCAGCAACCTTTCGATCTCAGCTTTGATCTTTGTGAGAACCGCTGGTGCGGATCTTCTAGGAGTTTGCTTGATGGGCTTCTTGCCATCCTTGATTGGAAGTCTATGTTCCACTAACTCCCTCTTTAAACCAGGCATTTTGTCATAATCCCACGCGAAGCAATCTTTGTTTTTCTTGAGGACTTCGATCACCTCCTGCTTGAGGCCTGGGTTAAGTCTTGCACTTATGTAGGTTATTCTTTTCGTGTTCTCATCCCCTAAGTTCACTTCTTCGAGTGGATCCTGTGCCAACATTTTGGCACCTGAGTCTATGGGGTCCCTCTCGAAGCCTAAGGGTTCTTTATCATAGATGGCGTCCAACCTTTGATCTATTTCAAGTGCCTCAAAGGGTGAGCCTTTCGAGCTACCCCCATTTATTTCGTTCATCTTTACAACCAGTTTATTCATTTCAGCCTCTAAGGCCTCCTTTGATTCGTTCTCAGCCATATAGGCCGAAATCCTTTCGAAAAAGGAAGACTCAGTCATGAGCAAGGTTGTCGAATTCCCAGCCTGCTGGCCGTCTTTGCATAGTTCCTTCGATTCCTTCATCTTCACTGATTATTCTTCTATCCCAATATATGCCATCATGGCGAAGGGTCATATAGTAGTGTGCGTTCCTGGTTTCGTTGATTTCATCATTTGGGACACAAGGAGCAATCTTTGCCAGATGTTTGTCATAATTCCTCTTGTCAACTAAGTTGACTACTGACATGAAGTAACTCTGGTCCGCTTCAATGTTTTCCATGATCCCATCTTCTCTCCATAAAACTAATCGCTGGTGCATTGACGAAGGAACTGCTCCTACGCCATGGATCCACTCCCTTCCCAGCAACAAGTTGTAGTTGGCCTTGGCTTCGATCACCATGAACATGGTGGGCCTACAGCTTGAGCCTATCGTCAAGTCCAATTGAACCACCCCCAGTGTTTTGCCTACTTTCCCTTCATAATTGGATAGAACCATGTTGTGTGGTTTGATGTCTCCTTCGCGTATTTCTAACCTTTTCAGCATGAAATGGGGTATTAAGTTGACTGCAGCGCCCCCATCCACTAGAACCTTATTTACGCCATGGGCACCAACCTTTGCCCGAATAAATAATGGCTTCAGATGATTTTTCATAGCTGGTTCTGGACGCTCGAAGAACGCATTCTGCTCCTCGACAGCTCTATTATCCATCACGTAGTAGCACACAAGCCTATGCTTCATCAGATCTATGGTATCTTCTTCCTCATACTCATCAATTTCAGTTTCCTGTCCAAACTCACAAGGAAGCACATATACCACGTTGCAATTGATATTTAATGAAGACTCCCCCTCTGATTCGAAATTGTCTGTTAGCACATCTTCGTCTTCTTCTGGACCTGGAGTGTATTCCTTTGGTTCATTTGGTTGTACTTCAGAGAAGAGCCTCCTACTAACTGGGGGTTTGTCTTCAGTTTGATTTTTTGGTGTGGGTTTGTTGGTGCTAGATTCACCTTGGATTTTTATTGAAGTTGCCCCTTTATTTGCCACAACTTCCCTTTCAGCCTTTCGAATTCTCTGTTGCCTTCACCATTGAGATCTTGACATAGGGTTTCTACCTTTGTAGTTTTCTAACCTCACTTCTTCCCTCTTCGCTATGTTGAACTGCCTTTTATATGTCATAGCATGGCGTGCGTTTCGTTCATTGTTTCTCCATTTGTCTTTGCCTTTGTCATTTCTGGCTTGCAGCCATTTGTCTGTTGGCACTTCAGCAGGAATTTTGAATGACACTCTTCGAGCGCCCTTGGGATGAGGACTATCAGGCCTTCATTGATTGTATTTGCTATCGAAACGTGGGCCCATCTGAACAGTCTCTTGGTGGTTCCAGCAAGGAGCGAAAGGGATTGTTTCGAAGGCTCTAGCCATGCTTTGATCATACACAGCAGAACACCTTGGGCATATCAAGCATTTGGTTGCCCCTTTGTAGCAGCGAAGTAAGAATTCCAACAAACTCTCTCCAGCTTTGGGATAACACCTGAATAACTGGTTGTCCTGGCGCCAGTTGTTGCCAGTTCGTGCCCTTTGTACCCTCTCAAAGTTTGCAGCAATTCTCTGGTTGCAGAGGATGCTGCACCTAGGGCATAGTATCATTCCTGCATCTCCTTTGTGGCACATCATGAGGTAATCCTTAAGACTAGCATCTCTAGCATGATTATCCTCCATTTTATACTTTTCTTTTTCTAAGTATCTCTCCACCTCCTCCATTTCAGAGCGAGGTCTCTCCATATCCACCATGTTTACATCAGCATCCTCCCCCTTAGTGTCATCATCTCCCCATCCTGTAGGTTTTATATCTTCAATTTGGATTTTTGAACTCTCTGGGGCAGAATATTTGACCAAGTAGTCAAACTTTCCACTGGGTTCCCCTAAAGTATCCCATATTTCTTTCTGAGGGGAGGTTGGCTTCGTGATTTGGACTTTCTCCAATTCTAGCCTCAGGCCTTCAGTAACCTGTGTCAACTCTTGCTTTTGGTTTCCTTGGCCTTCAGTAGCCTGGATTTCTTTTGCAACAACTAAAGATGCTGCTTCAATCAAAGTCTCTGGTTGCTTGTGGACGTCTTCAGTGACCCCCTTGCTGACTTCGACTAACACCCAGCTTTCATTTTCAGCACCTTTCTCTCCTACTGGAGCGTCGCTTTGGTCAGCTTCCACCATGTTAATTTCCCCAATGCATGCAGGCTCGGAGTAATTGGTGTCTGCGACATCCAAAGGATCTTCATCTACTTTCATTTTTGCTTTATCAGCGAACTTCAGTCTGCCATCTCTAATTGCATTCTGAATTAGGTCCCTGAAAAGAAAACACTGTGAGGTTTTGTGGCCTAGGAAACTATGATACTTGCAAAATCCTCTTTTCTTCCTTTGATCTAAAGGAGGTATTTTGACATTTGATGGTACAATGAGTTGGCCATCTTTGACAAGTAATTCAAAAATCTCGTCACACTTAGTTACATCGAAGGTGTAAACCTTCTTTGGGAATTTGTCACTTTTCTCATTTTCAACAATTTCTTTCCCTTTTGTGGGAACTAATAATTTGCAGGAGTAAGGTGGTGCCTGTTTTAATTCAGCGAGGTCTATTTCAACCTCTTCGAATTCAGGATAATCTTCTGTTTCCTCAGCTCCAACATAGGAGACCCTTTCCTTCTTGTTATTTTTAAAAACTCTGGCCTTTTCGGCCTTTAGCCTTTCGACCTGTCGAACCCTATCGGCTAATTGAGCCATATCCCTCAAGTATTGAGTGTCTAATTTCTTTTGAATAGAGTAATCCAGGCCGCCAGCAGCCATTTCGACTAACTCATGTTCAGGAACTATTGTAAAACATCTAGATTTCAAGAGCCTGAATCTATTCAGATAATCATCTATGAGTTCAGTAAACTTCCTTTTGACACTGGCTAGTTCCTTCAGACTTATTTTAGATTGTCCCATGTAGAACTGTTCATGGAATAATCTCTCCAACAGCGCCCAAGTATCTATGGACCCAGGAGGTAAAGTGGTGAACCATGTGAAAGCGTTCTTAGTCAGGGAACTTGGGAAATATTTGATCCTAAGGTCTTCATTATTGGCTATATCTCCTGCTTCGGTTAGGTATCTGGCTATGTGTTCGACTGTTGATTCGTTGGTATCCCCAGCAAAATTTGTAAACTTAGGGACTTTATATCCCCTTGGTAAATCAGTGTGCATTATGTAATCTAATATAGGAGAGGCATAATTTGGCCTTCGAATTCCTGTGTTGAGGCCATTCTGGGCCATGATTCTCTCTATCATGGTGGTTAAGTTATTTTCTGCCAAGATGTTATTGTTTCGAATTCTGTGAACGACTGCATCAGCATCTTGATTTCGACCCACCATGACAACTCCTCTAGGTTGTTCTTCTCGAAACTCTGGGACTTCTAGCCTTTCGACCCTTGCCTCTGGTTCCATAATTTGCCTTTGTGGGCCTTGAATCATTGGGGCTTCTAACCTTTGAGCCCTTGCCCCCAAATTAACCTCCTCTCTGGCTGGTCTATAGGGTGGGTCGTTAGCAACTTGTTCTATAATAGGTACGTTTGCTGGAACTCCCGCCTGATTCTGCCTACGCCTTTCTGGGGGAGCGAAGAAATCTGCTATTCGACTCATGTTATCTGCGTTTTCTCTGTTTGTCACAGTTACATTTTGTACTATTGGGGCAAAGATCTCCTGCATAGTTTGTGCTAATACTCCTATCATATTATGGTTACTGTCATCCATTAATTGCCTAAAGGCCAACTGATTTTCTGTGGTTAAGATAGGCATTGCACTATAACCCACTGACCCTTGGTTATTTGTCATAAATTGATTTGCCCCAGACCCAGACCCTAATTGTGGTGATGAATTCGATGTGGAATTGTGTAAACCTGCCATAAAAGATGTTGGCATTCCATAAGAGGAATTTCTGGTTCTATTACCATCGAAACCGGGTGGTCTAGTTAGTGGGGTGGCGAAATGGGTTTGTGCCCCTGGTGGTGGGACGAATCCCCCAGAATAACCAATGGTTCCAGTATTTCCTAGGATCGAACTATTAGTTGATATGCCACTTGTTCCATTAGTGGCTACACTATTGGTAGAAGATGCAACAGACTGTGCGTTCGAAGGGATCACATTATATGTTCCCATCGAGGCGGAGATATTAGTGCCCGTTGTATGTGGGATATTTTGTTCCCCTTGTTGATTGTCAGAATTAGACATCTTGTTTAAACGTTTTCTTCTGGATAAAGGTTGGTTGCTATTGGTTATTCTACCACTTCTAAGGTTCATAAAACAACAAACTTATCACTCAGAGAGTACTTTTACAATGGTTATGTCTCAACAATTTTTTACTTTGTTCTAAATTTCGTAATGACCAGTGACGAGTCCCACCGGGTGTGCCAATTTGTTTACAGTGATTTCTGGTAAACAACCGCTAGTCCTCCAAACTATCAAATAATCTTAATGACTGTTATTTAATCTCTCTGGTAACTTGCAGGATCGACTAGATTGATCCTAGGATGTATTGGTCATTTGGATAATTCTCATTATAGAACTGATATTCATGGTTGGTGTTTAGAATATTGTGTAGGTGTTCAACTCACTTCGATTACTCTATTAAAGATCTAATGACATGATCAAGTAAATGCGTGCGAAACTAAATTGCATGAATAAAGTTCAATTGTAAAGACATGTAAAACTGCAGAAAAGACAAGTAAATGACTTCGAAATATAAAAGCATGTAATGTAAAAGATTCTCTGGAATGTAAAAGATTCGAAATATGAAGAAAGCGTTTAAATGCAAGAAATCAGTAAAATGACTTTGAATGAAAAAGGTATTCGAATGATAAAAGCATGAAGATAAAGGCATGAAGTGTACAAAAGTTTCTGAAAGTAAAGGATTTTAAATGGAAAGAAAACATTTAAATGCAAGACATCAGTAAAAGACTTCGAATGAAAATATTTTAATGTAAAGGCTTTTGAATGATATTGACATGAAGATAAAGGAAAAGAATGGAAATGATAAAGAGTTTTATTGAATCATAAACACTTGGTGTTATCATACGTACATTGTTCGTGCATTCGTTTCCCTAGCCATGTGGTATTTTGAATGTTTACTGAATTTTTGTACAATAGATATGACACACCCGAAATCCTAATGCTAAGACTTCTATTTATACTACTTCGACCATAACGGTCTTGCTATAAGATTCTGCCACGTTCAGAACATGCAAAGCAATGCCCCTCTCTAGCTTCCACGCGTCTTTGAATGCTCCAGCGCATATATTTTAAATTTCGAACATCCCGCCTGCGTTTGAATTTCAAATGTTTTGGCACTCTTCGTTTCGAACTCATTTCTTGGACACAGCCTTGTTACCATTTCGAGACTCCTTTAAATATATCCCCATAACTGTCACTCGAAGCTCAGAGTTTTGACATGCCCATCCGAAGCACTACTTCTACCATTTCGAAACATGACATCTTGCTTTATTCCAATCGAAACATCCAACTTGCTTCGCTTCGAACAATATCATCAAAATCTTCAGCCAACAGCCCCTGATTGGAGATTTTTGCACAACTTTAGTTTTGTTTGTTGTCAACGTATCCAGCTCACAAAATGCGCATGTTTTGCTCATAATTCCACTCAACATGACATCACCAAAACGACCTCTAAGCTGGGCATAAGTGGAAACAAAACGCATCACCATTTGGACTTTTCCTTTTTTTTTCTTTTCTATTTTTGCAAATTCTGCTCCTAATGGCCTTGAGCTTTCCAAAGACCCTTCTACCCTCAACAATTAATCTTTATAAGCCACATTTCATTCCCTTCCGAAGGAGGGCACTCATTTTCTCTCAAGAAATCAGAAACTGCAATCTCTCTCTCTTAAAAAATTTCTACTTATAAGCTTCTCTATTTTCCATTCCAGAGCTCGATTCATGATCATTTTCACTTTATTGGAGCATTAGAAGCAAGGGACAAGAGTTTTTGCTTTGTTTCAGAGGCCATAGTTGAGTTTATTTCTCAACTCGAGAGGTAATTTTCAGATCTTGATTCTCCATAATTTTTCTTGATTCATGGGATATAAAGCTTGTAATCATGTTCATAGCTGGCCAGATCTTACATCTGATGTATAATTTTGTTTGATTCTGAAGTATATGCGATTTGATGAACTTTTGGTTTTTCAAGGTTCAATGAGTTTTTTCAATTTTCTTGCTCTGATTTCTACTTCCATGTTCAATCATTTTGAATTTTGTAAAAAGCATGATGTAGTTGGCAGTTTGAACTTTGATTTGTGATTGGAATCATTGATTTTGATGGAGAAATGAGTATATACGGTGGACCTGAACATGAGCCCTAACACTGAAAAACGCGCGTGTTTGAATGGATCCGGAGGTTGAAGATGATGATGTGGACGGATCTGATTGGTCCATTTGAGTTTTAATGCATTTTTCATATTTTATATTATATTTGATTTTTTGATTTTATTTTTGTGATCAAAATATTTTTAAAAATCATAAAAAAATTACCATAGGCCAGTAATAATATCTAGTATTTGTCATATTTTTTCTGAAATTTTTTAGAATGATTTGATTGGTTTAAAAATTTCATAGGTTCAATTAATTGATTGTTCAAAGTTTATTTTTATTTTAATAGTTCATTTGATCTAAAAAATCCACAAAAAGTATTTTGAATTCATAAAATAATATAAAGATTGATTCATATTTTGGTTTTTATCATTTTTTTATTATTTTTGATTAGAAATTTAATTTCAAAAGTTTATTTGTAATATTTGTTTGTTTGATTTTATTTTAATACTTCCATTGATTTAAAAATTCTCAAAAAAATCATGCAAGCTTATTTTTAATCATAGAATCCGAGTATATTTTATATTTTGACATTTTTGTGATTTTTGGCTAGGGTTTGCATTTTTGCCCTTAAATTTTGGTTTAATTGTTAATTGTTTGTATTTTTATTTTATTTTTAATATTTCCTTTAATTCAAAAATTCTAAAAAAAATCAGGGATGCATGTTTTTAATTCTATCATTTGAATATATTTTTGGTTGGATGTTGTGATCGGTGGATCTGGAACTGACTGTTTAACGCTGGTTCGCGAAATGTCGCGGTAAGCTAGAGTCGCCATCGTCTTTTATTTTCTCCAATATGGAAAGGACAAAAGCACACAAAAATTCCTTACTGAGATTAGTTCTCGGTTCGGGAGGTAGATTTATAGAAAGGGAAGGTGTTAGCACCCTTTCTATCCATGGTTATCCATGGGCTCTTAGATACTTGCTCATTTGTGTTTTCAAAATGTTTGTTTGCTTTTCAACTGTGGGTTTAAAAAGTTTGGTTTAAAATTTCAGTTCGACTCTTGTATCAGTCCTCAAGAGTGTTTGAAAAGTTGTTTTTGAAAGCTTCTTGCGAAGTGTCAGTGTGAAAAGAAGTTTTTGATTTGTTTTGAATTAGAGCAAGTATCTACGAGTCATCTACCTACCCTAAGGAATTAGTCTGTGTAAATGTCCTTAAAGTAGTGCCATCCCACCATTGAGAGGTAGGTAGCACCACCATTGGAGGTGTTCGGGTCAATTCGAGGGTTCGGGACATTGTGGTCACCAGAGCAATAGGAAGACACCTTAGAAGCTACCCCCATGCCATGTTCATGGACATGAGGACTTACTAAAACGTCCTCTATTCGACGACCACGTTTCGAGGGGCAAGGCAACAGCGAGGCGTACCCTAGGGGTGGTGTGTGAATTGTGTGTCATTTTCAATTATGTTTATCTTGTCATGCATTGGTGATCTACGCTTTGTTTTTATTTTTGGCATTCATTCTTTCATGTGGTTATTAACAGTTAAAAGGTGCGGGAAGGTAAAAGTCCCACGCTATTACAAAGGCGCGGGTCTACATCGCCAAATTAAACCAAGACCCGATTTGAAATAAATAAAATGCGGAAAGTAAATACCCTAATTAATCTATTACAAGGCTTTGGGGCAATTACATGAAATTTAAAAAGGGGAAATAAAAGTAAACGCGCGAAATGGAATTATGATCGAAGGTGCGAGGGCGTTGGACCCCTTGAGGAAATTAAATCGAAATTATTAATTAATTAAATTAAACAAAAGAAAGAAACTTATTTTTTGGAGTTTTTTGTATTTATGGAATTTAAAGAGAAAATTAATTGGAATTAAAAGTTAATTAAAACCCTAGTTCTAAATCGTTTTTAATTTATTGAAAAAAATGTTTAAGTTGTAACCTAATTTTACCCTAATTAATTAAATGACATATTTATTTACAAAAATAATTAATACAAAAAATATGGTGAAAAAGGAAAAAAAGAATAAAAGTATAAAAACCCTAATTTCTACCCTTTTTAGTTTATTAAGAAAAATATTAAAATTAAACCTAAAATTAAACTAATTAGTTGTTAGAATTTTATTTACAAAATATTGATTAAAAAAAAATAAATGAACATATTTTTATTTTTTATAGTTTCTGATTTTTTGTATTTTTATGTTATAAAAAAAATTAATTTGAAGAATTAAAAGCAAATAATTAAAAAAAAGAAAAAAGAATAAAGGAGAGAAATACAAACAAGAGGGGTGGTAGACCCAATTATGGAGGTTTGTTCATAGCAATTTGGCCCATTTGAAGGAGGCCCTTTTGACTTTTCTGGCTTGCATATGGATGTGTTGACTGATGCGTATGGTGGATAGCTGGTGATAGCCACTAGATTGATCTTCAGGGACATGTGGCAAGCTTTGGCGCTGGGGAATTTGGTGGACTTCTGGGCGTGTTGGACACCTAATCATATTATGAGAAAAAATAGAAGGAAATATGGGGGACCTGGGAATCGAACCCAGGTCCCAACGCTTACCATGCTAACGCCTTGCCAATTGTGCTGTTTGCTTTCTTTGTTAATGTAATGGGATATAAATAATAAGAGAGAGAAAACGCAGGTTAGTGGAACAAATAGAAAAAGGCGCCAGTTATTTGAATCAACCAACCACAGTCCAACACGCATCATCTTCTCCAATTGCTTCGTCTTCACCTGAAAAAAAGGAATAGATAGCGGGGGTTTTAAACCCCCACTAAGTGAAGAACACAAAAATAGCGATTAGGCCCTGGGCTCATATAAATTGAGCGCGAGGTATGGCTCTGAATCATTGGAATGTCACGAATCCAATGGCGTTGGTCTCATGATCTAATTTTTCCCCAGGCGAGAAACCCCAATTTCACATCTTTGAAACCCTAGGCAACTTCCATGGTGGATTCGCGTATAGGGCTTAAAAACTCAATTAAATGATGCCAACAGCTTTAGAACAACCATGTTAGTATAAATCAATGCTTAAAACATATGGAAAAGAGGTGCAAATGCAAACACGATTATGAAAAAAATTGGGAACAGGGCCACGTGATTCTACCGTTTCTGGCTGTATGAAGACTTGATTTTGATTGGGAAAGATCCCTGGCAATGTAAGCAAGCTTATGGAATGGTTATTTTTCCTTGAAACAAACTCTAACTGTGCTTCCAGTTTTGAAATTTTTTAGAGAAAAGTGCAAAGTGTATATTCTTCTTGGGCGCAGCTTCTAGGTCTTTTTGATTAGGGTTGTGATCTGCTTATGTATGCTAATGAATTAGGGTAACAAAACAAGTCCAACATCCAAGTTTTAATGCCTTTGAATTTTGTGATCTTCCATGATTTTTCAATCTTTTTCATACCTTTCTCATGCCAATCAAATGAAGATTCTTGCCTTTTTGGGGTGTGCACGAAATCTTGAGTGAGTAAATGAGAGAATATGCTGCAAAAAGATTTAAAACACATGCTTTGCTATTTTTGTCATATTTTATTTTAATTAAATGAATTAATGGTGATAAAAATTCAAATAAATAATAAAAAATGATGAAATAACTCCCCTTTGGGTCAATGGGTCGTGCATAGCTTTTGGGTGATGATTCTTGGAAGAAATTGAGGCCCATTAGCAATTTTGAGGTATTTGAAGTAAAGTTGACTTTTCAAAATTCCCAAAAATTGCCCAACTTCCACAAGGCATATCTTGCTCTATTTTTAAGCTTTGATCATGTTCTTGGACATTTTGGAAAGGTCTTGAAGTCCTCTAAACAATGCCTTTGGTCCCATGTCATTTTGAAATACCAATCTCAAGTTATGGTCTTTGACTTAAAGTGCCTTTTTGTTGACTTTTGAAAATGACCTATAATGTTGAGATTGATAACTTTTTTTGAGAGCATTTCTTGTACTTGAAGTGTGAAGAGGAGTTGTAGGAAATGTTATTCTCTTCAAAATGAGCTTTGGATGGAATTTTTCTGATAAACCATGTGGAAGTTATGCCTTGGTCAAGTTACAGTTGACTTTTTCAACTGTCCAAATATAGAAACTTTTGCATCTTGAGACTTTTTGAGCCATGCCTTGAGAATCATGATCAAGAATTGATCAAATGATGTTTGTGGCTTCAAAATAAGATGTTGACCAAAAATCTTGACTTTTGACTGTCAAATGACCATTTTGCCCCTACAGTTGACTGTGATGCAATTAGGGTTTTTGACTGTGCAATTTTGTGCTGTGAGTCTTGAAACTTGGCCTAAGGATGCTTGACAATGTTTATAGGCATGTGGGACTTGATTGGACCCTTGGAAACTTCCATTTCTTTGCCAGAACAAAAACCCTAATTTTTGACTGTTAGGAGGCCATTGGACTGTGCAACCCTTGGGAGATTTTGAAGCACGCTCTTTGCAAATTTTGAAGAATATGGGAGGGCAAATTTTGGGGTACAACAGTTGCCCCTGTTCAATCTTCTTAGACCTGAGGATGTAGATTGGCTGACGTGCCTTTCGTAATCCAAAGGTGGAAGATGATTGAACACTAGAGTGCCCAGAAATTTGCGCTCACATAGTAGTGTGATGATGGGAATGGGATTACAGATGCCATTTGGAGATTGATGGACAGGAGGATGGGCTTATAGATGCCATGTTGAGAAGTGATGGATAGGTGGATGGGCTTATAGATGCCATCTGGGTGTCGATCGCGTAAGAGATTCCTTAGCGAGAACTTGCGTACCTGAAAAAGAAAGCTGATTACCTGGCCTGTTACAGGAGCTGGTCTTCAAACTCTTTGTGTAGACGCACCCTGGTTGGTTACAGGAATCGGGTCTGGAGCTTCAAACGGTGATGAATGAATCAGGGATGGTTACTACCTCAACGGGACGATGAGAGAACCTGGGGAGATTACTACCTCAACAGTAACGATGAGAGAATCTGGGGCGATTACTACCTCAACAGTAACGATGAGAGAACCTGGGGCAATTACTACCTCAACAGTAACGATGAGAGAATCTAGGGCGATAACTACCTCAACAGTAATGATGAGAGAATCTGGGGCGATTACTACCTCAACAGTAACGATGAGAGAATCTGGGGCGATTACTACCTCAACAGTAACGATGAGAGAACCTGGGGAGATTACTACCTCAACAGTAACGATGAGAGAATCTGGGGCGATCACTACCTTAACAGTAATGATGAGAGAACCTTGGACGTCTTCTACTGAGTCTTCATTAGGAAAATATTTAGAACTCGATTTAACTGGACTAGAGAAGGCCTTTGACTGGATAAGAATCAGAAAAATCTTAGGGTCGACTTAACTGAACCAGACAAGGTCTTGAAATATTCAACTGGATAAGAATCAGGGAGATCTTAGGGTCGATCTGACCGAACCAGAGAAGGCCTTTGACTGGATAAGAATCAGGAAAATCTTTAGGAGTCGATTTAACTGAACCGGACAAGGTCTTGAAATCTTCAACTGGAATAAGAATCAGGGAGATCTTAGGGTCGATCTGACTGAACCAGAGAAGGCCTTTGACTGGATAAGAATCCGGAAAATCTTAGGGTCGATTTAACTGAACCGGACAAGGTCTTGAAATCTTCAACTGGATAAGAATCAAGGAGATCTTAGGGTCGATCTGACTGAACCAGAGAAGGCCTTTGACTGGATAAGAATCAGAAAAATCTTAGGGTCGATTTAACTGAACCGGACAAGGTCTTGGAATCTTCAACTGGGTAAGAATCAGGGAGATCTTAGGGTTGATCTGACTGAACCAGAGAAGGCCTTTGACTGGATAAGAATCAGGAAAATCTTAGGGTCGATTTAACTGAACCGGACAAGGTCTTGAAATCTTCAACTGGATAAGAATCAGGGAGATCTTAGGGTCGATCTGACTGAACCAGAGAAGGCCTTTGACTGGATAAGAATCAGGAAAATCTTAGGGTCGATTTAACTTAACCGGACAAGGTCTTGAAATCTTCAACTGGATAAGAATCAAGGAGATCTTAGGGTCGATCTGACTGAACCAGAGAAGGCCTTTGACTGGATAAGAATCAGGAAAATTTATAGGGTCGATTTAACTGAACCAGACAAGATCTTGAACATAGCTAAGAACTTAACTGGATCTTTCCTGAAAGGTAAAGGTCAGTCATATGCAATGCATGATATGGATCAAGCAATGATGTTCTCAACATAACGGAGATTGTATGTTCATGATGCATATATGCATGCTATAATGTATGGAAATGCGATGTTTATGAATGTATGTTTTTGTCTAGGAAAGTAAATCCTTGACGGGTGCCAGGAAGTCACATCCTGGGCTGATGTTGGAGAATAGTGTTTTGTTGTTTCCGCTGGGGATGATAGTTGCAAGAATACCGGTAGGAGAAAATAACTCCGTTGGGGAATAAAATTGGCGAATGGATTACTCTGCGGGGAGAAAACTTAATCTAGCGACCTTGCTGGGGAACAAAACCCTGTAGGGAGAGAGGTATTTTGCTGGGATACTGATGGTAACTTCGCTGGGGATACCGTTGATGTTGGAAGTGTAAATAGTTCGCTGGGGATAGGAAGACTTCGCCGAGGACGATCTTTCCGTGGCTTTTGGCTGAGGATAACCCAGTTATATCCTGGTAGGGAAATAACCTTTGAATAAAGTCGGGAGACGCGTTCGTGCTCTGCAGGGGGAAAGCTTCCAGAATCTACTGGGGATAAGCTTACTGCTGGGGAGATGGATTCAAACTTTCCTGTGGAAATCTTGATTGGATTCTCCTGGGGAAATTTTTGAGATGTACTGGGAGTGACTCCAATGAATGTCTGTATACCGCCGGGGAACAATCTTAGATCAAGATTGCCGGGGATGCTTGTTAGGAATGTTTATACATTGTGCTGGGGAATGTTGAGATCTGTTGGAGGATACTCAACTTCCTTAAGGTTGATTGTATAGCTTTGCTTGGGGAGAGTGCATGAACTTGCTGGCTCACTCTCTGAGGACTTAAGATATCTTGGTTGTTCTTCAGCCGAACCTGTCTTAGTACCTTGGTGGACAGAGCCATTAGATCGTTTGGACAACTCATCATTGCCCCTGTTTCTGAGGTGGGAGAGGAAGACCTGTAAGGTGCTGATAGTTGTTGATGGACGAACCTTCTTCTGGTAAGCCGGTGACAAGATGACAGGACATAGTCGTACGTTTTGATCCCTAACTTTTGTCTGGACCGCCCTTTCGGGTTTTCAGTCCACCGGGATACCCATTTTTGCCCAAGCCGCCTTTTCAGGTTTTCGACTTGCCGGGTGTACAGATTTTTTTTCATTTCATTCCTCATTTTGCCCGAACCCTTTTAGTTCCCCGGGAAGCCCTTATTTTTGCCTAGGTATGTCAACCTAGCGGGTCTTTGATTGTGCGTAGTATTTTTTGACTATGTCCACGCTCTCAGGATGTAGGGAGGTGCCCCTGTTGTAGCGTTGTGTCGCCATACCAGAAGATCTTCGTTTGATCGTCCAATGCCCCAAGTGATCTAGATGGAGGTTTCCCCCTGGTTGTTTGGCATCTTGAGAGATTCCTTGAATCTTGACTGGACTGCCCCAGATGATGGACAATGATCAGGCCATGCCCCTTGATTGGAAGTGCCTTTGTTCACTAGGCTTTCATCGTGCGAATTTCCCTGCTGTTCAAACAAATAGTCATATGCAAACAATGTTATATCAAAAATGCAAAGCTTATGTTTGTCTTGAAGATTTTGAAAATGCATTCTTTTTCATAAAACAAGTGAATGTTTGTAAAACGTGATGTCAACTCCGTATTTACTGTAGGCCTTAAGGAGTCAGGATACATTTCG
Source organism: Vicia faba (assembly GCA_948472305.1). Classification (NCBI taxonomy): domain Eukaryota; kingdom Viridiplantae; phylum Streptophyta; class Magnoliopsida; order Fabales; family Fabaceae; genus Vicia; species Vicia faba. The sequence continues at coordinate 1,361,498,067 of OX451741.1, read as the reverse complement.
TAACAGTATGCTTTCGAACTAACCCATGCTTCAGCTAGGACTTTTAAGGGTTATAACGTGGCCTGGTTCACGGTTTAAGAAACAAAGGATAAAGGCTCAAATTTTATTTGTACCCACCCGCTCTTCGTGATGTTCTCCAAACCTAAACTCAGTTGATCATACGTTAGACCTTGTTTGAGTCTTTGCTCTGATTTTCCGGTGATGGTTCGGATGTTGATAACTTATTTCGAATAGGCAGTCATTTTTTGTCGAGGGTTTGTAAGACCTCTTTCTTTTTTTTTGATTTTTGTTATCCCTTTTTTTTTGCCTGAGCTGTTCTTTTGTGATTACAGTCAGCGGGATGCCCCAGTTTTGTAAGTCTCCTTCCTAGGTTTTGACTTAATGGGTTCTTATTTTGAAAGATAATGACTGCCTTTCTTTATTGATTATTCAGAACCATCATTGTCTTTCTTTGTTTTGTAAGGACCTCTTTGGTGCCATTCGTTATGCACTTGGATCAACTGAGAGAAACTACCCTACCCCAGGTTATGATTAAGGGTTTCAATTTTCGAAAAGAAAAACTCCTACTTCTTTGGCTCAGAGGGGTTGATGAGGGATTATCTTCCTTATAACTCCAATGTTTAGGGATTGAAATAATGCTTGTACCTCATTAGCGGGGTCTGTTCAAAAGCATACGGTAGATTATGGTATCGTTTTCGTCATCCTCCCTCAAGAGGCTTAGCATTATTAATCGAGCGTTGATCATCAGAAAAAATATGAAAATAATTTGCATATAGTGAATACGAATATATTGCTTCAAAACAGACGTATGCGATGCATTAATGGAATAACAACGTTTAACATGAAAAAATGTTTAATGAGAAAATTAATTGGAATTAAAAGTTAATTAAAACCCTAGTTCTAAATCGTTTTTAATTTATTGAAAAAAATGTTTAAGTTGTAACCTAATTTTACCCTAATTAATTAAATGACATATTTATTTACAAAAATAATTAATACAAAAAATATGGTGAAAAAGGAAAAAAAGAATAAAAGTATAAAAACCCTAATTTCTACCCTTTTTAGTTTATTAAGAAAAATATTAAAATTAAACCTAAAATTAAACTAATTAGTTGTTAGAATTTTATTTACAAAATATTGATTAAAAAAAAATAAATGAGCATATTTTTATTTTTTATAGTTTCTGATTTTTTGTATTTTTATGTTATAAAAAAAATTAATTTGAAGAATTAAAAGCAAATAATTAAAAAAAAGAAAAAAGAATAAAGGAGAGAAATACAAACAAGAGGGGTGGTAGACCCAATTATGGAGGTTTGTTCATAGCAATTTGGCCCATTTGAAGGAGGCCCTTTTGACTTTTCTGGCTTGCATATGGATGTGTTGACTGATGCGTATGGTGGATAGCTGGTGATAGCCACTAGATTGATCTTCAGGGACATGTGGCAAGCTTTGGCGCTGGGGAATTTGGTGGACTTCTGGGCGTGTTGGACACCTAATCATATTATGAGAAAAAATAGAAGGAAATATGGGGGACCTGGGAATCGAACCCAGGTCCCAACGCTTACCATGCTAACGCCTTGCCAATTGTGCTGTTTGCTTTCTTTGTTAATGTAATGGGATATAAATAATAAGAGAGAGAAAACGCAGGTTAGTGGAACAAATAGAAAAAGGCGCCAGTTATTTGAATCAACCAACCACAGTCCAACACGCATCATCTTCTCCAATTGCTTCATTTTCACCTGGAAAAAAAGGAATAGATAGCGGGGGTTTTAAACCCCCACTAAGTGAAGAACACAAAAATAGCGATTAGGCCCTGGGCTCATATAAATTGAGCGCGAGGTGTGGCTCTGAATCGTTGGAATGTCACGAATCCAATGGCGTTGGTCTCATGATCTAATTTTTCCCCAGGCGAGAAACCCCAATTTCACATCTTTGAAACCCTAGGCAGCTTCCATGGTGGATTCGCGTATAGGGCTTAAAAAGTCAATTAAATGATGCCAACAACTTTAGAACAACCATGTTAGTATAAATCAATGCTTAAAACATATGGAAAAGAGGTGCAAATGCAAACACGATTATGAAAAAAATTGGGAACAGGGCCACGTGATTCTACCGTTTCTGGCTGTATGAAGACTTGATTTTGATTGGGAAAGATCCCTGGCAATGTAAGCAAGCTTATGGAATGGTTATTTTTCCTTGAAACAAACTCTAACTGTGCTTCCAGTTTTGAAATTTTTTAGAGAAAAGTGCAAAGTGTATATTCTTCTTGGGCGCAGCTTCTAGGTCTTTTTGATTAGGGTTGTGATCTGCTTATGTATGCCAATGAATTAGGGTAACAAAACAAGTCCAACATCCAAGTTTTAATGCCTTTGAATTTTGTGATCTTCCATGATTTTTCAATCTTTTTCATACCTTTCTCATGCCAATCAAATGAAAATTCTTGCCTTTTTGGGGTGTGCACGAAATCTTGAGTGAGTAAATGAGAGAATATGCTGCAAAAAGATTTAAAACACATGCTTTGCTATTTTTGTCATATTTTATTTTAATTAAATAAATTAATGGTGATAAAAATTCAAATAAATAATAAAAAATGATGAAATAACTCCCCTTTGGGTCAATGGGTCGTGCATAGCTTTTGGGTGATGATTCTTGGAAGAAATTGAGGCCCATTAGCAATTTTGAGGTATTTGAAGTAAAGTTGACTTTTCAAAATTCCCAAAAATTTCCCAACTTCCACAAGGCATATCTTGCTCAATTTTTAAGGTTTGATCATTTTCTTTGACATTTTGGAAAGGTCTTGAAGTCCTCTAACCAATTCCTTTGGTCCCATGTCATTTTGAAATACCAATCTCAAGTTATGGTCTTTGACTTAAAGTGCCTTTTTGTTGACTTTTGAAAATGACCTATAATGTTGAGATTGATAACTTTTTGTGAGAGCATTTCTTGGACTTGAAGTGTGAAGAGGAGTTGTAGGAAATGTCATTATCTTCAAAATGAGCTTTGGATGGAATTTTTCTGATAAACCATGTGGAAGTTATGCCTTGGTCAAGTTACAGTTGACTTTTTCAACTGTCCAAATATAGAAACTTTTGCATCTTGAGACTTTTTGAGCCATGCCTTGAGAATCATGATCAAGAATTGATCAAATGATGTTTGTGGCTTCAAAATAAGATGTTGACCAAAAATCTTGACTTTTGACTGTCAAATGACCATTTTGCCCCTACAGTTGACTGTGATGCAATTAGGGTTTTTGACTGTGCAATTTTGTGCTGTGAGTCTTGAAACTTGGCCTAAGGATGCTTGACAATGTTTATAGGCATGTGGGACTTGATTGGACCCTTGGAAACTTCTATTTCTTTGCCAGAACAAAAACCCTAATTTTTGACTGTTAGGAGGCCATTGGACTGTGCAACCCTTGGGAGATTTTGAAGCATGCTCTTTGCAAATTTTGAAGAATATGGGAGGGCAAATTTTGGGGTACAACAGATGTTTTTCTTGATTTTTGAGTAGAATTTCATTTTTGAGATGTGACTATTTGTTAATTGATTAATTGTTTGAATTTGATTGTATTTTGACTTTTCTTTAATTCAAAAAATGTAAAAAAATATGTTTCCTGACATTTAGGGTTTCTTGGTGATTTGTATGATCTTGGTTTAAATTGTTTGAATTTTGATCTTACTTAATCAATATTTGAGATTAAAAGTAAAAAAATTAGGGTTTTTTTTTACTTATGGTGCAAGTTTCATTTTTAAAATCCCTATGCCCTGGATTTTCAATAGAATTCAAGTCTTGACTAGGGTTCATGAATGTGTTGGGGATCTGAAAGCCATTTTTTTTAATTATTTAACTTGGTTTGACATTTTTCCACAAATTATTTTGAAAACTTGTCTAGTTTGGTAATTTTTGCCAACTAGTCTTGAACTTTGGGCCTCATTTGATCCCCTCCTCAATCATTCATGAACATAAGACTTGCTTTATGACCTTTACACACTTCAAAGATGTTAAGATATTTTTGGTTTGAATTATGGATCCTTGTTTCTATTTTTGATGTATTTTTGAAGTGAAGGTACCCAATTAATGTTGCATATCTTGTTGCAATTTGTTTGATGGCCAATGAACTTGAGCGAGGCCTATAATTGGGCACCTAATGATCATATTGATTTTGATTATCCATGATAGCCTAAGTTATTTCATTTAATGCCTCATGTTTGAATGTTTGAGCCTTCTAATGCACTGTGTGGGATCCATCTTCTAGTGTGTTTGTGAGTTGTGGTTGATTTAATTGTACATGATTGAAATGTGTTTGCCCCTGACCTCCATGGTCTTTGAGTGTATTCTTTTCAAGCTCCTATGATCCTTGATTGATAATCAATTGTCAATTCAATATGGTGATAAAAAGGAGCAACATTCCTCTGATTCTTTTGACCAAATTATGCACATGCCTGTCTATCATGTCTAATGTTTGATAATTGTTATCCTGTTGTTCTCATTTCATCATGTTGCATCCATCCCTTATGTTATTCATCATTCACCTTATGGAATACTAACTTGGTTGTTGAATGTGCGAGGTACTTTGAGAAAGTTTCCACTTTTGGCTTGAGGCTATTGTGTTTCACTTTATTGGTGGAACACAACTTATTATACTGGAACTGCCATTGTATTTGGCATGTTTGATATTCCATGCAGGATATATACATGAGATTGTGAATGCTATACATTGCCCATGGTATTTGTTCATATCCGAAAATCTCAGTACTTATATTTTGATGGCGTAATTTCTGACTTGGTTTGTCTACTCATGCCAGCTTGCTTGAAGTTCTCTGGGTTTCTTTTATTCTTGCTCAATTGCTACGGATATTTATCCGTTTGGTATTACACTATTTCCTTTCTTCTATTTTCATGTTGCATAGTTCTCTGATTGCATGATGGGACCTCTGTTGCTGATACATGTCAGGAGGCCCTCTGGTTTTTGTCTGATGCATGTGTTGTGTTGATTTTGATCGACGAGTCACTCAATTTAGAAATTGAGATCACGACTTCGCTCTCATGGAATATTCCCTATAGGATGTTTATTTCTTTTCTTCTTTAATTGTTGATCGATGAGTCACTCAATTTAGAAATTGAGATCACGACTTCACTCTCATGGCATGTTCCCTATAGGATGTTTATTGCTTTTCTTCTTTATTTCTTGATCGATGAGTCACTCAATTTAGAAATTGAGATCACGACTTCGCTCTCATTGCATGTTCCCTATAGGATAGTTCTATTAAGCTTCCTTTAACATGTAAATTAGGGTAGGGTTTTCCTTTATCCTCAACCTTAGGGTCAACCACTGTATGATAACACTAGGGGTAGTACTAGGCTAGTTTCCCTTAGTTGATTTTTCCTTTCTATGCATTCTGCATCTTAAAACAAAAATTTGTTTTCTTGGCAAATCATAAGACATTTCTAATGAACTCGAACCCTTCTTCAAAGTAAAAGATACAAACCAATCTTGCTTTATCTTGAAGCCGATGTTTCGCCATTGCACATGTTTGTTATCCTGCTTTGATTCTCAATATCATTGTTAGGTGTGATGTTTTGTCATCCGCTTTATTGATGTTTCGCCATCTTTTCCATGATTCCTTATCATCTTATAGCCGATGTTTCACCATCGCACATTTGTTTGAAGTTGATGTTTCGCCATCGCATCTGTTTGTTATCCTGCTTTGATTCTTAATATCATTGTTAGGTGTGATGTTTTGTCATCCGCTTTATTGATGTTTCGCCATCTTTGCCATGATTCCTTATCATCCTATAGTCGATGTTTCGCCATCACACTTTTGTTTGAAGCTGATGTTTCGCCATCACACATGTTTGTTATCCTACTTTGATTCTCAATATCATTGTTAGGTTTGATGTTTTGTCATCCGCTTTATTGATGTTTTGCCATCTTTTCCATGATTCCTTATCATCTTATAGCCGATGTTTCGCCATTGCACATTTGTTTGAAGCTGATGTTTCGCCATCGCATTTGTTTGCTATCCTGCTTTGATTCTCAATATCATTGCTAGGTGTGATGTTTTTTCATCCGCTTTATTGATGTTTCGCCATCTATGCCCTGATTTCTTATCATCTTATAGCCGATGTTTCGCCATCGCACATTTTTTTGAAGCCGATGTTTCGCCATTGCATCTGTTTGTTATCCTACTTTAATTATCAATATTATTTCTAGGTGTGATGTTTTGTCATCCGCTTCATTGATGTTTCTCCATCTATGCCATGATTTCTTATTATCTTCTCGCCGATGTTTCGCTATTGCACATTTATTTGAAGCTGATGTTTCGCCATCTGTTTGTTATCCTGCTTTGATTCTCAATATCATTGCTAGGTGTGATGTTTTGTCATCCGTTTTTACCTTTGATGTTTCGCCATCTTTTACATGTTACCTTGTTGTTATTTAGTCGATGTTTGACCATCTCATTTGTTTGTTGTTTCATTCGATGTTTTGCCATCTTGAATGTTTTTGTTTGTCTTAATTAAAAAACACAAACCAACCAAATATGTAAGCCGAACTACGGCTGCTCTGATTCCTTAAAAGGGATACGTAGGCATTGGGGTAGGGCCCAACCGAGCATAATTTTTTATTTTCCCTACATTATTTTCTTTTTTCCTTTCGCATGCATCCCCTTTTCAGTTGTAAGTCATAGACATAGTATTTGACCACACCCATTATATTAGACAATAAGAGTGGATACCATAGAGTACTATGGGCGTGTGGGGTGCTAACACCTTCCCCTCGCGTAACAGACTCCCTTACCTGATCTCCCGGTCGAAAGACCATGATTTCTCCCTTTTCAGGTTTTCTTGATGTTTACCTTTCCCTCTCGGTGCGATAAAAAACGTTCGATGGCGACTTCATTGATGTTTCATTAACATCCAGATGACAGGTTCCGGCCGCGCGGTTTCAGCTGGCGACTTCACTAGGGACATATTGACCTCTTGCTGGTCCATCCCGGAGTCAATCCTAGCTCTTGTTTGTTTTCTTTTTGGGTGTTTATTTTACCGCTTTGCATATTTATCTGTTTGCATTGCATCCTATGTGCGTTTTACTTTCTGCATACTGGATTTGGCTGGACTGTTTGGATTCTGGATTTCTTAGTGGGTGGGTTGTTCCATGAGGTAAAAGGCCTCATACCCAGGCTATGAGTGAATTCCATAGGAACTAGGAATAGAGTGGCCATGGCAGCTATGAGGCGGATGCTTTGTAGACCTGACCATGAGACCCATGACTTCAGAGGTAGTTCAGATAGGTGTTATCGTATGATAATACTGACATTCGAGCTCTCGTACTCTGATTTGGCTTTTAACCTTACCTTAACCTAGACTACACCCGTGAGAGGGGCGGGAAATCTTTTCTTACAGGTACATGTACTGTTGGTGACTTTGTGTTGCGAAGGTGACTCAGGTTCCCATGATAGTTTTGAAGCTTTGGCATTTTCTTTTGATTTTGAGTGGTGTCGTTCAGTAATGGTCCAACCTTGATCCAGTGTGAAACTTTGATCCTGTCATGTTGCATCATAGCATATTTATTTCTATAAAAAAAAATGATGTATAAAAAATAACTAGCATGCGCATGTCATTTTCCAGGGACATTCAAGAGTCTTCTTTCTATCAGAAATGGATGGCCTCCCCTAAGATGAGTTTGATTCAGTTCGTGTTAAAGAGCCCACCAGGCATACTTTCTCTTATCAGATTCCTACCACTGATGTGTCCGAGTTGAAGAGGTTGAGTTCTTATTTGAAGGGTGATGTTCTGAATAATTTCAACAAAAATTATGGCAATTTGTTACTAGTCCTTAACACTCCAGTTGACCCAATGGCTTTGATCACTCTCTTCCAGTTCTATGACAAGGAATTACGGTGTTTTACTTTTCAATATTATCAACTAGTTCCCACACTAGAAGAGTACGCGTACCTACTTAATATCAAGTTGTCCGATGAAGTTCCTTTTGTCCAAGTGCCGGAGAAGCCAAAGTTCGAAGTTATTACTGAAATTCTTCATTTGAGTTGGAAAGAGGTGAAAGACAATTGGAAATCAAGTGAGGATGTTACAGGGTTTTATTTGGATTTCTTAGTGAAGAAAGCTGAAGACTGGGCAAAGAAAGGGAATCAGATTGACTTCAACACCTTGTTTGCTCTCATGATATACGGGATCGTCCTTTTCCCTTGCAAGAGAAATTTCGTGGATTTGACGGCTATTTGTGTTTTTAAAAACAAGAACCCGGTACCGGCACTCTTGGAAAATACTCTTTACACCATTCATATCAGGCATGGAAAATGTGGTAATGTAAGTTTATGTCATTCAATATTGTATCAATGGTTTAAGTTGCATCTACCGGTAAGTGGCCCTTTCGTGGATACCAGGCATTCTCTCCGATGGACATCAAGGCTTGTCAACCTTACTTCATTTGATATCTGGTGGAATTATGACATGGGGGAAATACAAAGTGTTATCACTAGCTGCATATATTTTCCTAATATTCCCCTTATAGGAACTAAGGGGTGTATAAACTATAATCCTGTGCTTGCTTATCGTCAATTGGGATATGCAATGGATGGACCGCCAAAGGTTGAAGAGGTGTCTGAATCAGTGTATTTTGTTAGAGGAAGTGATCATGTGATGTTGAAAAGAGTGACAAGTGCTTGGAAGAGAATTCACAAGAAGGATAGAACTACTTTGGGCAAGAAGGTTCCTATTGCTAGGGTTCCTTACTTGGAATGGATTAGATCCAGGGTTAAGATTTTACGGTTACCATTCGTAAGGTCAACTCCTATATGTGAGCAACCTCCTACTGTTCTGAGTAACACGGTGCCTATCGAGGTGTTCACCCAGGTTCATGTGGAGAACATTCAACTTCGTGCAAAAGACCGTGAGGCAGGGATGAAACTCTATTGGATAGATCAAGAAAGGGCCGACTTAGCTCGCAAACTCAAAGAAGCTCAAGGGGAAACTGCTGATGCGACCAGTTTTAGGAAGAGATCTCATGCTGAAATGGAAGAAGATTTGAGTAAGACTCAGCAAGAGTGTCAGAAGCTTCAAGTATCTGAAAACAACCACAGGAAGAAGATTCAGAACTTGGAGAAACAACTCAAAGACAAGGATGCTCAGCTTAAGAAGGAAGTAGCCCAGAAGCGTGTCGCAGAAGATCGGTTCCAAGAAAGTAAAGTGGTCGCATCACAACTTTTGAAGGAGAAAGCCAGACTTGAAGAGTACTGTCAACATCTTGAAGCATGTCTTATTCCAGAGATTTAGTTCTGTTATTTACTTTTAGTGTATTTGGTCACCCCCATAATTGTTGGAAGGGACCATTTGATTGTTGTTATTATTTAGTTTTTTTGTTAAGACATGTATTTAGTTGTTTATCATTATACTCTTAATTGTCCGAAGTCACTTGAATGACGTTTCTTTGTTTGTAAATAATTGAAGTGTTCGTCTTATTGTCCTTTTTCCTTTGATTGTATGCTTGATTATATTTGGTCGCACGTCGTGATTGATGAATAAAAGGACTCTTGAATACCTGGAAATGACAAACATATCATGCACATCATGCATTTCATAACATTACAGGTTATCTCAAGACGGTTTTCTTATTCTGCTGCTTTTCTTATTCAGAATTCAAGATAACTACTCATTGGTATTCCACCAGAAATAATTTGCCCAGCCAAATGGAACAGGTTTAAGCTAGACTCACTGAAATGAGGGCCTAGATGGCTACTCAGATGACTCAGTTCATGGAGGTCATCACCAATGTGAATCACCGACAGGAGGAATTGGCTTCCTTTGTCAACAACCAGCATCGCCATCCAGGGGATGTTAGAAATCAAGGGCTCTATCAAGACATTTCTGTAGGAGTGGGGGATGTGCAAGATCAGCCTGTTGGAAATTTTCACGGGATGTCGGGAAACCCTTTTGTGCATAATGTAGGGCAGTTTCCCCCGTCTCCTGGACCTCGTCTTGTGGGGAACAGAAGAGTTAATCAAGGCGGTGTAAGGAACTATCAGGAGCAGGATTATGACTATGACCAGGATGAAGATCAGTTTTCTGTTCGGCGTTCAGAGCTGGAAGTTCAGGTTGAGGATAGGAAGTATCGGTTGTTGGAAGAACGGTTGAAGGCTGTGGAAGGGCAAGGAGTCCTTGGTATGGATGCTAATGATCCCGGGTTGGTGTCAGGGGTGAAAGTTCCTCCAAAGTTCAAGCCTCCTCCTTTGAAAAGTACAACAGATCGTCATGTCCTGTTACTCATGCAACTGCTTATTTCCGGAAGATGTCAGTGCATACTGAGGATCAGGGGCTTTTGATTTACTTTTTTCAGGATAGCCTATCTGGGGCATCCCTGGAGTGATACATGAAGTTGGAGAAAACTCATATTCGTTGCTGGAATGATCTTGCTCGGGCTTTTGTCAAACATTATCAGTACAATATGGATATGGCGCCTAATCGCACTCAGTTATAGAATATGTCACAGGGACCAAAAGAATCTTTCAAGGAGTACGCTTAGAAGTGGCGTGAATTGGCTGCGAGGGTTCAACCTCCACTCATGGAGAGAGAACTCATTGATATGTTTATGAGTACCCTGCAAGGGCCATTCTATGAGCACATGATAGGAAGTACTTCGGCAGGATTTGCAGACTTGGTAATGGATGGTGAAAGAATTGAGGTAGGTTTGAAATTGGGGAAAAATCAGGTTGGAGGTTCTAGTGGCTCATCAGGAGGCAGTAAGAAACCATTCAACACTTACCCTAAGAAAAGGGAAGGCGACGCAAGCGCGGTTTACTCTCATAGAGGAAGAAGAGAGGATCGTCAACACCAACAAATCAATGCTGTTTCTATTCCTGTTAACGCTCCTCCGTAGCAGAGACCGAACACAGTGCCTCAACAACAAAGGCAGCAAGATGCTCCCCGTCAGTGTAATAATCAACAGCAGAGACAGCCGAGAAAATTTGATCCCTTGCCAGTAACTCTTACAGAAGCACTCCACCACCTGCTTGATTTGAAGTTGATCAGTTTGAGAAATATGCCACCACCACCCGCAAGACTTCCTGTTAACTATGATGCTAACGCTAGATGTGAATTCCATTCAGGCGGAGTTGGTCATTCCACTGACAATTGCTTTGCGTTGAAATGCAAAGTACAAAACCTGTTGGATGCTAAGGCAATTGAGTTTACTCCAGTGACTGGTCCGAATGTTACTCAGAACCCAATGCCTAGGCATGGAGGGGGTGTTGTTAATATGATTGATGATAATGGTGAAATGTTGAATTTGATCATGAATGTGGAACAGGTAACTACTCTGTTGTGCTATGTTAAGAGGTATTTGCTTGACAATTCTATTTTCCCGGGTTGTACTTCAGAGTGTGCCAAGTGTAGAGAGCAACCGAAGGGATGTGATGATTTAAAAGCAGATATCCAGTCGTTGATAAAGGAGGGTTTCTTGCAGTTTGATAGAAAACCGAGCTATCGTAAGGTTACCGAAGAAGATGTTGTTGTGGTATCTATTCCTTACACCCCTGTGCGTATTCCTACCCCATCTAGGGCACCTCCTTTGATGATTACGGTACCTGGTCCCATGCCATATACCAGTGAGAAGGCCATCCCATGGCATTATGGTGCTGATGTTTATTACCATGGGGTGAAGCAGGAGGTAAGTACTCGTTCGTCTGAGGAAGAACGTGCTGAAGATAATGAAGGGGAAGTTCATAATTTTTCTGGTGTGGGTCGAATGACTAGAAGCGGGAGAGTATTTGGTCCTTCCAATGTGCAAGATGCGGAAGATGCTTCTGTAAGAGAAAAAGGAAAACAACAGGCGATGATTGGTAATCTGAGAGTTACGCCAGCCAATGTGACTCAACCAATTCCAATACCAGAAGCTTCTTCAGTTCTACGATGAGTTGAAGAGCTGATGCGAATTATCAGAAAGAGTGATTATAGCATAATTGATCATCTGAGCCATACTCCTTCTAAGATGTATATCTTGTCTCTGTTGATTTATTCAGAACCTCACAGAAATGCTTTGATGAAGTTGTTAAAGAATGCGTTCGTGCCACATGAAATAACAGTCAATCAGTTTGAGAATGTCTGTGCTAACATATCTGCCGGGAATGGTTTGGGCTTCACAGATTTTGATCTTCCTCCAGAGGGACCAGACCATAAAAAAGCGTTTCATATCTCAATGGAGTGCAGGGGAGTTACTTTATCCTGAGTTTTGGTGGACACAGGATCGTCTTTAAATCTATTGCCTAAGTCAGCGTTGATGAAGATTAATTATTCTGGACTGGAGTTGCGCCCTAGTGATTTAATGGTGAAGACGTTTGATGGGTCTCGAAGGTCAGTGGTTGGGGAAGTGGAGTTACCAATCAAGGTTGGTCCTCACACCTTCACAGCTACATTTTTTGTGATGGATATACAGCCAGCATATTGTTGTTTGTTGGGGAGGCCGTGGATTCATAGAGCAAGAGCAGCCACTTCTACTCTTCATCAGAAACCCAAGTATCCTGCAGAGGGAAAGGTAATAACTGTGTGCGGCGAGGAAGAGTATATTGTGAGTCATTTGACTCCATTCCGCTATGTTGAGGTTGAAGGCGAGATACATGAGACTCCATTTCAGGCGTTTGAGACAGTTCATGTCATCAATCTTCCTCCTCCAGAGCAGAAAAAGAAACCGGAAACTGTTATGTATTCTCTCAAGAATGCGAGAGATGTGGTGGAAAATGGTAACCATGAAGGTTGGGGTCAGGTGCTGGACGTTACTCCAAAGTTTGATAAATTTGGTCTTGGTTTTAACCCGGGTCAGCAGAGTGCAACCCCCAGAGCATCTAGTTTATCTACTCCTGTGAAGTTTTCCCGCCCTTGTGCTACCCAAGAAGGACACGCCAATGCAGTTGGCGATGATAGGACTGATGACTACAATATCGAAGATTGGATTCGTCTGAGTATTCTAGGCCAGACGCTCAACAATTGGACTTCCGTGGATGTTATCCAAGTTTCAAGCGCTGAGGAGTAATTTTCTTGTTTCTTTTATTATCATATCATAATTCCCACGCTCTGCCCAAGGCGTAGTGGATCATCTGTGTAGGGCCACCATGTTTATTTTTCCAAGCTTATCATGAAATAAAGGACGTTTTTGCATTCAAAGTTTTGCTTCTTTTTTATTTTTATTTTAATGGCAATGTTTCTCTTTTCACACACTGTCACTAAAAAACGCCAAAATGTCATTCATGCAGATGCAGTTCCACCACCGATTCTATTGATAACGACTCTGTTGTGGCTCATTATGACTTTGATACTCCCATTTATCAAGCTGAAGAAGAAGCATATGAGGATTGTGATCTTCCTGAGGAATTAGCAAGATTGTTAAAACAAGAGGAGAAGGTTATCCAGCCGAATTAGGATTCGATTGAGGTGGTGAATATTGGCACAGAAGAAGTAAGAAGAGAAGTCAAGATAGGGGCAGATCTCGAAGAAAGTATAAAGGTCAGATTGATTGCGCTACTCCGTGAGTATTCTGATATATTCACATAGTCTTATGAGGATATGTCTGGGTTGGATACATACATAGTGGTGCATCGACTACCGCTCAAAGAAGGTTGTTCCCATGTCAAGCAAAAGCTCCGAAGAACTTATCCTGAGATGTCCAAGAAGATCAAAGAGGAGGTTCAGAAGCAGTTGGACGCGAATTTCTTAAAGGTCGTCAATTATTAGCCATGGATTGCAAATATTGTGCCTGTTCCCAAGAAGGATAGTAAGGTCAGGATGTGCTTGGATTATAGGGATTTGAACAGGGCCAACCCTAAAGATGATTTCCCTCTTCCGCATATTGATGTGTTGGTCGATAATACTGCTCATTCCAAGGTGTTCTCGTTCATGGATAGCTTTTCTGGTTACAATCAAATTAAGATGGCACCAGAGGATACGGAGAAGACAACATTCATCACGCCTTGGGGAACTTTTTGCTATAAAGTGATGCCATTTGGTTTAAAAAATGTCGGGCCAACATATCAGTGCGCTATGGTCACTTTCTTTCACGATTTAATTCACAAAGAGATTGAGGTTTATGTAGACGATATGATTGCTAAGTCTGACACAGAAGAGGAACATCTTGTTCATTTGAATAAATTGTTTGAGAGACTGAGGAAGTTCTTGCTAAGGTTGAATTCGAATAAGTGCACCTTCGGGGTGAGATCCGGCAAGCTGTTGGATTTTATTGTAAGTGAAAAAGGTATCGAGGTGGACCCGGCCAAGGTAAAAGCGATATAGGAAATGCATGAGCCAAGGACAGAGAAGCAAGTACGTGGTTTCTTGGGAAGGTTAAACTACATTTCTAGATTTATTTCTCATCTCACAGCCACCTGTAAACCTTTGTTCAAGTTATTGAAGAAAAGTCAGACAGCGAAATGGAATGAGGATTGTCAAAAGGCCTTTGACAAAATAAAAGAATATTTGCAGGAACCTCCGATACTCATGCCGCCAGTGGAAGGAAGGCCACTAATCATGTATCTAACTGTGTTGGAGATCTCAATGGGTTGTGTCCTCGGTCAGCACGACGAGACAGGGAAGAAAGAGTAGGCTATCTACTACTTGAGTAAGAAGTTTACGGAGTGCGAGTCGAGGTACTCATTGCTAGAAAAGACTTATTGTGCGCTTGCCTAGGCCGCCAAACATTTGAGGTAATATATGTTAACTCACACCACCTACTTGATATCCAAAATGGATCCAATCAAGTACATTTTTGAGAAGCCATCTCTTACAGGCAGGGTAGCCCGTTGGCAGATGATACTCACTGAATATGATATCCAATACACTACTCAAAAAGCAATTAAGGGTAGTGTACTGGCCGACCATCTTGCTCATCAGCCCATGAAAGATTACGAACCAATGAAGTTTGATTTTCCAGATGAGGAAATTGTGTATATTCGGGATTGTAACATACCAGACCCAGGATCACGTTGGACGCTTGTTTTCGATGATGCATCTAATGTCATGGGCAACGACATCGGAGCTATTATCACTTCTCCTGAGGGATACCACATTCCCTTCACGGCTCGTATTTGTTTCGATTGCACTAACAACATGGCCGAATATGAGGCTTGCATTTATGGCATTGAAGCGGCGATCGACCTGCGCATCAAATTTTTGAAAGTTTACGGGGATTCCAATCTTGTTATCAGCCATATTAATGGAGATTGAGAGACTCGCCATCAGAACCTAATTCCCTATCATGAGCATGCTATGAAGCTGATTCCGTACTTCGAAGAGATCACGTTTGAGCATATTCCCAAAGAAGAAAACAATCTAGCTGATGCACTGGTAACTTTATCCTCCATGTTCAAGGTTAAGTGGGCTAATGAGGCACCTGCCATTACCATCAGAAGTTTGAGTGAGCCTGCTTTCTGTTTTGAGGCCAGTTCGGAACCATATGGTAACCCTTGGTTTTATGATGTTAAATAATATCTGGAAACACAAGAGTACCCTGAAGGGGCATCCGTCATAGATAAGAAGTTCTTGAGAAGATTTTCAGCCAAGTTTTTTCTCAGTGGTGGTGTGTTGTATAGAAGGCATCATGACGGCTTACTGCTCAAGTGTGTTGACAAGAAAGAAGCAGCTAGAATCATTGAAGAGATACATGAAGGTGATTTTGGGATCCATTCCAACGGGCATACCATGGCTAAAAAGATTTTGCGAGCAGGTTATTATTGGTCCACCATAGAGACTGACTGTTACAATCATGCACGGGTTTGCCACAAATGTAAAGTCTATGCTGATAAGGTGCACGTGCCGCCAGTACCTTTGAATGTCTTGACTTCCCCTTGGCTATTTGCGATGTGGGGAATTGATATGATCGGCAAAATTGAACCGACTGCATCCAACGGGCACCGTTTCATTCTGGTTTCCATTGATTATTTTACAAAATAGGTCGAAGTTGTATCCTATGCCAATGTCACCAAGCAGGCGGTAACTCGGTTCATTAAGCACAATATTATCTGTCGCTACGGAGTGCCTGAAAAGATCATTACCGATAATGGGTCTAATTTGAACAACAAAATGATGAAGGAGCTTTGTGAGTCCTTCAAAATCAAGCATCATAACTCTTTCCCATACCGACCAAAGATGAACGGTGTTGTCGAAGCGGCCAATAAAAACATTAAGAAGATTGTGCAGAAGATGGTGGTAACTTATAAAGATTGGCATGAGATGCTGCCTTTTGCTTTGCATGGTTATCGCACCACTGTGCGTACTTCGACTGGGGCAACCCCATTTTCATTGGTTTATGGCATGGAAGCAGTATTGCCGGTAGAAGTCGAGATTCCTTCTCTTAGGATCATGAGGTATGTTGAGCTGGATGAAAGTGAATGAGTACAGAATCAGCTGGATCAGTTGGAACTTATTGATGAGAAGAGGTTGACGTCTGTATGTCATGGTCAAGTATATCAGCAAAGGATGAGGAAAGCTTTTGATAAAAGGGTACGGCCTCAGTATTACAAGCCAGGTGACCTTGTGCTAAAAAGGATAATTCTCCCCCAGGGAGATCCCAGGGGAAAGTGGGTTCCGACTTATGAAGGTCCTTTCGTGGTTAAAAAAGTTTTCTCTGGAGGAGCGATGATGCTCACGACTATGGATGGAGAGTACTTCCCTCTCCCTGTGAATGCCGACGTAGTTAAAAAATACTTTGCGTAAAAAATATAAAAAAATAAAAAACCCGCTAAACTGAAAACCCGATAGGGCAGTTTAGGCAAAAAGAGGGTGTCCTGGTGAATCGAAAACCCAAAAGGGCGATTCAGGCAAAAGTTAGGGACTTAAAGCAAATGACTACGCTCGGCATGAGATCCTTTGTTTCTTTCCTTTGTTCTGTCACCTGGTGTGATACAGTGGGAAAGAACTGACTATTTTTTTGGAATGTTGGTTTGCATTTTGCGTTTGTGTTTGCAAAATGTCGCGGTAAGCAAGAGTCGCCACCGTCTTTTGTTTTATCCAACAAGGAAAGGAAAAAAGCACAGAAAAATTCCTTTTTCGAGATATTTCTTGGGTTCGGGGGGTAGATTATAGAAAGGGAAGGTGTTAGCACCCTTTCCATCCGTGGTTATCCACGGGCTCTTAGGTACTTTCTCATATTGTTTTCAAAAATTGCTTTTCTTTGTGTTTGTGGGTTTGAAGAAGTTTTTTGTTTGAAAGGTGTAAGTGTGAAAAGTTTTTGTTTTTGAAAGAGCAAGTATTTAAGAACCATCTACCTACTCGAAAAAGGAATCGTTCTATGCTATCTTCCTTTAGACAATGCTATCCCAATATGAATGAGTAGGTAGCACCGTCGTTGGAGTTTTAAGGGTCAATTCGAATTTAGGGACTTACGGTCACTAAAGCAATGTTAGGACGCCTTAGCGGTAACCCTAATGTCTTAGATCATTTGTTTTGAGGCAACAATATTCGAGGCAACTATTTCGAGGCGACTATGATTTTTGGACAAGAGGGCGACCTCTAAAGTGACCTATACTTAATGACCGCGTACGAAGGCAACCAAGTGGGGTGTACCCTAAGAGTGCGCATGTGCGAGTGTGTTGATTTCAGTTATTTTTATCTTTGCACATGTTTAGGATGATCTATGTTGATTTTAGGTTTAAACGTTCAATCTTGTCATGCATTTCCTATTATCAAACATCAAACAGTTTATAAGTTGCGAAAGTTAAATTGCGGAAATTAAACTAACTATTACAAGGCGTCGGGTATTTACATCGCCAAAAGCAACCCTTGAAATTAAAATGCGGAAAATAAATAAAGCGGTAAAAATAGTAAAGTCCTATTAAGCTATTACATTCCAGAAACAGATACAATATTGAATAAAAGAAAGTAAATCGCATGCGGAAATTAAATCGGGTGCAAGTTTAGGGTTTTGACCCTTTTTTGAAAGAAAGTATCTTTTTTTGTTATTTTTGAATTAAGAAAGAAACAATCCTAAATTAATTATTAAATTAATAAACAAATTAATTAATGAAAATATTTTTGGGTTTTTGGTATTTAAAGAAATAAAAATAAATTTGATCAATGTTAATAAAACCTAATTGTCTAAATTAATTTTAATTATTGCAAAATATATTAAAAGTTATTCCTAATTAAAACTAAATTAATTAAATTAATATTTATTAACAAAAATAAAATACTAAAATTTAATTTAAATAAGAAAATATTTTTTGGTTTTTTAATTTTATGAAGAAAAAGATTTAATTGGTTAGTTAAATTATGAAAAATAATTAAACAAAACAATTAAATAAAATAAGTGAAAAATGAAATAGAAAGACTTAGGAGGGGTTTGGGCCCAATTTGGAGGTCTTGATAGCAATTCTGAGGCCCATCACCAGCTGGCCTCGTTTGACTTTTTAGATCCCCTGTGCATTGGTTGACTGGATCCCATGGTAGACTTTCATTCTGGATCACCAAATCTGGCCTGGGGCCATCTGGCAAGTGATTGAGTGAGGGAGTATGATATGCTGCAGCGCTTGATTTACATGTAATAACCTGAAGAGAAAA
Organism: Vicia faba; assembly: GCA_948472305.1. Classification (NCBI taxonomy): domain Eukaryota; kingdom Viridiplantae; phylum Streptophyta; class Magnoliopsida; order Fabales; family Fabaceae; genus Vicia; species Vicia faba. The sequence continues at coordinate 1,361,479,512 of OX451741.1, read as the reverse complement.
AATAACAATGCATATGGGGGACCTGGGATTCGAACCCAGGTCCTGTGGATCATTGAACACACGCCTCTACCACTCAGCCATCACGCTTCATCTGTTATTATATTAGTCAATAATAATAATATAGGGAAACACGTTCATATGCCAGAATTAAAAAAAAAGCGCGAATATTTGAATTGGCCAACCAAGGGGAGACACGTTTGTCGTCCGTAACCTCCAGCCCCCTGTAAATTTACCTGCGGATTTATATCCGCAGCTAAATTCGTATGTCCATCCTAAAATCAGTTCTAGGCCATGAAAATTAAATCCAAGACCATGGTTATGCTCGTCTTCCTCCTTCGGTTCTGCCTATGTCCATCAATAGAGCTAATATTTCCTGTGAAAGAAATGCCCAAAAAATAAACTACAAAACCCTAGGTTCAGTTACGGGGTTACAGTCCATATAAATGCAATCAAACAATGCCAAAAGTTCAAAAATTTCATAAGCATCATAAATATGTCAAAGATTTGCCAGGAAAATGCAAGAATATGGAGTTACGATTTTGAATGCAAGGCCATGAAACGTGATGCTTACAGTGCGTTTTGATGACTGTGAGAGCTTGCTTTGGATTGATTATGACTCAGTGATTGTCCAGCAAGCGATTGGTGTTGAGTTTTGCTTCTGAAAATGCCTCTAAATGTGATTTTGGTTTCACACTTTTTCCACCTTTTTTCAAGTTTTGTTCTTGGTGTTCTTGCAGCCTCTAGGTCTGGTTTTGTGTGCTTTGGCTTGTATATGTATAATAGAATGCATTAGGTCAACAAATTTGTCTTGATTCTTTCCACATCAATGCTTTGAGATTGGATTTGATTCACCATTGATAACTTGCCTAATTTGCCAAAAACTCAATCTTTTTTCACATGGAATACTTGATACGAGTTTGATCATGATATTGATGGTGATTAGGTCCTGAAAATAGAAAAAGATCTCATGTAATCAAGTTTTTGGATTTTATTTTATTTAAATTGATTTAAAATGAAATAATTCAATAAAAAATAAAATAAAATAATAAAATTGATAAATGGACACAAGGCTGAAGCTAGGATACATGTGGAATGTGGCAAGCCCAAATCAAGTGGAAAAGAATTGGCCCATTTGACAAAATTTGAAGCTTTGGGGATAGTTGACTTTTGGCAATTTTGCAAAAATTCCCAACTTCAACAATGCATAACTTCTTCAATTTTGAACTTTTGGAAGTTTTCTTGGACTTTTTAGAAAGCTTGAAATGTCCTTTAACCAACCATTTTTGTCTCATCTCATTTTGATATTCCATCCTCAAGTTATAAGCTTTGGAAAAAAGGTGTTTTTGTTGACTTTCAAAAATGACCTATAATGTCCAAATTTATAACTTCTTGTGAGTGCATTTTCTGATCTTGGGGTATGAATATGGATTGTAGGAAATTTCATCCTCTTCAAAATGAGCTTTTGATGGGTCATTTCGCATAAAGTATGAGAAAGTTATGCTTGATCAAAATTGGTTTGACTTTTCCTACAAAACCCTAATTTAGCAACTTTTGAGTATTGATGAATTTTGAGAAACCCTTGATGAATCATGAATAACCCTTGATAAAATGATGAAATATCCTTCAAAATGAGAATGTTGGCAAAAAATCTTGAGGTTTGACTGTATTTGGGTCACAGTTGACTTTTGCCCTAACACAATCGATTTTTGGACCCTTTGAGCAATTGACTGAGCAAACTTCCTCTGCAAGGCTTGAAATTTGACATGGATGACCTTGAGAACATATTAGGACATTGAGGAGCACTTGAGGTCATTTGGACTCAAGGATCTTGATGCAACACAAAACCCTAACTTGGGGTTGATTGCCTTAGGAGATGATTTATCTGACCCACTCTTGAGCAATCTTGAACCACTTGGAGATTTTTCTTGAAATGTTTTGAGAGATATGAGAGGGCAAATTTTGGGGTGCAACAGCTGCCCCTGTTCAATTTTCTTAAACCTGAGGATGTATATTGGCTTTCGTGCCTTTCGTGATCCGAAGGTGGAAGATGATTGAACACTAGAGTGCCCAGAAATTTGCACTCGCATGAAGTGATATCAGCCTTGTGATGTCGGGAATGGGCTTACAGATGCCATTTGGTGACTGTTGATAGGTGGTTTAGACTTCGACTAGAATAGGAATCATGGAGATCTTAGCGTCGATCTAACTGAACCAGAGAAGGTCTTGGATTAACTTTGGCTGGATAAGAATCAGAAAAATCTTCGAATCGATTTAGCTGAACCAGACAAAAGTCTTGGAATATCTTCAACTGGAATACGAATCAGGGAGATCTTAGCATCGATCTGACTAAACCAGAGAAGGTCTTGGATTAACTTTGACTGGATAAGAATCAGAAAAATCTTAGGATCGATTTAACTGAACCAGACGAAAGTCTTGGAATATCTTCAACTGGAATACGAATCAGGGAGATCTTAGCGTCGATCTGACTGAACCAGAGAAGGTCTTGGATTAACTTTGACTGGATAAGAATCAGAAAAATCTTAGGATCAATTTAACTGAACCAGACAAAAGTCTTGGAATATCTTCAACTGGAATACGAATCAGGGAGATCTTAGCGTCGATCTGACTGAACCAGAGAAGGTCTTGGATTAACTTTGACTGGATAAGAATCAGAAAAATCTTAGGATCGATTTAACTAAACCAGACAAAAGTCTTGGAATATCTTCAACTGGAATACGAATCAGGGAGATCTTAGCGTCGATCTGACTGAACCAGAGAAGGTCTTGGATCAACTTTGACTGGATAAGAATCAGAAAAATCTTAGGATCGATTTAACTGAACCAGACAAAAGTCTTGGAATATCTTCAACTGGAATACGAATCAGGGAGATCTTAGTGTCGATCTGACTGAACCAGAGAAGGTCTAGGATTAACTTTGGCTGGATAAGAATCAGAAAAATCTTAGGATCGATTTAACTGAACCAGACAAAAGTCTTGGAATATCTTCAACTAGAATACGAATCAGGGAGATCTTAGCATCGATCTGACTGAACCAGAGAAGGTCTAGGATTAACTTTGGCTGGATAAGAATCAGAAAAATCTTTGAATCGATTTAGCTGAACTAGACAAAAGTCTTCCATAGATGTAGTTTTTCTTGTGAGGGGACTACCAGGTCATGTGAGTAGTCAATGGTGTTTACTGATTCATCTTTCTCTAAAACGGTAAAGAGTCAGTGATATGCAATGTCATGATGTATGAAATGCATGATATATATCAAGCAATGATGCTCTCAATATAAATGAGATTGTGTGGTATGATGTGCATATGCATGTATCATGATGTATGAAAATGTAATGTTTTAGCTAGGGAAAATAAATCCTGGATAGCTGTTGGAGAATAGAGCTGGGTTCTTCGTTTCTGCTGGGGATGGCGAACAAAGAGAATAAGCCTGCAGGAGAAGATGACTTCGTTGGGGGAATAAACTGATGAGGAGATTACTCTATGGGGAAGAGATGTTCTGCTAAAGATTCCAATGATAAATTCCACCGGGATGTATTATCGTTGCTGGTGATACTGAATCCTGTTGGGGATTGAATTCCTGTTTGTGATAGGAAAGAATTCCGCTGAGGATGATCTTCGGTTGTGACTTCTCTGGGAATAACCTGTTAGACTTTTGTGGGGATAGTCCTTTGAGTTCTGCTGGGAATGATCCTTTGAACTCGGCTGGGGAGATCTATTTTTGTACTCCGCTGGGGATAAACCTCCAGAGTCTACTGGGGATGATTCTCCCAACTCCGTTGGGGAAGCTTTTTCAGACTGCGCTAGAAAATTTTTGACTCTACCGGGGATATCTTGTACCCTGCCGAGGAACATTCTTATACTTTGTTGGGGAATATTAAGACTGCCAGGGGTATCAAGCCTTTTTAGTGCTGATGGTAGATAAACTCTGCTTAGGGAGAATATTACCGATTCATTCACAGTTGCAAGTCTCAGCTGGGGGAGAGCTACCATTACTGTCTTACTCTGCGTGGAGTGAAGGTATCTTATCCATATTCTTCAGATGAATTTACCCGGTACCTGGTGGACAAAGCAACTATACAGTTTGAACAATTTTTATTGCCCCTGTTTCTGATATTACCCGTAATCGTCTTTTGTTTCGCATGTAAATATTCATGAGCAGCAATTAATGTCAAATGCATATATCAACAATGAACATTGGACGTTCTTTGCAAAACAAAACAGATAAAGGAAAACAGTTTGAAATTTCTTTGAAAATGAATTGTATTGATTTTGAAGTTTGGCCTGTAAAAAGGCGTTTTTGTACAAGAGGCTGACGTCCTAGTAGGAGAACGCCGCCGAATAATAGAATTTACACAATTTATGAAAAACTAAACAGAACAGCTATGTGAATGATCCCACTGGGTTCCAACTCTGCTATTGCCTTTATGTCCTCGAGCATCTCATCACTTTGTTGTTGGTTGAAGGTAGATCAGATTGATTATTTCCGTCCAAGTTTGATAATCGATGCCGAAATCTGGATGCAAGGTGATCCAATGAGACATAGTGTTATGTTTTGATCCCTAATTTTTCCTGGACCGCTGTGATCGGTGGATCTGGAACTGACTGTTTAACGCTGGTTCGCGAAATGTCGCGGAAGCAAGAGTCGCCACCGTCTTTTATTTTCTCCAAATGGAAAGGACAAAAGCACAGAAAAATTCCTTAAAGAGATTGCTCTCGGTTCGGGAGGTAGATTATAGAAAGGGAAGGTGTTAGCACCCTTTCTATCCATGGTTATCCATGGGCTCTTAGATACTTGCTCATTGTGTTTTCAAAAATGATTTGTTTGCTTTTCAACTGTGGGTTTTAAAAAGTTTCTTTGAAAATTCCAGTTCGACTCTTGTATCGGTCCTCAAGAGTGTTTGAAAAATTGCTTTCGAAAGCTTTTTGAAAAGTGTTGGTGTGAAAAGAGTTTTTGAGTTTGTTTTGAAATTAGAGCAAGTATCTAGAGTGGTCTACCTACCCTAAGGAATTCGTCTGTGTAGATGTCCTTTAAAGTAGTGCCATCCCACCATTGAGAGGTAGGTAGCACCACCGTTGGAGGTGTTCGGGTCAATTCGAGGTTCGGGACATGGTGATCACCAGAGCAATGGGAAGACACCTTAGAAGCTACCCTCATGCCAGGTTCCCGGATCATGAGGACTTACTAAGACATCCTCTACTCGACGATCACCTTTCGAGGCAAGGCAACAGTGAGGCGTACCCTAGGGGTGGTGTGTGCGATTCGTGTGTCCTTTTCATTGATATTTGTCTTGTCATGTTCATTGGTGTTCTACGCTTGATTTTATTTAAGTCCATGCATTCTTTCATGCTTTTTGTTAACAGTTAAAATTTGCGAGGAAAAGTAAATCTAAAGCTATTACAAATGGCGCGGGTCCACATCGCCAAAATTAAACCGGACCCGATTTGACAGAAAATAAATAAAGCAAATAAAAGTACGAAAAGTAAATGTTACAAAGCTTCGGGAGAGATACATAATTATTTAAGCAATATAAGATAAATATGCGAAATTAAACAATTAAAAGTATGGGCGTTGGACCCTTTTGCAAAATTAAATTAATAAGGAATTAAAATTAAAATTAAAAGAAAATGTTTTTTGGTATTTGGTGTTTTTTAGTATTTAATAGAAAAAGAATTAATTAAAACTAAAATAAAATGTTAAACCTAGTTCTAATTATTTTTAAGTTATTAAGAAAAATGTTGAATTTTAACCTAATTTAAACCTTAATTTTTACATACAATTTTAATTATGAAAATAAATAAGATAAATAATATTATGGTGGAAAATAATTAAAAGGAATAAAAATTATCAATTAAAACTATTTCTATATTTTTTAGATTTTTTATTAAAAAGAATTAATATTGCAAACCCTAATTTAAACTAAATTTATTTACATGCATTTATTTATGAAAATATTAGAAATAAAAATTATTTATCACATTTTTGTCTTTTCTGATTTTTAGGCATTTTTTGTATTTTGTAAAAATAACTAATTAAATTAAAACAATAAAGAAAATAAAATAATAATTGAAAATAAAATAAAAAGAAAATTGCAAACCAGGGGGGTTCAGTCCCAAATTAGGAGGTTAAATCCAAGCAATTCTGGCCCAATAGCATTCAGGTCCATTGACTTTTTTGAGTAGCGTGTTGTCACTTTGACCAGGGTTTATGGTACACTTTCAATCCACGCCCTTGACCTGATCTCAGCGTGCACGTGGATGATTGGATGATGAGGGAACATAATGCGTCTGCAGCCTTGAAGCATAGGTGAATGTGAATTGGAAAATAACATGGAAAATGTCAAGACCTGGGACTCGAACCCAGGTCATATGCCTTGCCAATGCTTTCTCTGACCAGCTGTGCCAACTAAACGCGTTTTATATATATTAAACAAAGAAACATAATAAAGAAAACAAACGTTAGTGGGAGCTTTTACGCGCGAATTTCAAAAGAACCAATCCAACAATGCCACGAGGTCGTCTTCTTCACGTGTTTTGTTTTTCCTGAAATAAGGACATTTTAAGCAACGGTTTATGATGCGTTTCCTTAGGTCGGTTTACAGAAAATAGCGATTAAGCCATCTCTAAACATAAATTAGGCGCGAGGGTCCTGTCTTCTTCGTCCAGGCGCGCTCATCTCAATGGTGGTATTCATGAGTTCTAATTTTCCCTTGGGTGAAAAGCCCCAATCTGAACCCCTGTAAACCCTAGAAAAACAGTTATGGCATAATCGCGTATGGCTTGCAAAAATTCAATTAAACATCATGGTTAGCTTTAGAATCACACCAGGAACAAGAATCAATAATTGAAATGTCATGAAAATGCATAGATTATAGAATACGATTATGACATTTTTATGGAATATGTGGAGTTCTGTATACCGATTCCTAGCCTTTTGATGAATGTTCTGGATTGGAATATGATCAGTGAAGCTTCAGGAAGCTATTGGGATCAAAATTAGGTCTTGAATCGTCCTCTAAAGTTGATTTCAGAATTGAGTTTTATGGAGAAAATTTCAAGTTTGTTATGGTGTATTCTGAGCTGCTGCGTGTCCATGTGCATTAGGGTTATGATCAAGTATTTGTATGGAATGCATTAGGTTAAAAATATTGCTCAAAATCTCTTGAATTCATGAATTGGAGATTTGATTTGTTAAGGATCTTTTTTCAATCTTTTTCAAGTGTTCTTGTGCCAATTAGCATCCAATCAATCCAATTCTTTCCTAATTAGCATGTGCACGAAATCTTGATGGCAAAACATGTATAAAAAGATTTGTTAAGGCAAGTTAGATATTTTTCATGTATTTAAATAATTTAAATGAATTAATATAAATAATAATTCAAATAAATAAATAAAAAATGAGAAAATACTTTTCTTTGGGCCAAGTGGTCGTGCATATGCTTGGAATGATGAATCATGGAAGAAAAATGGGCCCATTAGCCTTTTTAGGTCATTTGGATCAAAGTTGACTTTTCAAAATATCCAAAAATTTCCCAACTTCCACAAGGCATAACTTGCTCAATTTTTAAGCTTTTCTCATGTTCTTGGACATTTTGGAAAGGTCTTTGAGTCCTCTAACCAATGCTTTTAGTCCCATGTCATTTTGATTTACCAATCTAAAGTTATGGCCTTTGACTTAAAGTCCCTTTTTGTTGACTTTTGAAAATGACTTATAATGTTGAAATTGATAACTTTTTGTGAGAGCATTTCTTGGACTTGAAGTATAAAGATGAGTTGTAGGAAATGTCTTTATCTTCAAAATGAGATTTGGATGGAATTTTTCTGATAATCCATGTGAAAGTTATGCCCTGGTCAATTTCAGTTGACTTTTTTCAGCTGTCCAAATAAGGAAACTTTTGCATCTTGATGATTTCTGAGCCAAATTTTGAGAATCATGATCAAGCATTGATCAAATGATGTTTGTGGCTTCAAAATGATATGTTGACCAAAAATTTGAACTTTTGACTGTCAAATGACCATTTTGCCCCTACAGTTGACTGTAGTGCAATTTAGGGTTTTGACTGTGCAATTTTGAGCTGAATGTCTTGAAACTTGATATAAGGATGCTTGACCATGTTTGTAGGCATATAGGACTTGATTGGACCTTTGAAGACTTCATTTTCTTGATCAGAACACAAACCCTAGTTTTGACTGTATAGAAGACCTTTGCACTGTGCAACCCTTGAGGAATCTTGAGACTTGACTTGGCAATCTTTTTGGAGAATATGGGAGGGCAAATTTTGGGGTACAACAACCTCCCTTTCGGGTTTTCAGTCCACCGGGATACCCTTTTTTGCCCAAGCCGCCTTTTTAGGTTTTCGACTTGCCGGGTGTACAGATTATTTTTCATTTTCATCCCTTATTTTTGCCCGAACCCTTTTGGTTCGCCGGGAAGCCCTTATTTTTGCCTAGGCCAATCGACCTAGCGGGTCTTTGATTATGCGTAGTATCTTTTCACTATGTCTGCATTGACGGGGTGAGGAAGGTCGTCACCATCCATGGTGGTTAGAATTATAGCTCCTCCTGAGAAAATGTTCCTAACCACAAATGGCCCTTCGTAAGTAGGGGTCCATTTGCCCCTGGGATCACCTTGAGGTAGTATGATGCGTTTGATAACCAGGTCCCCAACTTGATACTCTTGTCGTATAACTTTCTTGTTAAATGCCTTGATCATTCGTTTTTGATACGTCTGCCCATGACAAATAGTAGTAAGTCTCTTTTCGTTGATTAAGTTCAGCTGATCAAGCCGGGTCTGGATCCAATCGTCCTCACTCAAACCTGCATCCTTCATAATCCGAAGAGAGGGTATCTGAACTTCAATGGGCAAGACTGCCTCCATACCATATACCAAGGAATAGGGTGTTGCCCCTGTTGACGTCCGCGCTGAGGTACGGTACCCATGAAGAGCAAATGGTAACATCTTATGCCAATCTTTGTATGTCACCGTCATCTTCTGCACAATCTTCTTGATATTTTTATTAGCTGCTTTAACAACCCCATTCATCTTCGGCCGGTAAGGAGAAGAGTTATGATGCTCTATCTTGAACTGTTTGCGGAGCTTGGTGATCATTGTATTGTTGAGATTTGTATCATTGTCCATAATGATCCTCTCGGGTACACCGTATCGATAGATCAAATTGTGCCGAATAAACCGTGCCACGACGTTCTTGGTTACAGTAGCAAAGGAAGCTGCCTCAACCCACTTCGTAAAATAATCAATTGCTACCAAGATGAAACGATGCCCGTTAGACGCAGTAGGTCTGATCTCACCAATCATGTCGATGCCCCACATTGCGAAAGGCCAAGGAGCTGTCAAGATGTTCAGAGGAACTGGAGGTACGTGCACCTTATCATCATAAACTTGACACTTATGATAAGTCCGAGAATGCTGATAACTGTCGGCTTCCATGGTAGACCAATAGTATCCTGCCCATAGGATTTTCTTTGCCATGGTATGTCCACTGGAATGAGTCCCAAAAGTACCTTCATATAACTCTGCCATGATCCTTTATGCCTCGTTCTTATCTACACATCGTAGTAAGGTTGAATCGTGGTTACGCTTGTAAAGGATACTATTGCAGATGAAGAAATTCGCCGCAAACCTCCTCAGAAACTTCTTATCATTAACAGATGCACCCTGGGATACTCCCGAGCCTCAAGATACCTCTTTACCTCGGAAACTAGGGTTTATCTGCTACCTCTTCAGTCTAATTGTCACAGTAATGTGCAGGTTCGTCCAACCTCTCAATGGTAATCTGGGGAGCCTCATTGTCCCACCTGACCTTGAACATAGAAGACATAGTAGCTAGCGCGCCCGCTAACTGATTCTCCTCTCTTGGGAAGTGTTCAAAGGTTATCTCCTCGAAGTGTGGGAGCAACGTCAGTACATACTCCTTGTAAGAAATAAGATTTGGGTGCTTCATATCCCACTCACCTTTGATCTGGCTAATCACAAAAGCAGAATCTTCGAATACACTCAGAAAATTTATCCTTAGGTCAATAGCTGCTCGAAGGCCCATGATGCACGCTTCATACTCCTCCATATTATTGGTGCAGTTAAAACATAGTCGGGCGGTGAACGGAGTATGACAGCCTTCAGGAGATATGATCACGGCGCCAATGCCATTACCCAAAGCGTTTGAAGCTCCATCAAAGTACATAGACCATAGGGATCCCTTCTCAGGTCCTTCACCAGGTCCAGGTGTCTCACAGTTAGTCACCAACATGATGTTCTCATCCGGGAATTCAAAGTTCATGTATTGGTAGTCGTCTACAGCCTGATGTGCTAAATGATCTGCCAACACACTTCCCTTAATTGCCTTTTGGGTCGTGTATTAGATGTCGTACTCAGTCAAGATCATCTGCCATCTCGCTATTCTTCTGGACAAGGCAGGATTCTCGAAGATATACTTGATTGGATCCATCTTTGATATCAATAGAGTAGTGTGAGTCAGCATATACTGTCTCAGCCGGTGAGCAGCCCATGCCAAAGCGTAGCAAGTTTTCTCAAGCAGTGAGTATCGGGTCTCACAGTCGGTAAACTTTTTGCTAAGGTAGTAAATAACATGCTCTTTTCGGCCAGACTCGTCATGCTGCCCCAGCACGCATCCCATTGAATGGTCGAGTACTGTTAAGTATAAGATCAAAGGTCTTCCTTCAACTGGAGGCATCGGGATAAGTGTCTCTTGGATATATTTCTTGATCCTTTTGAAAGCGGCCTGACATTCATCGTTCCATCTTACCACTTGATCTTTCTTCAGTAGCTCGAAGATTGGCTCACAAGTAGCAGTCAGGTGCAAAATGAATTGGGCAATGTAGTTCAGTCTTCCCAAAAAGCCTCTGACTTCTTTTTCTGTTCGGCGAGCTGGCATTTCCTGTATAGCCTTCACCTTTGCAGGATCCACTTGAATACCTTTATCACTAACGGCGAAACCCAGTAGCTTACCAGACCTCACTCTGAAGGTGCACTTGTTCGGGTTTAACCTCCTCTTGTACAACTTCAACCTGTCAAACAGCTTCTGAAGATGGTCCAGGTGTTCTTCTTCAGTCTGGGATCTTGCAATCATGTCGTCGACGTATACCTCAATCTCATGATGAATCATGTCGTGGAACAAAGAAACCATGGCGCGCTGATACGTTGCCCCAGCATTCTTCAACCCAAAAGGAATTACCTTGTAGCAAAAGGTGCCCCACTGTGTAACGAATGTTGTCTTCTCCATATCCTCGGGAGCCATCTTAATCTGATTGTAACCAGAAAAACCATCCATAAAGGAGAAGACCTTATGCTGTACGATGTTATCAACCAGAACGTCGATATGAGGCAGAGGGAAATTATCTTTGGAACTCGCCCTGTTCAGATGCCTATAGTCCACACACATACGAACCTTACCATCCTTCTTCGGCACCGGAACCACGTTGGAAACCCACTGCGGGTAAGAAGTAACTGCTAGAAAACCGAAATCAAACTGTTTCATAACCTCAGCCTTGATTTTCTCAGACATCTCTGGGTGCATTCGACGAACTTTCTGCTTCACTGGAGGACAGTCTTCCTTTGTTGGCAAGCGGTGAACCACAATATCGGTATCCAACCCAGGCATATCTTCATAAGACCAGGCAAAGATCTCAACATAGTCACGCAGCATCTGTATCAACCGTTGCTTAACATTAGGCTCCAGATTTGCACCGATCTTGACCTCTTTCTTATCTTTTTCTGTACCCAGATTCACTAATTCCACTGGCTCTTCATGGGGCTGTATGACCTCTCTTCTTATAGTAACAGTCTAGCAAGTTCCCCAGGCACTTCACAATCATCCTCACCTTCGTCCTCGGCTTGGTCGATCGGACTTTCAAAGTCATAACTGGCAGTAGCAGAGTCGTTATCAGTGGGATCCATAGTGGATATGGACCTGTATATATGAGTGTGTGTAAGACAAATAGTTGTTTTGCAAGATAGAAAAGAAAAACAAAGAGCACAAAATTTGTAATGCAAGAAAAACGTCCAATGCTTTATTGATGATATATGGAAATGACACATAATAAGCCCTCAAACAAAGCCCTGGTGTCTCGGGCAAGGCACCGGGCCGTAAAGTTTTAAACTGTCTGTTACAAAACTCAAAACAAAAGTCTATTACTGTGTGATAAAAGAAATGGGAACGAAGTCCTTCGCCGTCCAATTGTTCAAGCCACTGTCAGTAGTCGGGTAAATCCAGCTGTCGAACTCAGACTCTTCATCATCATCTTCAATTACATTCACTTCCAGATTACTGATACGCAGGGGAGGTCTTCCAATTCGCGCATGTTGAACAGCCCTTTGAGCTTCTGCAGTAAAACCCAAACTAAACCTGTCAGTCTTGTGGGCAAAGTCAGGGAGTTGGCCCCAATTTGCACACCCACCTTTTTCAATAACAGCCTGGGCATCCTTGAGGGAAGCCATCTTCATTGGAGGATCTTCAGCAACAGTTTCAGCCGACGCCAGAGTCTGGGGGACTTCTTCAAAGTTCTGACACGGGGTCTCAATGAACTCTCCATCTATCTCCACATACCGAAAAGAGTTAAGGTGGCTCACCATGTAATCCTCTTCTCCTCGTACTGTAACAATTTTCCCCTTCACTGGGTATTTCAACATCTAATGGAGCGTAGAAGTTACTGCCTCAGCCTTGTGAATCCACGGGCGACCCAGCAAACAAGAATAGGATGGTCGGATGTCCATCACATATAATGTAGACGCAAAAGTCTGGGAACCAACTTTAACAGGGACATCCACCTCCCCGTGCACCATCCTTTTGGACCCGTCAAAGGCCATAACCACAATATTACTTGGCATCAGCATCAACCCTTCACAGTCCAACCGGTCTAACGCTTTCTTGGATAAAACATTTAACGAGGACCCCGTTTCCACCAGCACGTGGGCCAAAGTAGTGCCCCTGCACTCGATTGAAACATGCAGACCATCATTGTGATTCTTTCCTTTGGAAGTCAAATCTGCGTCGGAGAAACCCAATCCGTTGACAACGGTCAAACTAGCCACACAGTCTTTGAATTGATCAGCAGATGTTTCCTGCGGCACATGCGCAGTTTTAAGGAAAGCAATTAAAGCCTTGGCGTGGGCTTCTGAGCATAACAATAAAGAAAACATAGAGATCTTCGACGGGGTTTGCCCCAGCTGTTCGACTACGTTGTAGTCGCTTTTCTTGATAATCTTCAAAATTTCCTCTATCTCCTGCCTAGAGGTTTCAACAATGACTTTTTTAGGTGCCTCCATCCGGGTAGGCCCACTTGTAACTTCTTTGCCCCGAGTGTCAGACGTCTCGGCGACAAGGGTGATAATTGGAGTGAGAATTGAAACAGCAGCAGATGTAGTGGCAGGTGTAATGACAACAGGCTTTTGAACAGTTGGAGGAGAAATCTCAGGAGAGAAGAGTCTTTCGCTTCGGGTGACCTTTCTAGACCCGACAATGTTGCTGACATCAGTATCAGCCTGTCCAACTTTCAAGTCTTGTTTAATCCCATGATAATACACATCGGCCCCATAGTGCCACGGGACAGCCTTATCCGAAGTGTAAGGGATAGGTCCAAGAATAGTAATGATCAATGGAGTAACTCTCGGAACAGATGTAATCCTAACAAGCTTTCTAGAGGAAGCCTTGGAAGGATTGGCAGAAATGGTGATTATGGAAACATCTTCAATAGGAATCAACGGAACCAAATTTTTCTCGAACAAGATTTCTTTGTTATCCATCAGGCGTTGGACACCTAACTTCAATAGATGGCAACCAGTAGGTAGGATGGAACACAGGTGGAAACCTTCGCAACAGCCCGGAAATAAACCGACCAACAACAAGTTCTTCTTTACGGTCATCAACGGAGTAGAAATGTCTTTCACGGAAGTCACAAACGAGTTATCATCCACATCATTCACTCCATGCTTGGGCATAGGAGCATTCATGAAATTTGGCTTTTCTGGTGCTTCAAACTCAATCTCCTTAGCTTCAATCAGATCCTGCACTTTATTCTTCAAAGCCCAGCAGTTGTTCGTATCATGCCCCGAGCTATCAGAGTGATAAGCACAGTGGGCGTTCGGATTATACAGCGGTGATGTAGTACTGGGATTCTTTGGAGCCTCCTTCAGAGTCACCAAGTTGGTTTTCAACAGTTGCGGCAGAATTTGAGATAGAGTCATACTGAGCTGAGTATACTGCCTTTGCGGTTTCTCTACTCTTTTCTGAGTGTTGCATTGTGGGGCAACATTTGGTCTTGATATTACCACCGCATTAATTGCTTGGCGATGTTCAGGTCGGTTTTGGCTCCTTGAGCTGTAAAATGCACTAGATTCCTTCTTGAAAGGCTTCTTCTCTGTACTTGACGAACACCCTTCTGTATCTTGCCGCTCTTGATACCGGCCTCAACTCTCTCCCCAGTCAAAATCAATTCAGTGAACCCAGACGATGAACTACCGATCAAATGATTAAAATATGGACCAGAAAAATCCCAAGAAACATATCCACCAACTCCCTATCAGACAGAGGGGGTTGGACTCTTCCAGCAAGATCTCTCCATTTCTAAGCGTAGTCCTTAAAGCCTTCGCCTGTACCCATAGACATACTCTGAAGTTAAGTACGCGTGGGAGCAAGGTCGGAATTATACTGGTATTGCTTATAAAAAGCAGTAGCAAGGTCCTCCCAGTTACGGACGTTAGCTCCTTCTAGCTGATAGAACCATTCAAGTTGAGTCCCTGACAGACTATCTTGAAAGAAATGAACCCATAGGTTCCTATCAGCAGTATATGGTTGAGTCTTTCTAACATACGAGCGGAGGTGTAACTTCGGGCAGGAGACCCCATCATACTTAGCAAAGACAGGTGCTTTAAACTTGTGCGGAATCACCACCCCAAATGCCAATCCCAGATCTTCGAAGTCCAACCCGAGTATCTTTTGAATCTCCATCGCACTCAACTGGTCATCAAGTTGCTTATACCTATCCTCAGTAGGAGGATACCGGTCTTCATCAAAATCAGTGTCATTTTCAGAAACCACAGGGCTAGGACCCTTCCTTTCCTTTTAATATCTCCCCCTCCAGATGAATGGGACATATTAGCTTCCTGTCACAAATTGTTCCTGAATCTGTGACCCATATTCAGCAGGACCACCCTCTTCTTCTTCTTCTTCTTCTTGTCCTTCAAGATAAGAGTCTTCAAATATTGCTACCCCTTGGCCAGGTTCAGGAACATTTCCTGGAACTGAGCATTCTGAGCTTGAAGAGCCTTAATAGCTTGATCAGTAGGTGTTTCAGAAGACATGTTGTGCTGAAATAAACAGCGAAGAAGATGAGAAACCTGTAATGGTACCTGTAATGAGGTGCATGGGAATGGAATGCGTATGAAATGATTTCAAAGACTTGGGGAGATTCAAATTTGTAAACCAAAATAAAACACATTTTATTAGATTAAAACTTGAAACAATGTTTAACAAATACCCTTAAGGCGTTACAAAAGAAATAAACTAAAAAGCAAATCTAGGCTAGAAATAATAAAAGTCATCAGAATTCCCATGGTCGTTTTCCTTTCATGCTGACATAATCGTTGATTGTCCTCTCATTCTCAAGCTGTCTTGTAAGTTTCAGGATCTTCCGCTCCTGCTCATGATACTTCTCTCTGTAGGTATCCCTTTCTTCCTTTAACTGGATCCAAGATCTCTTTAATGCCCCCAGATCAGTAGGCATATAAGGATGGAGGATTGTATAAGGAACACCTTCTTCATCAATATGCTCTATAATCACCGGCAAAACAACTTCATATGGCATCCCCAGCTTTTGAGCACGGGCTCGAACCCACTGGAGATACGGTTGCATCGGGAGAGAAGTCTTCATTCCTAGATCATGTGTATCAGACCTATTCACCCTATCCCAGGCTTGTATAAACCTGCGGAGATGTCCCTCAACATCCCTCTTGAAGTCAAAGACAATGCCTGTAAGCAGCAGCTCATGAGAACCGTCCCTTCGAGCTCGTCCAAACAGTCGTAAAGCTAAACAAGGATTATAGGTTATTCCTCCTCTAATTCCAAACAATGGAACATTTGGGTATTCCCCACATCGATCAATGACAGCTACCCTTTCCATGTCCTTAGTAGTCCAAAGGATGTCCGTATGAGCAAGGGACATGATTCTGTAAGCCCAACTCATACCTTCCTCATTCTTCAATATAGATTTGGGGAGGTGAGAAATAAACCACCTCGCCAGCAACAATGTACAACACATGAGAGTTCCCCTTCTTCTCATAGTACGGGTATAAAGAGCATGCAGAATATCACCTAAGAGAGTAGGCACTGGGTTACGAGACATGAAAATCTTGACTGCGTTCACATCGACGAAAGAATCTGGATTCGGGAACAGAACCAAGCCATAGATGAGGAGAGATAGGATGTCTTCAAATGCTTGAAAGTCCAAACTATCCCAGAACTGTTGAGCTTGATCAATCAAAAACTTAGCCAAGAAACCTTTAACCCCGCTCCGAATCTCCCAGTTAGATACCATATCAGCCATTT
Organism: Vicia faba; assembly: GCA_948472305.1. Classification (NCBI taxonomy): domain Eukaryota; kingdom Viridiplantae; phylum Streptophyta; class Magnoliopsida; order Fabales; family Fabaceae; genus Vicia; species Vicia faba. The sequence continues at coordinate 1,361,462,918 of OX451741.1, read as the reverse complement.
TTAGATGTAGGGCTGAAGCAATATCCTCTGGCCTAGGAGCTATCTCCAAACCTGTAAAGGGTGTCTGCTCTAGAATAGATATGCCAAGTAAATCATAAAACTCCTCCAAAGTAGGGACTAGCTGATAGTCCGGGAAGGTGAAACAGTGATGCAATGGATCAAAGAACTGGAACAACACGCTCATCAATAGAAAGCAATAATCCTAAGGTATACCCCACTTATTTATCCCCAGCAGATTCGCCAGTTCTGTGATACGGTGACCAGAACCGGGACTATTTTTTAGGATTTGCTGGTTTGTGTTTTGCGTTTGTGTTTGCAAAATGTCGCGGTAAGCAAGAGTTGCCACCGACTTTTATTTTGTCCAACAAGGAAAGGAAAAAAGCACAGAAAATTCCTTTTTCGAGATATTTCTGAGTACGGGGGGTAGATTATAGAAAGGAAAGGTATTAGCACCCTTTCTATCTGTAGTTATCTACGGGCTCTTAGGTACTTGCTCATCATTTTCAAAATTGCTTCTTTGTGTTTGTGGGATTTGAAAAAGATTTTGTTTTGACTTCGATTTAACTCTTGCTTCTGTCTTCAAGAGTGTAATGAAGTGTTTTTGAAAACTTTGTTTGTAAAGGAGTGTAAGTGTGAAAAATTTGTTTGGATTGAGCAAGTACTTAAGAACTAATCTACCTACTCGAAAAAAGAATCGTTCTATGTTCGTTTCCTTTAGACAGCTCTATCCCACAATTAGTGAGTAGGTAGCATCGTCGTTAGAGTTTGAGGGTCAATTCGAAAAGGAACGTATGGTCACTAAAGCAATGTTAGGACGTCTTAGTAATAACCCTAATGTCTTAGATCAATTATTTGAGGCAACAATATCCGAGGCAACCTTTCCGAGGCAACTTTGATCTTTGGACAAAAGGACGGCCACTAAAGCATCCCATACTCAATGACCGTTTACCGAAGGCAACCAAGTGGGAGTGTACCCTAGGAGTGCGCATGTGTGAGTGATTCAATTTCAGATTATTATCTTTGCACATTTAGGGTTATCTAACTATTGTAAAGTTTTACATACATTCTTGTCATGCATCCTAATATCATACATCTAACAGTTTAATATTTTGCGGAATTTAAAGTGCGGAAATTAAACTACGCTATTACAAGGCTTCGGGTATTTACATAGCCAAAAACAAACCCTTTGAAAAAGTAAAGCGGTAAATGAAAATAAAGTCCTAATTTAAACTATTACAAACTGTAGGCAGTTACATCAATATGATAAATGATAAAAATAAAGCGCGCGAGAAAAATTAAGATCAGGAAGAAATTAGGGTTTTGACCCTTCTATCCTAATTAAAAGAGAAAATGTTTTTGTTGTTTTTAATAAAAGAATTAAGTTTTCTAAATTAAGTATGAAAATTAATTAGTGATTAAATTAATTAATGTAATTACATGGCCTATTTTGTGTTTTTATTATTTTTTAAGAAAAAGAAAATAATTAAATTAGAAATAAAACTTATTTGTTCTAATTAATTTTAATTATGTGCAAAAAGAATTAAAGTTGTCTAAAATTAAAGTCTAATTAAATTAACTAATTTTTAATAAAAATAAAATCTAGACCTAATTTATGAAAAGTAATATTTTTGTGATTTTTGATAAAAAGAAAATAATTATTTGTTAGTAAATAAAATAAATAAATTAATTAAGCAAAATAAAAAAGAAAGGTGAAGAAAAATGGGCCTGAAAGTAAATCAGAGGGGTGAAAATAGCAAGCTTTTGGCCCAAAAGATTTGATCCATTATTGACTTCTTGAATCCAGTGCATTGCATTGACTAGGCTCCATGGTGCACCTTCATGGATGGCCTTTGGAGTTGGTAATCAGGGAATGTGAAACAGTGGTGTAGGGGGTCAAAGAACTGGAAGAGAACTTTCACCATGTCTTCTTCAATGTTGGAGTTGACCAAGTTGAGAAGTCTACCATGTCTTTCACTGAAGAGAGAATTCTCTGGAATCCTGGATGTAAGCTCCTTGAGTTGAGGAGGGATTCTCACAAGGTTGACTTGAATTGTTTTCCTGCGAAGAGATTCCATGACCTACAAAACAAGAACAAAGATGAAGATCCAAACCCTTGAAATGGTTAGTGGATGCATATGATGCTTTATGATGTTCATGATGTATGCACAAACACATGTACAAGCAAGTCACACAAAACCCTAGTTTCAGGCTTGCATGAGGTTTCATAGGTAAATACCCTCTTGAGTTTAGTTGGCTCAAACCTGTCCTATAAGTAGTAACCGGGTTCTAAGGAGCTCAATATCACTGGATTATTTTCTATGTTCATTGTTTTGGTTTAGCCACTTAACTAGCGACCAAAATATTCCAAGAAAATAACCCTCAATGAGTGTAGTATCGAGTATCTACCAACTTCGGAATGCACCAAAGCTGGTCATCTCACTACCCCTAAAAGGCCAAGATGGTCAAGTAAGGTTCTAAGAGTTCATTAGTGCTTTATGACATCACTCAGCGGCCCCATATTCTCTTTGATAGACTCAAAGGCTATCGTTACTCACAAATATGTCGCACTAATATAGCTATTGCTTCAACCATGTCGGTATACCCTGCACAGTTTCCACAATGTATTGCTATTTACCTATGAATGTTTCCTAAATCCGGGTAGAGGATTTCAAGCCCAAACAAGAGAACCAAATGTAAATCAATCAAAGAAAACAATATCATCATGCAAAGGGTGATCTAAGCCCTAAGGTTACTCCACTTTTAAAGTTTTCCCCAGCAGAGTCGCCAGTTCTGTGGTACGGTGGGAGAACTGACTTGGGATTTTGCGTTTGTGTTTGCAAATGTTTCAGTTTAGCAAGAGTCGCCACCGACTTTTTATTTTATCCTAAGGAAAGGTCAAAAAGCACAGGAAAGACCTTTGAGATGTTTTCTTGGGTTCGGGGAGTAGATTATAGAAAGGGAAGGTATTAACACCCTTTCTATCCATGGTTATCCATGGTCTCTTAGTTACTTGTTTAGATCACTTGCTTTACTTTTCAATTGTTTGAAATGGTGTTTTGTGTGTGATTTTGAAAGATATTTTGAAAAGAGGCCATCGTTGTGGCAACCTTTATAATGATTCTTGTTTGAATGTATACAAAGGTGTTTTTGTCTTTTGAAAAGTTTTCAATGTTTGAAAGTAGGGTTTTGAAATTTTGTTGTGAAGTGTGTTTTGAAGATAGCAAGGATATTTTTGCAAGTTTTTGATCAAGTAACTAAGAGTTATCTACCCTATTTTACTCGAAGATCTTTCTTATGTTTTTAACCCTTTTAATAGTGTTGCTTCACCATTGTATTTGGTGAACAACCTTGTGTTAGGATGTTAAACGGGACAGGCGCGGGTCATCGTATAGACCATGATAGCAATTGTGTCAAGTGTTTTTGGCAATTTTCTTGAGGGACTTGATCATTTTGTTTAGGCAACTCAGATAGCGTCATCGAGGGACTATGATCTTTTGTTTTGTTTTTGTTTTGCCAAAGTACTTGACATGCATACCATGGCCCATTTTTGAAGGCAACAAGTGGATTATAACCCTAGGGGTGCAAGTGTGTATTGTGTTTGTTTTTCATGCATTTTTGTCTTTGATTAAGTCAAACTATTTGTTGATTTTAGTTTTGCATACAAACCCTAATTCTAATCATGGAATAATTGAAAGCATTTAAATGCAAGAATTTAAATTCTAAGCTATTACAACATGATATAGAGAGGGGGGTACAAATTTGAATAGGGGATTATTTTGCAAGAAATTAAATCCTAAATTATTACAACCAAATTGAATTTACAATGCATAATATTTAAATGTACAATATTTATTTAAACAAGATAAACAAATATTAAACAAGATGTATTATGCAAAAAAGTTTTTATTTATTCATGTATGCAAAAGCATTTTTAATGTATAAGGTATAAAGATTAATTTTATTTGTTTTTAGGGCAAAAACCCTAATTTCTTAAGAAAATAAATATAATGTATTATTTATGTACAAAAATATATTAACATGTATAAAAATAAAAGTATATTGAAAAAAAGTATTTTTTAGTATAAAATATCAATAAAAATAAAAATAAATTATTTTTGTGTTTTTTATTCTAGGTTTTTTAATAAAATAAAGTATATATATATATATATATATATATATATATATATATATATATATATATATATATATATATATATATATATATATATATATATATATATATATATATATATATATATATATATATATATATATATATATATATATATATATATATATATATATATATATATATATATATATATATATATATATATATATATATATATATATATATATATATATATATATATATATATATATATATATATATATTAAATATATTAAGTGTGTAAAAAAAAATTATTTACAAAAATGTATATATTTCAAGAAAATATTTTCAAATGTGAATAAAAATAAAAATAAAAATATTATTTGCATTAATTTTAAATTTAAACAAAATAATATAAAGTATTTAAACATATTAATGTTGGAAATAATTAAAATAAATACCAAATAAATATAAAAATTTATGGAAATATTTTTTAGGCATTTTTTATGTTTGGAAATAAAATAATAAAGTCAGAAATAAAATTAAAATGCAAAAATAACAAATATACAAAGAAATGGCCAGGGGGTGTGAAACTGAAAATGCAAGTGTGAAAAGCAGGAAATAGCCAGGCCCAACCCAGCTACTTCATCTTCTTCCTCTGTTCAAACAAAATACGCGCCTTCTGTGTACAAACGTGTATCTCCTAGAAACGTGATCCTTTGACAAAACTCAAAACATGAAACTTGTAGAGCATCAAACAACGAATCTAACCATATAAAAAACTTATGCTAACTCTCAAAGACCAGAGAGAATTTCTCTGGCCCTAATTTCTAACCTATTTTTTTCAGAAAGTTCATGGATGAAATTCTCCTAGCACGATTAATATAAATGAAAACTAAGCACATGTATGGTTTCAGGGCAATGAATACAACATCTTTCATTCACAAACCTAAGTCTAAATGTTCCTAAATAGAGAGATAGAAGTTCATGAAATACCTGTTTCAGTTGAGTTCGAGCTGGACAATGCAACAACTTTCAATGGGGCCTGAGCTTCTTTTGAGCTTGCTTGATGTCCCCTGAGCCTTTCCCAATGCTTAGTTTGTTTTGAAGTGACCTGAATCGTGCTACAGAACTCAATCTGCAAAGCTTCCAAACAAAAAATGGTGATGTGTGTTAATGGAGTTACAATAACTTGTGAATGGTCGGGACAACTTAGGTATATGGTTTGGAATGTGTTTGAAGTGATTTTGGACAAAACGCACGAGGAGATTTGATGGTGGCTTGTGATTTGTAGAACTGACCCTGTTTTGCAAGAAAATGTGGTTTTTGAGTATGAGAAGGTTTGAGAGGTCAAAGGCTCGTGCTTCTGGCTTGCTAGGGTATGCAAAACTTGTTTTAAAACTTTGCTTGAGTTGGTTTTATCAGATATGTGAGTTCTCTTGTGTTTGACAAGTTTCTTGGTTATGAAGCAAAATGAGAAGTGACAACGAGCAGGCCTGTACATGCTAGCTCTAACTCTGCATACATTGTGTAAGCTTGGCCCCAAGTTTGTGGATTTGGTTTGCAGCATAAGATCTTGTTCAAGGCTCAAGGATTCTAATTGACATAAAGCAAGATTTTGACAAAAATGGCAAAGTTACCTTTTACTATTTTTGGATTAATCTAGTGTATAATCCTCTAATGTCCAAAACAAAACCTTAGACCAATGGGTTTGCATTTAATTATTGAGTAAAAATTGTTTTAGAGGCCTGTAATTGTGTACTTAGCTAGCTTGGTCAGATTTGGCAAGTGGTATGAACATGTATTGGCCATGGTTACAAAGTGAGTTTTTTCCAACTTCAAGCATTCGATTCTCCATAACCACAAAGGTGTTTGAGGAGTTCTTAGACAATTTGGAAAGCTTGCAACATGTACTATAATCCATCTTTGAAATGCAACTTAAGACTCCAAGTGGAACTATGTGAAAAATGGCCAAGAAGATGGGTCAAAATCCTGCCTAAACTAGGGCAAAATTTCTCTAAGTTAAAAGTTTGAGTTACCCTTGTTCCAAAAATCATAACTTGAGATCCAAGCTTCTTTTGAGAAAACTTTGTGAATCAAAGTTGTATACTTTGTGATTGACTACAACTTTAATGTTGTAAGTTTTGTTTTAATCCATTTGCATCTTGGTGAAAAAATGGGACAAATTTAGGAAAAAATAAGAAAATTTCATAACTTAGAAACTTTCTAAGTGATGGAAATTTTCCATTTTAAACCCTAATTTGAAATTTTGGGTTTCTTGATGAACAAGTTTCATAATTTGACATGTCTTGATTAAAAATGACCCTTGGCACTTGATTTTGACCAAAAAGTCAAAGTTTGACTTTTCAGTATACAGTCAAATTTGATCAGTTGACTGAAAAATTCATCTGTCAATCCTATGCATTTGAGATCTTTTGAACTTGTTGAATGGGTCAAGACAATGTCATTGAGTCCTTGTCCATGGTTGAGCTTGATTTGCCATTGGCTAGGTCAAACAGTCAAAAATTGCCTTTATACAATCAAAACCCTAAAAATGACCATTTTGCCCTTTTGGTGATCTGATCAAATTTCTTGTGGAATTATGATCTAAACTTGATCAAATGGTTCATATGAGTTAATAATGTTGATGTGGGTCAAAATTCATGAGATTTGACTGTCAATTGGCTACAGTTGACTTTTTCTCTAATACAGCTGATTTCTAGGTCAACTGTCCAATTGACTGGGCAAAAATTTAATTCAAGGCTTGAAACTTGGTATGGACAAACTTGTGAGTCCAACATGAAGTATGAAAGTAACTTTGGGCATTGTGGGTCAAAACATCCCTGTGCAAACTCAAACCCTAATTTAGGTCAACAGTGCAAAGAGGTGTCTTGAGCAGAGCAAACCCTAGCTTGATCTTGAGTTCCAAGGGTCTTATGATGAGAAATGTTGATAAAATGATAGGGAAAATTTTGGGGTACAACAGTTGCCCCTGTTCAATCTTCTTGAACCTAAAGAGTTAGATTGGCAAGTTTGCCTTTCGCGACTCGAAGGTAAAAGAGGATTGGACACTAGAGTGCCCGTAAATTTGCACTCGTCAAAATATAGCTGAGGAGATGGGCTTAAAGATGCCATTTGGAGATGGTGGAATCTTGCTGGAGATGGGCTTAAAGATGCCATCCAAGAATGTTTGTTGAATTGCAATGTTGTAGGTCAGAAGAATGAGCATCAAAATGGTATCCGTGTCTGGAATGCATTTAAACTGTATCTGGAGACTGAGTCTGTATGAGCAAAAGAATGGCGTCCGTGTCTGGAGCGTATCTGAGATGTAACTGTATTTGAACTTTGAATGAATATCAGAATGACTGCCGTGTCTGGAGTGTATCTGTATTCTGAATGGGTAACAGAGAAAAATCTGTGTATGGAGTAACTATGTCCTGGGGATAAGTTCTGAATGAGTGGCAGAATGGCAACCGTGTCTGGAGCGTATCTGGACTGTGTCTGAAGTTGAGATCTGTATGAGTAGCAGAATGACTTCCATGTCTGGAGTGTATCTGAGACTGTAACTGGGATCCGAATAAGTGACAAAATGACTTCCGTGGCGACTGCGCTGGGGGGAATCAAACTGCTGGTGTAATGGCCAGAATGGAATCCGTGTTTGGAGCGTATCTGAATTTGAAGTTGATAGTTGAATCTGAATGAGAGATAGAATGGCCGCCGTGTCTGGAGCGTATCTAGTCTGTATCTGATTGCTGAAGTCTGAATGAGTAGTAGAATGACCGCCGTGTCTGGGGTGTATCCGTACTGTATCTGGCTTGAAATTTTGAATGAGTAATAAAATGACCGCCATGTCTGGGGTGTATCCATATTGTATCTGAATAATTGTTAACGATAGCCTTTTAATCTTATCCTGAAAAGGGTAAAATGTTAGCTAAAACACAAAGTTATATTGCATGATATGTATGATGCAATGAACTGTCATCCATGTTTATGATACATGAATGTAATGGTTATGCATGTAAGCTGAGTAGCTGTCTTGCTGAGGAAAATAAATCCTTGATAACTGGAGATAATGAAATGTTTGACTGCTGTCGGCGAAAGTAAATCCTTGACCGATGCTGAGGATTCAAAAGAGTCTTTGATTGTTGAAGATGAGAAATCCTTGTTTACTGCTTGGGGATTAAATATCTCTGATTGTTTGAGAAGGAGAAATCCTGGGACCACTGCTGGAGATTTGAAAATCCTCGGCGATTTGTGGGGATTAATAAGGCCTTCGACAACTTCTGCAGGGAATGAGAATCCTTCATGACTTTCCTGAGAAATAGGGAAAACTCTGAAAATCTCTACTGGGGAGTTAACCTGGGAGGCTTCTGCTTGGAAATGAGACCGAGAATCTTTGATCTGCTGGGAAATAACTCTATGGAGAGAATGTTTACTCGGCCGGTGAAATTAGGAGCTTGGGTTGTACGCCAATCTACTGGGGAATCATCCTAGCTGGGGATAAGCCAAGAAGTTAACTGTTATCTGCTTGGTTCTCAATTTTTTTTAAGATAACCTGCTGGGGAAATTGGGGGAAGTTGAACAGTTGGAAATTTGACTTCGCTGGGGAAGAAGGTTTAGAATATTCTGGCTCCGCCGGGGATAGGTATTTCTGGGTTTTCGGGCTCCGCTGGGGATCTTTAACTCTGCTGGGGATCTATACTTTAAGATTTTGGCTTTGTTGAGGATCTGAACAATGTATTGCAGGGGATTTCTTCTGGAATGGCACAAAGATATCTTCCTCCACCTTCAACCTATCAGTAATTATCCTTTCTCAATTTCGTTTTATTTGTAAGCAGTGATTATATTCAAATGCATATGCTTATTTAACAAAACTTTGGACGTTTTCAAATAAAACATTAGTGTAAAGAAGAAAGAAAGGCAAGTAAATTTCTGCATTTTGAACTATCTTTGTATTAACTTTTGTAAGTATCTTTGTACAAAGGAGACATACATCCTAGTAAGAGAATGTTGTCGTAAAAATTGAAAATTTTTATACAAAATAAAGATGGCTATGTGTAACAATTCCATGGGGTTCCCATTCTACTATAGCCTTCACAACTATGAGTATCTTGTCCATTCGCTGCTTCGTCTGCCGATGATTGGATTGATCAGAAGCTTGGGGCTTGTTGGTGAAAAGATTGTCCTTAAAGTGATCCGACGAGACATAGTCATACGCTTTAATTCCCTAACTTTTTCCTGGACCGCCCTTTCAGGTTTTCGATCCACCAGGAAACCCTTTTTTGCCCAAGCCGCCCTTTCGGGTTTTCAACTTGTCGGGTGTACAAATTTTTTTGTTTTATCCCTAATTTTTGCCTGAACCGCCCTTTCGGGTTTTCGGTTCACCGGGATGCCCATTTTTGCCCAAGTCGCCCTTTCGGGTTTTCAACTTGTCGGGTTATTTTATGTGTAGTATCTTTTGACTATGTCTGCGTTCGCAGGGTGCGGCAAGTCGTCGCCGTCCATGGTGGTCAGGATCATTGCCCCACCAGAAAAGATGCTCTTGATCACAAATGGTCCTTTGTAGGTAGGAGTCCACTTGCCCCTGGGATCACTTTGCGGCAAGATGATCCGCTTGATTACAAGATCTCCGACTTGATATACCTGACGCCTGACTTTCTTGTTGAAAGCCTTGATCATCCATTTTTGGTACGTCTGACCATGACAAACAGCAGTAAGTCGCTTCTCGTCGATCAAATTAAGTTGATCAAGCCGGGTCTGAATCTAATCCTCTTCACTCAAACCAACATCCTTCATATTCCTTAAGGAAGGAATCTGAACTTCCATAGGTAAAACAACTTCCATGCCATATACCAAAGAAAAGGGGGTTGCCCCTGTTGAAGTACGTGCCATGGTACGATATCTGTGCAGAGCAAACGGTAACATCTCATGCCAGTCCTTATAGGTGACTGTCATCTTTTGAATGATCTTCTTGATATTTTTGTTCGCGGCTTCAACAACACCGTTCATCTTTGGCCGATAGGGAGATGAATTGTGATGATAAATCTTGACCTATTCGCATAGAGCGGTGATCATAGTGTTGTTCAAATTTGTACCGTTGTCCGTGATGATTCTATCAGGGATACTATATCGGTATATGAGGTTCTGCTTGATGAAGCGGGCAACCACATTCTTTGTAAAGAGGCCTAAGAAGCTGCTTCGACCCACTTGGTAAAGTAGTCAGTAGCCACCAGGATGAAGCGATGCCCATTGGATTCCGTAGGCTTGATCTCTCCAATCATGTCAATGCCCCACATTGCGAATGGCCAAGGAGCTGTCAGAATGTTGAGAGGAACAAGAGGAATATGTACCTTGTCGGTGTAGACTTGACATTTGTGGCAAGTACGGGAATGTTGATGACAATCAGCTTCCATGGTAGACCAATAGTAGCCTGCCCTTAGAATCTTCTTAGCCATCATATGTCCGCTCAAGTGGGTGCCAAATGTGCCACTATGTATATCAGTCATGATTAACTATGCTTCAACCTTGTCCATGCAACAAAGTAGAACACAATCATGGTTGCGCTTATAAAGGATGCCATTACTTAGGAAGAACTTGGCAGCAAATCTCCTTAAGAACTTTTTGTCATTGACGGAAGCTCCTTCAGGGTATTCTCGAGTCTGGAGATACCTTTTGATTTCATGAAACCAGGGTTGTTCCACTACTTCTTCGGTGTTAATCTCGTGACAGTGCGCAGGTTCGTCCATTCGCTCGATGGTAATTTGGGGAGCCTCGTTATCCCAGTTGAGTTTAAACATGGAAGACATCATAGCCAGAGCATCGGCTAACTGATTTTCTTCTCGTGGGAAGTGTTCGAAAGTAATCTTCTCGAAATGAGGCAACAATGTCAGGACATGTTCTCTGTATGGGATAAGATTAGGATGTTTAGTGTCCCACTCTCCTTTGACTTGACTGATAACCAAAGCCGAGTCCCAAAATACGATCAAAGATTTGATTCCCAAGTCTATAGCAGCCTTGAGACCAAAGATGCAAGCTTCATATTCAGCCATGTTGTTGGTACAGCTGAAGTAAAGTCGGGCAGTGAAGGGTGTATGGCAACCTTCCGGAGAAATGAGTACCACACCGATACTGTTGCCAAGTGAATTTGAAGCACCATCAAAGTACAGGGTCCATCGGGATCTTTGTTCAGGTCCGTCATACGGTCCGTTACCTTCAATGTCGTCCAATGTCATGATGTCCTCGCCAGGGAAGTCGAATCTCATATATTGGTAATCTTCGACGGCTTGATGAGCTAGATGGTCAGCTAGTACACTCCCCTTTATAGCTTTTTGGGTAGTATACTGGATATCATACTCAGTCAGGATCATTTGCCATCTAGCGATTCTTCCAGATAAAGCAGGCTTCTCGAAGATATACTTGATCAGATCCATTTTGGAAATCAACAAAGTGGTATGAGTCAACATATATTGCCTTAGCCGGTGAGCAGCCCATACCAAAGCGCAACAAGTTTTCTCGAGCAGTGAGTAGTGAGTCTCACAGTCGGTAAACTTTTTGCTAAGGTAATAAATGGCATGCTCTTTTCGGCCAGACTCGTCATGTTGGCCTAGTACGCACCCCATTGAGTTATCCAACACAGTCAGATACATGATTAACGGCCTTCCTTTGACGAGTGGCATCAAAATAGGAGGTTCCAGTAAATACTCCTTGATCTTATCAAAAGCAACTTGACAATCATTGTTCCATTCAACTACCTGATCTTTCTTTAATAGTTTTAAAATTTGCTCACAGGTAGATGTCAGGTGAGAGATGAACCTCGCGATATAGTTTAAGCGTCCCAAGAATCCTCTAACCTCCTTTTCAGTGCAGGGGGCAGGCATTTCTTGTATAGCCTTTACTTTAGCTGGATCAACCTGAATGCCTTTGTTGCTGACAATAAATCCCAAAAGTTTACCAGACCTATCTCCAAAAGTGCACTTGCTTGGGTTCAGTCTGAGCTTATACTCCTTCAACCTGGAAAACAGCTTTTGCAATTGATCAAGGTGTTCTTCTTCCATCTGTGATCGAGCTATCATGTCATCTACGTAAACTTCGATCTCATGATGTATCATATCATGAAACAAAGCTACCATGGCGCGTTGATAGGTTGCCCCTGCATTCTTCAGTCCGAATGGCATCACTTTGTAGCAGAAGGTACCCCATTGCGTGACAAAAGTAGTTTTCTCCATGTCCTCGGGGGCCATTTTGATCTGGTTGTATCCCGAGAATCCGTCCATGAAGGAAAATACCTTGTGTTGAGCTGTGTTGTCAACCAAGATGTCGATATGTGGCAGTGGAAAATCATCCTTGGGGCTAGCCCTGTTTAAATCCCGATAGTCCACACACATTTTGACTTTGCCGTCCTTCTTAGGTACGGGCACAATGTTAGCAACCCATTGTGGATAGGAAGTAACAGCCAGAAAGCCAGTGTTGAATTGCTTCATTACCTCAGCTTTGATCTTCTCAGACATGTTGGGCCTTATTCGGCGGACCTTTTGCTTGATTGGTGGACAATCTTCTCTTGTAGGGATACGGTGGACCACGATATCTGTGTCTAGTCCCGGCATGTCTTCATAAGACCAGGCGAAGATTTCAACGTATTCATTCAACAACTGCACTAAGTGCTCTTTGACACTTGGTTCCAGGTTGGAACCCACTTTCACCTCTTTCTTGTCTTCCTCTGTCCCCAAGTTGATGGTCTCTAGCAACTCTTCATGAGGCAGAATAGCCCGCTCTTCTTGTTGCAAAAGTATGGCTAACTCTCCCGGAACTTCACAATCTTCGTCAACTTCGTACTCAACATGATTGACCAAGTCTTCAGAGTTACCGAAGGCTAAAGCAGAATAGTCACCCATGGAATCCGGAGTGGATGCGTAACTGCATTTGTGAGTGTGGGTGTGTGTAAGGGATAACCATCCTTAAACAAAACAAAATGCAAAAAGAAAGAAAATGAACACAACAGTTTATGAAAACGTCCAATGATTCATTAAAACATGGCATATGATAATGAAGAAAATCAAGCCCTTACAAATGGACCTACATGCCCCAGGCAAGGCATGAGGTGAAAATAGTGTACGAATTGTTTAGTTATTACAGACCAAAATAAGACATTGTTCAAAGATAAATTTACTGGTTGATGAAGGTGATGGGAATAAAATCCTTTGCTTCCCAGTTGCTTAAACCCCCTTCGATGGTTGGAAAGATCCAATCTGCGAAGTTGTCCTCTTCATCTTCATCTTCTACAACATTAATTCCATGGTAGGTGATTTTGACGGGTGGTCCTCCAGCCTTGGAGCGACGCATAGCCTTCTGTCCTGCAGCAGTAAACCCTAATCCAAACTTGTCTGTCTTATGGGGAAAATCAGGCAGTTGCCCCCACACTATGCTCTTTCCTTCTTTAATTACCGCCTCTGCGTCCTTGAGAGACGCCATCCTAGATATATGCTTGGGAACGATAGGCACCTCAACCATTGTCTTCGCAACTGCGACCTCAGGAGACACTTCCTCAAAATGTTGGAAAGGCGTTTCGATGAACTCGCCATCCAACTCCACATAGCGGAAGGAGTTGAGGTGACTTATCATGTACTCTTCCTTGCCGTGCACCATTATAATCTTACCCTTAATAGGATATTTCAGCATTTGGTGCAAAGAGGAGGTAACTGCCCCAGCATAATGGATCCACGATCTTCCTAACAAACACGAATATGAATGACGAATGTCCATCACATAAAAGGTGGAGTTGAAAACTTCTGTGCCTACTTTGATAGGAATGTCAACCTCTCCGTGAACCATTCTTTTGGACCCATCAAAGGCCCTAACAACGATGTTACTAGGTTTGAGGGTCAATCCTTCGCAGTCCAAACGGTCCAACGCTTTCTTCGGCAGCACATTGAAGGAAGAACCAGTATCAACTAAGACATGGGCGAGGGTGGTTCCCCTGCATTCAACTGAGACATGTAGCGCGTCGTTGTATTTTCTTCCCTTGGGAGTCAAGTCAGCATCGGAAAAGCCAAGACCATTATCAGCAGTAAGACTGGCCACGCACTCCTGAAACTGGTCAGTCGAAGTTTCTTGGGGCACGTGTTTCGCCTTCAAAATTTTGATTAAGGCATTAGCATGGGCCTCAGAGCAGAGTAGAAGAGCTAACATGGAGATTTTAGAAGGGGTATGCCCTAGCTGTTCCATGACGCCGTAGTCGCTCTTTCTGATTATTTTTAAGATTTCCTCCATTTCTTTCTGGGTGGTTTCGAGGATAACCACGGTATGAGCCTTCGTCCTGACAGGCCCTTCCAGTATCCCCTTACCCTTATCGGTATTATCAACAGATGGTCTTACTTCAGGAGTATCCAATTCTTTAATCATCGGGCCTTGCACAGATGGTCTAACAGGCACAGAAGCTTTCGAGGGTCCGAAAACTGCTCGAGAGGGAGCAATCTCCGGAGAAAAAATCTGGCCGCTGCGGGTTATCATGCTTGTACCCGTAATGTTCCCTATATCAGGGGTTTCCTCTTCGGAATTCTCTTGGACTGATTCAATCTTTTTGATGCCATGATAGAAGATTTCTCCTCCGTAGTTCCATGGTATCGTTTTGTTAGATTGATACGGGACAGGCCCCGACATGGTGATTTTTAAAGGTACAAATTCAGGATCAGGTGTAATCTTGACAGACATTTTTCAAGCCTTGGGAAGATTTTCGGATATGGTTATTATTGCGATGTAGTTGGTTGAAGTAGCAAAAGTAGCAGGAGTAACAGGAGTGAAGGTATCAACAGGGGTCTTTTAGAAGAGTATCTCTTGGGTATCCATCAGGCGTTGGATGCCTGACTTCAACATTGGGCAATCAGCTCGTATGTTTAAACAAAAGTAACAGTCCTTCCCACATCCTGGGAATATCCCGGCTCTCATTAAAATCTCTTTAATCACTAGTAACGGAGTCAAAAGGTCAGCAACATCGGTAACATGAAGGTCTTCCATAACGGCATGAACATTATGACTGTGCTTGGGCATCGGAGTAGAAATCACATTGGGCTTCTCAGGAGCATCAAATTCTACTTCCTTGACGTCAATCAGGTCTTGGATTTTGTTCTTAAGCGCCCAACAATTATTGGTATCATGCCCAATACTGTTAGAGTGGTAAGCACACTTGGCATTAGAGTAGTAGTATGGATAGGAGGTATTAGGGTTCTTTGGCGCTTCCTTCAAACTGGTAAGATTCAGCTTTAACAAATGAGGGAGTACTTGAGCTTGTGTCATGTTGATACGGTTGAACTGCCATTGTGGCCTCTCTACTTGTTGTTGATTAGGTCTTGACTGATTGCCACGAGGTTGATCATTTGAATATTTTTGAATCATCACAACCCCTACAGTTGGCCGGCGCTCGGTTCTTCCTTGACTTTTCTGAGAATAAACAGCAGAGGCTTCCTTCTTAGCTGGGAAGGTCTTCTTAACAGCGGTAGACGTGGAGGCATCTTTCTGAATCTTTCCACTTTTAATACCAGCCTCGACCCTTTCGCCGGTCAGAATTAATTCGGTAAATCCCGCGGAGGAACTCCCAATTAAATGATTGAAGAAAGGGCCAGACAGGGTCCCTAGAAACATGTCAACCAGCTCTCTATCTGACAATGGTGGTTGCACCCTTCCATCCAGATAATGCCACTTCTGGGCATACTCTTTAAATCCTTCATTGGAAGCCATCCCCATACTTTGTAGCTGAGTACGAGTGGCCGCCAAATCAGCATTGTATTGGTATTAACGGTAGAAAGCAGCAACTAAGTCTTCCCAATTATGAACTTCAGATCTCTCAAGTTGATAGAACCAGTCCAATTGTGTGCCTGACAAACTGTCTTGGAAAAAGTGTACCCAAAGGTCTTTATCAGATGAGTGGGGTTGGATCTTTCTGACATAGGATCTCAGATGCATCTTTGGGCAGGACAAACCGTCATACTTAGCAAATGTTGATACTTTGAACTTGGGAGGAATGACGATCCCTGCGACCAACCCTAGTTCTTCAAAATCTAAACCAGGTACCCTTTGCAACTCCATGGCTGCCAATCTATCCTCCAGATTCTTATATTTACCATCCGCCGGGGGATATTATTGTTCGGAGTAATCTTCGTCTTCTTCCTCTTTTTCCTCTTCAACTTCAGATTCAGAAGGTACCGCAACTCCTTTTCCTTTACCAGTCCCTTCATCAGACGTTGAGGGGAACTCGAGAACTTTTCTAGCATTGCTTTCAAACCTTCTTCCCAAAGTGGCTACTCCGGGCCTTTTCTTCTTTTTCTCTTTATTTTTCTCCAACAGTGCTTTGAGGTCCTCTTGACCCTTTGCTAAGGTCATGAGGAGTTGCTGGAATTGAGAATTATGTGCTTGCAGATCCTTAACCGTCTGCTCCAAATCCATCTTGCTGAAATAAACATCAGACAGATAAGGAAACCTAGTGTGAAGACCTGTTTATGCATATGATGAATGGTATGTTATTCATGTAATGCATTCAAGAATTCAGAAATTCAAATTTGTTGCAAACAAAAAGGAACACACGTCATATTAAGAAGAAATTGTTAGTACATAAGTGCCCCATGGGCAAAATATTACAAAATTCTTAATGTAAAAAGACATTGCGCATCCTCTTTGGTGCGATGTAAGTGTTGACAGTTTCCTCCTCATGAAGTCGGCGGGTAAGCTCCAAAACCTTCTTCTCACTGGCATAGAAACTGGCTTCAAAAGTATTTCATTCTTCCTTGAGTTGGATCCAACTCTTTTGCATTTCTTCCCATGATGTTGGCATGTTAGGATGTAGGAGGGTGTAAGGAACCTCTCCTTCCATAACAGGCTCTTTGATCAAGGGGAGAATGTGAGGATATGGCATCATAAGATTCTGGGCGCGGGTTCGTACCCACTTGAGATAAGGCTCAAGGGGGATGGAATTCTTGTGCCCCAGTGTCTTACTATCCACTTTGTTGGGCATCCTCCAAGCTCTGATGAACCTTTGTCGAAGTCCTTGTGCATCGTTGTCGAAGTCAAAAACTAAGTCAGGAATCAGCATGTCATGAGGGCCATCCCTTCGAGCATATCCAAACCGTCTTAGAGCTAAACAAGGGTTGTAGGTAATGCTTCCCCTAATGCCAAGTAGTGGGACATTAGGGAATTCCCCACAACGATCAATGATGATGACATTTTCTCTGGACCGAGAACACCAATGTACATCAGAATGTGTGAGGGTCATCAATCGTTGTGACCACCATAAACCATGCTCATTCTTCAAAACTTATTGTGGAAAGTGAGAAATAAACCACCTTGCTAGGAGAGGAGTACAACACATGAGAACACCTCTTTTCCTCATTGTTCGTGTGTAAAATGAGTGTAGGATTTCCCCAAGCAATGTAGGTACAGGATTCCAGGATATGAAAATCTTGACAGCATTCACATCTATAAGTTGATCAGGGTTTGGGAACAGGACCAACCCATAGATAAGGAGTGCCACAATCTCTTCAAAGGCTTGTAGATCAAGAGAATTCCAACAGTCTTGTGCCTTCTCAAACAGAAACTTTGCCAAGAAACCCTTGACACCACTTTTGGTTTCCCAATGTCCTTTGATGTCAGATGGTTGCAAGTGTAATGCTTGAGCAACATATTCAGGCTTTTGTTCTTTTTCCCTACCGTTGTAGGGTAGTTGATGAAGAATAGGAATTCTCAGGAGTTGAGAAAATTCCTCCAAAGTGGGTACTAGTTGGTAATCAGGGAATGTGAAACAGTGGTGTAGGGGGTCAAAGAACTGGAAGAGAACTTTCACCATGTCTTCTTCAATGTTGGAGTTGACCAAGTTGAGAAGTCTACCATGTCTTTCACTGAAGAGAGAATTCTCTGGAATCCTGGATGTAAGCTCCTTGAGTTGAGGAGGGATTCTCACAAGGTTGACTTGAATTGTTTTCCTGCGAAGAGATTCCATGACCTACAAAACAAGAACAAAGATGAAGATCCAAACCCTTGAAATGGTTAGTGGATGCATATGATGCTTTATGATGTTCATGATGTATGCACAAACACATGTACAAGCAAGTCACACAAAACCCTAGTTTCAGGCTTGCATGAGGTTTCATAGGTAAATACCCTCTTGAGTTTAGTTGGCTCAAACTTGTCCTATAAATAGTAACCGGGTTCTAAGGAGCTCAATATCACTGGATTATTTTCTATGTTCATTGTTTTGGTTTAGCCACTTAACTAGCGACCAAAATATTCCAAGAAAATAACCCTCAATGAGTGTAGTATCGAGTATCTACCAACTTCGGACTGCACCAAAGCCGGTCATCTCACTACCCCTAAAAGGCCAAGATGGTCAAGTAAGGTTCTAAGAGTTCATTAGTGCTTTATGACATCACTCAGCGGCCCCATATTCTCTTTGATTGACTCAAAGGCTACCGGTACTCACAAATATGTCGCACTAATATAGCTATTGCTTCAACCATGTCGGTATACCCTGCACAGTTTCCACAATGTATTGCTATTTACCTATGAATGTTTCCCAAATCCGGGTAGAGGATTTCAAGCCCAAACAAGAGAACCAAATGTAAAGCAATCAAAGCAAACAATATCATCATGCAAAGGGTGATCTAAGCCCTAAGGTTACTCCACTTTTAAAGTTTTCCCCAGCAGAGTCGCCAGTTCTGTGGTACGGTGGGAGAACTGACTTGGGATTTTGCGTTTGTGTTTGCAAATGTTTCGGTTTAGCAAGAGTCACCATCGAATTTTTATTTTATCCTAAGGAAAGGTCAAAAAGCACAGGAAAGACCTTTGAGATGTTTTCTTGGGTTCGGGGAGTAGATTATAGAAAGGGAAGGTATTAGCACCCTTTCTATCCATGGTTATCCATGGGCTCTTAGTTACTTGTTTAGATCACTTGCTTTGCTTTTCAATTGTTTGAAATAGTGCTCTTCAATTGTTTGAAATGGTACTTTGTGTGTGATTTTGAAAGATGTTTTGAAAAGAGGCCATCGTTGTGGCAACCTTTGTAATGATTCTTGTTTGAATGTATACAAAGGTGTTTTTGTCTTTTGAAAAGTTTTCAATGTTTGAAAGTAGGGTTTTGAAATTTTGTTGTGAAGTGTGTTTTGAAGATAGCAAGGATGTTTTTGCAAGTTTTTGATCAAGTAACTAAGAGTTATCTACCCTATTTTACTCAAAGATCTTTCTTATGTTTTTAACCCTTTTAACAGTGTTGCTTCACCATTGTATTTGGTGAACAACCTTGTGTTAGGATGTTAAACGGGACAGGAGCGGGTCATCGTATAGACCATGATAGCAATTGTGTCAAGTGTTTTTGGCAATTTTTTTGAGGGACTTGATCATTTTGTTTAGGCAACTCAGATAGCGTCATCGAGGGACTATGATCTTTTGTTTTGTTTTTGTTTTACCAAAGTACTTGACATGCATACCATGGCCCATTTTTGAAGGCAACAAGTGGATTGTAACCCTAGGGGTGCAAGTGTGTATTGTGTTTGTTTTTCATGCATTTTTGTCTTTGATTAAGTCAAACTATTTGTTGATTTTGATTTTGCATACAAACCCTAATTCTAATCATGGCATAATTGAAAGCATTTAAATGCGAGAATTTAAATTCTAAGCTATTACAACATGATATAGGGAGGGGGATACATATTTGAATAGGGGATTATTTTGCAAGAAATTAAACCCTAAATTATTACAATCAAATTGAATTTACAATGCATAATATTTAAATGTACAATATTTAATTAAACAAGATAAATAAATATTAAACAAGATGTACTATGCAAAAAAGTTTTTATTTGTTCATGTATGCAAAAGCATTTTTAATGTATAAGGTATAAAGATTAATTTTATTTGTTTTTAGGACAAAAACCCTAATTTCTTAAGAAAATAAATATAATGTATTATTTATGTACAAAAATATATTAATATGTATAAAAATAAAAGTATATTGAAAAAAAGTATTTTTTAGTATAAAATATCAATAAAAATAAAAATGTATTATTTTTGTGTTTTTTATTCTAGGTTTTTTAATAAAATAAAGTATATATATATATATATATATATATATATATATATATATATATAAGATATATATATATATATATATATATATATATATATATATATATATATATATATATATATATATATATATATATATATATATATATATATATATATATATATATATATATATATATATATATATATATATATATATATATATATATATATATATATATATATATATATATTAAGTGTGTAAAAAAAATAAAATAAATTATTTACAAAAATGTATATATTTCAAGAAAATATATTCAAATGTGAATAAAAATAAAAATGAAAATAAAAATATTATTTGCATTATTTTTAAATTTAAACAAAATAATATAAAGTATTTAAACATATTAATGTTGGAAATAATTAAAATAAATATAAAAATTTATGAAAAAAATTTTTAGGCATTTTTTATGTTTTGAAATAAAATAATAAATTCAGAAATAAAATTAAAATGCAAAAATAACAAATATACAAAGAAATGGGCCAGGGGGTGTGAAACTGAAAATGCAAGTGTGAAAAGCAGGAAATAGCCAGGCCCAACCCAACTACTTCATCTTCTTCATCTGTTCAAACAAAATACGCGCCTTCTGTGTACAAACTTGTATCTCCTGGAAACGTGATCCTTTGACAAAACTCAAAACATGAAACTTGTAGAGCATCAAACAATGAATCTAACCATATAAAAAACTTAAGCTAACTCTCAAAGACCAGAGAGAATTTCTCTGGCCCTAATTTCTAACCTAGTTTTTTCAGAAAGTTCATGGATGAAATTCTCCTAGCACGATTAATATAAATGAAAACTAAGCACATGTATGGTTTCAGGGCAATGAATACAACATCTTTCATTCACAAACCTAAGTCTAAATGTTCCTAAATAGAGAGATAGAAGTTCATGAAATACCTGTTTCAGTTGAGTTCGAGCTGGACAATGCAACAACTTTCAATGGGGCCTGAGCTTCTTTTGAGCTTGCTTGATGTCCCCTGAGCCTTTCCCAATGCTTAGTTTGTTTTGAAGTGACCTGAATCGTGCTACAGAACTCAACCTGCAAACCTTCCAAACAAAAATGGTGATGTGTGTTAATGGAGTTACAGCAACTTGTGAATGGTCTGGACAGCTTAGGTATATGGTTTGGAATGTGTTTGAAGTGATTTTGGAAAAAACGCACGAGGGGATTTGATGGTGGCTTGTGATTTGCGAACTGACCCTGTTTTGCAAGAAAATGTGGTTTTTGAGTATGAGGAGGTTTGAAAGGTCGAAGGCTCGTGCTTCTGGCTTTCTAGGGTATGCAAAACTTGTTTCAAAACTTTGCTTGAGTTGGTTTTATCAGATATGTGAGTTCTCTTGTTTTTGACAAGTTTCTTGGTTATGAAGCAAAATGAGAAGTGACAAAGAGCAGGCTTGTACACGATAGCTCTAACCCTGCATACATTATGTAAGCTTGGCCCCAAGTTTGTGGATTTGGTTTGCAGCATAAGATCTTGTTCAAGGCTCAAGGATTCTATTTGACATAAAGCAAGATTTTGACAAAAATGGCAAAGTTACCTTTTACTATTTTTGGATTAATCTAGTGTATAATCCTCTAATGTCCAAAACAAAACCTTTGACCAATGGATTTGCATTTAATTATTGAGTACAAATTGGTTTAGAGGCCTGTAATTGTGTACTAAGCTAGCTTGGTCAGATTTGGCAAGTGGTGTGAACATGTATTGGCCATGGTTACAAAGTGAGTTTTTGCCAACTTCAAGCATTCGATTCTCCCTAACCACAAAGGTGTTTGAGGAGTTCTTTGACAATTTGGAAAACTTGCAACATGTACTATAATCCATCTTTGAAATGAAACTTAAGACTCCAAGTGGAACTATGTGAAAAATGACCAAGAAGATGGGTCAAAATCCTGCCTAAACTAGGGCAAAATTTCTCTAAGTTAAAAGTTTTAGGTACCCTTGTTCCAAAAATCATAACTTGAGATCCAAGCTTCTTTTGAGAAAATTTTTTGAATCAAATTTGTAGACTTTGTGATGTACTACAACTTTCATGTTGTAAGTTTTGTTTGAATCCATTTGCATCTTGGTGAAAAAATGGGACAAAGTTAGGAAAAAATAAGAAAATTTCATAACTTAGAAAATTTCTAAGTTATGAAAATTTTCCATTTTAAACCCTAATTTGCAACTTTGGCTTTCTTGATGAACAAGTTTCATAATTTGACATGTCTTGATGAAAAATGACCCTTGGCACTTGATTTTGACCAAAAAGTCAAAGTTTGACTTTTCAGTATACAGTCAAATTTTGATCAGTTGACTGAAAAATTCATCTATCAATCATATGCATTTGAGATCTTTTGAACTTGTTGAATGGGTCAAGACAATGTCATTGAGTCCTTGAGTCCATGGTTGAGCTTGATTTGCCATTGGCTAGGTCAAACAGTCAAAAATTGCCTTTGTATAGTCAAAACCATAAAAATGACCATTTTGCCCTTTTGGTGATCTGATCAAATTTCTTGTGGAATTGTGATCCAAACTTGATCAAATGGTTCATATGAGTTAATAATGTTTATGTGGGTCAAAATTCATGAGATTTGACTGTCAATTGGCTACAATTGACTTTTTCTCCAATACAGCTGATTTTTAGGTCAACTGTCCAATTGACTAGGCAAAAATTTAATTCAAGGCTTGAAACTTGGTATGGACAAACTTGTGAGTCCAACATTAAGTATGAAAGTCACTTTGGGCATTGTGGGTCAAAACATCCCTGTGCAAACTCAAACCCTATTTTAGGTCAACAGTGCAATGAGGTGTCTTGAGTAGAGCAAACCCTAGCTTGATCTTGAGTTCCAAGGGTCTTGTGATGAGAAATGTTGATAAAATGAGAAGGCAAATTTTGGGGTACAACACGGCCACTTGGAAGACTGGATCTTGAGGGAGCATGGTGGTCATTAGCTTCATGTGCGCGCTGGAACCTGGAAAGCAAAATAATATAGAGAAATTGGGGGACTTGGGATTCGAACCCAGGTCCTGAAGCTCTTTCCACGCCCTCACTACCACTGCACCACTTGTTCTTATTTGTATATACAATCAATAATAATTATTATATGATAAACAAAAGAAATAATAAAATATTCGCGCTGAAATTAAAATGGACGAGTGACGGCTTGCCACGTCTTCGTCTCCTTCCTCTCTCCATGGCTAAAAGGTTTGGAAACCTTTACCTACGGACAACGTCCGTAGCTATAGCCCTGCAATTTCTCAAAATCGAATACAAGTGATATTAATGACTACCAAGGCCATAATGGACTCATCTGTATTTGCTGAGCACAGTGGTGGCCCTTTCATGGCCCAATTTTGCTTGCACACAGAAATCCCAAATCGAGCTTGTAAACCCTAATAATGGTGAAACTTCATACAAGTCATGAAAACACAATTAAAGAATACAGAGAGCTTTCAAATGTTCTATGGATCAATAATATATGGTTAATTCATGCTAACAATGCCTAAATCGTGCAAACCGAATTCAAAAATTCATGGATGTCGTGGATGACTTACAACGCTTTTTGGTACTGGAAATGCTTTGTTCTTGATTGCTTCTGCTTGCCTACACTCCCAAGAATCAATTGGAATGGGCAAAGAGTCTTGAATTGGCCTGGAACAATGAAATCATGTTTGCACTTTTTCTTAATTTTTTTCAAGTTCTGTTCTTGATGTTGCGCCTCCTTCTCTAGCCTCCTTTGGTCTGCCTCACTTCTATATGTATCAAGGACTGAATTAGGGTTGATAGAATGTACTCAATCTTCTTCCATTATTGAGTTTGATTATGATTTGATTCTCTTGAATATCATTCCAAAATTGGCCTAAAATCAATCTTTTTGTCCACCCCAATGCCTTGCACGATTTCAAATACTTGCCAACTGTATTTGTGACCTGAAACAAACATAAAATCTTGAGTTTTCAATGCTTTAGATTTTCTCATGATTTATTTTGATTAAAATTGATTTAAATTAAATAAAAATCAAAATAAATAATAAAAACATGATAATGACAAGTGGAAAGTGCTAGAGCTCGTGGACTATGTTGCCAACTCAAAACAAATGAAAAAGATTGGGCCCATTTGGCAAAAATTGGAGTTTTAGGCATAGTTGACTTTTGGCAATTTTGCAAAAAAAGGTCAACTTCACCAATGCATAACTTCCTCAATTTTGACTCTTTGGAGGTGTTCTTGGACTTTTTAGAAAGCTTGAGATGTACT
Organism: Vicia faba; assembly: GCA_948472305.1. NCBI lineage: Eukaryota > Viridiplantae > Streptophyta > Magnoliopsida > Fabales > Fabaceae > Vicia > Vicia faba. The sequence goes on along the minus strand of OX451741.1, from coordinate 1,361,438,466 downwards.
CTAATCAACCCTTTTTGTCCCACCTCAATTTGATATTCCATTCTCATGTATGAAGCTTTGACAAAAAATGTGTTTTTGTTGACTTCTCAAAATGACCTATAATGTCCAAATTCATAACTTCTTGTAAGTGCATATTTTTATCTTTGGAGCTGAAGATGGATTGTAGGGAATTTCATCCTCTTCAAAATGAGATTTGGATGGGTCATTTATCATAAAGTATGAGAAAGTTATACTTGGTCAAAGTTGAGTTGACTTTTCCTACAAAACCCTAATTTAGCAACTTTTGGTTCTTGATGAAAAATGAGCAATCCTTGATGAATCATGATCAACCCTTGATCAAATGATGAAATATACTTCAAAATGAGGATGTTGACCAAAAATATTTAAGTTTGACTGTATGTGGGCCACAGTTGACTTTTGCCCTAGCATAGTCGATTTTTGGGCCTTTGAGCAATTGATTGAGCAAACTTCCTCTGTAGGGCTGGAAACTTGACATGGATGATCTTGAGACCATATTAGGACAATGTTGAGAATTTGGGATCACTTGGGCTCAAGTGTCTTGATGCAACATGAAACCCTAATTTGAGGTAGACTGCCTTAGGAGAGAGCTTGTCTGGTCAACCCTTGGCCTACCTTGAGCAACTTGAGTATCATTCTTGAAATGTTTTGAGAAATATGGGAGGGAAAATTTTGGGGTACAACAGCTGCCCCTGTTCAATCTTCTTAAACCTGAGGATGTATATTGGCTTTCGTGCCTTTCGTGATCCGAAGGTGGAAGATGATTGAACACTAGAGTGCCCAGAAATATCCACTCGCATGAAGCGGTGTCCGTCTTGCGATATCGGGAATGGGCTTACAGATGCCATTTGGAAATTGCTGACGAGGGGATGGGATTAAAGATGCCATCTGAAGGAGTGTCGATCGCATAAGATATTCCTTAGCGAGATCTTGTATACCTGTCGTTGAGGAAGATTCCGCTGGGGAAGGATGATCTTTGTTGGGAGAAGTATAATTTTAGGAGCTTCGGCCGTCTGTTATTCTGCTGGTGAGTCATCTCTGTTTGAATTTTAGGAACTTCGGTCGTCTGTTATTCTACCCAGGAATCATCTCTGTTGAATTTTAGGAACTTCGGTCGTCCGTATTCTACTGAGGAATCATCTCTGTTGAATTTTAGGAACTTCGGTCGTCCGTATTCTACTAAGGAATCATCTCTGTTGAATTTTAGGAACTTCGATCATCCGTATTCTACCGAGGAAACATCTCTGTTAAATTTTAGGAACTTCGGTCGTCCGTATTCTACTGAGGAATTATCTTTGTAGAATTTTAGGAACTTCGATCATCCGTGTTCTACTGAGGAAACATCTCTGTTGAATTTTAGGAGCTTCGGTCGTCTGTATTCTACTGAGGAATCATCTTTGTTGAATTTTAGGAACTTCGATTGTCCGTATTCTACTGAGGAATCATCTTTGTTGAATTTTAGGAACTTCGATCGTCCGTATTCTACTGAGGAAACATCTCTGTTGAATTTTAGGAGCTTCGGTCGTCCGTTATTCAATTGAGGAATTATCTCTGTTGAATTTTAGGAACTTCGGTCGTCCGTTATTCAACTGAGGAATCATCTCTGTTGAAGAGGAAAGTTGAGAATGAACTACTATTTGGTTGTAATCAGGGCTTTACAGTGACTTACTGGGGATTAAACTATTATCCAGTTGTACCCGGGCTTCACAGCTTGAATTTTGTGAGAATTTGATTGTACCCTTCCTGAAAGGTAAATGTTAGCTGTATGTAATGCATGATATGTATCAAGCAATGATGTTCTCAAAATAAATGAGATTGTTTTTGTATGATGCATATATGCATGTGTCATGATGTATGGAAATGTGGTGTTTTTAGCTGGGGAAAATAAATCTCGGATTACTGTTGGAGAAAAGAGTTGAATTCTTCGTTTCCGCTGGGGATAGTGAATGAAGATGATTGTGAGAATAAACCTGCAGGAGAGGATAACTCCACTGGGGAATAAACTGATAAGGAAATAACTCTGCGGGGAGGACATATTCTGCTAGAGGACCTGTTGATTTGGGAAGAATAACCTCAGCCGGGGATGAATTACCGTTGCTGGTGATAATGAAACCTGTTGGGGATTGAATTTCTGTTTGTGAAAGGAATGAACTCCGCTTGGGATGATTTTCTAGTTGCGACTTCACTGGGGATAACCTTTTAGGCTCTACTGGGGACAATCCTCCAACCTTTACTGGGGATAATTCTCCAAACCCCACTGGGGATGATTTTCCAGTGCTGATGATAGATAAACCCTGCTTGGGGAGAGTTTTACCGACTCATTCGCGGTTGCGAGCCTTAGCTGGGGAGAATTAACACCATTGTCTTTCTCTTACTCTGTGGGGAGTGAATGTACCTTAGTCATATTCTTTAGCTAAATCTATCCCTGCACCTGGTGGACAGAGCAACTGTAAGGTCTGGACAATTCTTATTTGCCCCTGTTCCTGATATTACAAGTAACCATCTTTTGTTCCGTACGTAAATATTTATGAACAACAATTATTGTCAAATGCATATATCAACAATGAACATTGGACGTTCTTGCAAAACAAAACAGAAAAAAGAAAAACCATTTGAAATTTATTTGTGAAAATGAATTGTATTGACTTTGAAGTTTGCCCTGTAAATAGGCGTCTTTTGTACAAGAGGCTGACGTCCTAGTAAAAGAACACCGCCGAACAAACATAATTTATAAAATTTGTGTAAAAAACATCTATGTGAACAATCCCACTGGGTTCCAACTCTGCTATTGCCTTTATATATTCAAGCATCTCATCACTTTGCTACTTGGTTGAAGGTAGATCATATTGATTAGTGTCGTCCGAGCTTGATAGTCGATACCGAAGTCTGGTTGCAAGGTGATCCAATGAGACATGGTGTTATGCTTTGATCCCTAATTTTTGCCTGAACCGCCCTTTCGGGTTTTCAGTCCACCGGGATACCCTTTTTTGCCCAAGCCGCCTTTTCAGGTTTTCGACTTGTCGGGTGTACATTTTTTTCATTTTCATCCCTTACTTTTGCCCGAACCCTTTTAGTTCACCGGGAAGCCCTTATTTTTGCCTAGGCCAGTCGACCTAGCGGGTCTTTGATTATGTATAGTATTTTTTCACTATGTCTGCATTGACGGGATGGGGAAGGTCGCCACCATCCATGGTGGTTAGAATCATAGCTCCTCCTGAAAAGATGTTCTTAACCATAAATGGCCCTTCGTACGTAGGGGTCCATTTGCCCCTGGGATCACCTTGTGGCAGTATGATGCGTTTGATCACCAGATCCCCGACTTGATATTCTTGTCGTCTAACTTTCTTGTTAAATGCCTTGATCATCCGCTTTTGATACGTCTGACCATGACAGATAGCAGTAAGTCTCTTTTCATCGATTAAGTTTAGTTGATCAAGCCGGGTCTGGATCCAATCATCCTCACTCAAACCTGCATCCTTCATAATCCGAAGAGAGGGTATCTGAACTTCAATGGGCAAGACTGCCTCCATACCATATACCAAGGAATAGGGTGTTTCCCCAGTTGACGTCCGCGCTGAGGTACAGTACCCATAAAGAGCAAATGGTAACATCTCGTGCCAATCTTTGTATGTCACCGTCATCTTCTGCACAATCTTCATGATATTTTTATTAGCTGCTTCAACAGCCCCATTCATCTTCGGCCGATAAGGAGAAGAGTTATGATGCTGTATCTTGAACTGTTTGCAGAGCTTGGTGATCATTGTATTGTTGAGATTTGTACCATTGTCCGTAATGATCCTCTCGGGTACACCGCATCGACAGATCAAATTATGCCGAATAAACCGTGCCACGATGTTCTTGGTTACAGTAGCAAAGGAAGCTGCCTCAACCCACTTCATAAAATAATCAATTTCTACCGAGATGAAACGATGCCCGTTGGACGCAGTAGGTCTGATCTCACCAATCATGTCGATGCCCCACATTGTGAAAGGCCAAGGAGCTGTCAAGACGTTCAGAGGAACTGGAGGTACGTGCACCTTATCAGCATAGACTTGGCACTTATGACAGGTCCGAGAATGCCGATAACAGTCGGCTTCCATGGTAGACCAATAGTATCCTACCCGTAGGATTTTCTTTGCCATGGTATGTCCACTGGAATGAGTCCTGAAAGTACCTTCATGTAACTCTACCATGATCCTTTCTGCCTCGTTCTTATCTACATATCGTAGTAAGGTTGAATCGTGGATACGCTTGTAAAGGATACCATTGTTGATGAAGAACTTCGCTGCAAACCTCCTCAGAAACTTCTTATTATTAACAGATGCACCCTCGGGATACTCCCGAGCCTCAAGATACCTCTTTACCTCGTGAAACCAGGGTTTATCTGCTACCTCTTCAGTCTCAATGTCACAACAATATGCAGGTTCGTCCAACCTCTTAATGGTAATCTAGGGAGCCTCATTGTCCCACCAGACCTTGAACATATAAGACATAGTAGCTAGCGCGTCCGCTAACTGATTCTCCTCTCTTGGGAAGTGTTCAAAGGTTATCTCCTCGAAGTGTGGGAGCAACGTCAGTACATACTCCTTGTAAGGAATAAGATTTGGGTGCTTCGTATCCCACTCACCTTTGATCTAGCTGATCACGAGAGCGGAATCTCTGAATACACTCAGAAACTTTATCCTTAGGTCAATAGTTGCTCGAAGGCCCATGATGCACGCTTCATACTCCACCATATTGTTGGTGCAGTTAAAACATAGTCGGGCGGTGAACGGAGTATGATAGCCTTCAGGAGATATGATCACGATGCCAATTCCATTACCCAAAGCGTTTGAAGCTCCATCAAAGTACATAGACCATCGGGATCCCTCCTCAGGTCCTTCATCCGGTCCAGGTGTCTCACAGTCAGTCACCAACATGATGTTCTCATCCAGGAATTCAAAGTTCATGGATTGGTAGTCGTCTACATCCTGATGTGCCAAATGATCTGCCAACACACTTCCCTTAATTTCCTTTTGGGTCGTGTATTGGATGTCGTACTCAGTCAAGATCATCTTCCATCTCGCTATTCTTCCGGACAAGGCAGGCTTCTCGAAGATATACTTGATTGGATCCATCTTTGATATCAATAGAGTAGTGTGAGTCAGCAGATACTGTCTCAGCCGACGAGCAGCCCATGCCAAAGCGCAACAAGTTTTCTCAAGCAGTGAGTATCGGGTCTCACAGTCGGTAAACTTTTTGCTAAGGTAGTAAATAGCATGCTCTTTTCGGCCAGACTCATCATGCTGCCCCAGCACGCACCCCATTGAATGGTCGAGTACTATCAAGTATAAGATCAAAGGTCTTCCTTCAACTGGAGGCATCAGGATAAGTGGCTCTTGGAGAAATTCCTTGATCCTTTCGAAAGCGGCCTGGCATTCATCGTTCCATCTTACCACTTGATCTTTCTGCAGTAGCTTGAAGATTGGCTCACAAGTAGCAGTCAGGTGCGAAATGAATCGGGCAATGTAGTTCAGTCTTCCCAAAAAGCCTCTGACTTCTTTTTCTGTTCGGGGAGCTGGCATTTCCTGTATAGCCTTCACCTTTACAGGATCCACTTGAATACCTTTATCACTAACGACGAAACCCAGTAGCTTACCAGACCTCACTCCGAAGGTGCACTTGTTCGGGTTTAACCTCAGCTTGTACAACTTCAACCTGTCAAACAGCTTCTGAAGATGGTCCAGGTGTTCTTCTTCAGTCTGGGATCTTGCAATCATGTCGTCGACGTATACCTCAATCTCATGATGAATCATGTCGTGGAACAAAGCAACCATGGCGCGCTGATACGTTGCCCCATCATTCTTCAACCCGAAAGGCATTACCTTGTAGCAAAAGGTGCCCCACTGTGTAATGAATGTTGTCTTCTCCATATCCTCGGGAGCCATCTTAATCTGATTGTAACCAGAAAAACCATCCATAAAGGAGAAGACCTTATGCTATGCGGTGTTATCAACCAGAACATCAATATGAGGAAGAGGGAAATCATCTTTAGGACTCCCCCTGTTCAGATCCCTATAGGCCACACACATATGAACCTTACCATCCTTCTTTGGCACTGAAACCACGTTGGCAACCCACTGCAGGTAAGAAGTAACTGCTAGAAAACTGGCATCAAACTGTTTCATAACCTCAGCCTTGATTTTCTTAGACATCTCTGGGTGCATTCGACGAACTTTCTGCTTCACTGGAGGACAATCTTCCTTAGTTGGCAAGCAGTGAACCACAATATCGGTATCCAACCCAGACATATCTTCATAAGACCAGGGAAAGATCTCAACATAGTCACGCAGCATTTGTATCAACCGTTGCTTAACATTAGGCTCCAGATTTGCACCGATCTTGACCTTTTTCTTATCTTTTTCTGTACCTAGATTCACTGATTCCACTGGATCTTCATGGGGCTGTATGACCCTCTCTTCTTGCAGTAACAGTCTAGCAAGTTCCCCAGGCACTTCGCAATCATCCTCACCTTCGTCCTCGGCTTGGTCGATCGGACTTTCTAAGTCATAACTGGAAGTAGTAAAGTCGTTATCAGTGGGATCCAGAGTGGATATGGACCTGCATATGTGAGTGTGTGTAAGACAAATAGTTGTTTTGCAAGATAGAAAAGAAAAACAAGGAGCACAAAATTTTTAATGCAAGAAAAACGTCCAATGCTTTATTGATGATATATGGAAATGACACATAATAAGCCCTCAAACAAAGCCACGGTGTCTCGGGCAAGGCACCGGGCCGTAAAGTTTTAAACTATATGTTACAAAACTTAAAACAAAAGTCTATTACTGTGTGATAAAAGAAATGGGCACGAAGTCCTTCGCCGTCCAATTGTTCAAGCCACCATCAGTAGTCGGGTAAATCCAGTTGTCGAACTCAGACTCTTCATCATCATCTTCAATTGCGTTCACTTCCAGATTACTGATATGCAGGGGAGGTCTTCCAATTCGCGCATGTTGAACAGCCCTTTGAGCTTCTACAGTAAAACCCAAACCAAACCTATCAGTCTTGTGGGAAAAGTCAAGGAGTTGGACCCAATTCGCACACCCACCTTTTTCAATAACAGCCTGGGCATCCTTGAGGGAAGCCATCTTCATTGGAGGATCTTCAGCAACAGTTTCAGCCGACGCCAGAGTCTGGGGGACTTCTTCAAAGTTCTGACACGGGGTCTCAATGAACTCCCCATCAATCTCCACATACCGAAAAGAGTTAAGGTGGCTCACCATGTACTCCTCTTCTCCTCGTACTGTAACAATTTTCCCTTTCACTGGGTATTTTAACATCTGATGGAGCGTAGAAGTTACTGCCCCAGCCTTGTGAATCCACGGGCGACCCAGCAAAAAAGAATAGGATGGTTGGATGTCCATCACATAGAATGTAGACGCAAAAGTCTGGGAACCAACTTTAACAGGGACATCCACCTCCCCGTTCACCATCCTTTTGGACCCGTCAAAGGCCCTAACCACAATATTACTTGGCTTCAGCACCAACCCTTCACAGTCCAACCGGTATAACGCTTTCTTGGGTAAAACATTTAACGAGGACTCCGTATCCACCAACACGTGGGCCAAAGTAGTGCCCCTGCACTCGATTGAAACATGCAGAGCGTCATTGTGATTCTTTCCTTTGACAGTCAAATCTGCGTCGGAGAAACCCAACCCGTTGTCAGCGATCAAACTAGCCACACAGTCTTTGAATTGATCAGCAGATGTTTCCTGCGGCACATGCACAGTTTTAAGGAAAGCAATTAAAGCCTTGGTGTGGGCTTCTGAGCACAATAATAAAGACAACATAGAGATCTTCAACGGGGTTTGCCCCAGCTGTTCGACTACGTTGTAGTCTCTTTTCTTGATAATCTTCAAAATTTACTCTATCTCCTGCCTAGAGGTTTCAACAATGACTTTTTTAGGTGCCTCCATCCGGGTAGGCCCACCTGTAACTTCTTTGCCCCGAGTGTTAGACGTCTCGGCGACAGGGCTGATAACTGGAGTGAGAATTGAAACAGCAACATATGTACTGGCAGGTGTAATGACAACAGGCTTTTGAACAGTTGGAGGTGAAATCTGAGGAGAGAAGAGTCTTTCGCTTCGGGTGACCTTGCTAGACTCGACAATGTTGCTGACATCAGTATCAGCCTCTCCAACTTTCAAGTCTTGTTTAATCCCATGATAATACACATCGGCCCCATAGTGCCACGGGACAGCCTTATCCGAAGTGTAAGGGATAGGTCCAGGAATAGTAATGATCAATGGAGTAACTCTCGGAACAGATGTAATCCTAACAGGATTTCTAGAGGAAGTCTTGGAAGGATTGGCCGAAATGGTGATTATGGAAACATCTTCAACAGGAATCAACAGAACCAAAGTTTTCTCGAACAAGATTTCTTTGTTATCCATCAGGCGTTGGACACTTGACTTTAATACATGGCAACCAGTAGGTAGGATGGAACACAGGTGGCAACCTTCGCCACAGCCCGGAAATAAACCGGCCAACAACAAGTTCTTCTTTACGGTCATCAACGAAGTAGAAATGTCTTTCACGGAAGTCACAAACGAGTCATCATCCAAAGCATTCACTCCATGCTTGGGCATAGGAGCAGTCATGACATTTGGCTTTTCTGGTGCTTCAAACTCAATCTCCTTAGCTTCAATCAGATCCTGCACTTTATTCTTCAAAGCCCAGCAGTTGTTCATATCATGCCCCGGGCTATCGGAGTGATAAGCACAGCGGGCGTTCGGATTATACAGCGGTGATGTAGTACTAGGATTCTTTGGAGCCTCCTTCAGAGTCACCAAGTTGGTTTTCAACAGTTGCGGCAAAATTTGAGATAGAGTCATACTGAGCCGAGTGTTACATTGTGGGGCAACAATTGGTCTTGATATTACCACTACATTAACTGCTTGGCGGCGTTCAGGTCGGTTTTGGCTCCTTTAGATGTAAAATGCACTAGATTCCTTCCTGAAAGGCTTCTTATCTGTACTTGACGAAGCACCCTTCTGTATCTTGCCGCTCTTGATACCGGCCTCAACTCTCTCCTCAGTCAAAATCAATTCAGTGAACCCAGACGATGAACTACCGATCAAATGATTGAAATATGGACCAGACAAAGTCCCAAGAAACATATCCACCAACTCCCTATCAGACAGAGGGGGTTGGACTCTTCCAGCAAGATCTCTCCATTTCTGAGCGTAGTCCTTAAAGCCTTCGCCTGTACCCATAGACATACTCTGAAGTTGAGTACGCATGGGAGCAAGGTCGGCATTATACTGGCATTGCTTATAAAAAGAAGTAGCAAGGTCCTCCTAGTTACGGATGTTAGCTCCTTCTAGATGATAGAACCATTCAAGTTGAGTCCCTGACAAACTATCTTGAAAGAAATGAACCCATAGGTTCCTATCAGCAGTATATGGTTGAATTTTCCTAACATACGAGCAGAGGTGTAACTTCGGGAAGGAGACCCCATCATACTTAGCAAAGACAGGTGCTTTAAACTTGTGCGAGATCACCACCCCAGATGCCAATCCCAGGTCTCCGAAGTCCAACCGGGTATCTTTTGAATCTCCATCGCACTCAACCGGTCTTCAAGTTGCTTATACCTATCCTCAGTAGGAGGATACTGGTCTTCATCAAAATCAGTGTCATTTTCAGAAACCACGGGGCTAGGACACTTCCTTTCCTCTTGATTCTCTCCCCCTCCAGATGAATGGGACAGATCAGCTTCCTGTCGCAAATTGTTCCCGAATCTGTGACCCATATTCAGCAGGACCACCCTCTTCTTCTTCTTCTTGTCCTTCAAGATAAGAGTCTTAAAATCTTGCTGCCCCTTGGCCAGGTTCAGGAACATTTCCTAGAACTGAGCATTCTGAGCTTGAAGAGCCTTAATAGCTTGATCAGTAGGTGTTTCAGAAGACATGTTGTGCTGAAATAAACAGGGAAGAAGATGAGAAACCTGTAATGATACCTCTAATGAGGTGCATGGGAATGGAATGCGTATGAAATGATTTCAAAGACTTAGGGAGATTCAAATTTGTAAACCAAAATAAAACACATTTTATTAGATTAAAACTTGAAACAATGTTTAACAAATGCCCTTAAGGCGTTACAAAAGAAATAAACTGAGAAGAAAATCTAGGCTAGAAATAATAAAAGTCATCAGAATTCCCATGGTCATTTTCCTTTCATGCTGACATAATCGTTGATTGTCCTCTCATTCTCAAGTTGTCTTGTAAGTTTCAGGATCTTCCGCTCCTGCTCATGATACTTCTCTCTGTAGGTATCCCTTTCTTCCTTTAACTGGATCTAAGATCTCTTTAATGCCCCCAGATCAGTAGGCATATAAGGATGGAGGATTGTATAAGGAACACCTTCTTCATCAGTATGCTCTATAATCACCGGCAAAACAACTTCATATGGCATCCCCAGCTTTTGAGCACGGGCTCGAACCCACTGGAGATACGGTTGCATCGGGAGAGAAGTCTTCATTCCTAGCTCATGTGGATCACACCTATTCACCCTGTCCCAGGCTCGTATAAACCTACAAAGATGTCCCTCAACATCCCCCTTGAAGTCAAAGACAATGCCTGTAAGCAGCAACTCATGAGGACCGTCCCTTCGAGCTCGTCCAAATTATCGTAAAGCCAAACAAGGATTATAGGTTATTCCTCCTCTAATTCCAAGCAATGGAACATTGGGGTATTTCCCACATAGATCAATGACAACTACCATTTCCATGTCCTTAGTACTCCAAAGGATGTCCATATGAGCAAGGGACATGATTCTGTAAGCCAAACCCATACCTTCCTCATTCTTCAATACAGATTTGGGGAGGTGAGAAATAAACCACCTCGCCAACAACGGTGTACAACACATAAGAGTTCCCCTTCTTCTCACAGTACGGGTATAAAGAGCATGCAAAATATCACCTAAGAGAGTAGGCACTGGGTTACGAGACATGAAAATCTTGACTGCGTTCACATCGACGAAAGAATCTGGATTCGGGAACAGAACCAAGCCATAGATGAGGAGAGCCAGGATGTATTCAAATGCTTGAAAGTCCAAACTATCCCAGAACTGTTGAGCTTGATCAATCAAAAACTTAGCCAAGAAACCTTTAACCCCGCTCTGAATCTCCCAGTTAGATACCACATCAGCCATTTTTAGATGTAGGGCTGAAGCAATATCCTCTGGCCTAGGAGCTATCTCCAAACCTGTAAAGGGTGTCTGCTCTAGAATATATATGCCAAGTAAATCAGAAAACTCCTCCAAAGTAGGGACTAGTTGATAGTCCGGAAAGGTGAAACAGTGATGCAATGGATCAAAGAACTGGAACGACACACTCATTATTTGCTCATCCAACTTGGATGTGACCAGGCTAAGGAGATGACCATGTCTTCTAACAAAGGAAGAAGTATCAGGAACCTTTGAAACCAACTCTCTAAGCTGAGCAGGTATCTGCACGAAGCTGACTCGAATGGTATTTCTGCGCATAGAAGCCATGATCTGCAAAACAGAACAAAGATGAATCCCCTCGGTCTTTGAAATGGTTATTCTAATGAAATATGCATGCTATGTCATGATGCATGTTGTCATGATAAAAACACACCACAAGTATAGCAGGTATCAAATATGGTAAAGGAAAACAAGTCACACAATAGCCCTTAAATTTCAGGCTGGCATGGAGTTTAGGTATTACCCTCTTGCAGTTTAGTTGGTTCAACATGTCCTAATAATAGTAACCGGGTTCTAGAGGTTCTCAATATCATTGACCATCCTCCATCAGTCATAATTCCAGTCACACAATCTTTTCTTGCAGCCGGAACCATCTCGAGAGTATGGTCTCAATGAGTGTAGCATACTGCTACTTTCTATGGCCAAGTTGGTCAATTATAGGTTCTAAGGTCAGTTGATGCTTAATGACCCATTAGCAGCCCCATACTCTCCTTGTTCCTCCACAAGGGATATCGGTACCAACTAATGTGTCACACCAACGTAGCTACTGCTTCAACCGTATCGGTCTACGCCGTACAGTTCCCTCACAGTCTATTGCTACTTACCTAAAAGGTATCCCCAGATCTGGGTTAGGATCTATAGTAACTCTGATTCAAAGCCCATAAAAATAAAGCAATCAAATCAAACAATAGAAAATAATATGGTGAACTAATCCTAAGGTATACCCCACTTATTTATCCCCAGCAGAGTCTCCAGTTCTGTGATACGGTGGCCAGAACCGAGACTGTTTTTTAGGATTTGCTGGTTTGCATTTTGCGTTTGTGTTTGTAAAATGCCGCGGTAAGTAAGAGTCGCCACCGACTTTTATTTTGTCCAACAAGGAAAGGAACAAAGCACAGAAAAATTCCTTTTTCGAGATATTTCTGAGTACGGGGGTAGATTATAGAAAGGGAAGGTATTAGCACCCTCTATATCCGTAGTTATCTACGGACTCTTAGGTACTTGCTCATCATTTTCAAAATTGCTTCTTTGTGTTTGTGGGATTTGAAAAAGTTTTTGTTTTGACTTCGATTTAACTCTTGCTTCTGTCTTCAAGAGTGTAATGAAGTGTTTTTGAAAACTTTGTTTGTAAAGGAGTGTAAGTGTGAAAAATTTGTTTGGATTGAGAAAGTACTTAAGAACTAATCTACCTACTCGAAAAAAGAATCGTTATATGTTCGTTTCCTTTAGACAGCGCTATCCCACTATTAGTGAGTAGGTAGCATCGTCGTTGGAGTTTGAGGGTCAATTCGAAAAGGGACGTACAGTCACTAAAGCAATGTTAGGACGTCTTAGTAATAACCCTAATGTCTTAGATCAATTATTCGAGGCAACAATATCCGAGGCAACCTTTCCGAGGCAACTTTGATCTTTGGACAAAAGGACGACCACTAAAGCATCCCATACTCAATGACCGTTTATCGAAGGCAACCAAGTGGGAGTGTACCCTAGGAGTGCGCATGTGCGAGTGATTCAATTTCAGATTACTATCTTTGCACATTTAGGGTTATCTAACTTTTTTAAAGTTTTACATACATTCTTGTCATGCATCCTAATATCATACATATAACAGTTTAATATTTTGCGGAATTTAAAGTGCAGAAATTAAACTACGCTATTACAAGGCTTCGGGTATTTACATAGCCAAAAACAAACCCTTTGAAAAAGTAAAGTGGTAAATAAAAATAAAGTCCTAATTTAAACTATTACAAACTGTCGGCAGTTACATCAATATGATAAATGATAAAAATAAAGTGCGCGAGAAAAATTAAGATCGAGAAGAAATTAGGGTTTTGACCCTTCTATCCTAATTAAAAGAGAAAATGTTTTTGTTGTTTTTAATAAAAGAATTAAGTTTTCTAAATTAAGTATGAAAATTAATTAGTGATTAAATTAATTAATGTAATTACATGGCCTATTTTGTGTTTTTATTATTTTTTAAGAAAAAGAAAATAATTAAATTAGAAATAAAACTTATTTGTTCTAATTAATTTTAATTATGTGCAAAAAGAATTAAAGTTGTCTAAAATTAAAGTCTAATTAAATTAACTAATTTTTAATAAAAATAAAATCTAGACCTAATTTATGAAAAGTAATATTTTTGTGATTTTTGATAAAAAGAAAATAATTATTTGTTAGTAAATAAAATAAATAAATTAATTAAGCAAAATAAAAAAGAAAGGTGAAGAAAAATGGGCCTGAAAGTAAATCAGAGGGGTGAAAATAGCAAGCTTTTGGCCCAAAAGATTTGATCCATTATTGAATTCTTGAATCCAGTGCATTGCGTTGACTAGGCTCCATGGTGCACCTTCATGGATGGCCTTTGGATTTGGCCATCCGGCCACTTGGCAGACTGGATCTTGAGGGAGCATGGTGGTCATTAGCTTCATGTGCACGCTGGAACCTGGAAAGCAAAATAATATAGAGAAATTGGGGGACCTGGGATTCAAATCCAGGTCCTGAAGCTCTTTCCACGCCCTGACTACCACTGCACAACTTGTTCTTATTTGTATATACAATAAATAATAATTATTATATGATAAACAAAAGAAATAATAAAATATTCGCGCTGGAATTCAAATGGATGAGTGACGGCTTGCCACGTCTTCGTCTCCTTCCTCTCTCCGTGGCTAAAAGGTTTGGAAACCTTTACCTACGGACAACGTCCGTCGCTATAGCCCTGCAATTTCTCAAAATCGAATACAAGTGATATCAATGACTACCAAGGCCATGAATGGACTCGTCTGGATTTGCTGAGCACAGTGGTGGCCCTTTCATGGCCCAATTTTGCTTGCACGCAGAAATCCCAAATCGAGCTTGTAAACCCTAATAATGGTGAAACTTCATACAAGCCATGAAAACACAATTAAAGAATACATAGAGCTTGCAAATGTTCTATGGATCAATAATACATGGTTAATTCATGCTAACAATGCCTAAATCGTGCAAACCGAATTCAAAAATTCATGGATGTCGTGGATGACTTACATCGCTTTTTGGTACTGGAAAGGCTTTGTTCTTGATTGCTTCTGCTTGCCTACACTCCCAGGAATCGATTGGAATGGGCAAAGAGTCTTGAATTGGCCTAGAACAATGAAATCGTGTTTGCACTTTTTCTTAATTTTTTTCAAGTTCTGTTCTTGATGTTGCGCCTCCTTCTCTAGCCTCCTTTGGTCTGCCTCGCTTCTATATGTATCAAGGACTGAATTAGGGTTGATAGAATGTACTCAATCTTCTTCCATTATTGAGTTTGATTATGATTTGATTCTCTTGAATATCATTCCAAAATTGGCCTAAAATTAATCTTTTTGTCCACCCCAATGCCTTGCACGATTTCAAATACTTGGCAACTGTATTTGTGACCTGAAACAAACATAAAATCCTGAGTTTTCAATGCTTTAGATTTTCTCATGATTTATTTTGATTAAAATTGATTTAAATTAAATAAAAATCAAAATAAATAATAAAAACATGATAATGACAAGTGGAAAGGGCTAGAGCTCGTGGACTATGTTTCCAACTCAAAACAAGTGAAAAATATTGGGCCCATTTGGCAAAAATTGGAGTTTTAGGTATAGTTGACTTTTGGCAATTTTGCAAAAAAGGTCAACTTCACCAATGCATAACTTCCTCAATTTTGACTCTTTGGAGGTGTTCTTGGACTTTTTAGAAAGCTTGAGATATTCCCTAATCAACCCTTTTGGTCCCACCTCAATTTGATATTCCATGATCATGTATGAAGCTTTGACAAAAAGGTGTTTTTGTTGACTTCTCAAAATGACCTATAATGTCCAAATTCATAACTTCTTGTGAGTGCATATTTTGATCTTGGGAGATGAAGATGGATTGTAGGTAATTGCATCCTCTTCCAAATGAGCTTTGGATGGGTCATTTCTCATAGAGTATGAGAAAGTTATACTTGGTCAAAGTTGAGTTAACTTTTCCTGTAAAACCCTAATTTAGCAACTTTTGGTTCTTGATGAAATATGAGCAATACTTAATGAATCATGATAAACCCTTGATCAAATGATGAAATATACTTCAAAATGAGGATGTTGACCAAAAATCTTGAAGTTTGACTGTATGTGGGCCACAGTTGACTTTTGCCCTAGCACAGTCGATTTTTGGGCCTTTGAGCAATTGACTGAGCAAACTTCCTCTGTAGGGCTGGAAACTTGACATGGATGATCTTGAGACCATATTAGGACAATGTTGAGAATTTGGGATCACTTGGATTCAAGTGTCTTGATGTAACATGAAACCCTAATTTGAGGTAGACTGCCTTAGGAGAGAGCTTGTCTGGTCAACCCTTGGACTACCTTGAGCAACTTGAGTATCATTCTTGTAATGTTTTGAGAAATATGGGAGGGAAAATTTTGGGGTACAAAGATGAGTCATTGGCATTGTTTTGAGTATTAGAACACTGTTTAAGTGAAAACTATTTATTTAAAAACCCTTGTCTCACACTTTCATTCTATCGATTCAGGCCATATTATTAAACTCAAATGAGCGCTCTCGCTGTTTCATTTAAAATTCAAAAGTATTTTTTGAAAAAAAATAGAGTCCAATCAATTTTAAAGCGCTCTCATTGTTTTTAAAATTAATGTTCAATCACCACTATCTGGCTAAAACCTCAAACTCCCGCTCTGTTGATTTTAACTTTAGTCTGTGGTTTACTATCGTACAAAAACAATTAAATATCCAAATTGGAAATCAAAACCAGAAAAACGTTTTTGTAAAATATTTATGCCAATTAATTACTGAATCCCTTTGGTTTAGGACTTCACATACCGGTATCGGGGAATTTAGCCAGACATAATTTTATTGCTCGATAACATAAAATTAAAACATAAATTCAATAACACATGCATGGAGAAAAATAAAATAAATTATACTTAAAATTGGAACCTGAAATAAACATTGAAGAAATAATTGAGCAGTATGTATCCTCCATAAGCCGGCATGATTAACTTCGGAATAAAATATTTTTGAACAAATTAAAATAAACCTAAACGAATTCTGGAAGCTTAGAAGGAAAACTAAAGTTACAGTATTCCTCTGATGTGAAGAAATATTGCTTTAATGGTGAGGGTTTTCTATTGCTTAAGGAAATTCTAACGAAAACTGGAAAACAAAATATCAAAAACTATGAAAATTGGGATAATAACAAAGTTGTAAAACTGGAAAATAATAGCAGAGTTACAGTATGCAGAAAATAACAAAATTGGAGCAGGTCTCCTCATCACAAATTTGGTAACTGTATTCAATTTATAGATTCCAAAATGTTGAGCAAAATTAGGAATAATCCCATGATCCTCATTCTTCAATCATGGAGAAATTCCAGCATACCGTGCATTTCGTGCGCTTCAGGGAGATATTCTCGTAACTGTTGTATGAGTTGTAACGAGCGTCATGCATGCTGTGGCATGGGGCACATATATTCACTTCATGCCGATCGGGACAAGAAGTGTGCCGAGGGGCACACTTTTGAAATTTGTGACGGGCGGCATGCGCCTGTGGCGGGCGGCATACCTTTTGATACAGAATGTTGCATTTTGCTGCTAAATGGCCATTTCTTCTTCATTTCTCCATTATTTTTCTTCATTTTCTTATTTATTCCTTGCAAAAGCTTAGTACCTGAAATATTCTACAAATAATACAAATAGAGATAAAATGTGACATAATAAACGAAGAATCAAAAGTTTTATCTATGTAAATCGGGAGGAAAATGCTATAACTTTTCGTGTTATCACCAGTTTTGTGTGATTCCTGGTGTTTTTCCTAAAGATATATGTGACTTTCCTCCAGAGTGTAGATATGAGTTCGGTGATAGTAGAGAATTGATGTTTTTATCTGCTAAGCAAGTAGGATAACTCTTGTGATATGAGGCTCAGATGTTTGCATGTCTGTGACAACAGTTGTATGAGGTTGTATGTGGATTATCGAAAATTGATTAAGGTAATGATTGAGAGTGAATATCCACTTAAAGGAATTGACAATTTGATGGACCAACTAGTAGGTGAGTATGTCTTCAGTATAATCAATTTAAGGTCGGGTTACCTTCAGGTTTGGATGAAGAGTGAGGATAGTTAGATGGAAGATTTTGGAACTTCTGTAGGCATTAAGAATATTTGGATTAGTTAGTTTCGGTGTTTATTGAGCATATTATGATTTAATTTAAGTCAGAATAAGGGAATTTTGAATGTTGTGATTTGAATTACAATGTCGAAAGGGAAGAGACCCTATGCTAAGTTTTCAAGGTTTAGATCATTGTGTGAGTAGGTGATTTTTCTTAAGCATGCTGTTTAGAATAATGGTATATGTGGATCCATCCAAAGAAGATGCAGTTCTACAGTAAGAGACTCCCAGGTCGATTATGGAGACTAAAGCTTCTTAGGCTTAACTAGTTATTGTCGCAACTTGTTTATGACGAGGTTGTTGTTTCCCAAATTTGGCCCTCTCATGTTTTCCAAGATTTTCTATTACATGGGTGATTACAAACACTTGCTTAAAGAAAATACGAATTTTGAAGATAAACAAGGTATCTTCGATTGGCATTTAAACAATGTATCTTTGATTGGAATTGGGACAAGGTGTCTTCGATTGGCATCTGAGCAGGTTGTCCTTTAATTGGCATATAGATAAGGAGCTTCGATCGGGTGTCCGAAATCCTTCAACACAAACTTGGTTCACAAGACTTCGACTGAGCATGGGCTATTTTATGCCTGATTTGATCGACATGGACAAATTTGAATTGGAATTCAGAGTCATCGAAAAGAATAATGCTCTAACGAAGAGAACTGAGCAATTCAAATTAATGTAGATGGGCTCAATCGAAGGAGCTATAAGAATGAAAATAGAGCCATTCGAAGTAGGCAACTCAAAGCCAATCGAAGGGCATGGATAGAAGGTATTTGAAAGAATGAAGTGTGTCCAGGTTCATCCCAAAGCTCAATGAGGCATGAATATTTAAAAAATGGAAGTCTTTTAATGTGTCTGATTTTGCCTTCAAAGCCTGGTTAATGGCTTCCCCTTTCCATTTCCATGCACCCTCCATATCCTATAAATACAAGACACCAACACAAGCCAAGAGACTAGATCCATACACCTACATACTTTCTCATACACACACAGATTGCCTATCAAAATAATACGCACACACTGCCTCTGAAAGCATATCAAAATTCTAATCAGTTTTACAGGCACCCTCAGTCCAAATGAATACTATATCTGTGCTCCTGAGACTCCCAAGAGTCTACTCCAAGCCAATCCACACCAAATCGAAGCATCTCATCCTTGGTAAACTTTCAAATTCATATTCATGTTTTCATGATATATTAATGTTTTCCAGTGTTTGATTTATGCTCAGGGTATCATATAGCGCAATATTCACATGGAACATACAAAGATAGAGGGCACAATCTGTGCTCTTCATCAAATCTCAAGAAACCATGGGTTTTAAGGAAAACAAACCCAAATTAAAACTCAAAGGAGTCTAATTAGGGAAAAGACATGGGTTCACACCCAGGTCATACTTTTGTTTTGTTAACACTTTTTCTTGCAGATTTCAGTGCCCTCCTCCACAGGCAATTCATCAGACGCGTCCAACAACATTCTTTTCTGGATCGAAGGCCGCATATCTTCACAGAATCGGAGGCCATCTTTTTTTTCTTTGTTCGAAAGACTCTTCTTTTTGTATTTGTTTTTATTTGTTTTTTTACTCACTTCTTTTAAATCAAAAATCAAATAAAAATCAAATAAAAATCACAAAGAACTTAGGATTAGTTTTTTTAATTAAATTATGAAATTAATTAATTAATTAATTTTAACATTTTTATTCAAAAAATTAAAATATATTAGAATTAGGTTTAATTTCATTTAATAATCATCTTTCATAATCAAATTTAGATTTAAGGTAGTTCGATCATTTTATAAACAAAACAAAACAAAACGATTTCCTTTTCCTTAGGATTTTTAGACGTTCTTTTCCATTTCACGCACATTATTACATTTCATTTATTTTTTCCTCAAATTATTGTAATTGCTCACAGTATGTAATAAAATTAACTAGGGCTGTTTACCGCTTTCCTTTATTCCCCCCCCCCCCCCCCCAAAGTTTGGACATGTAAATAACCCTCTCTGAAGCATTGTAATAGCGTAGATTTAAACTCCCACGCTTTAAATTCCTGTAATATTTAAACTGCTTAGATGTATGCATAATAGGATTGTATGATAAAACTAATAATCAAAAGTTAACAAACCTAACCTCCAAGACAAAAATAACTGAATATAATACACCGTGCACATATGCACCTCTAGGGTACGCCCACTTTGGTTACCTTTCGGAAATTAAACAGTCATGTCCCTCAAGAATAGGGACGCTTTAGCAAAGACCCTTAAATCAAAAGATCATAGTCCCTCGATGACCCTAAAATATTGCCTTTCGGTAAATGATCTAGTCCCTTAAACAAAATTGCTAAAGTGTCTCTATATGTTGCCTTTATGACTGTACGTCCCTTCGAATGTTCCTCAAACATCCAACAATAGTGCTACCTACTCACTAATAGTATGATAGTGCTGTCTAAAGGATAGGAGGAAAAGAACAAATCTTTCGAGTATAAGTAGATAGTTTCTTAGATGCTTGCTCAAAACAAACTTTTGCACTTACACAAGACATTTCAAAAACACTTTAAAAAAACGCTTTATCAACACTCTTGAGGACTGATACAAGAGTTATCATAAAGCGAATCGCCGTACTAAGGCATTTTCAAACTACTTTTTCAAAACACACAAAAGCACAAGGTATTTAAAAAATGATCTAAGCATCTAAGAGCTCATAGAAAACTACGGATGGAAAGGGTGCTAACACCTTCCCTTTCTATAATCTACTCCCCTTACTCATAAAATTCTCGAAAAGGTCTTTTTCTGTTCTTTTCACCCTTTCCTTTGTTGGATAAAAAAATTTGGTGGCGACTCTTGCTTACCGCAACTTTTGCAAACACAAACGCAAAACTAGTATAACAGTCGGTTGTGCCACCGTATCACAGAGGTCAAGCACAAAATTTTGTAAACAAAATAATTGAGGGAATGAGATGTTTGGTATTAGGAAGGATGTGAAGATATTGGAGAATTACATGAAGATGCAACTTATGCCGATTAAGAATGATTATAGTGACGAAGATTAATTGGACCATGGTGCTTTGGGTAACTTTGTGCATAAGTTCTAATAAACACTATTATAGCTTAGTAACGGTGGTTTATGCGCCATTATAGTTTCCAGCTACCTATTGAAAAATTGAGGAACTGGTCTCCCTTAATCTCTTGTTGATAGTAGACGGGATCGTGTTGGATGGGATAGACTTATCTTACCAGCTTAATATTGTGTAAAGTGTTTAACGTTCTATCAAGAGGATATTCTTTCATCATTTCGGGTGAACCTAATGGATAAGTGACTATGAAAGAGTTAAGACTTAATGAATAGTTCGGAGACTCGAGGTTGTATGCGAGCTAACGCCATATAATGGAAGGTTAAGGTTATCAAAAGTGAACAATGATTTTCTGGTGGATATTAAAGAGAGTCAGGAGTTACAGTGAAACTTGTGGATCTTATAGCTGATGGAAGTCAAAATAAGGGCAATGAATTTAAGGTAAATAATCAGAGTAGCGCAACTGAAGCATGATGTGGTGCAGATCGTTATGCGTGTGAGACTTGTTAGGAGTCAAGAGTTAAACTTCAGAAGCCTACGGGAATGATGCAAACCATTAGGCAATCCAGAATGGAAGCGATAAGTGAAAGGTTTATATATTATTCGAAACACCTCCATGTCAATAGATGTATTGAGTTACATGTTCCATTGATAAATTGTAGCATTGTTGTACTAATGTTGTGTGTCAATATTGTCGATATTATGGTTATGTTGATTTTCTTATGATGATATTATTGTGTGATGAAATGATAGAGACGGTTCTCTTGTCATGGAACTCTATGTTCTTAAATTATGTTATTGCCTTGTTGTCGGGAGTTGGAGAAGAAGATGCGAGAGTCGTATCAAGAGTTGTGTACATCAAGTCAATTTTCTAGGACAAAAAATTCGTTAAGTGGGGGAGATTTGTAACACAATGATGTGTTATTTTAATGATAAACACAATGTTGATTACAATGTTTTATCATGGTTATTTGTTAATGATGTGATTCATGATGATAATTTGGTGATATGCGTGTGCAAATATAGTACATGCTATTGTGGTGATTTTATGATAGTTTTAGTGATATGTTGTATTATGAAGGACTCGTGTTGAAATTTATGAAAGTACTATGTTGAATTTCCATGAGTTCATATAAATAATGTTTATAATATTGTGTAGTTGTTTTATAGTGATTCTATGTTGGAAACTATGAGGATTGGGACTACTTTGGTGTAAGATTGCAAGAGCATTTGGGACTGAACATGTGCAGGATCTCAATAGGTAATTGTTTTCTAGTGTGCATCGTCGGGAGATGAAGGAGGCGTCGCTGGGCGATGGAACTTTGATAGGTTGTCACCATGAAAAAAAGTAGGAGGTGATAAAAGGCAGAGAAGAGGATGGCTACTGGATTTCTTCGCTCGCACCTTCGCCGGGAGATGTAGGAGTGAAAGGAGTTTCATCGAGCGAGTAAGAGTCTTCACCGGACGATGGTGTCTAGAATTGAGACGTTGAGTTAAACTTTTTTTTGAAGAGATGTAAATTAAGTTTTAGATCTAGATTTGAGGTGTCATTTGAAGCGTTGGATAGCTAACACGATGAACTTTATTTAGGTGTAGTAAATTGAAGAATAGGAAGAATATCCCCAATATCTAGATTAAAATGAAGTTAGGTTCCCCGTGTTGGATTATGATAATGATGGTTTATAAAAGATGATTAGAAGATAATAATTATGATACCTTATATAATAATCAGACATGATGTTGAGTTGTGTGTTATGATGATGCTTGGATACTATGATGATTAGTTGTTGATAATGATGTTGTGTTGATGATATGATTGTTTTTTATGGTGAAATGATGTCATGATGGTATGGTGATAATGATGTTGTGATGATGATATGATTGTTTTGATAATGCTATGATGATAATGATGTTGTGATGATGATATGATTATTTTGATAATTCTATGATGATAATGATGTTAATGGCCTAAATTGGCATAGTGTTGAAGGCTTATGTCTTGCAGTTGTATAATTGTGTTGTTGCATGTTGATGTTGCATGTTGATGTTGCATGCATTCATTGGTGAGGGCTTATGCTCTGTTATTTACCTAGAATGGAGTTGTGTTGAGGGCTTATGCTCTGGTGTTGCCCAATTGGAACTATGTTAGGGGATTATTCACTGTTGGTACCACATGCATTTAGTTGTTGTCAGTTGCATTATATTGCACTACCTTGGTTTGATGTCGTGTTGTATGAATGAAAAATGTGTTTTCGATGATTTATGATGAAGTTGTGCATATGTTATTATGATACAAGTGTGTGAGTATAAAACTTGGTAAATGAAGATGTATAGATTTAATGATTGATGTTGTTTATAACTACTATATATTTCATTATATCTTTTGTGATGAATTGTGATTACTCACCCTTTCTGTTTGAATGTTTCCTTCACGTGGGTAATGCGCAGGTGATCGAGATTAGTTCGTAGAAGCTTGAGGATATCTTGGAGTCTTTAGTGTGTTTCTTTTGAATAAAGAGAGTCTTGCTCTGATACGTAACACGTGATTTTGGAATTTGCTATGTTTTTTTCATTGCTTTATTGTTACGTATCTTAATTCATACTTATGTTGAACCATGAATTTTGTGGAGAATGTTGTTATTATAATCGTGATGCTATGAAAATGAATAATTGGATATTTTTGATATGTAAATGATTCTTTTATATGAACTTAGATGATAAAGTGACTTGAGACTTTATGAATTTTTGAAGTATGTGACATCCTACTTGTGTACTCTGATATATGTTGATATAATTATTATTATGGGAAAGTGGGGTGTTATAGGGTGTCCCTGATTTGCAAATGTATTGATTTTGAATTCTTGGTATTGATACAATAGTTGCTTTTCAATTTAATTGTTCAATATTCTTATTCCTTTCCTATCTAATAAATAGGGATTGATCCACAACTAACAATTAGGGTTGGACCTCCATTGTTAAGGTTTTTGAACAATTAGACTATAGTAGATATCATCTACGACTAGGGATACCCTATAAGTCACCAGTAAAATCTTGATAACATAACTTCTTGGTTTCATCATAATTCACTAAGGACTTAGGTATTAGGATGAAGGACCAAAGGTTTTCTCACTAAGGACTTAGGGGAAAACAAGCTAATGATTCGGTAGTTGAAAGTAATGAACTTGTTGAAGAGATAAACAATGAAGGTTAATACAATGTCAAATCCCACACTTACCCTAGCATGCTCCTCATATCTGTTAAAAAGCCATTTTATCTTTCTGTTGATTAAGTGACAATTTCAAAACCTTATCCAAAAGTAAAGCTTTTGTTTAATTGAACTACATATTATCCTCAGTACTACACATAGTCCTCGAGATCGATATCGGGAAGAAATTCCCTATTATTACTGCAAGAAAAAATAGTACACTTGCTATTTTTCCCATCAGCTTCAAACAGGAAAATCTTTTCTCATTTAGAAGCAAAAATTTTAGAACTGAAAATAAAATGGAAGCTCTAAAGAACTCTCTTGTAGGTATTCATAAGGTTAAAAATAAGATGAATGATAACCCATTTAACTTTGGTTGTGGTACATGTTATATTTGGCAAAACGAGGTCAAAACTCTCAATGCTAAAGTGACAAAGGCTCTACAACCAAAGGTTACTTTTGCTATAGATCTAAAAAAGTTTAATAAATCTTTAAATCCTGCATATGCCAAATACAACTTTGTTGAAAATAAAATGAAAAGTAAAATTAAAACCTTTCGGAAAAAATCTTGTTACTACTGTCATACGAAGGGACATCTCATTACCAAATGAAAACTTAAGAAACTTTTAGTATCTAAAGGCATTTCTAAATGTTTACCTAATTGCGATAACTATGTTACTCACCCTCAAGGACCCAACAAGGATTGGGTACCTAGTTTATCTTGTTGAAAATTGCAGGAAAATTGTCTTGATTCTATGAAGATGCTATAGCGCTTCATGAGTAGGTACATCAAGACAATTAGAAGGTGACATATTCATATCTTATTGACTTAGTGGCAAAACGATTGAATGTGTTCTTGAAAACATCAACAAGTGACTCCCTGATAAAAGATCTCGAATCAATGAAAAGGTGAAAGTGATGAAACTTGGTCATACTTGTTCCTAGCGTGTTTAACAATGATTGATGCTCATGTTCTTGAGCTTCATGTGAAATGCTTGTCTTTTTATCCATATTATCGGTGAGGTTGTATTATTTCATTTATATCTTATTCTAAGAGTAATATGGTTCTTTTATCTATCTATATCTACAAGATATATAAAATACATGTTGAATGCCTTTTGATCCCATGTTCACTTCTAAAAAATTTAATTGAATATGTGATTATTTCAATTTACATATTTATAGTGACTTTGCATAAATTGTGCAAATTATGTGTGTTTGCCTTATTTTGATATATATATATATATATATATATATATATATATATATATATATATATATATATATATATATATATATATATATATATATATATATATATATATATATATATATATATATATATATAGATATATATATATATATATATATATATATATATATATATATATATATATATATATATATATATATATATATATATATATATATATATATATATATATGCACTTTTGTGTTTAAATTGCTTTGATTGCATAACTATGAAAAATATTGTCCACACATACATATATTTTGTCATTACATGTACATGAATCATATTGCACATCCAAAAGATGAAGATAATTTTTTTATGGGTCTTTTGGTGGTTGTGAGTCAGTATGGGTCAGCTCATGGAGTCTATGTGTCGACACATTAACTAAAATTTTAAAATTATTCAAACTCTTTTTGTATGTGATCGATAAATTAGCAAGTGTACTAATTTGTCAATTTAATAATAATGGGGAATCCCAAAGTATCAATCTCAAGGACTGCGTATCAGTATTGATTTCAATTTGTGGTTCAATTAAACAAAACATGAATTGGGGTTTTAGTTTGGAAATTGTCACTTAACAATAATTAAAAATAAACAGAATGTAAATTAAGGCTTTTTCTCAGATATGACTCTGTAATAACCTTTACTCTTGATCTCTTCAACAAGTTCATTACATTCAACTATCGGCCCTTTAGATTATTTTCCCCTAAGTCCTTAGTGAGAAAATCTTTAGCAATATATCCTAAATCATAAGTCCTTAGAGATATCTGATGGAGTCTGTTGCATCCCAAAATTTACCCTCTTGATTTTGGCTTATGTTTCATCATGAATATCATATTGCATTGCATTCATACATTGTGATGGGATTAAAGCACTTTGGTTATCAAGTCTTCCTTAAGCTTTGAAGGTTGGTTGCTTTGACAAGTTGCTCAAGTGGAACCTTTTCATTTGAACCTCTGGATCTTTCAAGCTCAGAACTAATTGCATATCTCAAGATGTTTCATCCATCTCTTTGAATCTTCATAGGATTGGAGTTTGTGTTCGATTATAAGAGGGAATCACTCCTTGATTCACCAGTCAAATTAGGGTTTTGAAGATTGATCAGTTATCTCCAAGCACTTTAGTTGTGTATTTTGTATATGTGTTGTTGACTAACTTCTAATCAAGATACAAAAAAAATATTTGTCTTTGTCTTTGCATATTTGTGTTTTGTAGGTACCAAGTCGAAGCATCTGACAAATAAAGATTCTTGGTATTATTTTCCTAAAATCTCTATTTGCAAAGAAAAAGAATTAAAAATTTTCATTTTTTTCCACTGATGCAATTGATTGCTCTTAGAGTAAAATCGATTGCATATAGTGCATTTTGTGCCATTTTTGAAAAAAAAACACTGTGCAATCGATTTGCACTGTAGTGCAATCGATTGCACAACGTGAAAATTTGAGAAAAAAAAAAACAGCATTTTAAACTTGTCAAATTTTGGCTCCAATTTTCCTTCATTTTTGAAATATGTATCATTAATTCAAATTTTAGTGCCAATATTTCATTTTTAAAAAGAATTATCATTAATTCAAATTTTGGCTCTAATATTTGAAAGAATTATCATTAATTCAAATTTTGGCTCCAAGAATCAATTACCAAATTACCACTAATCCCAATCCTAAAACTCTATAAATAGAGCCCTCATTTCATTCAAATTTCAAGCTTTTGATAGCCAATCCACCTTGCTAAAAAATCTCTCAATTCTCTCCATCTACCAAATTCACTCAAAGCTCCATTTTCAAAAAGTTAGTAAGCTTTGCATTGAAGCTTACTAATCTTGGAGCTAAACCTTCATCCAAACACTTTTTCTCCATCAATTCTCTACATCCAAGCTTGGTTAATTGGTTCTTTTGGTTGAATTGAAGCAAATTCTTGAAGTTGTTTTGATAATTCTCTAGATCTACCTTTGGTAAGTTGGATAATTCATCTTTCACAATGTGATCTCTTGTTGATCTTTGGGTTCGATTCTTTGAGCATTATTTTGTGATTCCAATGGTGTTATTTTCTCATAATTTGATGGAATTTTCGTGCTCAATTGGATCCATGATCATAAGGTGTTTGATGGAAAGTTTGAACAAGAAATTGGCCTTTTAAAATGTTGTTTTTGCTACTGTAACAGTGTGCAATCGATTGCAGTAACTGTGCAATTGATTGCACAGAAGCGTTTCACACAATTTTCTTGAAAATAACACTGTGTGCAATCGATTGCACAGTTACTGCAATCGACTGCACAGGGACAGAATGCACTTTTTTGCCTTGTTTTGGGGCAGCTTTGATCCAAAATGCTTTTTCTACTTACTCCTTTTGATTGTTGGTTTGGATTGCAATTTTAAATGTCCAATTTGTTTATAAACTCAATGAACTTTGTGATGTAGATGAAGTTGGATAAATGTTCATCAATTCAAATCTATCAAAGAGTTAATTATTTAATTCATTCTTGGTGCTTTGGATTAATGATATGTTTAGTACTTTAATCCATCTAGAGGAATGGTTGAATTTAAAGATGAAAGAATTTTGAAATGGTAATCCAAATTAACTTATCATTCCCCTCCCTCTTCATCTTATCCCTTTTTTTTTTTTTTGATTGTGCTACATGTTAAGGGATGATGATCTCTATATCATTTATCCAAACATGAAGTACATAGATTGCTATTGACCGACCTCAAAATAGGTGCGACTTCTACATAAGTCCACTTACGATTGCTTAACATAGCGCTAAATTTTGTCCCGATTCGAATAAATGATCATTTGTGGCCCAAACTTATGATTGCAAGCCCAAGTATGTTAATTTTATCTCTTTGATCCAATAACCTTGAGATTCATTGTGTGGAGGCTTTGGTTCTACCAATCCTCTAATGGATCTACAACACCTTTGGTCAACGCGGATCACTTAAACATCATTGATCATTACATGTTGCCTTGTGAGAATTCCAAAATGGATGATATACTTGACAAAAAGCAAATTCAACTTGTTGTGTGGAGGCTTTGGTTCTACCAATTCTCTAATGAGTTCCAAATGCAAGTTTCAAGATGATCATCCTACTAACCACTAATTACTAACAATTAACTTTACTTTACGCTTTTATTTTCATGCTTTATG
This sequence comes from Vicia faba, assembly GCA_948472305.1. Taxonomy (NCBI): domain Eukaryota; kingdom Viridiplantae; phylum Streptophyta; class Magnoliopsida; order Fabales; family Fabaceae; genus Vicia; species Vicia faba. Next base: position 1,361,410,120 of record OX451741.1, on the reverse strand, counting down.
TACCATTTACTTTTAGCATTTTACATTTCATGCTATTTTCATCTTTGCTCACTTGAGCATTTACTTTTATGTCATTTTTATTTTGCTCACTTGAGCTTTTCTTTCTTTTAAAAAAAACACCTAATAATCATCATGAACCATAAAAAGCTTTAATAATACTTTGACTACTTGGTTACTATCCTTTGCATTATGGAGCATGAGACTTTTTCTTGGACTTAGGATTAGAGACCTCGGCATATCTTGGAGACTTTGTGACAATATATAACATCCCACTTTTGGCCTGAGGCTACTGTGTTCCACTTTATTTGTGGAACACAACTTATTACACTGACACTACTTTTGTATTTGGCATGTTTGATATTCCATGCATGATATATACATGATATTGTGAATACTATACATTGCCCATGGGGATCTGTTCATATCTGATAATCTCATTACTTACATCCTTATGGCATAATTTCTGACTTGATTCGTCTACTGATGCCAGCTTGCTTGAAGTTCTCTGGTTTTCTTTTTATTCTTGCTCGGTTGCTACAGATAGTTATCCGTTTGGTATTGCACTATCTCCCTTCTTTCATTTTCATTTTGCATAGTTCTCTGATTGCATGATGGGACCTCCGTTGCTGATATATGTCAGGAGGCCCTCTGTTTTTTTTTGTTTAATACCTATGTTGTGTTGATCAATGAGTCACTCAATTTAGACATTGAGATCACGATTTCGCTCTCATTGCATGCTCCCTATAGGATGTTTATTGCTTTTCTTCTTTAATTGTTGATCGATGAGTCACTCAATTTAGATATTGAGATCACGACTTCGCTCTCATTGCATGTTCCCTATAGGATAGTTTTTTTAAGCTTCCTTTAGCATGATAATTAAGGTAGGGTTCTCCTTTATCCTCAACCTTAGGATCAGCCATTGTATGATAACACTAGGGATAGTGCTAGGCTAGTTCCCCTTAGTTGTTTTTTCCTTTCTCTGCATTTTGCATCTTAAAACAAAAGCTTGTTTTCTTGGAAAATCATAAGACACCTCTAATGAACCCAAACCCTTCTTCAAAGTAAAATATACAAACCAATCTTTGCCATAATATCTCGTTATCTTGAAGTCGATGTCTCACCATCGCACATGTTTATTATCCTACTTTGATTCTCAATATCATTGTTAGGTGTGATGTTTTGCCATCTATTTTATCGATGTTTCGTCATCTTTTGCCATGATATCTTTATTTACCTTGAAGTCGATGTTTCGCCATCGCACATGTTTGTTATCCTACTTTGATTCTCAATATCATTGTTAGGTGTGATGTTTTGTCATCTATTTTATCGATGTTTCGCCATCTTTGCCATAATATCTTGTTTACCTTGAAGTCGATGTTTCGCCATCGCACATGTTTGTTATCCTACTTTGATTCTCAATATCATTGTTAGGTGTGATGTTTTGCCATCTATTTTATCGATGTTTCGTCATCTTTTTCCATGATATCTTTGTTTACCTTGAAGCCGATGTTTCTCTATCTCACATGATTGTTATCCTACTTTGATTCGCAATATCATTGTTAGGTGTGATTATTTTGTCATTTGTTTCATTTGATGTTTCTCCATCTTTGACATGTTATCTTATTATCATTTAGCCGATGTTTTACCATCTCATTTGTTCGTTGTTTTATTTGATGTTTTTCCATCTTGACTATCTTTGTTCGTCTTAACTAAAAAACACAAACCAGCCAAAACACTTAAGCCGAACTACGGCTGCTCTGATTCCTTAAAAGGGATACGTAGGTATTGGGGTAGGGCCCAACCGAGCACTTCTTTTATTTTCCCTACATTATTTTCTTTTCTTTTGCATACATTCCCTTTTAAGTTTTAAGCCATAGACATAGGATTTGACCACACCCATTTAGATTAGATAACAAGAGTGGATACCGTAGAGTACTACGGGCGTGTGGGGTGCTAACACCTTCCCCTCGCGTAACAGACTCCCTTACCCGATCTCTCGGTCGAAAGACCGTGATTTCTCGCTTTTCAGGTTTTCTCGATGTTTACCTTTCCCTTTTGGCGGGATAAAAGACGTCCGGTGGCGACTTCATTGATGTTTCATTAACATCCTGATGAGAGGTTTCGGCCGCGTAGTTTTTAGCTGGCGACTTCGCTGGGGACAGATTGACCTTTTGCTGGTCCATCCCGGAGTCGATCCTAGCTCTTGTTTGTTTTCTCTTTGGGTTTTTATTTACCGCTTTGCATATTTATCTGTTTGCATTGCATCCTATGTACGCTTTATTTTCTGCATACTGGTTTTGGCTGGACTGTTTGGTTTCTGGATTTTCTTGGTGGGTGGGTTGTTCCATGAGGTAAAAGGCCTCATACCCAGGCTATGAGTGAATTCCATAGGAACTAGGAATGGAGTGGCCATGGCAGCTACGAAGAAGATGCTTTATAGACCTAACCATGAGATCGATGACTTCAGAGGTAGTTCGGATAGGTGTTATCGGATGATAATACCGACATTCGAGCTCTCGTTCTTTGATTTGGCTTTTAACCTTACCTTGACCTAGATTACACCTGTGAGAGGGGCGGGAAAACTTTTCATTACAGGTACAGGTACTGTTGGTGACTTTGTGTTGTGAAGATGATTCAGGTTCCCATGTTAGTTTTTGAAGCTTCAAGATTCTCCTTTGATCTTGATGGGTGTTGTTCTGTAATGGTCCAACCATGATCCAGCGTAAACTTTGATCCTGTCATACTACATCATAGCATATTTATTTCTGGAAAAAAATAATGTAAAAAAAAAATAACTAGCATACGCATGTCATTTTCCAGGGACATTCAAGAGTTTTCTTTCCGTTAGAATGGCTGATTTCCCTACAGTTGAGTCTGCTTCAGTTCAGGTTAAAGAGCTTACCAGGCATACTTTCTCTTATCAGATTCCTAATGTTGATGTGGCCGAGTTGAAGAGGTTGAGTTCTTATCTGAAGGGTGATGTTCTGAGCAACTTCAACAAAAATTATGGCAACCTGTTACTGGTCCTTAACACTCCAGTTGACCCGATGGCTTTGATTACTCTCTTCCAGTTCTATGATAAAGAATTAAGGTGCTTTACTTTCCAAGAGTACCAACTGGTTCCTACCCTAGAAGAGTATGCCTACTTGCTTAATATCAGATTGACCGATGAAGTTCCTTTTGTCCAAGTGCCGGAAAAGCCAAAGTTTGAAGTTGTCGCTGATATTCTTCGTTTGAGTTTGAAAGACAATTGGAAGTCCAGTGAGGGTATTGCAGGATTTTATTTGGGTTTCTTAGTGAAGAAAGCTGAAGATTGGGAAAAGAAAGGCAATTGGAGTGACTTCAGCTCTTTTTTCGCTCTCATGATATACGGGACTGTCCTCTTCCCTCACAAGAGAAATTTTGTGGATTTGACGGCTATCTGTGTTTTCAGAAACAAGAACCTGATAGCGACACTCCTGGCAGGCACTCTTTACACCATTCATTCCCGGCACGGAAAAGGTGGTAATGTAAGTTTATGCCATTCGATGCTATATCAATGGCTTAAGTTGCATCTACCAGTGAGCGGCCCTTTCGTGGATACCAGGCTTTCTCTTTGATGGTCATCAAGGCTTATTAACCTTACTTCTTTTGATATCCGGTGGAATTATGATATGGGGGAAGTGCGAAGTGTTGTCACTAGTTGCGGAGATTTCCCTATTGTCCCCCTCATAGGAACTAAGGGGTGCATCAACTATAATCCGGTGCTTGCTTATCGTCAATTTGGATATGCAATGGATGGACCGCCAAAAGTTAAAAAGGTGTCTGAATCAGTATATTTCGCTAGGGGAAGTGATCCTGAGATGTTGAGAAAAGTGACAAGTGCTTGGAAAGGCATTCACAGGAAGGATATAACTACTTTGGGCAAGAAGGTTCTTGTTGCTAGAATTTCTTACTTGGAGTGGGTTAAATCCAGGGTTAAGGTCTTACGGTTACCATTTGCAAGGTCGGCTCCTCTATACGAGCAACCTCCTGCTGTTTTAAGTAGCACGGTGCCTACTGAGATGTTTACCCAGATTCATGTTGAAAATATTCAACTTCGTGCAAAAGATCGTGAGGCGGGGATGAAACTTTATTGGGCAGATCAAGAAAGGGCCGACTTAGCTCGTAAACTCAAAGAAGCTCAAAGGGAAACTTCTTATGCAACCAGTTCTAGGAAGAGGCCTCATGCTGAAATGGAAGAAGAATTGAGCAAGATTTAGCGAGAGTGTCGGAAGCTTCAGGCCTCAGAAAATAGCTACAAGAAGAAGATTCAGAACTTGGAAAAACAGCTCAAGGACAAAGACGCTCAGCTTGAGAAGGAAATGACCCAGAAGCGAGTCGCGGAAGATCAGTTCCAAGAAGGTAAAATAGTTGCATCTCAACTCTTGAAGGAGAAAGCCAGACTGGAAGAGTACTGTCAACACCTTGAAGCACGCTTAGTTCTGAAGATTTAGTTCCGTTATTTACTTTTGGTGTATTTGGTCACCCCCAGAATTGTTGGAAGGGGCCAATTGATTGTTGTTATTATTCAGTTCTCTTTTCTTTATTGTTAAGACGTGTATTTAGTCGTTTGTCATTTTTACTCTTAATTGTCCGAAGACATTTAGACGTCGTTTCTTTGTTTGTAAATAATTGAGGTGTTCATCTTTTTATCCTTTCTATTTTTTTATTGTATGGTTGCACGCCGTGACTGATGAATAAAAGGACTCTTGGATAGTTGGAAATGACAAACATATCATGCACATCATGCATTTCATAAAATTACAGGTTATCTCAAGACGGTTTTCTTATTCTGCTGCTTTTCTTATTCAGAATTCAAGACGACTACTCATCGATATTCCACCAGAACCAACTTGCCAAGACAGATGGAACGGGTTCAAGCTGAACTCGCTGAAATGAGGGCTCAGATGGCTACTCAGATGACTCAGTTCATGGAGGTCATCACCAATGTGAATCGCCGACAGGAAGAGCTCGCTGCTATTGTCAACAACCAACGCCGCCATCCAGGGGATGTTGGAAATCAAGGGCTTTATCAGGATATCTCTGTAGGAATGGGGGACGTACAAGATCAGCCAGCTGCAAATTTTCACGGGATGCCGGGAAATCCTTTTGTGCGCAACGTAGGGCAGTTTCCTCCATCTCCTGGACCCCGTCTTATGGGGAACATGAGAGCTAATCAGGGTGGTGTAAGGAATTATCAGGATCAGGATTTTGACTTTAACCAGGATGAAGATCGGTTTTCTGTGCAGCGTTCAGAGCCGGGGATTCAGATTGAGGATATGAAGTATCATTTGTTGGAAGAGCGCCTGAAGGCTGTGGAAGGGCAAGGAATCTTTGGTATGGATGCTAATGATCTCGGGTTGGTGTCTGGGGTGAAGGTCCCTCCAAAATTCAAGCCTCCTACTTTTGAAAAGTACAACGGAGCATCATGTCCTATTACCCATGCAACTGCTTATTTCCGGAAGATGTTAGTACATACTGAGGATCAAGGGCTTTTGATTCACTTTTTCCAGGATAGCCTGTCTGGGGCATCCTTGGAATGGTACATAAAGCTGGAAAAAGCTCATGTTCGCTGTTGGAATGATCTTGCTCGGGCTTTTGTCAAACATTATCAGTACAATGTGGATATGGCACCTAATCGCACTCAGTTACAAAATATGTCACAAGGACCAAAAGAATCTTTCAAGGAATACGCTCAGAGGTGGCGTGAGTTGGCTGCGAGAGTTCAACCTCCACTCATGGAGAGAGAACTCATTGATATGTTTATGAGTACCCTGCAAGGGCCTTTCTATGAGCACATGATAGGAAGCACTTCGGAAGGATTTGCAGACTTAGTCACGGCTGGTGAAAGAATTGAAGTGGGTTTGAAACTGGGAAGGATTCAGGTTGGAGGTTCTAGCAGCTCGTCAGGGGGCAGTAAGAAACCATTCAACAATTACCCTAAGAAAAGGGAAGGCGACGCAAGCGCGGTTTACTCCCATAGAGGACGAAGAGAGGACCGTCAGCATCAACAAATCAATGTTGTTTCTATTCCTGTTAATGCTCCTCTGCAGCAGAGACCAAATGCAGTGCCTCAACAAGGAAGGCAGCAAGATGCTCCCTATCAGTATAATAACCAGCAGCAGAGACAACCCAGAAAATTCGACCCCTTGCCGGTGACTCTTACTGAAGCGCTCCACCATCTGCTTGATTTGAAGTTGATAGGTTTGAGAAATATGCCAACGCCACCTACGAGACTCCCTGTTAATTATGATGCTAATGCAAGATGCGAATTCCATTCAGGCGGAGTTGGTCATTCTACTGATAATTGTTTTGCGTTTAAGTGTAAAGTATAAGATTTGTTGGATGCAAAGGCGATTGAGTTTACTCCAGTGACCGGTCCAAATGTTACTCAAAACCCAATGCCAAGGCATGGAGGGGGTGTTGTTAACATGATTGATGATAATGGTGAAATGTTAAATTTAATCATGGATGTGGAACAAGTAACTACTTTGTTGAAATGTGTTAAGAGGTATTTGCTTGACTATTTTGTTTTCCCGGGTTGTACTTCTGAGTGTGTCAAGTGTAAAAGGCAACCGAAGGGCTGTGATGATTTGAAAGCAGGTATCCAGTTGTTGATAAGTGAGGGCTCCCTGCAATTTGATAGAAGACCGAGCTACCGCAAGATTATTGAATAAGATGTTGATGTGATATCTATTCATTACACCCCTGCGCGCATTCCTGCCCCTTCGAGGGCACCCCCTCTGTTGATTACGGTACCTGGTCCTATGCCATATACTAGTGAGAAGGCTGTCCCGTGGCATTACGGTGCCGATGTTTATTACCATGGGGTAAAGCAGGAGGTTAATGCTCGTTTGTCTGAGAAAGAACATGCTGAAGGTGATGAAGAGGAATTCCAAAACTTTTCTGGTGTGGGTCGAATGACTAGAAGCGAGAGAGTATTTGGTCCTTCCAATGTGCAAGATGCGGCATATGCTTCTGCAAGAGAAAAAGGGAAACAACAGGTAATGATTGGCAATCCAAGGGTTATGCCAGCCAATGTGACTCAACCAATTCCGACACCAGAAGCTTCTTCAATTCCCGATGAGGTTGAAGAGTTGATGCGAATTATCAAAAAGAGTGATTATAGCATAATTGATCATTTGAGGCATACTCCGTCCAAGATGTCTATCTTATCCCTGTTGATTTATTCAGAACCTCACAAAAATGCTTTGATGAAGTTGTTGAAGAATGCATCTGTGCCACATGAGATAACAGTCAACCAGTTTGAAAATGTTTGTGCCAATATATCTGCCGGGAATGGTTTGGGCTTCACCGATTTTGATTTTCCTCCAGAGGGACCAGGCCATAATAAAGCGTTACATATTTCTATGGAGTGCAGAGGTACTGCTTTATCTCGGGTTTTGGTAGACACGGGATCATCTTCAAATGTATTGCCCAAGTCAGCATTGATGAAGATTGATTATTCTGGGCTGGAGTTGCACCCAAGCGACTTGATGGTGAAGACGTTTGATGGGTCTCGAAGATCAGTGTTTGGGGAAGTGGAGTTACCAATTAAGGTTGGTCCTCGTACCTTCACGGCCACGTTTTTTGTGATGGATATACAGCCAGCATACTGTTGCTTGTTGGGAAGGCCGTGGATTCATAGAGCAAGAGCAGTCACTTTTACTCTTCATCAAAAACTCAAGTATCCTGCAGAGGGAAAGGTGATACCGTATGCGGCGAAGAAGAGTACATCGTGAGTCATTTGACATCATTCCGTTATGTTGAAGTTGAAGGAGAAATTCATGAAACTCCGTTTCAGGCATTTGAGACAGTTCATGTTGCCAATATTCCTCCTCTAGAGCAGAAAAAGAAATCGGAAACTGTTATGTCTTCCCTCAAAGATGCGAAGGCTGTGGTGGAAGGTGGTAACCCCGAGGGTTAAGGTCAGGTGCTGGAAGTTACTCCGAAGCTTGATAGATTTGGTCTTGGTTTTAGCCCAGGTCAGCAAAGTGCAGCTCCCAGAGCATCCGGTTTATCTACTCCTGTGAAGTTTTCCCGTCCTTATGCTACTCAAGAAGGACACGCCAATACAGTTGGCGATGATAGGGCTGATGGCTACAATGTTGAAGATTGGATTCGTCCGAGTATTCCAAGCCAGACACTCAACAATTGGACTTCTGTGGATGTTATCCAAGTTTCAAGCGCTGAGGAGTAATTTTCTTGTTTCTTTTATTATCATATCATAATCCCTACGCTCTGCCCAAGGCGTAGTGGATCATTTGTGTAGGGCCACCATGTTTATTTTTCAAGTTTATCATGAAATAAAGGATGTTTTTGCATTCAAAATTTTGCTCCATTTTTCCTTTTTTTTAAATGGCAATGTTTCTCTTTTCACACACTATCACTAAAAACGCCAAAATTTCATTCATGCAGATGCACTTCCACCACCGATCATAGTAGAGTCGGACTTGATAGATGTTCACATTCACATTTCCATTTGTAAACACTTGCTTGTTTTAATTTTGAAATTATTTGCTTCCAAATGTAAATGCCTTTTTCACAGGTTGATCTCTCGAAATCAATAAAATATCTTCTTTCAAGTATGCGTATGCATTTCTTTGCTCCCTTTTACTATTTTGTTTGAAAAAATGTCCAATATTTTTGATAAACATGTGCATATAAACTTCGTGGCCCTGACATAGATATGATAATCTAAGTCACGATTGGTTGATTGCTTGAAGTACGGATAACAAATGCAATATCCACTACGCAAGGGGCATGTTTGTTTCTCTGTTTGATGGACTTCTCTTTCACTTTACTGGCGGGTGCCGTGCCGTTTTGTTTCACAATTCTGTGCTGTCGGTAAAGGTCATGAGTCAGGGTAAATATCAAGGTCGGCAGGACCGGTGAACTAGGCTGGAGACACTGCTTCCCCATAGCTTTTATTACGTTTCTTTGCCGCACTTTCATGTGTCATCTTGATTGGTTGTTTTAGCATTGTTTACATATAGGATTTTGTTTATAGCTGAATGTCAGCCTTGATGCATTTAATGTTTTTGCCTTGAAAGAATTTTTCATACAAAATCACTTTTCAATTGTTGTTCGGGCATTTTGATACCAGTTGTGCCAATTCTTTTGATTAGCCAAAAGTTTGGAGGAAGGAGTTTAGCTAAAAAAAACAACGACTGTAGTGGTATGCTTTTGAGTAGAACCATGTTGACGATGTACATGCATTGTTTCAATCCCCAAACACTGGAGATATTGATCATGGGATTTGTACTTATGTATCCAATGATTCGGACTGCAAGTGCACAGTCTTGTCGAGTAGTTTTAAAAGATATCGAACCACAGAGACTGATGAATCGATCTACCGTTTTCTATTGTTACTATGTAAATCTAAAGCTAATGAATATTTGATTGGGTCGTAGGGAAAACTAAATACTGAATTAAGTTAGATTTAATAATCAATGAGCTTAATTACCAGTATGCAACAGTCTTACCTCGGGAACTAACGACCTGTCGAGCGTCTTTATATTTTCAAAACAGTTTTCAGTAAAACCTATCTAGTTTAAAAACCCTCGTCTCACACTGTCGTTTTGTTGATCTAGGCTATGCAGTTAAGTCCTAACGTACGCTTCCGCCATCCCGCAGGAGTTAAAAACACTTTTTGGAAACTAAACAAAATCTTAATTAACTTTAAAGTGCTTCCGCTGTATTTTAAGCCAATGCCTAATTACTATTGTCCAGTTAAAAGATCTCAAACTTCCGCTTTGTTGACCCTAACCTCTATCTGTTTTTTACTTCCGTAACAAAACAATTTAATGATTTGAAAAATAGTAACTTAGGCCAGAAAAGAAAGTTTCGTAGTAAAAATAGTCCTGACTAAGTTGCTCGTTCCCTCGGTTGATTGACTTTACATACCGGTATAAGATTTCTAGCCTGACATAATATTAAACCAAATCGCAGAATAATATAAAGGACAAACACAAATAAACATAATTATATTAATTAATAAGCAATAAGAATTTGTAAACATAAACCTGGTAATAACTCTGAAGACAGAAGCACTCCTGCACAAATTGTAGGATTTGCTTCGATCGGAGAATATATTTAACCGTACAGAAGAAAATAATGCTGAAAGAATAATGCTGGAAAGAAATAACTGGGAAAAGAAAATAATGCTGAGAAGAAATAATGCTGAAAATAATATTCTGCTGAAAATAATATCTGCTTAATAAAATCTCTAAACTTTCTCGCCAAAAAGAAGAACCCTTTCTACTGTGGTCTCAGGCTCTATTTATAGTGCTTGCTTGATTCGTTGCTCTCGAAAATGTAGGAACGGTTCACTTTTCTTCCTTGAGAAATAATAGGCCATTTAATTGTCACGTTCGTTGCTCTTTTGACTGAGTGGGTGAGAGAATGTAGGAACTCGTTGGATTAACCTTTGAACGTGTTTCTGTCCGTTGGATGAGGAGAAAGTGGGGTGATAGGCTGTGACGTTCGTCACACGCAAGTGACTATCGTCACTTGGTCTTCATGGAGCGTGATGTTCGTCACGTCCCCTTGACGGTCGTCAGGGCTTGGTTACTTGTGGGCCACGTGCTCACACTTGTAATGGGCTTTTGGGCTGGTTTCTTCTCCTTAGGCTCTTTTACTACTTTTTGCACCCTTTTTTCTTCATTTCTTCAAAAGTGTTCGGCTCAGTGCATATCTGCAAAAATAGAAAAATACCTGCATAATACTTATAAAATAATTTAATTCAAACTAAAGTATGAGAAATATTTGGTGTATATCAAGCCAGAAATATCACATATTTGTGTGTCATCAAACTCCCCCATACTTAAACTTTGCTTGTCCTCAATCAAATGTTAAGTACGATGTTTTTCTAAACATGGTTATGACTCGGATCGACTAATACATAGTTGCGTTGTGTTTTTGTCAGAAAATCGGTGGTTTGATTCGTTCTCCATAACTATGTCGGCGACGCTAGACAATCCCATTTTATGTAAACTAGTTACAGGTCCTATCATAGCCTACCTCGAGTATTTGTTTTGTTTTGCCCTTTTCATTCTAGCGCAATCACATTAAGCCCTTTATCTTCACACGCACATAGCAGAACAGTCGGTTAGTGGTTATGATCCTTTTAAACTTTTAGAGGTTTCTGGCACATTAATGTGGCAACCTTTAATTCAAATGTTGGATGTGGGGGATCAGACCGTAATCTGCCCTACCGAGTTCAGTACCAGATGCTCCTGAACCATCCATCAAATGAATTTTCATGTTACTTTGTAAGGTTTACATCCTTTGGATTAGGCGATCGGGTGAGGATCGTCCAATTTAATCAGTGTGTTTCCTTGTAACATTTTGCTGAAATATTCTATCATCCACATATATTCATTGACTTCCTGCGTAGTTTGTGTTTAAGACGGTGCTGACTGCTAATATAAACTACTCAAGGTTACTATAAAGACTAAACTCAGGGTGTTGGAAACAACAGGTACTTGAACTGATCTATCATACTCTGGGGTTGTAGAGTGTCTAGACGGTAGAAATTTCGCTTAATCTTGCCCCAACTCCTGATGATTAAAGATTTTGCAGTCTATTTACTTTGTCGAGTGAGAAAAAAAATTTATGGGCTCAAAAAGAAGGGGGAGTCTAAAAGAACAACACAAATTTCTGCAATAGATAACTTGATAAAAATTTTTTTATTGAATTAAAGATAACAGAAGGGAAATTACAAAGACAATAAAAATTACTAGGAAAAAGGGAAATACTTCCTCCCCCATACTTGAATCATACATTGTCCTCAATGTATTGATAGAAGCGGGAAAGGGGAAATGGAAACTGGATAATCATTCTTCCTCCTCTTGTCTTTGGTATCGGCCACGTATCCTTGCTCTTCGACGTGCTTGCCCGCCATGTCTGGAAGATTCTCCGCCATCTCTTTGGGATATGATATTATGCAAGTCGTCAACACGGAGTGTTAAGTCTCGCATATTTGTCGTCATTCCTGTGGTGAATTCCAACATACTTTGATCGTGCCTGATTGCGTAGTCATTTTGGTCTCTCTGCATTTGTTGCATGAGAGCCATCATCTCGATTTGGCGTGTCTCGAGGCTTTGGTGGCGTTGAGTGGACAGCTGGTTTTGTTGCATTATTCAGCATATATTGCGTCGATAGTGGAGAGATTGTTGGCTTACTGTGGTTGGGGCTCTTGCTGCTCTAATTCTTCTTCGATTTCATCAGCGGCAGCGTTGTTAGCCTGACCTTGATTTCCTTGCATATTTTCTCCGGGTTCAGGGGCGTTAAGGTTGTAAATCCAGTTATCCGGATTACCCAAGTAAGTATGATTATGATTTGGCATGATCACACTATGAACTCTTGCATTCTTAACCATGAGATAGTATCCTCCAGCTTCTCGTACTTTAATCAGGCGGCCAGCTCTGCAGTTATCAATGTCCATAAAAATTGCTGGCAGCGGAGGTAGGAGTTGGATCCTTTCCCCCCAGTTCAAGTGAACTGCGATGGCGGTGACGATGCCTCCGACGCAAAAAGGTGTGGTCCCTTCTCTTGCAACGAGGTTTTGAATATGGGCCATCATTAAAGTGGCGGGATTAAGACAGATGTTTTGCGAAAAGGTACAGTGGAGAGCATATAATTCTTTAGTGTTTACCTTGTTGTTGTTTGCCCTTCCGAATATTGTGTTTGCCATAACACGGTGTAAGAAGCGGATGTTCGGGTTGTGGATGTGAGAGGTGTACCGTGCTTCGGGTGTGACATTTGGTTCGCCGGTTATTCTCTCCCATAGTGCGTATGCACTTCCATTCCAATCCAATTCTGGGGGTATGCGGTATTGCACATTATTCCCTCGGGGAAAATGAAATATGTCGCTCAAAATTTCATGGTTGAGTTGGTACTCTCGGTTGAACATCCGAAAATGAGTGGCTCCTGTTAGGTGTGCGTATGCATCTTCTCGAGTGTGATATGCGTAGGAACTCAAGAATTCCAACGTGAGAGCTTCGTAAGTTGGTGTGTTCATCGTGCTAATAAAGCTTAGGCCAGCTTTATTCAGCAAGCCTTCCATATGAGGTTGCAAGCCTAATTCTTGCAAGCAAGTGTTGTTGACGAACCGTGTGGATGTTATCCCTCGGTGATGGAATTTTATATACCTCTCTTTTTGAAGCTCACCGGCTTCTCCTTGTCGGAGCACGAGATGTCGCATGTCGGGTTCGGGTTGGTTGGTCATGAGTGTTGAACTTGATAGAAAAAAAATGTATATGTGGTAGAGAGATGGAAAGGGAGTGGTAGTGATGAAACTAAGGATGGAAGGGGAGGGTTTATATAGATGGTTTTGTGGAGTAAGAAATTTAATGGTGTTTATGGGAGAATTTTGAAATTTGGGAGGTTATGGGTAAGTGGAGTAAATGGGGTGGTGGAATTTTAATATAAATTTTTCGTGCATCAATGCTATCAACGGTCACGGGATTGAAAAGCATGGGGGACAATGCCTGCCGCCTGTCACGTTCTCTCTGACACTCGTCAGAGTCAAAGACACTCCCTGACGTTCATCACATGCATACTGACGTTCGTCAGGGTGAGGTGATGTTGGTCTCTTTGACGTCTTTGAACGCGTGTTCCACTAAATTAATTCATTAGTTTTAATTTTGAGAAGTATATTGCAAGGGATATAGTAGCACATTGTATAATTGGAAGAATGATATAAGAAGCAAATAAAAATAGTAACAAAAATAAGAAACATATGAAAATAATAATAGAAATTAGAAACAAATGAAAATAATAATGGAAATTTGCACAGTACAAAAAAAAAAGAATACATACTTTGTATGAAAATAAATAAATAAATACTTAAAAATAAAAATAAAATGGATATGAAATGAATAGATGAATAAATAAACGAAATTTTAGAACCGAAAAGTATTAAATTATTCAAAAAAAATAATAAAACCATAATGAGTTTTGAGAATAATAATAATAATGAAACCCCCCCCCCCCATACTAAGAACAAACAGTGTCCTCACTGGGGCGGTACAGAAAAAGAATCAAGCATGAGGGCCTCCGGGAGGTGGTGCAGAAGCGTGCAGATGTTGATAAATATGGTCAAACTGCTCCGTGACGACGTCCATGAAATGAAAGAAGTCACTCCGAAGTGTGCTGACATTTTCTTTAACAGTGTCGAGCTCTCCTCGGAGTGTGGTAACATTTGTCTGCAGAGTCTTGATCGTATGTGCATGATCAGGCATGGGTATGTCATTAGCTGTAGAAACAAGGGGTAGTGTAGGGTAATCCAAAGGTGTATAATCGTGGTAACCTGTGGGTGTAGATGGGTCGCTCTCCTCCCTCTCAGGGTCGTGTTCGTCTGTCTTCTCTAGGGGATATAGCCAATTTGTCTTGGTATAGACACTGGACAAGCAGCTGAAAATGAGGTGGGCTGAGGTTACCAATCAAAGAAATGTTAAAGCAAAAAGGGATGTCCATGGTATAATATCTGGCGTACGGTGTAAGGCGCGACAGAGATGACCGTAGGGATAGGGCCTCAGCTATCATAGTGACTAGCCCGCCGACACAAATGGGGCCATGGGTACACTGCGCTATAGCTGACATGTTGGCGATCATGAATGATGTGCCAATGACTGGTCTGGTCTGAAAAGCACAGTAAATGATGAACAACTCATCCCTAGAAATTGAGAGTTTATTAATAGGTTTTCCAAAAAATGTGAAAGCTAAAATGTGATGGAAATACCGAATAGCAGGGTTATGAATCTCGGTGGCATCAAGGTGGTCGGGGTCCTCGGGATATTGGCCCGCTATGTCTCTCCAAAAGTGATTAAGCTCAAAGTTGAGGTACTCATCCGCCTGGGTTTCCATGTGGGCGTCTAAAGAGCTAGGGAATCCTAGCAGCTGAGCTAGACTGCAAACTGTAAACTGGTGGGTGAAACCGAACAATCTAAAGGACATCTGACCTCTACTACGCCCTAAGCCTTGTGTGGGTTTATAGATGAGGGAGCTCAAGAACTCCAAGGTGAGGCGTTGGTGTGTAGGGTGTTTATGGGCTAGGAACCCCTCCCATCCCATCTGGTTAAACATGAAATAGACACTTTCCCTGATTCCTAAGGCTGTCAAGGTGGGATCATGCACATACGTGGTCCTACTCATCTGGCGCTGAGCCAGAATCTCATATCGTCTCTGCTGAGTCTCCGAGGCAAAAATGATAGTATCCATGAATTTTAGCTTGTAGGTTCCTGTGAATCGGTACTAAAATTTGGAAAAGAAAAATGCAAATAAGTAAAATATGTTGTGGGAGAAAGAAAGAAAAGGAAAAAATCGGAAAGTAAAAATCAGAATGCAGAAATGAAAAAAAAATAAAAATAAAAAATAAATATATTTGAGAGATAATAATAAAAAATAAAAAATTGTGGGTTGCCTCCCACGCAACGCTTGTTTAATGTCGTTAGCTTGACATTTGTTGTTAGACGTGAATTAGTTATTAAATTGGTGCGGTAGCTCTAATAGCGTTAAGCTCGCGGTGTAATCCTTATTTTCGACGTTGTAATAATGCTTTAGGCGTTGGCCGTTTACTAAGAATGGATTCATGGATTTTCCTTTGATTTCTATGGAACCACTGGGGAAAACTTTGGTTACTTCGAATGGTCCGGACCATCGTGAACGGAGTTTTCCAGGGAACAGTTTCAGATGAGAGTTGAATAGGAGTACTACATCTCCTTCATTGAATTCTTTCCTTGAGATACGTTTGTCATGCCATTTTTTCGTCCTTTCTTTGTAGATCCTTGCATTTTCATATGCATCTAATCTTAGTTCTTCTAATTCATTTATGTCGAGGATCCTTTTCTCTCCTGCCACGGTGTAGCTTAGGTTTAGAGTTTTAATTGCCCAGTAAGCTTTGTGTTCAATTTCCACTGGCAGGTGGCATGATTTTCCATATATGAGTTTAAAGGGTGTTATACCTATCGGTGTCTTGAATGTCGTCCTGTAGGCCCATAATGCGCCAGGTAACTTAGCTGACCAATCCTTTCTTGAAGTGGCAACAATTTTTTCCAGTATTTGTTTTATTTCTCAATTTGAGACTTCCACCTGTCCGCTTGTTTGGGGGTGGTATGGTGTTGCGACGCGGTGCCTCACCCCATATTTGGTTAGGAGTTTATCAAAGATTCGTGATATGAAGTGGGAGCCACCGTCTCTTATAACTTGTTTGGGTACACCAAACCTTGGGAATATAATGGATTTGAAGAGTTTAATCACGACTCTAGTATTGTTTGTTGGAGAAGTTATTGCTTCAATCCATTTTGAAATGTAATCTACAGCCACGGGTATATATTTGTTTCCGAATGAGGATGGAAATGGTCCCATGAAGTCGATTCCCCATACATAAAAGACTTCCACTTGTAGGATGCCAGTCTGAGGCATCTCATCGTGTCTGGATATATTTCTGGTGCGTTGGCATTGGTCGCAGTTTAGGATGGCTGTGTGCACATCTTTCCACAAATTTGGCCAGTAGAAGCCAGACTGCAAAATTTTGGCACATGTCTTTGATGTGTTTGCATGACCTCCGTAAGGGGCATCATGACAATGAGAAATAATTCTTTCTATTTCTTTTTCCGGGACGCATCTTCGGAAAATACCGTCTGCACTCCTCTTGAATAGTAAAGGTTCATCCTAAAAGTAATGTTTCAAATCGTGAAAGAATTTCTTCTTCTGTTGATAAGTCATATCAGGGGGTAGGATTTTTGCAGCTAAGTAATTTGCTATGTCTGCATACCATGGTATGGTTTGGATAGAGACCACGGCTTCTTGTATAGCATTATTTATTTGGTCTTGGCTTTCTCGTGAATCGCTGTTAGCAGCTTGTGTGTCAAGTCCTAAGAGCAGTTGATTTGGATTTGATTCAGGCGGTTCTTTTCTGGCTTCTCCTAAGTCCATCTAAGCCATCAGACGTTCATACGGGAAGTCATCGTTAATAGGTACTTCTTCTGGTGTCAGTTGTTCCATTCGAGATAAATGGTCGGCTACCACGTTTTCGGTACCTTTTTTGTCTTTAATTTCTAGATCGAACTCTTGTAGAAGAAAAATCCATCTCAAAAGTCTCGGCTTTGAGTCTTTCTTGGTTAAGAGATATCTAATAGCTGCGTGGTCTGTATAGATGATTATTTTTGCGCCTACGAGGTAGGAACGAAATTTGTCTAGTGCGAAGACTACGGCTAAAAGTTCTTTTTCCGTTGTTGCATAATTCATCTGTGCAGGGTCCAAGGTTCTACTAGCATAATATATCGCATGAAGCTTCTTATCTCTTTGTTGTCCCAGGACTGGACCTACGGCGTAATCACTTGCATCACACATGATTTCAAATGGAAGTCTCCAATCGGGTGGTTGCATAATTGGTGCGGATACAAGAGCTGTTTTAAGTTGGTTAAATGCTTTTAGGCATTTGTCATCAAAATCAAATTCAACATCTTTCATAAGGATGCTGGTTAGAGGTTTTGATATTTGCGAGAAATCTTTGATGAATCGTCGGTAGAAACAGGCGTGTCCTAAGAAACTGCGTATTTCTCTCACTGTTTTAGGGGGTTGCAAGTTTTTTATGACTTCGATCTTAGCTTTATCGACTTCAATCCCCTTTTTGGACACAACGTGTAGTACGATTCCTTGTTTGACCATAAAGTGGCACTTTTCCCAATTCAGAACGAGGTTAACTTTTACGCATCTCTCCAAAACTTTCTCCAAATTCATCAGACAATCTTCAAAACTCTCTCCACATACACAGAAGTCGTCCATAAAGACCTCCATAATGTTGTCTATGAAATCAGCAAAGATTGCCATCGTGCATCTCTGAAACGTGGCGGGAGCATTACATAATCCAAACGGCATTCGTCGGTAGGCGAAAGTTCCATAAGGACATGTGAATGTTGTTTTCTCTTGGTCATCGGGGTGAATAGGGATTTGAAAGAATCCGGAGTAACCGTCTAGATAACAGTAATGTGAGTGCTTAGCTAGTCGTTCAAGCATTTGATCAATGAATGGTAGAGGGAAATGGTCCTTTCGAGTGGCCTTGTTTAGCTTCCTATAGTCAATACACATTCTAGCTCCACTTATAGTTCGTTCTGCTACAGCTTCGCCTGCTTTGTTTGTTGTTACCGTTATACCACCTTTCTTTGGTACACAGTGGACTGGGCTTACCCATTGACTATCGGAGATGGGGTATATGATTCCAGCGTTCAAAAGTTTTTTAACTTCATCTTTAACTACGGTGCTCCATATTGGGTTAATTCTTCGTTGATGTTCTCTAGAAGATTTGCAGTCGTTCTCCAGCATAATACGATGCATGCATATGGAAGGGCTTATTCCTTTGAGATATGTAATGTTGTATCCTAAGGCGGAGGGATATTTTCTTAAGACTTGTAATAATTTGTCTGTTTCTTGTTGTCCTAAGTCCGCGTTGACAATTACAGATTGCTTTAACTCGGTGTCAAGGAATTCATATCTGAGGGTATTAGGTAATGGCTTAAGATCCAATGCCGGTTTTCTTGGACAAGGCATGTGATCGGGTGTCAGAGCTAAGCATTCACTCAGATTGTTGTCTCGGTATTCAGGACACCATTCGTTATCTTCGAATATAAGAGGTGTGGGAATCTTCATGGTTTCGGAACAAGGTATTGGTTCCCATTCAATTTCTCTTACGCATTCGTCCATGATGTCCACCATATAACATGTGTCATCTATGGCGGGCACTTGTAAGAATTGTGTTAGAATAAATTCGACTTTCTCTTCACCTACTTCAAAGGTTAGTTTTCCCTTTTTTACATCTATGATAGCTCCAGCTGTGGCTAAGAATGGTCTTCCTAAGATGATAGGTGTGCTTTCGTCTTCTCTTATATCCATGATTATGAAATCTGTAGGGATGTAGAATTGACCTATTCGTACGGAAACATTTTCTAAGATTCCTACTGGGTATTTGACGGAGCGATTCGCTAATTGAACTGACATCTTTGTCGGTCTTAGTTCACCCATTTCCAGTTTGTTGCATTTGGATAAAGTCATAATGCTAATACTAGCGCCTAGATCATATAGGGCTTTGTCTATGACAAACTTACCTATATGGCATGGTATAGAGAAACTTCCGAGGTCTTTCAGCTTAGGAGGCATCTTGTTCTGGATAATCGCGCTACATTCTGTTGTAAGCGTTACTGTTTCGTTATCTTCTAGCTTTTTCTTGTTAGATAAGATTTCCTTGAGGAATTTGGCATATGAGGGCATTTGAGTTATAGCTTCTATGAAAGGAATTGTTATATTGAGTTATTTCAGAAGTTCTACGAATTTTTTAAATTGCCCTACATTCTTGGGTTTGGCTAATCTACCAGGAAAAGGGATTTGGGGTTTATAAGGCGGTGGAGGCACATAAGGTTTTTCTTTTTCTTTGGCCTCTCCCCCTTTATCTTCTTCGTCTAACTCTGGTTTCTCTGGTTGATTCTCCTTCTCAGTTGACGTTTCAGCCTTTTGATACATACTTTGATTTGATAGTCTTAGATCAGGTGGTCCATCTAACTCGGTTCCACTTCTTAATATGATGGCATGAGTATGCCCCTTTGGGTTAGGTTGTGGTTGACCGGGAAATGTATCAGCCGGTGCGGCTGTAGGTGCTTGTTGTTGAGCCACTTGAGATATTTGGGTTTCTAACATTTTATTGTGGGTGGCCAAAGCATCTATTTTGTTTGCTAATTGTTTTATCTGCCCATTAGTGTGTATGTTTTGATTTTGGACGTCTTTCTTTGTTTGCGCTTGAGTAGCTATGAAGTTCTCCATCATCAGTTCTAAGTTTGATTTTCTAGGTGCACTAGGAGCATTTGCAGGAGTTTTCTGATATCCAGGTGGTACGGCAGGTGCTTGGTTTGGAGCATACAACGCATTGGGGTTTTTATATGAGAAATTTGGGTGATTTTTCCATCCAGGGTTGTACGTGTTTGAGTAAGGGTTTCCTTGAGCATAATTCACTTGGTCAGCTGGAGTTCCTGCCAAGATATTACATTCCGTGACTAGATGTCCAGGTACTCCGCATATTTCGCAATTGGGAGTTATAGCAGCCACGGTGGCTGGAGGTATTGCGGTCAAATTATCAATCTTTAGGATGAGGGCATCTACCTTAGCATGGACACTATCTAGGTCGCTTATCTCATACATTCCTCCTTTTGTCGGTGCTTTCTCTGTAGTACCTTTGTCTGCGTGTCCTCTTTCACTTCCCCACTGATAGTGATTTTGGGCCATACTTTCAATTAGAGCATAGGCAGCGGTGTAGGATTTGTCCATAAGTGCACCACCTGCGGCAGCGTCTATTGTTAATCTTGTATTGTAGAGGAGACCATTATAGAAGGTGTGGATAATCAACCATTCTTCTAGGCCATGATGTGGGCATAGTCTCATCATATCTTTGTATCTTTCCCAAGCATCGAAAAGGGATTCGTTCTCCTTTTGTCTAAAATCGCTTATCTGAAATCTTAGCATAGCTGTTTTTCTTGGTGGAAAATATCTCACAAGAAAAACTTTCTTCAGCTCGTCCCATGTAGTGACTGAATTTGCGGGTAGAGATTGGAGCTAAGCTCTTGCTCTGTCTCTTAGAGAGAAAGGGAAGAGACGAAGTCTTATTGCTTCTTGACTGACCCAATTGTTCTTGATTGTATCTGCGTACTGTAGGAATATTGATAGATGAAGATTAGGGTCTTCCATCGACCCACCAGAGAACTGGTTTTGTTGCACAGCGGATAACAAAGAGGGTTTCAGT
Organism: Vicia faba; assembly: GCA_948472305.1. Lineage (NCBI taxonomy): Eukaryota > Viridiplantae > Streptophyta > Magnoliopsida > Fabales > Fabaceae > Vicia > Vicia faba. Next base: position 1,361,389,308 of record OX451741.1, on the reverse strand, counting down.
TCAAAGTTGTTAGCCTCGATCGGAGGGGCAGCAATGCTATTATGTGGTTCATCTTGTGAGGGTATGGCATAGGATTTGAGTGGGCGCGGAGCAGGATTTGCAGCCATTTCTTTGGTTGGTGGAGAAATGGGTGGTTCGAGTGATTGACGAGGTTGAGTGTTATGCAAGAGATGGTACTCTTGAATGCGGCGTCTAAGTCTGAGATAACGCTCGATATCGTTGATTTGTATGTATAACGGCTCGTCTTGCAAACGAGTGTTTGGCATACAAAATTAGAGAAGATAAGAAAAGAAATAGAAATAGAAAAGAAAGAGAGAAGTTTTTGCTCTAGTCTCTACTGCGTAACAAAAGAGTAACGATGTCGACTTAAATCAGTCCCCGGCAACGGCGCCAAAAACTTGATTGTGGGATTTGTACTTATGTATCCAATGATTCGGACTGCAAGTGCACAGTCTTGTCAAGTAGTTTTAAAAGATATCGAACCACAGAGACTGATGAATCGATCTACCGTTTTCTATTGTTACTATGTAAATCTAAAGCTAATGAATATTTGATTGGGTCGTAGGGAAAACTAAATACTGAATTAAGTTGGATTTAATAATCAATGAGCTTAATTACCAGTATGCAACAGTCTTACCTCGGGAACTAGCGACCTGTCGGGCGTCTTTATATTTTCAAAACAGTTTTCAGTAAAACCTATCTAGTTTAAAAACCCTCGTCTCACACTGTCGTTTTGTTGATCTAGGCTATGCAGTTAAGTCCTAACGTACACTTCCGCCATCCCGCAGGAGTTAAAAACACTTTTTGGAAACTAAACAAAATCTTAATTAACTTTAAAGTGATTCCGCTGTATTTTAAGCCAATGTCTAATTACTACTGTCCAGTTAAAAGATCTCAAACTTCCGCTTTGTTGACTCTAACCTCTATCTGTTTTTTACTTCCGTAACAAAACAATTTAATGATTTGAAAAATAGTAACTTAGGCCAGAAAAGAAAGTTTCGTGGTAAAAATAGTCCCGACTAAGTTGCTCGTTCCCTCGGTTGATTGACTTTACATACCGGTATAAGATTTCTAGCCTGACATAATATTAAACCAAATCGCAGAATAATATAAAGGACAAACACAAATAAACATAATTATATTAATTAATAAGCAATAAGAATTTGTAAACATAAACCTGGTAATAACTCTGAAGACAGAAGCACTCCTGCACAAATTGTAGGCTTTGCTTCGATCGGAGAATATATTTAACCGTACAGAAGAAAATAATGCTGAAAGAATAATGCTAGAAAGAAATAACTGGGAAAAGAAAATAATGATGAGAAGAAATAATGCTGAAAATAATATTCTGCTGAAAATAATATTTGCTTAATAAAATCTCTAAACTTTCTCGCCAAAAATAAGAACCCTTTCTACTGTGGTCTCAGGCTCTATTTATAGTGCTTGCTTGATTCGTTGCTCTCGAAAATGTAGGAACGATTCACTTTTCTTCCTTGAGAAATAATAGGCCATTTAATTGTCACGTTCGTTGCTCTTTTGACTGAGTGGGTGAGAGAATGTAGGAACTCGTTGGATTAACCTTTGAACGTGTTTCTGTCCGTTGGATGAGGAGGAAGTGGGGTGATAGGCTGTGACGTTCATCACACGCAAGTAACTATCGTCACTTGGTCTTCATGGAGCGTGACGTTCGTCACGTCCCCTTGACGGTCGTCGGGGCTTGGTTGCTTGTGGGCCACATGCTCACACTTGTAATGGGCTTTTGGGCTGGTTTCTTCTCCTTAGGCTCTTTTACTACTTTTTGCACCCTTTTTTCTTCATTTCTTTAAAAGTGTTCGGCTCAGTGCGTATCTGCAAAAATAGAAAAATACCTGCATAATACTTATAAAATAATTTAATTCAAACTAAAGTATGAGAAATATTTGGTGTATATCAAGCCAGAAATATCACATATTTGTGTGTCATCAGATATAAGGGAGTTAGACCCTCGTAAACCCCTCTGAGCCTTCGAAGCAGGAGTTTCTTTTCCGTTCAAAACAAAACAAAACCTTTTAACCAAGGGCAGGGTAGATGTTCAGTTGATTTGCCCAAGCATTCAAATTTCAGAAGGAATGTCCTATCTGAGGATCACTACATTTTATCTTTTACATCATGAGATGAATAAAAAAAGAGATGTGTGTCTAAACCACGATGTTCATTTTCTCACAAAGCCCTGAGGTCGAGATCGAATCGATACAATAATGGATATCCCTCGCCGACCAAGGACTGCGGCATTTGTTTTCTTCAAAAAAGAGAGACAAAGAAAGAAAAAGTTCAAAGACCTAAAGTCATGTTGACTTGTTTAAGGTGAAAAGAATGAATAAAAAAAAGAAACAAAAAGCCCCGCTAAGTCGAAACTTGAAAACAATTCGCTTAGGCAAAAGTTAGGGCATCCCGCTGGACTCCCAAAAATGGAAATTCAAGAGATTTTTGTCCAGGCAAAAGTTAGGAAAAAAGAGCCTAAAAGGCCAAAAGATTATCCAATAAAATTTTCATCAAAATAAGAGGAACAATAATATCCAAAACAAAAGCAGTAAAAGTTAAATGACAATTGTGATCGGTGGATCTGGAACTGACTGTTTAATGCTGGTTCGCGAAATGTCGCGGAAGCAAGAGTCGCCACCGTCTTTTATTTTCTCCAAACGGAAAGGACAAAAGCACAGAAAAATTCCTTATAGAGATTGCTCTCGGTTCGAGAGGTAGGTTATAGAAAGGGAAGGTGTTAGCACCCTTTCTATCCATGGTTATCCATGGGCTCTTAGATACTTGCTCATTTGTGTTTTCAAAATGGTTTGTTTGCTTTTCAACTGTGGGTTTAAAAAGTTTCTTTGAAAATTCTAGTTTGACTCTTGTATCAGTCCTCAAGAGTGTTTGAAAAGTTGCTTTCGAAAGCTTTTTGAAAAGGTGTCGGTGTGAAAAGTATTTTTGAATTTGTTTTGAATTTAGAGCAAGTATCTAGAATTGTCTACCTACCCTAAGGAATTCGTCTGTGTAAATGTCCTTTAAAGTAGTGCCATCCCACCATTGAGAGGTAGGTAGCACCACCGTTGGAGGTGTTCGGGTCAATTCGAAGGTTCGGGACATGGTGATCACCGGAGCAATGGGAAGACACCTTAGAAGCTACCCTCATGCCAGGTTCCCGGATCATGAGGACTTACTAAGACATCCTCTACTCGACGATCACCTTTCGAGGCAAGGCAACAGTGAGGCGTACCCTAGGGGTGGTGTGTGATTTGTGTGTCGTTTTCATTTGCATTTATCTTTGTTCATGTCAGGTGATCTATGCGTTTGTTTTTATTTTAGGCCATCCATTCTTGCATGCATTTATTTAACAGTTAAAAGGATGCGGAAATTAAAAGTTCTAGACTATTACAAAGGCGCGGGTCCACATCGCCAAATTTAATCCGGGACCCGATTTGACAGAAAATAAAGAAGTAAAGTAAAATGCGAGAAATAAAATGTCCGAGTTTACAAGGCTTTGGGAGAGGTACATAAATATTATAAGAAATAAAATAAAATGCGTGAAACAAATTAATAATCGAAAGCGAGGGCGTTGGACCCTTTTTAATGAAATTAAATTATATTGAGCAAATTAATTAAATTAAAATAAAAAAAGAAATTATTTTTGAGTTTTTTGGAATTGTGAATTTTTAATGAGAAGATTAGCTGAAATTAAAATTAAATTAACCCTAATTCTATAACTTTTATTTATTAAGAAAAAATATTAAAGTTAAACCTAAATTAACCTAATTAATTAAAGCAATTTGATTTATAAAAATAAATAATTAATTATTAGTGAAAAGAAAAGAAAAAGGATAAAAATTGATTAAAACCCTAATTCTACAAATTTTAAGTTAATTAAGAAAAATGTTTGAATTAAACCTAATTTTACAAAGCTAAATTAATTAATGATATTTACTTTAAAAAAATTAAAATAAAATATATTTGTAATTTTGTCTTTTTTGATTTTTATGTCATTTTTATATTTTTATGAAAATAATTAAATTGAAGAATTAAATTAAAAAAACTAATTAAAACAAAAATAGAAAAATATTAGAAAAAGAATTAGAAAGGCAAACCATGGGGGGTCTGTCCCCAAATTGGAGATTTTGCTTAGTAATTTAGGCCCATTTGTCTATGGCCTCATTTGACTCTAACGCTAGCATGTGGCATCTTTGACTTGTGTCCATGATGATCTTCAAACCATGCCCCTTGGATTGGTCTTAGTATGTGCGTGGCAAGCTGGATTGTAAGTTACATGGTGGACTTCTTGTATTGAAACTGCATAGGATGACGATTAGAGGAAAAATATAAGGAAATGGAGGGGGACCTGGGATCGAACCCAGGTCCTGAAGGTTACCAAGTGCTTTCTCCACCACTATTCCATTCACGCGCTTTTGATTATATAATAATTAATAAATAATATGAAATAAAACAATGGTTAGTGGATAAATTCAGCGCGAAATTCAAATCACCCTATCATGTCTTGCCACATAATCATCTTCTTCCTTGTTGCGTTTTCCCTGAAAATAAAAGAAGGTTAGCGGGGGTTTTGAACCCCCCCAAAATATGCCATTCTCAAAAATAGCGACTAGGCCATGGGGTTATATAAATTAGGCGCGAGGGGTGTGTTGTTTTCGTCCAAACATGTTGATTTCAACCATGGCCTTGAAGTGTCTCAATTTTATAGTATTAAGAAACGCCTAATTTAAAACTTGAAGAACCCTAATTGGCATCAATGGTGAAACCTCCAATAGTGCACAAAAACTCAATCAAATTATAGGGTTAGCTTCAGAATCATCCAATTAGTATAAATCCATAAATAAAATGCCATGAGAATGCTTGAAAATCAAAACACGAATATGCATATTATTGAAAACAGTTTGAGTTATAACTACCAATTCTTGATGCTTCAAGCTACGATTTTGATTCAGACTCCTTCCTTGAAGTCTCAGTAAGCCAATGGAACAATTATCTTGGCTTGAATCGCCCTAGAACCTAGTTTTCAATTTTCAATTTTTTGGCAAAAAACTCAAGTTTTGTTATGGAGGTATGGCGCAGCTTTGTGGTCATGAACACTAGGGTTTGCATCAGTATTTATGTGTGAATGATTAGGGTTCAATTTTTTGTCCAAAGAATCCTTGAATTGATGGAGAAGATATTTGATTTTCAAGCCATGAGTTTTCAATCTTTTTCATGCTATTTTGGTTCCAATCATGTCCAATTAACTTGATTCTTTCTAAATCAGATAATGCACGAAATCTTAAGACTATTTCATGCATAAAAAGATTTGATTGCTTAGGTTTAGTATTTTCCACATATTTTAATTAATTAAATGAATTTCTAGCATTTAAAAATTCAAATAAATAAAATAAAAATGATAAAAAAACTTCCCTTTGGGCCAAATGGTCGTGCACATGTTTTGGATGATGGATTTTGGAATAAAAAGAGGCCCATTAGCATTTTTAAGACATTTGAAGCAATGTTGACTTTTCAAAATATCCAAAAATTTCCCAACTTCCACAAGGCATAACTTAATCAATTTTTAAGATTTGCTCATGTTCTTGGACATTTTGGAAAGTTCTTTGAGTCCTCTAACCAATGTTCTTGGTCCCATGTCATTTTGATTTACCAATCTCAAGTTATGGCCTTTGACTTAAAGTCCCTTTTTGTTGACTTTTGAAAATGACCTATAATGTTGAAATTGATAACTTTTTGTGAGAGCATTTCTTGGACTTGAAGTGTGAAGAGGAGTTGTAGTAAATGTCTTTATCTTCAAAATGAGCTTTGGATGGAATTTTTCTGATAATCCATGTGAAAGTTATGCCTTGGTCAAGTTACAGTTGACTTTTCAACTGTCCAAATATGGAAACTTTTGCATCTTGAGACTTTTTGAGCCAAGCTTTGAGAATCATGCTCAAGCATTGATCAAATGATGTTTGTGGCTTCAAAATGAGATGTTGACCAAAAATTTGAACTTTTGACTGTCAAATGACCATTTTGCCCCTACAGTTGACTGTAGTGTAATTAGGGTTTTTGACTGTGCAATTTTGTACTGTGAGTCTTGAAACTTGACATATGGATGCTTGACCATGTATGTAGGAATGTGGGACTTGATTGGACCCTTGGAAACTTCACTTTCTTTGTCAGAACCAAAACCCTAGTTTTTGACTGTTGGGAGGCCCTTGAACTGTGCAACCCTTGGGGAATTTTGAAGCTTTGACTTGGCAAATTTTGAAGAATATGGGAGGGCAAATTTTGGGGTACAACAACAATCATGTTGGAGAATTTGTCGTGACCACTCAACCGTTACCTTTTGAAAGATGAATGCTTGTGATAAGTCAGCTGAACTTAGGACAGGAGAATATCACGAACAGGGTGGGCACCAAATAACTTGAGCCTTGAAAACTTTTTTTTTCAAAAAGAACCTTGAACCAGGCCACATTACAACCTTTGAAAGTCCTAACTGAAACGAGGGTTTAACTCGAAAGCATACTGCAACGGGATAGTATTTCCTAAACTCTCCGAATATGTGTTGCATGGCCGTGTTGGTATCTTGTCACCCGTATCTTGACTTGTTTTTCAAAAGAAGAAGAAAAGTTTTAAAACCTTTTTGCACTCTAGCCAGTGATTCGTTCACAACAGAGATGCGACATTTTTGTTAAAATTTTCAACTTCAAGGCTTAAATAATCATCGCATCAGGTCTTTCGTTCTCAAAATAAACATCTTCCTGCATGCAAAACATTTTGTTTGACATCAAAAGAGAGTTTACACGTTGAACACCTGTAAAGAGCTTAATGATTGTCAAGAAGGGAAATTCGATTTTCTTCTGCTAGACAGGACCCATGTATGTTCAGGACTTTACTTATCCCCAATGGAGTTTCGTATTCCCAGTGGAGTTTCTTATCCTCAGGGTAGTTTCTTATCCCCAGTTTAGTTTCGTATTCCCAATGGAGTTTTGTTTCCCCAGTGAAATTTCCTATCCCCGGTGAAGTTTCATTTCTACAGCAAATTTTGTTACCCCAGGAATCTTCTTTTAAAAGCCTTGCTCCAAGACTTCAAGTTTGGATGTGTCTCCTATCCTCAATGGAGTCGTTAAGCCGGGAGCCCTCGCTTCGACCTCTCATTTCCCAGCCAATCTGTTGATCAGGGCATCCTTTGTTAAGGGTCTGCTTTTTTTCCCCAGTAAGGTCTTATTACCATGTGACTATCTGCAGGATTCGTCCTTTGGTTACATTCTAAGAGAATATCTCTCCAGCAAGATAATCTTCAACGAGGTTCTATCTCTACGGTGAAGTTCCACCTCTTCAACAGAGTTATGTATCCCCGGTGAAGTCTCGTATACTCAGTAGAACTTTGTTCCCCCAGCAAAGATTTTCACCCCTCACGTCGGGTTTGTTGTCTTGGTGTCGTCCTCAACACGGCTGCGCGCTGTCTTTTCCGAGAGATTATGGTCTTTCCCTGATCTTCTCTCTCAATGTCTAATCTTCGGATGGTGTCCCTCTCCAGAAGCTACAATGTCGATCTGATTTTCCCCGGAGTTTGCAATTTATTTTTGCAGCTCCCCTCAATGTTTGTGGCCTGTTTCTGCTGGTTGCTCGTTTGTTATTCCCCGCGAAGCTTCATCTCTTCGAGGTTCCCTCTCTAGTGGTTTCCCCATATTTTCTCCTCTCCTTTGGATTTTGCAATTTATTTTTGCAAGTCATGTCAGATCCTGACTTCTTGGTTATTGGCTTCTCAATTGGCCATTCCCCAGTGGAACTTTTAAACATACATCATTACATTTGCATCTACCAAAACGCGCAACATTTCCATTATATGGAGCATTGCGCTATAAAAAAAGAATTCAAACATGCATCGGAACATAAGCCATTTTTATTTCCGTCATCACCAGTGATTCCGCTAATACTTCAGATTAAATCCCCAGCGAGGTCTTTGTCCTCATTATCTCAGTTTCCTCCCCATACCAATATCCTTTTGATGTCAATCTTTTGTTGGTTTGAGTGTCTACTCTTGATTGTAGTTCAGTTTCGCCCTGGCGCGATCTTCTCGGGTTTAGTCTTTTCTACCCTCTTTGGTTCATTCCAATGTCTATTGATGCACCTTTCGAATACCAGCTTCGTCCTGATATTCGCTTTCAGCAGGTTTTTAGGTGTACGCCCTAATCTCGCTTTGGGTTAAGCTCAGAGTTTCGTCTCCTCACCTTGCGCGTGAAATCCAGTTTCGTCCTGGTACTCATCTAGTTTAGTTTCACCTAACTAGTTATTGAGTCGAGTTTCATCTCGTTTTTGCTTTTGTACCTTGGACCCTTTGGCGGTGTTCGTTTACCGAGTGCAGTGTTCGTACTGCGTCCCTGGTTTGAAGTCAGTCTCTTTTGTTCCTTGGATTCTTCTATCAGTTTTCGTCACTATTTATCCATTGATCTGAGACTAGCAGGTGCTCTGAGAAACGTGCGCTCTCATCACTCTCTCTTTGGGTCGAGTTTTGCCTCGTCGCCTGTGCATGAAATCCAGTTTCGTCCTGGTTCTCATCTAGTTTAGTTTCGCCTAACTAGTTATTGAGTCGAGTCGAGTCTCGTTTTTGCTTTCGTACCTTGGACCCTTTGACAGTGTTCGTTTATCGAGTGCACTGTTCGTACTGCGTCCATGGTTTGAAATCAGTCTCTTTTTTTCCTTGGATTCTTCTATCAGTTTTCATCATTGTTTATCCATTGCCTGAGACCAGCAGGTGCTCTGAGAAACGTGCACTCTCATCACTTTGCTATGGGTCGAGTTTCGCCTCGTTACCCGTGCATGAAATCTAGTTTCGTCCTGGTACTCATCTGGTTTAGTTTCATCTAACTAGTTATTGAGTCGAGTTTTGTCTCGCTTTTGTTCCTCATTTCTGAGATTCTTTCAGTTCCTTCATACTGTTTATCTTAGTTGAGATTAGCAAGTGCTCCTAGAATCGCGCACTCTAGCCACTTTTGCTTTGGGTCGAGCTCAGAGTTTCGTCTCCTCACCCGCGTACATTTTCTTTTTCAGAGCTTAGTTACGCCTATACTCTGTGGTTTGAGTTTTGTCTCGTCCCTTTTTGAAGCCCAGTTTTACCCTGGCACATCTGTCCGGAGGTTTAGTCGCGTCTACTCTTCTTTGTTTTTGTTCTGTTTCAACCTGCGTTACAGCTTCATTCTGACGCACGTCTTGGGAGTTTTCTGTTTCTGTTTCTTTTTTCTTCAAGAGTGTAAATTTTCGGATTCTTTCGTATTCAAACATCTTCAACCTTGTACGCTCGAAAATTGTCACTTTTTCTCACTTATCATGTTGAAGATATTTGAATAGGGGCAGCTGTTGCACCCCAAAATTTACCCTCTTGATTTTGGCTTATGTTTCATCATGAATATCATATTGCATTGCATTCATACATTGTGATGGGATCAAAGCACTTTGGTTATCAAGTCTTCCTTAAGCTTTGAAGGTTGGTTGCTTTGACAAGTTGCTCAAGTGGAACCTTTTCATTTGAACCTCTGGATCTTTCAAGCTCAGAACTAATTGCGTATCTCAAGATGTTTCATCCATCTCTTTGGATCTTCAGAGGATTGGAGTTTGTGTTCGATTATAAGAGGGAATCACTCCTTGATTCACCAGTCAAATTAGGGTTTTGAAGCTTGATCAGTTATCTCCAAGCACTTTAGTTGTGTATTTTGTATATGTGTTGTTGACTAACTTCTAATCAAGATACAAAAAAAATATTTGTCTTTGTCTTTGCATATTTGTGTTTTGTAGGTACCAAGTCGAAGCATCTGACAAATAAAGATTCCTGGTATTATTTTCCTAAAATCTCTATTTGCAAAGAAAAAGAATTAAAATTTTTCATTTTTTTCCACTGATGCAATCGATTGCTCTTAGAGTGCAATTGATTGCATATAGTGCATTTTGCGCCATTTTTGAAAAAAAAAACAATGTGCAATCGATTTGCACTGTAGTGCAATCGATTGCACAGCGTGAAAATTTGAAAAAAAATCAGCATTTTAAACTTGTCAAATTTTGGCTCCAATTTTCCTTCATTTTTGAAATATGTATCATTAATTCAAATTTTAGTGCCAATATTTCATTTTTAAAAAGAATTATCATTAATTCAAATTTTGGCTCTAATATTTGAAAGAATTATCATTAATTCAAATTTTGGCTGCAAGAATCAATTACCAAATGACCACTAATCCCAATCCTAAAACTCTATAAATAGAGCCCTCATTTCATTCAAATTTCAAGCTTTTGATAGCCAAATCCACCTTGCTAAAAAATCTCTCAATTCTCTCCATCTACCAAATTCACTCAAAGCTCCATTTTCAAAAAGTTAGTAAGCTTTGCATTGAAGCTTACTAATCTTGGAGTTAAACCTTCATCCAAACACTTTTTCTCCATCAATTCTCTACATCCAAGCTTGGTTAATTGGTTCTTGTGGTTAAATTGAAGCAAATTCTTGAAGTTGTTTTGATAATTCTCTAGATCTACCTTTGGTAAGTTGGATAATTCATCTTTCACAATGTGATCTCTTGTTGATCTTTGGGTTCGATTCTTTGAGCAATATTTTGTGATTCCAATGGTGTTATTTTCTCATAATTTGATGGAATTTTCGTGCTCAATTGGATCCATGATCATAAGGTGTTTGATGGAAAGTTTGAACAAGAAATTGGCCTTTTAAAATGTTGTTTTTGCTACTGTAACAATGTGCAATCGATTGCAGTAACTGTGCAATTGATTGCACAGAAGCGTTTCACACAATTTTCTTGAAAATAACACTGTGTGCAATCGATTGCATAGTTACTGCAATCGACTGCACAGGGACAGAATGCACCTTTTTGCCTTGTTTTGGGACAGCTTTGATCCAAAATGCTTTTTCTACTTACTCCTTTTGATTGTTGGTTTGGATTGCAATTTTAAATGTCCAATTTGTTTTTAAACTCAATGAACTTTATGATGTAGATGAAGTTGGATAAATGTTCATCAATTAAAATCTATCAAAGAGTGAGTTATTTAATTCATTCTTGGTGCTTTGGATTAATGATATGTTTAGTACTTTAATCCATCTAGAGGAGTGGTTGAATTTAAAGATGAAATAATTTTGAAATGGTAATCCAAATTAACTTATCATTCCCCTCCCTCTTCATCTTATCCCTTTCTTTTCTTTTTTTATTGTGCTACATGTTAAGGGATGATGATCTCTATATCATTTATCCAAACATGAAGTACATAGATTGCTATTGACCGGCCTCAAAATAGGTGCGACTTCTACATAAGTCCACTTACGATTGCTTAACATAGCACTAAATTTTGTCCTGATTCGAATAAGTGATCATTCGTGGCCCAAACTTATGATTGCAAGCCCAAGTATGTTAATTTGATCTCTTTGATCCAATAACCTTGAGATTCATTGTGTGGAGGCTTTGGTTCTACCAATCCTCTAATGGATCTACAACACCTTTGGTCAACGCGGATCACTTAAACATCGTTGATCATTATATGTTGCCTTGTGAGAATTCCAAAATGGATGATATACTTGACAAAAAGAAAATGCAACTTGTTGAATAAAGTCTTTGGTTCTACCAATCCTCTAATGAGTTCCAAATGCAAGTTTCAAGATGGTCATCCAACTAACCACTAATTACTAACAATTAACTTTACTTTACGCTTTTATTTTCATGCTTTATGTACCATTTACTTTTAGCATTTTACATTTCATGCTATTTTCATCTTTGCTCACTTGAGCATTTACTTTTATGTCATTTTTATTTTGCTCACTTGAGCTTTTCTTTCTTTTTAAAAAAAACACCTAATAATCAACATGAACCATAAAAAGCTTTAATAATACTTGGACTATTTGGTTACTATCCTTTGCATTATGGAGCATGAGACTTTTTCTTGGACTTAGGATTAGAGACCTCGGCATATCTTGGAGACTTTGTGACAATATATAACATCCCACTTTTGGCCTGAGGCTACTGTGTTCCACTTTATTTGTGGAACACAACTTATTACACTGGCACTGCTTTTGTATTTGGCATGTTTGATATTCCATGCAGGATATATACATGATATTGTGAATATTATACATTGCCCATGGGGATCTGTTCATATCTGATAATCTCATTACTTACATCCTTATGGCGTAATTTCTGACTTGATTCGTCTACTGATGCCAGCTTGCTTGAAGTTCTCTGGGTTTCTTTTTATTCTTGCTCGGTTGCTACGGATAGTTGTCCGTTTGGTATTGCACTATCTCCCTTCTTTCATTTTCATTTTGCATAGTTCTCTGATTGCATGATGGGACCTCCATTGCTGATATATGTCAGGAGGCCCTCTGTTTTTTTTTTTGTTTAATACCTATGTTGTGTTGATCGATGAGTCACTCAATTTAGACATTGAGATCACGACTTCGATCTCATTGCATGCTCCCTATAGGATGTTTATTGCTTTTCTTCTTTAATTGTTGATCGATGAGTCACTCAATTTAGATATTGAGATCACGACTTCGCTCTCATTGCATGTTCCCTATAGGATAGTTTTGTTAAGCTTCCTTTAGCATGATAATTAAGGTAGGGTTCTCCTTTATCCTCAACCTTAGGATCAACCATTGTATGATAACACTAGGGATAGTGCTAGGCTAGTTCCCCTTAGTTGTTTTTTCCTTTCTCTGCATTTTGCATCTTAAAACAAAAGCTTGTTTTCTTGGCAAATCATAAGACACCTCTAATGAACCCAAACCCTTCTTCAAAGTAAAATATACAAACCAATCTTTGCCATAATATCTCGTTATCTTGAAGCCGATGTTTCGCCATCGCACATGTTTGTTATCCTACTTTGATTCTTAATATCATTGTTAGGTGTGATGTTTTGCCATCTATTTTATCGATGTTTCGTCATCTTTTTCCATGATATCTTTGTTTACCTTGAAGCCGATGTTTCGCCATCGCACATGTTTGTTATCCTACTTTAATTCTCAATATCATTGTTAGGTGTGATGTTTTGTCATCTATTTTATCGATGTTTCACCATCTTTGCCATAATATCTTGTTTACCTTGAAGCCGATGTTTCGCCATTGCACATGTTTGTTATCCTACTTTGATTCTCAATATCATTGTTAGGTGTGATGTTTTGCCATCTATTTTATCGATGTTTCTTCATCTTTTTCCATGATATCTTTTTTTACCTTGAAGCCGATGTTTCGCCATCGCACATGTTTGTTATCCTACTTTGATTCGCAATATCATTGTTAGGTGTGATTGTTTTGTCGTTTGTTTCATTTGATGTTTCGCCATCTTTGACATGTTATCTTATTATCATTTAGCCGATGTTTTACCAACTCATTTGTTTGTTGTTTTATTTGATGTTTTGCCATCTTGACTATCTTTGTTCGTCTTAACTAAAAAACACAAACCAGCCAAAACACTTAAGCCGAACTACGGCTGCTCTGATTCCTTAAAAGGGATACGTAGGCATTGGGATAGGGTCCAACCGAGCACTTCTTTTATTTTCCCTACATTATTTTCTTTTCTTTTGCATACATTCCCTTTTCAGTTTTAAGCCATAGACATAGGATTTGACCACAGCCATTTAGATTAGATAACAAGAGTGGATACCGTAGAGTACTACGGGCGTGTGGGGTGCTAACACCTTCCCCTCGCATAACAGACTCCCTTACCCGATCTCTCGGTCGAAAGACCGTGATTTCTCCCTTTTTAGGTTTTCTCGATATTTACCTTTCCCTTTCGGCGGGATAAAAGACGTTCGGTGGCGACTTCGTTGATGTTTCATTAACATCCTGATGAGAGGTTCCGGGCGCGTAGTTTTCAGAGTCAAGCCTTTATTTTATCAAGGGTTAAATCTGTTAACTATAGGGTATCCCTAGTCCTAGGTGATATCTACTATAGCCTAATCGTACAAAAACCTTAACAACCGCGGTCCAGCTGGTTATTAACCGTAAATAAATCCTAATTGGTCCGATCAGGAAAGCATGGAAATATTGCACGATTAAATCGAATAAGAAAATAACTTTATTAAAGAACTCAGGAATTCATAATCATTATAGATTCAAATCAGGGACACCCCCTAGAATTAGGGGTTTTATCTACTCATATTGTTCAAAGTAATTTCAGAATAAAAATTAAACATTACACATAGATGGTGAACTTTGATCCTCAATCGCTTCTGCTCATGAAAGGTCTCTGTTCTCTAACACTTGCGTAGACTTCAATCTTCAATCCTTAATTCTTCCTCTGGCCAAAAAGTCCTGGTTTTCATTATGGAAACTCCTCTTAATAGAAACAACTCATTTAGGTCGGTTAGAAGTATCCAAAGTGCCCCCATAGTTTAACAAATGAAAAAAATAACCAGAAATACTGAAATCAGTGTCACAACCCAACACAGACCGTGTCAGGAAACACGGGTGTCTGTGTTGGACCTCTGGGAATTTATCTTTTATTTTCTGATACATACATGCTGATACGGGCTGTGTCAGCTGACACGGGCGCCCGCGTTAGCCTCCATGACTTCCCATTTCCTTTGGGTTGTCCTAGCCTTCATCCTGACACGGCCCGTGTCAGGTGACATGGGTGGCCGTATCATGCCTCCTGTAGGTGGATATTTGTATTTCTTCCAAAACTCTGAGTTTTGCACCGATTTGTCCCGATTTATTCTTTTGAACCTGAAAACACTAAAACACAAAACCAAAGCATAATATGCGATAAAACAAAATAAAACCACGACAAGAAACAGAAGCGATAACTAAAATAAATGCTAAATATTTGTGTAAAAACCAATTATCAGTATATGTCGACAGGAAACTCGTATAGGTCGACACATAAAATAATATTTTTAGATATTGTACAAATGTTTTAGTACAGGTCGACACATAACAAGAATGTGTCGACACATAATCTAGTTAGGTCGACACGTGTCTGCAGATAGGATTGAAATCTCAACCTTTTCATCTTCCATTCTCTTCTAGTAATCTTGTGTGCCCTAAACCTAAACGAAACCCTGTCATTGAATCATCATAGTTTCATTCAAACTTTCCTTTTTCTCTTAAATTCTGTCATAAACACTATTCCACAAATTCCATTAGCGTTCATCTCCTTCAATATTCCAACTTAATTGTCATTCAAGTTCCACTACATTCAAGGTACATTCATTCATTGTATCTTTCATTTATAATAGTATAAATTGAATGTTTGTTTTCTGATTTTATGTATCTACCTTCATCATAACATCATTATCATGTGTCAAAATAGCATATCTCTCTAAAAATCCAATTGCTTTGGTTGGAGAATTCTGTCAAACACCTTGCAGGAAAGCTTAACATTGTGAAATTTCTCATGGCTCCTAAGGTTGCAAGAGATAAAGGCACTGACAGAGATAAAGGAAGGTTGGTTCTTCCTCGAATGCTTCTAAAAATGTGTTTGATTTGGTTAGTGAAGAAAGCATGGATTTCTTTGATGAGAAGTTTCCTGGAAGGATTTTTGCCAAGCAACATTACTACAAAGTGCGGAACACTGAAGAAACTCATATCCCTGAGGTTATGAGAAGGCTAGATCATCAAGGAATAAACTACTTCCTGCAGTTAACTCAAGAATATAATGAAGATTTGATTCATATTTTCTATGTGGGGTTACATAAGAGAGACAATGTTGAATTTAACTTTAAGATTGGAGGTAAAATTTACACCTTCACAAATGATATGTGGAAAAAATCTTTTTGGGTTTACAATAGGTAATGAACCAAAGGTTAAGGATTCAAGTGTTAATTCTGATTTCAAATGGAGAATGCATTCAAATGAACAGTTGAAAGCTCTATATGATCACAACAACAATGAACCAATTACTACGGATTGTCTCGAGAGGTTTCCCTGAATATTGCACTGGTTTGTTACACACATTTTGCGTCCTAAGGGTAGAGGTTTCTCAAGGGTCGATAATTCCGAGATACATCTAGTTTATCTTCTTCTCAATCAGATTAAGATAAATTGGCCATACTATTTTGTTACTCGCATGTTCACCATCAAGAAGTGTAACAAAGGCACTGCTTTTAGCTACCCTTCCATGATAGCTAAAATCCTCAATTACTTCAATACAGGCTTCTAAAATCTTCCATTGGTCTAACCAAGTCCTGTGTTGGAATTCTCTAAGAGAACAATGACTAATATGAGATACCATTGGGATTCTAAAAATTGAGTGTAGTACCACTACTACAAATAACACATCTAACGTCAGACGCAAAATGCGTTTTACCTCGGCATCTAAAGCGAGGTAAATAAGGTTGTCATGAAAAGTAAAGACTTATCACCTTGGTTTTTAAAATACCGAGGGATATTTTAATAGCACATGGGTTCGATCCACACCGTCTGCATTTTTATTATTGACAATAATAGCGCCTCATGTATCTTAGTTTATCAATAAAGCCGAGGGGTAAATTATTAGTATTTTTTAATTTAAACTGGTTACATTGTTTACAGAGAAAATTAATAAAATAATTTATTTACAAAATACCATGTTTACCCAGAATATTAAACTGGTTATATTGTTTACAAAGAATACCAATACAAATTTTAAGTTGTCCATGAGGATCATATATTGGATCTTCAAGTCCTTGATATCCTGGGAAGATCAAATGCTTGGAAAAAATATATTTTCAATTGTTTTTCTATGCATTTGTTTCTGATATTAACAAAAAAAGGGCTAGATAAATAAAGGGTTAGATGAAAAAAGGGTTAGATAAATAAATATTTAAGTACACAAACCTTAAACGCAAATAATTTTTTGCTCTTGAAATCTATCATAGAAAACACCTCAAAACAAAGACTCTTACATATCTTAAAGTGGAGGATAGTTTCAAGCACTTCATGACACTTCATTATCAATTTTTGATATTTAGAATACTTTTATAATGGAATTTAACTTAGGTTTCACGCGGATCACTAATGTGGTAGTGTATTGAGCATTGATAGTCATGAAATGGATGACAAGGATTTAACTAAGGACAGTGACAAATATAATCAACTTTAATGCTAAATATTCCCTTGGTTTTGAAAAAAACCGAGGTGGAAATAATTTTTTTGTTACATTGTTTACAAAGAATATCAGGAAAATAATATTACAAAAAATTTCCACTACTGCTTTAGGCTTACCAAATATTTCGGCAAGCAAACAAAATCATAGGAGAAAGTGTTTTCAATAACAGATCTTTGGTGGAATCCAAATTTTGTTGCATACCTTTATGTTTCATATCCAAAAAACACTCCATAACTTACCTATCTTTGGATAAGTTATTTAAATTTTTGCACTTGCAATCCATCTCAGAGATCTATTCTTAAGCGTTTCTAGATAAAAAATTCTCATGGAAATAGATAGTAGTAAATATTTCTTGCATCTGGTGCGGCTACATATAAGTTAGAATTAGGGTAAAATCTGATTAACTAAAGTATTTATAGTAAAATTTGATTACTTTACCCCTCAGGTTTACCTTAAAACCGATGTATATTATATTTTGAATTTATCTATCACCCCAGTCTTTTAAAAAAACCGAGGTGAAATGTTTTTTTTAACTTACAAAAAAAGCTTCTCCTTTGAATAAATATCTTCGCTAATATCCATCATCCGATTAGTTAAACTCCCTTCTTAACATAACTTTTGAATAGATAAGGGAGCTTAACTTCCTTCATTTTCTTCAAGAAGAGAGAATGAGTTTTCTACACTTGCAATCTATCAAATAAGAAAAAAATACAATAACAACACCAAAAACAACATCAACACTAACAACAACATCTGCACCAATATGTGAGATAGATTTCAATGGAAGAAAATGTTTTGTTCTATAAGAACATTGAAGACTTTTCTGTCTTGTAATCCATCCCAACAAATGATGAAATTTCGAGTTTGTGGAGACTACAAATAAGTAAGGATTAGGGTAAAATATGTTTGCTTTTTTTAGTGTAATCTAATTAATAGACCCCTTGATTATATAAAAACGTCGAAGAGTTAATTAGTTTAACTTACAATTATAATCAAAATAAAACATAAACTACAAAACTTAGGATTTAAATCACGTCTAAAATAATTTTACCTGGCGGATTTATTAGAAATCGAGGTAGGTTGATACTTTTCCCATTAAAAAAATATAATACTTGTCGCGCCTAGGCTTAATATCTCATTATTTTCTTGGATGACGTGAAAGGTCTGTCATGAAATGCCTTATTTATTATAGTGTACTATCAAGTGCATCAAACAAAGCAGAAAGTTTACAATTATGATGATCCTGCTGAATATTATGATGTTGTTGATGATCAAGGGAATGATGACGGTCCTGAAGACATAAGTGGAGCTCCCCATGGAGACATTCCAATGGCCGATGCAAATCATGAGGAAGATGAAATATGGATGAATGCAACTGCTACTCAACAACATGACTATGAGCAATCTTGGGCTGAAAATTCGCAACAAAATTCTTGGATTGCACAAGGAGCTAACTATAGAGGATATGATGGGGGTTCCTTTGACTATGCTGACGGTTCATATGACAACATGTACGAATCTGATGTTGGCAACAATTTTGAGATTCTTACTATGCTCCAAAATTTGCAAATCCAACAAAGTCAGCGTTATGAAGAAGAAGTTCAATGACACATTGCTAAAATGCAATGGCGTGATAATTTTCCTTCCTTCAAGATGAGAAATTTAGGGTGCTCAGTGCAATATTAGATACTCAAGAGACCAACTTTGAGTTGTTTGCCTCAATTGCTACTGCACAGTTTCAATCTCTTCATGATGAGATCCAAAGGTCAAGCGGGGTTATCCAAGGAAGAATCAATCATCTCCATACAATTGGTGTCCAGTAGAATGATGAAGCTTCTGCATTATATGATTATATGCATCTAGGTGGACGTTTCTATCAAAGGCATCATGATGGACGTTTATTTGTTGCATTTCATCTATTTGTTGTGATTTTTATTTTCTTTTTCATACATTGCATTTGAAGAACAATTTTTTGTATGGTTTCAGGTACTTTAATTTTTCATTTGTGTGTTTGAACAATGTGTGCAACTTTGCTTGATTTATGTTATGTGTGTCTTTTTGCATGTTTATCTTTTTATTTATTTTATTAAAGGTAGTTGTTGTACCCCAAAATTTGCCCTCCCATATTCTTCAAGATTTGCCAAGTCAAAGCTTCAAAATTTCCCCAAGGGTTGCACAGTTCAAGAGCCTCCTAACAGTCAAAAACTAGGGTTTTGGTTCTGACAAAGAAAATGAAGTTTCCAAGGGTCCAATCAAGTCCCATATGCTTATAAACATGGTCAAGCATCCTCATGTCAAGTTTCAAGACTTACAACACAAAATTGCACAGTCAAAAACCCTAATTGCACTACAGTCAACTGTAGGGGCAAAATGGTCATTTGACAGTCAAAAGTCCAAATTTTTGGTCAACATCTCATTTTGAAGCCATAAACATCATTTGATCAATGCTTGATCATGATTCTCAAATCTTGGCTCAAAAAGTCTCAAGATGCAAAAGTTTCCATATTTGGATAGTTGAAAAAGTCAACTATAACTTGACCAAGGCATAACTTTCACATGGATTATCAGAAAAATTCCATCCAAAGCTCATTTTGAAGAAAAAGACATTTCCTACAACTCCTCTTCACACTTCAAGTCCAAGAAATGCTCTCACAAAAAGTTATCAATTTCAACATTATAGGTCATTTTCAAAAGTCAACAAAAAGGGACTTTAAGTCAAAGGCCATAACTTGAGATTGGTAAATCAAAATGACATGGGACCAAAGACATTGGTTAGAGGACTCAAAGACCTTTCCAAAATGTCCAAGAACATGAGCAAAACTTAAAAATTGAGCAAGTTATGCCTTGTGGAAGTTGGGAAATTTTTGGATATTTTGAAAAGTCAACATTGCTTCAAAAGTCTTAAAAATGCTAATGGGCCTCTTTTTCTTCCAAGATTCATCATCCAAGGCATGTGCACGACCATTTGGCCCAAAGGGAAGTTTTTCATCATTTTTATTTATTTATTTGGATTTTTAATGACTAATAATTCATTTAATTTAAATAAATATGTGGAAAATACTAAACCTAAGCAATCAAATCTTTTTATGCATGAAATAGTCTTAAGATTTCGTGCATTATCTGATTTAGAAAGAATCAAGTCAATTGGCCATGATTGGAACCAAGTTTGCATGAAAAAGATTGGAAAATATTTGCCATGAAAATCAATATCCATTCCATCAATGCTTTGATTCTTTGGACAAAAAAACTCAACCCTAATCTCTCATACACATATATACATGCTAACCCTCGTGCCCAAAACCTCCCAGCTGCGCCAGAAATCCATAACCAAACTTGAGTTTTTTGACAAAAATTCCAATACTGAAAACTAGGTTCTAGGGCGATTCAAGCCAAAATAACTATACCATTGTCTTGCTGAGACATCAAGGAAGGTGCCTGGATCAATACCATAGCCTGAAACATCAAGAATTGGTATATCAGAGTCAAGCTTTTCACGAAAATTTCCATAATCGAATCATGAATTTCATGCATTTTTCGTGTATTTTCTTTATTGATTTACATTGAGTGATTGATTCTAAAGCTAACTGCATATTCTAATTGAGTTTTTGTGCCAAATTAGAGGATTCACCATTGAAACAGGTTAGGGTTACCAAGCTTTCAAATTAGGCGTTTCTGGATACTGTAAAATTAGGACATGCCAATACCATGGTTGAGTTCAGGAAGTTTGGACTATTTGAAAACACTCATCGCGCCTAATTTATGTGGCCACATGGCCTAATCGCTATTTTGGAAAACTGCTTGTTTTGGGGGGGTTTAAAACCCCCGCTAACCTTTTGTATGTTTCAGGAAAAAGCGCAATAAGGAGGAAGACGATGATGTGTAGGCTGCTGATTGGAATATTTAAATTTGCGCGCTAAATTTCCCACTGACTGTTGTTTTGTATTATATTGTTCTTTAGTTACATAATAATCAAAACGCGTTGGTAGCTCCACTGGTCAAGCGAAGGGTTGGTGATCTCTAGGACCTGGGTTCGATCCCAGGTCCCCATCCCTTTCCATATTATTTTTCCTAACGTCATCCTGTGTAGTTTCTATGCAAGCGACCATCATACATCCATCCTCCAGATATGCCACGCGTATAGCAAGATCAATCAAAAGGCCCGGATCTGAAGAACATGATAGACCCCAGTCAATGCACTCACGCGCTAGCACAAAAAGTCAGACAGGGCCTTGCAATAAGTGGGCCTAATTGCTAAGTACACCTCCAATTGGGGACAGAAACCCCCCAAGGTTTTGGTTTTTATTTTATTCTTATTTTATTTATTTCCATTATTCCTTATTTTAATTTAATTCTTTAATTTTATTATTTTCATAAAACTATAAAAACACTATAAAAATCAGAAAAAGACAAAAATAAGTATTTTTATTTAATGTTATTTTTTGTAAATAAATATCATTAATTAATTTTAGCTTTTTAAATTAGGTTTAATTCAAATATTTTTCTCAATAAACTAAAAAACTTGTAGAATTAGGTTTTAATTTATTTTAATTACTTTTCTTTTCTTTTCACCAATAATTAATTATTTACTATTATTTTTATAAATCAAATTGCTTTAATTAATTAGGTTAATTTAGGTTTAACTTTAATATTTTTTCTTAATAAATAAAAGTTATAGAATTAGGGTTAATTTAATTTTAATTTCAGCTAATCTTCTCATTAAAAAATTCACAATTCCAAAAAACTCAAAAATAATTCTTTTTTTATTTTAACTTAATCAATTTAATAATAATAATTTAATTTCATTAAAAAGGGTCCAATGCCCTCGCTTGCATTTTTTTTATTCCCTTCGCGCATTTTATTTATTCTTTCTTTTAAATATTGATGTAATTCTCCCAAAGCCTTGTAAACTCGGACATTTTATTTTCTCGCACTTTATTTACTTTCTGTCAAATCGGGTCCTGGATTTTAATTTTGGCGATGTGGACCCGCGCCTTTGTAATAGTTTAGAACTTTTAATTTCCGCAACTTCCTTTAACTGTTAATTAAATGCATGCAAGAATGAATGTCTAAATAAAAACAAACGCGTAGATCACCTGACATGAACAAGACAAAAATAAATGAATCTGACACATAAATCACACACCACCCCTAGGGTATGCCTCACTGTTGCCTTGCCTCGAAAGGTGATCGTCGAGTAGAGGATGTCTTAGTAAGTCCTCATGATCCGGGAACCTGGCATGAGGGTAGCTTCTAAGGTGTCTTCCTATTGCTCCGGTGATCACCATGCCCCAAACTCGAATTGACCCGAACACCTCCAACGGTGGTGCTACCTATCTCTCAATGGTGGGATGGCACTACTTTAAAGGACATTTACACAGACGAATTCCTTAGGGTAGGTAGACGACTCTAGATACTTGCTCTAATTTCAAAACAAATTCAAAAATACTTTTCACACCGACACTTTTTCAAAAAGCTTTCGAAAGCAACTTTTCAAACACTCTTGAGGACTGATACAAGAGTCGAACTGAAATTTTCAAAGAAACTTTTTAAAAACCCACAGTTGAAAAGCAAACAAACCATTTTGAAAACACAAATGAGCAAGTATCTAAGAGCCCATGGATAACCATGGATAGAAAGGGTGCTAACACCTTCCCTTTCTATAATCTACCTCCCGAACCGAGAGCAATCTCTTTAAGGAATTTTTCTGTGCTTTTGTCCTTTCCATTTGGAGAAAATAAAAGACGGTGGCGACTCTTGCTTCCGCGACATTTCGCGAACCAGCGTTAAACAGTCAGTTCCAGATCCACCGATCACAGAACTGGCGACTCTGTTGGGGAAAAACTTATAAAGTAAGGTGTACCTTAGGGTTAGTTCATAACGGTGTTTTCAATTGTATTGACTTGTCTGCTTTAAATTTATGGGTTGCATGGGAGTTACATAGATCCTAACCCAGATCTGGGGATACCCTGTTAGGTAGCATAAGCTGTGAGGGACCTGTCCGGCGTAGACCGACATGGGTGAAGCAGTGGCTACGTTGGTGTGGCACCTTGGTCTGTACCGATATCCCTTGTGTTGCAACGAGGAGAATATGGGTCTTCTGAGGAGTCATTAAGCACCAACAACCTTAGAACCTTAAATGACACAACTTGGCCATTAGAACAGTAGCAGTATGCTACGCCTATTGAGGCTAAACTCTCGTGATGGTTTTTGCCGCAAGAAAAGATTGCGATGCTGGAGTTATGACGATTGAGGGTAGTCAATGATATTGGGATCCTCTAAGAACCCGGTTACTTTGATAGGACAGGTATGAACCAACAAACTGAAAGAGGGTAGTACCTAGACCTCATGTTGGCCTAAACTTTAGGGGCTTGCCTTGTGTGACTTGTGTGCCTTACCATGTTTGCCTTTGTATCTATTTGTGGTGTGCTTTATCATAACATCATAACATCATTGCATGCATCCTGCATAAGGACTGACCATTTCAAAGACAAGAGGGTTTCACCTTTGCTCTGTTTTGTAGGACATCATGATGCCTGTGCGAAGGAATACTATCCGGTTCAACTTTGTTCATTCACCTGAGTTGCTTGAAGAGTTGGTTAGCAGAATTCCAAATACCATTTCCTTCATTCAGAGGCATGGTTCTCTTCTCAGTTTAGTCACTGCAAAGCGGGATCAACAGTTGATGAGTGTTCTGACCCAGTTCTATGACCCTCTGTACCAGTGCTTCATCTTTCAAGACTTCCAGCTGGTCCCTACCCTGGAAGAGTTCTCTGATTTGCTTGGTATCCCTATCTTGGATCAGACTCCCTTCACTGGTTGGGAAAAGACCCTCAGGCTTGAGGATGTTGCTGCAGCTCTTCCCTTGACACATCAAGAGGTAATGGACAACTGGGTAGCTAGGAGCGGAGTTAAGGGTTTCTTGGCCAAGTTTCTGATTGGTAAGGCTAACAGTTTCTGGAATGACCTGGACTTTAGGGCATATGAAGACATCTTGGCTCTCTTAATCTATGGGTTAGTCTTGTTTCCTAATCCTGACAACTTCATCAATGTCACTGCCATAAGGATCTTTATGTCTCAGAATCCGGTGCCCACTCTCTTGGGTGACATCTTGCAACAACTTCATGCTCGTACTACCCGAAGACGAGGAACCCTATGGTGTTGTATCCCTTTGTTGGTGAGGTGGTTTATTTCGCACCTCCCTAAGTTCGTGCTGAAGAACCAAGAAGGAAGAGGTTGGGCTCATAGGTTAATGTCTCTCACCGATAAAGACATCATTTGGACTTGCAGAGGTTTGGATGAGATAGCTATTATTGATCGATGCGGGGAATACCCTAATGTTCCTCTGATTGGTACCCAAGGAGGGATCTCTTACAATCCATGTCTAGCGCTCCGTCAGTTTGGAAGAGCCAGAAGAGCAGGCCCCCATGAGATGTTGGTGCCTCACATCAGTTTTGAGTTTCAGGTGGATAGTGACGAGTTGCGTCGTAGGTTCATCAAGGCTTGGGACAAAGTTCATAAACCTGACCCACAAGAGTTGGGGCCAAAAACTTCTTTACCTATGGAAGCCTACTACAAATGGGTTCGCATCCGTGCTCAGAAGTTAGGTATGCCGTATGAAGCTGTCAGACCCGTCATTCTTGAGTGTCCTGACAAAGATGGTGTTCCTCCAACTGTCCTTCCTCCTCAGATACCTACTGATTATGAGACATTAAAGAGATCTTGGTCGCAACTGCGAGAAGAACAGGATTTTTACCGGGAAAAGTTCAACGAGCAGGAATTGAAGATCCAGAAGCTGACAAAGCAGTTGGAGAATGAGCGAGCTCTGAATGACTACATCCGTACTGAGAAGAGGAGACCATGGGATCAATAAGGAGCTCTGGATGTTCTTTTACAGTTTTACTTCCCTTTTTAGTATTTCCTTTCATGTAACGCCTAAGGGAAATCTGTTGAACAATTTAAGTTTCAAAGTTGAATCTAATGAAGTGTGTTCCTTTTTGTTTACAAAGTTGATTCCCGATTGTCTTTGAAAACATAAATCATACGCATTCCATTCATCATGTGCATAGCAGGTTTTCCTCTTTTCAGGTTGCTTACAGTTCTTCGCTGTTTATTTCAGCATCATGAATCCTGACTCATCATCAACTGAGATGTCCATCAAGGCTCTTCAGGCGCAGAATGTGCAATTTCAGGAATTAATCATGGGTTTGGCTCAGGGCCAAGAAGAGCTGAAGGCTCTGCTCCTGAAGAAGGAAAAGAAGAAGAAGAGAAGGACTGTTCTTTTCAACTCGGGCCGAAGGTTTGGCAACACTCTGCAGAATGAAGAGGCTGGTTCTTCCATAGGCAAGGGTACTCCTCAAGAGGGAAAAGGTCCAAGTCCGGTAGTCTCCGACAACGAAACTGATTTTGATGAAGAGCAATATCCTTCTGCAGAAGACAGATACAAGCAGCTGGAGGACAGATTGAATGCTATGGAGATCCAACAGGTGCCTGGGCTGGATTTTGGAGATTTGGGTTTGTCTACTGGTGTGATTATCCCTCATAAGTTCAAAGCACCATCCTTTACCAAGTATGATGGGGCATCCTGTCCCAAGCTACACCTCAGGTCATATGTGCGGAAGATTCAACCGTACTCAGTGGATAAGAATTTGTGGATCCACTTCTTCCAGGAGAGTCTTTCAGGGACTCATCTCGAATGGTTCTATCAGCTGGATGGGACCAAGGTTCGTAACTGGGAGGAGTTGGCTACTGCTTTCTATAAGCAGTATCAGTATAATGCCGACCTTGCCCCTACACGTACCCAACTCCAGGGTATGTCGTTAGGTTCAAGTGAAGGTTTTAAAGAGTACGCTCAGAAGTGGAGGGATCTGGCTGGCAGGGTGCAGCCTCCGTTGACTGATCGGGAGTTGGTAGACATGTTCTTGGGGACCCTATCTGGGCCATTTTCCAACCATCTTATCGGTAACTCGTCTGCAGGGTTTACTGATCTTATTCTGAC
This sequence comes from Vicia faba, assembly GCA_948472305.1. Lineage (NCBI taxonomy): Eukaryota > Viridiplantae > Streptophyta > Magnoliopsida > Fabales > Fabaceae > Vicia > Vicia faba. The sequence goes on along the minus strand of OX451741.1, from coordinate 1,361,363,231 downwards.
TGGAGAGAGAATTGAGGCTGGGTTGAAGTCTGGTAAGATTCCGAAGGGTGCATCTACAAGTTCAGAGAAGAAACCCTTCAAGAAGGAGGCTAGTGCTGTATATGGCTCCAGGAGACAAGAGAAATCTGAGCGCCGCCAATCTGTCAGTGTGGTAATGATTGCTAAGCCTGCTGCCGCTCCTCGGCAAACCAATCCTCAAAGGGCTGAAAGACCTAGAAGAGAATTCACCCGTTTGAGTATGACTTTGTCGCAGATCTTGCCACAGTTGCTATCCACCAACCTAGTGACTGTCAGAGAGGCCCCAAAAGTTGTGAACACTGCCTCCCCGAAATACAATCCAAATGCCCGCTGTGCTTATCACTCCGATAGCCCGGGGCATTCCACTGATGACTGTTGGGCATTAAGGAATAAGGTGCAAGACCTTATTGACGCAAAAGAGATACAGTTCGAAGCGCCTGAGAGGCCGAATGTGGTAACTGCTCCTATGCCCCAGCATGGAGTAAATGCGGTTGATGAAGATGTATATGATGTTTCTGTGGATGATGTGGCTACTCCTTTGATGACTGTCAAGAGGAACCTGCTGCTGGCCGGTTTATTTCCGGGTTGCAGTGAGGGTTGCCTGTTCTGTGCCGTTTCCCTATCTGGTTGTCCTTTGCTGAAGTTGGGCATCCAAAGCCTAATGGACAGCAAGGAGATTCTGTTTAAGAAGTCTGTTGTTCAGTTGGCTCCAGTAGAAGAAGTTTCTATGGTCACAATCTTCAATAATCCAATCAAGGCTCTCCCGAGGAAACCCGTCCAAATCATGACTGTTGCACCTGTTGTTATTACTGTTCCGGGGCCTCTCCCCTACGTATCTGATAAAGCTGTCCCCTGGCACTATGGGGCGGATGTGTATGTGAATGGAATCAAGCAAGAATTCAACACTGGCACCAGTATCAGCAATATTACTGGCCCAGCCAAGGTTACCCGCAGTGGCAGGCTCTTCTCGCCTGACATTGCACCACCCGCTATTCGAAGACCCCTTACAATAACACCTACAAGTATACCTATTCCTGTTTCTGACCAAGTTGTTTCCCCTGCTGCCGAGTCATCTAATGCTCGGGGCAAAGGGATTGAAGATGAGCCTGCCCGGATGGAGGCACCAATACCTATAACTGCTGAGGCCTCCCAACAAGAGATGGAGGAAATTTTAAAAATAATAAAGAAGAGTGACTTTAACGTTGTCGAGCAGCTGGGGCATACGCCCTCCAAGATCTCAATGCTCTCCTTATTACTGTGCTCAGAGGCCCATGCTAAGGCCTTGATCTCATTTCTCAAGACGGCCCATGTGCCACAGGAGACATCTGATGTCCAGTTTACCGATTGTGTAGCAAATCTGACAGCCGACAATGGTTTGGGTTTCTCAGATGCTGACCTTACTGCCAAAGGAAGGGACCACAATGACGCCCTGCATGTCTCTATTGAATGCAGGGGCACTACTCTGGCGCAGGTGTTGGTGGACACTGGCTCTTCCTTGAATGTGCTACCCAAGAAAGCTTTAGACCGTTTGGATTGTGAAGGCCTGGAGCTGAAACCTAGCAATATCATCGTCAGAGCCTTTGACGGTTCCAAGAGGATGGTTCATGGAGAGGTTGACATTCCTATTCATGTGGGTTCTCAGGTGTTCGACTCTACTTTCTATGTGATGGATATCCGTCCATCGTATTCTTGTCTACTGGGTCGACCTTGGATCCACAAAGCTGGGGTAGTGACCTCTACCTTGCACCAGAAGCTAAAGTACCCTATCAGAGGGAAGATTGTCACTGTGCAGGGAGAGGAGGAGTATATGGTGAGCCATTTGAATTCCTTCAGATATATTGAGATGGACGGGGAGTTTATTGAAACCCCCTTTCAACATTTCGAAGAGGTACTTCCAATTTCAGCAGCAGCAGAAACAGCGGTCGAAGAGGATGATCCTTTGAAGATGGCTTCCCTGAAGGATGCCCGGGCTGTGGTTCAGAAAGGTGAATGTACTAACTGGGGCAGGCTTCCCGACTTTACACAGAAAACTGACAAGTTTGGATTAGGTTTTACTGCAGAGGGACAGAAAGCTATGCGGAAGGCAAAGACCAGAAGACCTTCTGTGCTCATTACAAATCCAGGAGTGAATGCTGTTGGGGAGGATAATGAAGTGGATGAAGCAGAGTTCAATAGCTGGATCTACCCGACAACTGATGGCGGATTGACCAATTGGATTGCCAAAGACCATACTCCTGTTACTTTTGTTACGCAGTAATAAACTTCTTTGTTTTGTTATTTGTAATAAACAATTAAAACTCTATGGCCCGGTGTCTTACCCGAGGCACCATGGTTTCATTTGTGAGGGCATATAAATTGTCATTTCATATATCATGAATAAAGATCTTGGACGTTTTCTCGCATTTCAAATCTTATGCTCCTTTTCTGTCTTTCCTTCCTTTACATATTTCAAAACAGCTATATTTACACACACTCACTCATACAGGTTTCAATCCACTCTGGATCTCACTGGTAACGACTCTGCTACTGCCAGTTATGACTTCGAAAATCCGATCAACTTAGCCGAAGACGAAGGTGAAGATGATTGCGAAGTGCCTGGCGAGCTTGCGAAACTGTTACTCCAGGAAGAGAGGGCAATTCAACCACACGAAGAGCCAGTGGAAACAATAAACTTGGGTACTGAAGCAGACAGGAAGGAGGTAAAGATTGGTGCCAACCTAGAGCTCAGCGTGAAGCAACGGTTGACTAAGATGCTACATGATTATATGGAGATCTTTGCCTGGTCCTACGAAGACATGCCCGGGTTGGATACCGATATTGTGGTCCATCACTTGCCTACTAAGGAAGACTGCCCTCCGGTTAAGCAAAAGGTCCGCCGTATGCGTCCAGAGATGTCTGAGAAGATCAAAGCCGAGGTTATGAAACAGTTTGATGCGGGGTTCCTTGCAGTGACTTCTTACCCTCAGTGGGTTGCTAATGTAGTACCGATACCTAAGAAAGATGGAAAGGTCAGAATGTGTGTCGACTATAGGGATTTGAACAGGGCCATCCCCAAGGATGACTTCCCCTTACCTCACATTGACGTTCTGGTTGATAATACTACTCAGCACAAGGTGTTCTCTTTCATGGATGGTTTTTCAGGATATAATCAGATCAAGATGGCTCCTTAAGACATGGAAAAGACTACTTTTGTTACTCAGTGGGGCACTTTCTGCTACAAGGTCATGCCTTTTGGACTAAAGAACGCTGGGGCAACCTGCGAACGTGCCATGGTTGCTTTATTTCATGACATGATCCATCATGAGATAGAAGTGTATGTTGACGACATGATCGCAAGGTCCCAGACTGAGGAAGAGCACCTAGATCATCTGCAGAAGTTGTTTGACCGTCTGAAGTTGTACAAGCTGAGGTTGAACCCGAACAAGTGCACCTTCGGGGTAAGATCTGGAAAGTTGCTAGGCTTCATGGTAAGTGATAAGGATATTCAAGTGGACCCTGCCAAGGTTAAAGCTATTCAAGAGATGCCAGTTCCTAAGACAGAGAAAGAGGTCAGAGGCTTTTTAGGACGCCTGAATTACATTGCTCGATTCATCTCACACCTGACTGCTACCTGTGAGCCAATCTTCAAGCTGCTGAAGAAAGATCAGGTAGTACGTTGGAATGATGAATGTCAGGCTGCTTTTGACAGAATCAAGGAGTATCTCCAAGAACCACCCATCCTTATGCCACCGGTTGAAGGGAGACCTCTGATACTATACCTGACAGTACTTGACAACTCAATGGGGTGTGTGCTGGGGCAACATGACGAGTCTGGCCGAAAAGAGCACGCCATTTATTACCTTAGCAAAAAGTTTACCGACTGTGAGACCCGATACTCACTGCTTGAGAAAACTTGCTGCGCTTTGGTATGGGCTGCTCGCCGGCTGAGACAGTATATGCTGACTCACACTACCTTGTTGATCTCAAAGATGGATCCTATAAAGTACATATTTGAAAAGCCTGCTCTGTCTGGGAGAATAGCAAGGTGGCAAATGATCTTGACGGAATACGACATTCAGTACACGACCCAGAAAGCCATCAAGGGAAGTGTATTGGCAGACCACTTGGCACATCAAGCCGTAGACGACTATCAGTCAATGAACTTCGAGTTTCCAGACGAAAGCATCATGATTGTGACTGATTGTGAAGTGCCTGGACCGGATGAAGGACCTGAGGAAGGATCCCGATGGTCTATGCACTTTGACGGAGCCTCCAATGCTTTGGGTAACGGTATCGGCGCTGTAATCATATCACCTCAAGGCACTCATACTCCGCTTACTGCCCGGCTATGTTTCAACTGTACCAACAACATGGCAGAGTATGAGGCATGCATCATGGGTCTTCAAGCTGCGATCGACTTGAGGATCAAGTTTCTGAGTGTCTTCGGAGATTCCGCTCTCGTGATCAATCAGATCAAAGGAGAGTGGGATACGAAACATCTGAATCTTATTCCTTACAGAGAATGTGTGTTGATCTTGATCCCCCACTTCACTAAGATAACCTTTGAACACTTTCCGAGAGAGGAGAATCAGTTGGCGGACGCGTTAGCTACAATGTCTTCTATGTTCAAGGTCAAATGGGATAATGAGGCTCCCCGGATCATCATCTGGAAACTGGACGAACCAGCATACTGTTGTGATCTCGAGACTGAATTGGTGACTGAGAAGCCTTGGTACCATGAAGTGAAGAGATATCTGGAAGCTCAGGAATACCCTGAAGGTGCATCTGTCAATGATAAGAAGTTTCTGAGAAGGTTTGCAGCGAAGTTCTTCCTTAGCAACGACATCCTGTATAAGCGAAACCATGATTCGACCTTACTGCGTTGTGTGGACAAGAATGAAGCAGAAAGGATCATGGAAGAGCTACATGAAGGGACCTTTGGCACACACTCCAGCGGACACACTATGGCGAAGAAGATCCTTCGGGCAGGGTATTTCTGGTCCACTATGGAAGCTGACTGCTACCAACATTCCCGGACATGCCATAAATGCCAGATTTATGCAGACAAGGTGCACGTTCCTGCAGTTCCTTTGAATGTTCTGACTGCGCCCTGGCCATTCGCAATGTGGGGCATAGACATGATCGGTGAGATTAAACCTACGGCATCGAACGGGCATCGCTTCATCCTGGTAGCAATTGATTACTTCACGAAGTGGGTTGAGGCAGCTTCCTATGCTACGGTAACCAAGACTGTTGTGGCACGGTTCATTCGGCATAATCTGATCTGTCGATACGGCGTCCCAGAAAGAATTATTACAGACAATGGTACCAATCTTAATAACAAAATGATCACTGAGCTCTGCGAGCAGTTTAAGATACAGCACCATAACTCTTCTCCTTACAGACCGAAGATGAATGGGGCTGTAGAGGCAGCAAATAAAAATATCAAGAAAATCGTGCAGAAGATGACAGTGACTTATAAAGATTGGCACGAGATGTTACCGTTCGCTCTACATGGGTACCGTACCTCAGCCAGGACGTCAACCGGGGCAACTCCTTTCTCCTTGGTCTACAGTATGGAAGCAGTCTTACCGATCGAAGTGCAAATACCCTCTCTCCAGATAATGAAGGATGCAAATCTGAACGAAGATGATTGGATCCAGACACGACTTGATCAGTTAAACCTTATTGACGAAAAGAGACTTGCTGCTGTCTGTCATGGTCAGACGTACCAAAAACGGATGATCAGGGCATTTAACAAAAAGGTCAGACCACAGGAATATCAAGTTGGGGATCTGGTAATTAAGCGAATCATCCTTCCTCAGAGTGATCCAAGGGGCAAATGGACCCCCACGTACGAAGGGCCATTTGTGGTTAAACATGTGTTCTCAGGAGGAGCCATGATTCTAACCAACATGGATGGTGACGACCTTCCTCACCCCGCCAATGCAGACATAGTAAAAAGATACTACGCGTGAAAAAGACCCGCTAGGTTGACATACCTAGGCAAAAATTAGGGCTTCCCGGTGAACCAAAAGGGTTCGGGCAAAATGAAGGGATGAAATGAAAAAATCTGTACACCCGGCAAGTCGAAAACCTGAAAAGGCGGCTTGGGCAAAAATGGGTATCCCGGTGGACTGAAAACCCGAAAGGGTGGTCCAGGCAAAAGTTAGGGATAAAAGCGTAATACTATGTCTCATTGGATCACTTTGCATCCAGAATCCGGTATCTACATCAAGTTCAGACGGCATCGATCAGTCAGCTTCATCTTCCACTAAGGTCATCAAGTGATGCGATGCTCGGAGATATAAAGGCAATAGCAGAGTTGAAACCCAGTGGATCATCCATTTCACACAGCTGTTTTATTTTCTCTTGTACAAAATTTGTATAAACTCTTCTGTTCGGCGGCGTTCTCTTACTAGGACGTCAGCCTCTTGTACATAAAAACGCCTATTTACAGGCCATTCAAAAATCAATACAAATATACTTTTCAGTTAAAATTGCCAATTGTTTTTCTTTTTCTGTTTTGTTTTGCGAAGAACGTCCAAGGTTCAATTTTTGATATATGCATTGACAATAATTTGCTAACTCATGAATAATTGCATACGAAACAAAGGATTAATCACAGGTAACATTAGAAACAGGGGCAATAAAGAGTCGTCTAAGCAATCTAATTGTTCTATCCTCCAAGGTACCAAGGAAGGTTCAGCTAAAGAACATAACCAGTACATCTTAATTCCCCAGAGAGTGAGCCAACAAGTCAGTGCACTCTCCCCAAACTACTATCAAACTCAAGAAAGTTGAGTATCCTCCCGCAGATCTCAACATTCCCCAGCAGCAATATACAGGCATTCTTAACAAGCATCCCCGGCAGTCTTAGCCTAAAGATTGTTCCCCAGCGGTATATCAAACATTCAGCAAAATCACTTCCAATACAGTTCAAAAACTTCCCCAGGAGAGTCCAATCCAGTTTCCTCAGGAAAGTTGGAATCCGCCTCCCCAAGCAGTAAGCTTATTCCCAGTAGATTCTGGAAGCTTATCCTCGCAGAGCACGAACGCTTCTCCCGGCTTTATTCAAAAGTTATTTCCTTACCAGGATATAACTGGGTTATCCTCAGCCAAAAGCCACGGAAAGAGCGTCCTCGATAAAGTCTTCTTATCCCCAGCGAAGTCTACTAACACATCCAACACAACAAGGGTATCCCCAGCAAGTTATTATCAACACTCAGCAAAGTATCTCTCTCCCCACAGAGTATTGCTTCCCAGCAAGATCACTAGAGTATTTTTCTCCCCGCAGAGTAATCCATTCGCCAAGTTTATTCCCCAACGGAGTTATCTTCTCCTACCGGTATTCTTGCAACTATCATCCCAAGCGGAAGAAAAGATCTATTCTTCAACATCAGCCCAGGAGTGACTTCCCGGCACCCGTCAAGGATTTATTTTCCTAAGACGAAAACATACGTTCATAAACATCGCATCTTCATACATTATAGCATGCATATACGCATCATATCTTACAAATCTCATTTATGTTGAGAACATCATTGTTTGATCCATATCATGCATTACATATGACTGACCTTTACCATTCAGGAAAAGATTCAGTTAAAGTTCTCAGCTGCATTTCAAGACCTAGACCGGTTCAGTTAAATCGACCCTAAGATTTTACTGTTTCTTATCCCGTCAAAGGCCTTCTCTGGTTCAGTCAGATCGACCCTAAGATCTCCCTGTTTCTTATCCAGTTGAAGACATTCAAGACCTAGACCGGTTCAGTTAAATCGACCCTAAGATTTTACTGTTTCTTATCCCGTCAAAGGCCTCCTCTGGTTCAGTCAGATCGACCCTAAGATCTCCCTGTTTCTTATCCAGTTGAAGACATTCAAGACCTAGACCGGTTCAGTTAAGTCGACCCTAAGATTTTACTGTTTCTTATCCCGTCAAAGGCCTTCTCTGGTTCAGTCAGATCGACCCTAAGATCTCTCTGTTTCTTATCCAGTTGAAGACATTCAAGACCTAGACCGGTTCAGTTAAGTCGACCCTAAGACTTTTCTGTTTCTTATCCAGTCAAAGGCCTTCTCTGGTTCAGTCAGATCGACCCTAAGATCTCCCTGTTTCTTATCCAGTTAAAGACATTTCAAGACCTAGACCGGTTCAGTTAAATCGACCCTAAGATTTTCCTGTTTCTTATCCAGTCAAAGGCCTTCTCTAGTCTAGTTAAATCGACCCCTAACAGATTTTCCTGATAAAGACTCAACAAAAGTTATCCAAGATTCTCTCAATGATACTGTTGAGGTTGTAGTCGCCTGTGGTTCTCTCCCCGTTACTGTGGAGGTAGTAATCGCCCCAAGATTCTCTCAGCGTTACTGTTGAAGTAGAAGATATCCAAGATTCTCTCAATGATACTGTTGAGGTTGAAGTCGCCCAAGATTCTCTCAATGATTACTGTTGAGGTTGAAGTCGCCCAAGATTATCTCAATGATTACTGTTGAGGTTGAAGTCGCCCAAGGTTCTCTCAGCGTTCCTGTTGAGGTAGTAATCGTCCAAGGTTCTCTCACCGTTCCTGTTGAGGTAGTAACCACCCCTGGTCCATTCATCACTGTTTGAAGATCCAGATTCAGTTCCTGTAACCAGTCAGGACACATCTACACAAAGAATTTGAAGACCAGCTCCTGTAACAGGTCAGGTACTCATTTTTCTTTTGCAGGTACGCAAGTTCTCGCTAAGGAATCTCTTACGCGATCGACATCCAGATGGCATCTGTAAGCCCATCCACCTTCCATCATCTCTCAGCATGGCATCTATAAGCCCATCATCCTATCCATTAATCTCCAAATGGCATCTGTAAGCCCATTCCCCATCACACTGCTACTATGTGAGCGCAAATTTCTGGGCACTCTAGTGTTCAATCATCTTCCACCTTCGGATTACGAAAGGCACGTCAGCCAATCTGCATCCTCAGGTCTAAGAAGATTGAACAGGGGAAACTGTTGTACCCCAAAATTTTCCCTCCCATATTCTTCAAGATTTGCCAAGTCAAAGCTTCAAAATTTCCCCAAGGGTTGCACAGTTCAAGAGCCTCCTAACAGTCAAAAACTAGGGTTTTGGTTCTGACAAATAAAATGAAGTTTCCAAGGGTCCAATCAAGTCCCATATGCTTATAAACATGGTCAAGCATCCTCATGTCAAGTTTCAAGACTTACAGCACAAAATTGCACAGTCAAAAACCCTAATTGCACTACAGTCAACTGTAGGGGCAAAATGGTCATTTGACAGTCAAAAGTCCAAATTTTTGGTCAACATATCATTTTGAAGCCATAAACATCATTTGATCAATGCTTGATCATGATTCTCAAAGCTTGGCTCAAAAAGTCTCAAGATGCAAAAGTTTCCATATTTGGACAGTTGAAAAAGTCAACTGTAACTTGACCAAGGCATAACTTTCACATGGATTATCAGAAAAATTCCATCCAAAGCTCATTTTGAAGACAAAGACATTTCCTACAACTCCTCTTCACACTTCAAGTCCAAGAAATGCTCTCACAAAAAGTTATCAATTTCAACATTATAGGTCATTTTCAAAAGTCAACAAAAAGGGACTTTAAGTCAAAGGCCATAACTTGAGATTGGTAAATCAAAATGACATGGGACCAAAGACATTGGTTAGAGGACTCAAAGAACTTTCCAAAATGTCCAAGAACATGAGCAAAACTTAAACATTGAGCAAGTTATGCCTTGTGGAAGTTGGGAAATTTTTGGATATTTTGAAAAGTCAACATTGCTTCAAAAGTCTTAAAAATGCTAATGGGCCTCTTTTTCTTCCAAGATTCATCATCCAAGGCATGTGCACGACCATTTGGCCCAAAGGGAAGTTTTTCATCATTTTTATTTATTTATTTGGATTTTTAATGACTAATAATTCATTTAATTTAAATAAATATGTGGAAAATACTAAACCTAAGCAATCAAATCTTTTTATGCATGAAATAGTCTTAAGATTTCGTGCATTATCTGATTTAGAAAGAATTAAGTCAATTGGCCATGATTGGAACCAAGTTTGCATGAAAAAGATTGGAAAATATTTGCCATGAAAATCAATATCCATTCCATCAATGCTTTGATTCTTTGGACAAAAAAACTCAACCCTAATCTCTCATACACATATATACATGCTAACCCTCGTGCCCAAAACCTCCCAGCTGCGCCAGAAATCCATAACCAAACTTGAGTTTTTTGACAAAAATTCCAATACTGAAAACTAGGTTCTAGGGCGATTCAAGCCAAAATAACTATACCATTGTCTTGCTGAGACATCAAGGAAGGTGCCTGGATCAATACCATAGCCTGAAACATCAAGAATTGGTATATCATAGTCAAGCTTTTCACGAAAATTTCCATAATTGAATCATGAATTTCATGCATTTTTCGTGTATTTTCTTTATTGATTTACATTGAGTGATTGATTCTAAAGCTAACTGCATATTCTAATTGAGTTTTTGTGCCAAATTAGAGGATTCACCATTGAAACAGGTTAGGGTTACCAAGCTTTCAAATTAGGCGTTTCTGGATACTGTAAAATTAGGACATGCCAATACCATGGTTGAGTTCAGGAAGTTTGGACTATTTGAAAACACTCATCGCGCCTAATTTATGTGGCCACATGGCCTAATCGCTATTTTGGAAAACTGCTTGTTTTGGGGGGGTTTAAAACCCCCGCTAACCTTTTGTATGTTTCAGGAAAAAGCACAATAAGGAGGAAGACGATGATGTGTAGGCTGCTGATTGGAATATTTAAATTTGTGCGCTAAATTTCCCACTGACTGTTGTTTTGTATTATATTGTTCTTTAGTTACATAATAATCAAAACGCGTTGGTAGCTCCACTGGTCAAGCGAAGGGTTGGTGATCTCTAGGACTTGGGTTCGATCCCAGGTCCCCATCCCTTTCCATATTATTTTTCCTAACGTCATCCTGTGTAGTTTCTATGCAAGCGACCATCATACATCCATCCTCCAGATATGCCACGCGTATAGCAAGATCAATCAAAAGGCCCAGATCTGAAGAACATGATAGACCCCAGTCAATGCACTCACGCGCTAGCACAAAAAGTCAGACAGGGCCTTGCAATAAGTGGGCCTAATTGCTAAGTACACCTCCAATTGGGGACTGAAACCCCCCAAGGTTTTGGTTTTTATTTTATTTATTTCCATTATTCCTTATTTTAATTTAATTCTTTAATTTTATTATTTTCATAAAACTATAAAAACACTATAAAAATCAGAAAAAAGACAAAAATAAGTATTTTTATTTAATGTTATTTTTTGTAAATAAATATCATTAATTAATTTTAGCTTTTTAAATTAGGTTTAATTCAAATATTTTTCTCAATAAACTAAAAAACTTGTAGAATTAGGTTTTAATTTATTTTAATTACTTTTCTTTTCTTTTCACCAATAATTAATTATTTACTATTATTTTTATAAATCAAATTGCTTTAATTAATTAGGTTAATTTAGGTTTAACTTTAATATTTTTTCTTAATAAATAAAAGTTATAGAATTAGGGTTAATTTAATTTTAATTTCAGCTAATCTTCTCATTAAAAAATTCACAATTCCAAAAAACTCAAAAATAATTCTTTTTTTATTTTAACTTAATCAATTTAATAATAATAATTTAATTTCATTAAAAAGGGTCCAATGCCCTCGCTTGCATTTTTTTTTATTCCCTTCGCGCATTTTATTTATTCTTTCTTTTAAATATTGATGTAATTCTCCCAAAGCCTTGTAAACTCGGACATTTTATTTTCTCGCACTTTATTTACTTTCTGTCAAATCGGGTCCTGGATTTTAATTTTGGCGATGTGGACCCGCGCCTTTGTAATAGTTTAGAACTTTTAATTTCCGCAACTTCCTTTAACTGTTAATTAAATGCATGCAAGAATGAATGTCTAAATAAAAACAAACGCGTAGATCACCTGACATGAATAAGACAAAAATAAATGAATCTGACACACAAATCACACACCACCCCTAGGGTACGCCTCACTGTTGCCTTGCCTCGAAAGGTGATCGTCGAGTAGAGGATGTCTTAGTAAGTCCTCATGATCCGGGAACCTGGCATGAGGGTAGCTTCTAAGGTGTCTTCCTATTGCTCCGGTGATCACCATGCCCCAAACTCGAATTGACCCGAAAACCTCCAACGGTGGTGCTACCTACCTCTCAATGGTGGGATGGCACTACTTTAAAGGACATTTACACAGACGAATTCCTTAGGGTAGGTAGACGACTCTAGATACTTGCTCTAATTTCAAAACAAATTCAAAAATACTTTTCACACCGACACCTTTTCAAAAAGCTTTCGAAAGCAACTTTTCAAACACTCTTGAGGACTGATACAAGAGTCGAACTGAAATTTTCAAAGAAACTTTTTAAAAACCCACAGTTGAAAAGCAAACAAACCATTTTGAAAACACAAATGAGCAAGTATCTAAGAGCCCATGGATAACCATGGATAGAAAGGGTGCTAACACCTTCCCTTTCTATAATCTACCTCCCGAACCGAGAGCAATCTCTTTAAGGAATTTTTCTGTGCTTTTGTCCTTTCCATTTGGAGAAAATAAAAGATGGTGGCGACTCTTGCTTCCGCGACATTTCGCGAACCAGCGTTAAACAGTCAGTTCCAGATCCACCGATCACAGTAGTGTTATAACATATATCATGATATATGTATGTGTACACTTTCATTATGCAAAATTGTCTCTGATATGATGTATTGATTTGTTATGGATTGAAGGATAAGATACTTTTAATTGGGTTCCTTATCTCTTTTTGATGTTGTTAAAGAGGGAGAAGATATATGCAATGATAAAGAATGAAAGCACATATTCAAGGGGATCATCATTGAAGTGTATCGTCGCATTTTTGCCATCAAGAAAAAGGGGGAGTTTGTGAAACTTGGTCTCTTAAGTGTTTTGAATGATGTCAAAAATACGATAATCTAGCATTTCTATAGTTGGAAGTTATCTATGAGTTTAGTGTGGAATTCTGGTCATTTAGAAGTCTTAGGTTGTTTGGAAATCATTAAAAGTCATTTTAGTTTTGAGTCAAGTCATTAAAAACTGTTTTTGCACAAATTTTCGTTGCATGTGTCGAAACATAAGATTTTCAGGTCGACACATGCAAGTCAGTTTTGAAGCCTATAGTCTCTAGAAGGCTCGGGTCGACACATGCATTGCATAGGTTGAGACATACTGAAGCATTTCTGAAATTTCATAAATTCTTATTGTATGTGTCGACACATACATTTTTCAGGTTTACACATTTACTATTATTTTAAAGCCTGTAGCCAATGTCTTGGTTCGGTCGACACATAGTGTTGCATAGGTCGACACGTATAGCTTAAAAATAACATATGTGTTAACACATACGATTCATAGGTCGACACATACTGATTGTTTGATCAATTTTTTAAAATCGTTTTAATTCCAAACAAGTCCTTTTTTCCATAATTGCCCAAAACTATAAATACATCATTCATACATTAATTATAACTTGGTGATACCATAAAATTAACCTACAATTTCTCTTTATCTTCAACCTCCAACCTATGCATACACACTGATATTACATTGTGATGATGTTCCATTGGGGTGTCATCTAGACGAGGTTTGATAACATCCAATTAGGTATTAGGTTGAGTTTTGTAAAGGTCTTCATCCGGAAAAGACGAGGGTTTGTCCTCCAAGATCATTGGTGGATTTGGGGGGGTTTAGTGCAAGACGTTCAAGAGGTAATTGCGGATAAGTGAATTCCTTTGGAGATAAAGAATGCAGGGGATCCTTTGGATATAAATAACGCAAAGGAAGTAGCGAGAGAATAGAGGATTACAATTGAAGTCTTGTGTTGCAATAGTTTGAAATTAACAGTGTGTGAAAGCTTTGGAGATAAAGTATGCACATGAGTAGCAAGATCCAAATAGTCAATTTGCATCTATTGTGTCTTGGTCTTTTTCAAGATCAAAAGAGAATAAGGGGTTGAATCAACAACAAGCATTAGGGTTTATGGAGTTGCTCTTGAACACTTCTCTTATATCAACTTTTTGCATAGTAAGATGTATCCTAATTTCATTGGAATTAGTCGCAGACATACCGATACGCGAGGACGAAAATAGGGAACTGTGAAGACAAATTCATTGTATCTCTTTTATTTTTGCTTTTACTTGCTTTGATATTCATCGATCAATTTGTTAAATAGCATTGTGTTATCAATTGAATTGTAATAAATTTTATGAACTATTTTTTTATTCTAAATCAAGTGTTGATATAGCTTATGTTGTACCCCAAAATTTGCCCTCCCTTTTTCACAAGAAATCACAACCCTAGGGTTTTCTCTGATTTTTAAGATTGGCTCAGGAATTGATCAAACAGACCTTTATTTGGCAACAAATCAAGAATTAGGTTTTTTTCTCTCGCATTTCTCAGAAGAAGCATAATCCCCAGAAATTCAATTAGCTGCTACATGTTTTCACGCTTGTTCAAGTTTAGTGGTCGTTCTCAAAGCCTGGTTATCTGGGATAAGGGTTGAGACTCTTATTTGGAATATTAAGGCATCTACTTGTTAATGGAACTAAACGTTTGCTTGTTGTTGTACCCCAAAATTTTCCCTCCCATATTTCCCAAGGCATTGCAAGGATAATCTCCAAGTTGCTCAAGATTGCTCAAAAGTTGGACAAACAAGTCATCTCCTAAGGCAGTCAATCTCAAATTAGGGTTTTGTGTTGCATCAAGGTCCTTGCATCCAAATGACCTCAAGTTCTCCCCAATGTCCTAATATGTTCTCAGGTTCATCCATGTCAAATTTCAAGCCTTGCAGAGGAAGTTTGGTCAGTCAATTGCTCAAAGGGTCAAAAAATCGACTGTGCTAGGGCAAAAGTCAACTGTGACCTATATACAGTCAAAATTCAATATTTTTTGTCAACATTATCATTTTTAAGGATATTTCATCATTTTATCAAGGGTTGATCATGATTCATCAAGGATTGCTCAAAATTCATCAAGATTCAAAAGTTGCTAAATTAGGATTTTGTAGGAAAAGTCAACTCAACTTTGACCAAGCATAAATTTCTCATACTTTATGATAAATGACCCATCCAAAGCTAATTTTTAAGAGGATTCAATTTCCTACAATCCATCTTCACACCCCAAGATCAGAAAATGCACTCACAAAAAGTTACAAATTTGGACATTATAGGTCATTTTTGAAAGTCAACAAAAACACCTTTTTTGCCAAAACTTATAACTTGAGCATGGAATATAAAAATGAGATGACACCAAAATGGTTGGTTAGAGGACATCTCAAGGTTTCTAAAAATTCCAAAAACACCTCCAAAAGTTCAAAATTGAAGAAGTTAGGCATTTTTGAAGTTGGGCATTTTTCCAAAATTGCCAAAAGTCAACTATCCCCAAAACTTCTAATTTTGTCTAATGGGCCCACTTTTTTCCACTTGATTTGATCTTGTCACACTACATACGTGTCCTATCTTCAGTCTTATGTCAATTCATTGATTTTTCTATTTTATTTGATTTTTATTGAATTAATTCATTTTAAATCAATTTAAATCCAAATAAAATCTAAATATTGATAACTTGGTATCCCTTTGATTGATACAGGCCTTAATTGTCATCATGGACAAGATCAAACTCGTATCAAGCCATATCATGCACAAAATATTGGTTTTTGGACAAATTTGGAAGCTTTTTCATGGAGGATCAAATCAAATCCTAAATCATCAATGCACAAAGATTCAAAGCCCAAAACTTGACCTAATGCATTGCTTGATAGATATACAAGTGGGAGGCACGAGTTTCAGAACCTAGAGGCTGCAAAATCAGAAGAACAAAACTTGGAAATTTGTCAAAAAAAGTTGGAAACTGAAATCACACCTAGAGGCCAATTCAGAACCAAAGCTCAACGTTATTCTCTTGCTGGACATCCATTGAGTCAGTAGCAATCAAAAGCAAAGCCATTCACCTCCTAAAACGCACTGTAAGTGACATACGACCTCCCTCTGAACTTGCTTTCGTGTTTCGAGATTTACGCATCATTACCATAAACTAATGGCATATTTGCAATCACCAAACAATTTCCATGCTTTCCATATCGTTTGATTGCATTTATCTGACCTACAATCCAAAACGCCATTAAAAGGTTTTTTAGGGTTTTTTTAGGGCTTTCCATTACAGGGACAATTGGCTTGTGAGAAGGGTACTATCTTACTCAGGGGAACGAGACGAGTCCATCCATGGTTTCACCTTCCATTTATATGGCCTGAGATGGATTTTGGATTCAACCTACACTTTTTGCTGCGAATACGAATCCGCAGGTAATCCCTGTATATTTCTGAGGACAGGTACGACAACGTGTCCCCATCCCATTGAACCATTCAAATATTCGCGCTTTTTTTTCTTTTTGTTCAGGCATATGAATTTGTTTCCAATATATTAATTGTTGTTTATTATACTAACAATTAAGTGCAGTGGTTGAGTTGGTAAGGGCACTAGTACAAAATCCAATGGGACTTGGGTTCGAATCCCAGGTCCCCCATATTTGCTTTGCTATTTTTCTTCAGGAAATCCAACGCGTTTCAGGAGTTGTGGTTCACCCTACGCCCTCATTCAGTTACTTGTCGGATGGCCTCCAGGCCAAATCTGATGGCCCAGATGGAGCGTGCACCATGTTCCCTGGTCAACATGTCACATGGGAGTCCAAAAGTCAAACGCAGGCTTGCAGCAAATGGGCCTTGAACATGCTACTTTCACCCCTGATCTGGGCCCAAATCCCCTCTTTTGGTTATTTCTTTTTCTTTTCATTTTATTTATTTATTTGTTTTGTATTATTTTTATTATTTAAATCACTAACCAATTAAAATATTTTTCTCATAAAATCAAAAACCAAAAAATATATTTTATTTATTAAAATTAAATTCATCACTTTATTTTTGTAAATAAATATTAATTGAATTAATTTAGGTTAATTAGGTATAACTTTTAAGATTTTTGCAATAATTAAAATTAATGTAGAAAATTAGGTTTTACTAACTTTAAATCAAATTTATTTTTATTTCTTTTAATATTCAAAAATCAAAAAATATTTTAATTAATTAATTAGCTCATTTAATTTAATTGTTAACTTAATTTAATTCCATATAATTCAAAAAAATAACAAAAAATCACTTTCTTTCAAAAAGGGTCAAAACCCTAAAAAACACGTCCGATCTAATTTTCCCACATGCGATCCATTTATGATATTGATGTAATTGTTTCCCGGAATGTAATAGTTAAATTAGGATGTTGATTGCTTTATCGCTTTATTTATTTTCTGCATTTTAAATTAAAGGGTTTTTTTGGCGATGTAAATACCCGACCGACGCCTTGTAATAGTTTAGATTTAATTTCCGCAATTTAATTTCCGCAAACTATAAACTGTTAGATGTTTGATAATAGGGAATGCATGACAAGATCAAATGTTTAAACCCAAAATCAACATAGATAACCATTGACATGTACAACGATAAAATTAATCGAAATAACACACTCGCACATGCGCACTCTTAGGGTACTCCTCACTTGGTTGCCTTCGAATGTGGTCATTGAGTATAGGAAGTTTTAGAGGTCGCCCTCTTGTCGAAAGATCATAGTTACCTCGAAATGGTTGCCTCAAAAAAATGATCTAAGACATTAGGGTTACCGCTAAGGCGTCCTAACATTGCTTTAGTGACCGCATGTCCCTTAATCGAATTGACCCTTAAAACTCCAACGACGATGCTACCTACTCATCAATAGTGGGATAGCATTGTCTAAAGGACATTAGTACAAATTGATTCCTTTTTCGAGTAGGTAGATGGTTCTTAAGTACTTGTTCTCTTTCAAAACAAAACTTTTCACACTTACACTTTTCAAACAAAAACTCTTTTCAAACCCACAAACACAAAGAAAAGCAAATTTTGAGAACACTTTGAGCAAGTACCTAAGAGCCAGTGGATAACCACGGATAGAAAGGGTGCTAACACCTTCCCTTTCTATAATATACCCCCCGGACCCGAGAAACATCTCGAAAAAGGAATTTTTCTGTGCTTTTTTCCTTTCCTTGTTGGATAAAATAAAAGACGGTGGCGACTCTTGCTTACCGCGACATTTTGCAAAAACAAACGCAAAACGTGAACCAGCATTCCAAAAAAACAGTCAGTTCTCTCCCACCGTATCACAGAACTGGCGACTCTGCTGGGGAGTTAAATAAGTGGGGTGTACCTTAGGAATAGTTCATCATAATGTTTTCAATTGCTTGACTTGTATGCTTTATCTTTGTGGGTTGAATCGGAGTTACTATAGATCCTAACCCGGATCTGGGGGATACCCTTTAGGTAAGTAGCAATAAACTGTGAGGGAACTGTACGACGTAGACCGATACGGTTGAAGCAGTAGCTACGTTGGTGTGGCACTTTAGTATGTACCGATATCCCTTGTGGCGCAACGAGGAGAATGTGGGTCATCTAAGGGGTCATTAAGCACCAACTGACCTTAGAACCTTTAAATTGACCAACTTGGCCATAGAACAGTAGCAGTATGCTACACTCATTGAGACTAAACTCTCGTGATGATTTCGGCCGCAAGAAAAGGTTGCTAAACTAGAATTATGACCGATTGAGGGTAGTCAGTGATATTGAGATCCTCTAGAACCCGGTTACTATTTTTAGTACAGGTTTAAACCAACTGAACTGAAAGAGGGTAGTACCTAAGCTCCTTGCCAGCCTAAAATCTAAGGGCTCTCTGTGTGACTTGTGTGCCTTTACCATGTTTGCTGTTTGTGGATACTTGTGGTGTGCTTTCTATCATGAAATCATGACATCATAACATTGCGTACATCTTGCATTGGACTAACCTATTTCAAAGACAGGAGGGATTCATCTTTGTTCTGTTTTGTAGGTCATCATGATGCCTATGCGTAGGAATACCATCCGGATTAACTTTGTCCAAGTTTCCACCTTGCTTAAAGAGTTGATTGCAAAGATGCCTGATACTACTTCCTTCCTTAGAAGACATGGTTATCTTCTCAGTTTGGTCACCTCCAAATTGGACGAGCAGATGATGAGTGTTTTGGTCCAATTCTATGATCCATTGTACCATTGTTTTACTTTCCAGGATTACCAGCTGGTTCCCACCTTATAAGGGTTCTATGATCTGCTCGGTATCTCTATTTGGGAGCAGACCCCGTTTACTGGTTGGGAGAAGGTTCTTAGGCCCGAAGAGATTGCTGCAGCTCTTCATTTGACCAAAGATGAGGTGATGGCTAATTGGGAAACTAGAAGTGGAGCAAAGGGCTTTCTGACTAAGTTTTTGGTTGGTAAGGCTAACTATTTCTGGGATAGCCTAGACTTCAAGGCATTGGAGGATATTCTGGCTCTTCTGATATATGGCTTGGTATTGTTTTCGAACTCTGACTCCTTTGTTGATGTTAATGTGGTAAAGATCTTCATCTCTCGCAATCCTGGACCCACTCTCTTAGGTGACATCCTTCATCAGCTTTATGCTCGTACGGCCCGAAAGCGGGGAACCTTGATGTGTTGTGCTCTGTTATTGGCGAGGTGGTTTATTTCGAACCTCCCCAAGTCAGTGTTGAAGAATAAAGAAGGCATGGGTTGGGCTTATAGGGTTATGTCTCTTTCTCATAATGACATTATCTGGACTCTCAAGGGTATGGATGAGGAGGATATCATTGATCACTGTGGGGAATACCTCAATTTTCCACTATTAGGAACCCATGGAGGAATTTCTTACAACCCGTGCTTAGCCTTACGTCAGTTTGGGAGAGCCAAAAGAGAAGGACCTCATGAGATGCTAATGCCTAGTATCATCTTTGATTTTCAAGGGGATTGCGACGAACAACGTCGCAGATTCATAAAGGCCTGGGATAGAGTTCACAGATCTGATCCATACGAGTTGGGTCCAAAGACTTCACTTCCGATGGAGCCATATCTCAGATGGGTCTGTACCCGTGCCCAAAAGCTGGGTATGCCATATGAAGTCGTCCGGCCTATCATTGTTGAATTTGCTAATGAAGAAGGGGTTCTTCCTACCATCCTCCACCCTTACATGCCCACTGACATTGGGGCACTGAAAAGGTCTTAGATGCAGCTGAGGGAAGAACGAGATGCTTACCGAGAGAAGTTCAACGAGCAAGAGCAGAAGATCCAGAGGTTGACTAGGAAGTTGGAGAACGAGCGGATTCTTAATGACTATGTCCGCACCGACAAGAAGAGACCATGGGAGCATTGATTGACCTTTGATTGTTTCTTTTCCAGTTTTTATTTACTTTTCAGTATTTCCATTCTTGTAACGCCCTGAGGGCATCAGTTGAACAATTTGAATTCCAAAGTTTATCTAATAAAGTGTGTTTCCTTTCTTGTTTACAAGTTTGAATCTCCCGATTGTCTTTGAAATCATAAATCATACGCATTTCATCCCATGCACTTCATAAACAGGTACCCATTACAGGTCTCTTATCTTCTTCGCTATTTATTTCAGCACTCATCATGTCTGCTGAACCTTCAACTGAGCAAGCCATCAAGGCCCTCCAGGCCCAGAATGCTCAATTCCAAGAGCTGTTCATGAATCTAGCTAAGGGTCAACAAGATCTGAAGACCCTGATTCTGAAGGAGAAGAAGAAGAAGAAGAAGAAGAGGACAATCCTGTTTAACACAGGGCACAGGTTTGGAAATAGGCTTCAGAATGAAGTTGATCTGACTACATCATCTGGAGGGAAAGATAGTCAAGAGGAAAGGAGGGCTCCTATCCCTATGGTCTCCGACAATGAGACGGACTTCGATGAAGAACAGTATCCTCCTGCTGAGGATAGATACAATCAACTGGAAGACCGGTTAAGTGTTATGGAAGTTCAGAAAGTGCCTGGTCTGGACTTTGGCGATCTAGGTCTATCATCTGGGGTGGTGATTCCCCACAAGTTCAAGGCACCAGCCTTTGCTAAGTATGACGGAGTTTCTTGTCCGAAGCTGCACCTCCGGTCATATGTAAGGAAGATTCAGCCGTACACCGCTGATAAAAACCTATGGATCCATTTCTTTCAAGATAGTCTCTCAGGGACTCAGCTTGAGTGGTTCTATCAGTTGGACGGAGCCAGTATCCGCAGTTGGGAAGATTTGGCTACTGCTTTCTACAGGCAGTATCAATACAACTCCGACCTCGCTCCTACGCGTACCCAACTCCAGGGTATGTCAGTGGGAATGGGTGAAGGATTCAAATATTATGCTCAAAAGTGGAGGGACCTTGCCGGTAGAGTGCAACCACCTTTGGCTGATCGAGAGCTTGTGGACATGTTTCTAGGGACCTTGTCTGGTCCATTCTTCAACCATCTGATTGGAAGCTCCTCGTCTGGGTTTACGGAGCTTATTTTGACCGGTGAGAGGATTGAGGCTGGTATTAAGGCTGGTAAGATACAGAAGGGTGCCTCATCAAGCACCGAGAAGAAGCCATTTAAGAAAGAATCCAATGTTGTCTACAGTTCGAGAAGACAGAATAGACCTGAACACCGCCAAGTTGTTAATGCGGTTGTTATTTTAAAACCTGTTGGTGCTCCTCAGCACAATAATCAACAAAAGGACGAGAGACCTTGAAGGCAATTCACTCGTCTCAGCATGACCTTATCTCAGATTCTGCCACAGCTGTTGAAGACCAATCTGTTAATTCCAAGGGAAGCCCCGAAGAATCCAAATACAACGTCACCGAAGTACAACCCTAATGCCCGCTGTGCTTTTCACTCTGATAGCCCGGGGCATAATACGGATGATTGTTGGGTTTTGAAGAACAAGGTACAATACTTGATCGATGCGAAGGAGATTGAGTTCGGAGCACCAAAAAAGCCTAAGCAAGATGCAGGGGTGAATGCTATCAGGGATGATGATGATGAAGAGTTTGACATTGACAGCTGGATATACCCAACTGCCGATGGTGGACTAAGCAACTAGAGAGTGAAGGATTCTATGCCCGTTTCTGTTATCACCCAGTAATGAAACTTTTTGTTTTGAATCTTTAACAGACAATGTTTTTAAACTTTATGGCCCGGTGTCTTACCCGGGGCACCGGGGCTTCATTTGTGAGGGATTTATGTGTGTCATTTTCATATATCATTAATAAAAGCATTGGACGTTCTTACATTTCAAATTTTGCGCTCCTTGTTTTTCTTTATTATATATTGCAAAATAGCTATTTTACACACACTCACATATACAGGTCCACATCCACTCTGGATCTCACTGGTAACGACTCTGCTACTGCCAGTTATGACTTCGAAAATCCGATCAACTTAGCCAAAGATGGAGGTGAAGATGATTGCGAAGTGCCTGGCGAACTTGCAAGACTGTTACTCCAAGAAGAGAGGGTTATACAGCTACATGAAGAGCCGGTGGAATCAGTGAATCTAGGTACAGAGACATATAAGAAAGAGGTCAAGATTGGTGCAAATCTGGAGCTTAGTGTGAAGCAACGGTTGATTCAGATGCTGCATGACTATGTTGAGATCTTTGCCTGGTCTTACGAAGATATGCCTGGTTTGGATACTGATATTGTGGTTCACCGCCTACCTACCAGGGAAGACTGTCCTCCAGTGAAACAGAAGGTCTGCCGAATGCGCCCAGAGATGTCTGAGAAAATCAAGGCTGAAGTTATGAAACAATTTGACGCCGGTTTTCTAGCAGTTACTTCTTACCCTCAGTGGGTGGCCAATGTGGTTCCGGTACCGAAGAAGGATGGTAAGGTCCGAATGTGTGTTGATTACAGGGATTTGAACAGGGCAAGCCCCAAGGATGACTTCCCTCTACCTCATATCGATGTTTTGGTTGACAACACCGCTCAGCACAAAGTCTTCTCCTTTATGGATGGTTTCTCCGGTTATAATCAGATCAAGATGGCTCCCGAAGACATGGAGAAGACAACCTTTGTTACTTAGTGGGGTACCTTTTTCTACAAGGTCATGCCTTTTGGACTGAAGAATGCTGGGGCAACGTATCAGCGTGCCATGGTTGCTTTGTTTCATGACATGATCCATCATGAGATTGAAGTATACGTTAACGATATGATTGCAAGGTCCCAAACTGAGGAAGAGCACCTTGACCACCTTCAGAAGCTATTTGACAGGTTGAAGTTGTACAAGCTAAGGTTAAACCCGAACAAGTTCACCTTCGGGGTGAGGTCTGGTAAGCTACTGGGGTTCGTCATAAGTGACAAAGGTATTCAAGTGGATCCTGCCAAAGTAAAGGCCATACACGAGATGCCAGCTCCCAGACCAGAGAAAGAAGTCAGAGGCTTCCTGGGACGACTGAACTACATTGCCCGATTCATCTCGCACTTGACTGCTACTTGTGAACCAATCTTCAAGCTACTGAAGAAAGATCAAGTGGTATGTTGGAATGATGAATGTCAGGCCGCCTTCTAAAGGATCAAAGAGTATCTCCAAGAGCCACCTATTCTGATGCCTCCAGTTGAAGGGAGACCTTTGATCTTATACTTGACAGTACTCGATAATTCAATGGGGTGTGTGTTGGGTCAACATGACGAGTATGGTCGAAAAGAGCATGCTATTTATTACCTTAGCAAAAAGTTTACCGACTGTGAGACCCGATACTCACTGCTCGAGAAAACTTGTTGCACTTTGGCATGGGCTGCTCGCCGGCTGAGACAGTATATGCTGACTCACACTACTCTGTTGATATCAAAGATGGATCCAATCAAGTATATCTTCGAAAAGCCTGCCTTGTCTGGAAGAATAGCAAGATGGCAGATGATCTTGACTGATTATGACATCCAATATACGACCCAAAAGGCAATCAAGGGAAGTGTGTTGGCAGACCATTTGGCACATCAGGTAGTGGATGATTACCAGTCTATGAACTTTGAATTTCCGGATGAGAATATCATGATAGTAACTGACTGTGAGACACCTGGACCGGATGAAGGACCTGAGAAAGGATCCCGATGGTCTACGTACTTTGATGGAGCTTCGAACGCTTTGGGTAATGGCATTGGCGCCGTGATCATATCTCCTAAAGGCTCTCATACTCCGTTTACCGCCCGACTATGTTTCAACTGCACCAACAACATGGCGGAGTATGAACTGTGCATCATGGGTCTTCGAGCAGCAATTGACCTAAGGATTAAGTTTCTAAGTGTCTTCGGAGATTCCTCTCTCGTGATCAGTCTGATCAAAGGGGAGTGGGATACGAAACACCCAAATCTTATTCCTTACAAGGAGTGTGTGTTGACATTTCTTCCCCATTTCAAGGAGATAACCTTTGAACATTTCCCTAGAGAGGAGAATCAGTTGGTGGACGCGCTAGCTACGATGTCTTCTATGTTCAAAGTCAATTGGGACAACGAAGCTCCCCAGATTATCATTGAAAGACTGGATGAACCTGCACATTATTGTGATCTTGAGACTGAAGAGGTCACAGAAAAGCCCTGGTATCATGAGGTGAAAAGGTATCTTGAAGCTCAAGAATACCCCGAGGGTGCATCTGTTAATGACAAGAAGTTTCTGAGGAGGTTCGCGGTGAAGTTCTTCATCAGCAATGGCATTCTTTACAAGCGTAACCATGATTCGACCTTACTGCGTTGTGTGGATAAGAATGAAGTAGAAAGGATCATGGTGGAGTTACATGAAGGTACTTTCGGAACTCATTCCAGTGGACATACCATGGCAAAGAAGATCCTACGGGCAGGATATTATTGGTCCACAATGGAAGCTGACTGTTATCAGTATTCTCGGACATGTCACAAGTGCCAGGTCTACACTGATAAGGTGCACATACCTCCAGTTCCTCTGAACGTCTTGACGGCACCTTGGCCTTTTACAATTTGGGGCATTGATATGATCGGCGAGATCAGACCTACGGCATCTAACGGGCATCGTTTCATCCTTGTAGCTATTGATTACTTTACGAAGTGGGTTGAAGCAGCTTCCTTTGCTACTGTAACTAAGAACGTCGTGGCACGGTTCATTCGGCACAATCTGATATGTCGATACGGTGTACTAGAGAGGATCATTACGGACAATGGTACCAATCTCAACAACAAGATGATCACCGAGCTCTGCGAGCAATTCAAGATACAGCATCATAACTCTTCTCCCTACCGGCCGAAGATGAATGGGGTTGTCGAAGCAGCTAATAAGAACATTAAGAAGATTGTGCAGAAGATGACAGTGACATACAAAGATTGGCACGAGATGTTACCATTTTCTCTTCATGGGTACTGTACCTCAGCACAGACGTCAACAGGGGCAACACCCTACTCCTTGGTATATGGTATGGAGGCAGTCTTGCCTATTGAAGTTCAGATACCCTCTCTTTGGGTCATGAAGGATGCAGGTTTGAGTGAAGATGACTGGATTCAGACCCGACTTGATCAGTTGAACTTAATCGATGAAAAAAGACTTACTGCTATTTGTCATGGTCAGACGTACCAAAAATGGATGATCAAGGCATTTAACAAGAAAGTCAGGCGACAAGAGTATCAAGTTGGGGACCTGGTAATCAAGCGCATTATCTTACCTCAAGGTGATCCCAGGGGAAAATGGACCCTTACTTACGAAGGACCATTTGTGGTTAAGAACATTTTCTCAGGCGGAGCTATGATTCTAACCACCATGGATAGTGACGACCTTCCTCACCCCACCAATGCAGACATAGTGAAAAGATACTACGCATAAACAAAGACCCGCTAGGTTGACTGGCCTAGGAAAAAATAAGGGCTTCCCGGCGAACCAAAAGGGTTCGGGCAAAAATAAGGGATGAAAACAAAAAAATCTGTACACCCGACAAGTCGAAAACCTGAAAAGGCGGCTTGGGCAAAAATGGGTATCCCGGTGGACTGAAAACCCAAAAAGGCGGTCCAGGCAAAAGTTAGGGATAAGTGTAACACTATGTCTCATTGGATCACCTTGCATCCAGACTTCGGTATCGACTATCAAGCTCAGACGGCACTAATCAATCTGATTCATCTTCAACCAGTAGAAAAGTGATGAGATGCTCGAGGATATAAAGGCAATAGCAGAGTTGGAACCCAGTGAGATTATTCACATGGCTGTTTTGTTTAGTTTTTCGCAAATCGTGTAAATTCTATTATTCGGCGGCGTTCTCTTACTAGGACGTCAGCCTCTTGTACAAAAACGCCTATTTACAGGCCAAACTTCAAAATCAATACAAATCATTTTCAGACAAATTTCAAACTGTTTTTCCTTTATTTGTTTTGTTTTGCAAAGAACGTCCGATGTTCATTTTTGATATATGCATTTGACATTAATTGTTGCTCATAAATATTTACATGCAAACAAAAGATGAATTATTGGTAATAGCAGAAACAGGGGCAATAAGAATTGTTCAAACTGTACAGTTGCTCTGTCCACCAGGTACAAAGGTATATTCAGTTGAAGAATATGGCTAAGATACTTTCACTCCCCGCAGAGTAAGACAGTAATGGTAGCTCTCCCCCAGCTGAGACTTGCAACTATGAACAACTCAGCAATACTCTCCCCAAGCAGAGTTGATATACCATCAGTACTAAGAAGGCTTGATATCCCCGGCAGTCTTAACATTCCCTGGCAGAGTATAAGAATGTTCCTCGGCAGAATACAAGACACCCCCAGTGGAGTCAATATTTCCCAGCACGGTCTGAAAAAGCTTCCCCATAAAGTTGGATCATCATCCCCAGTAGACTCTGGAAGTTTATCCCCAACGGAGTACAAAAGTAACCTCCCCAGCCCAGTTCAAAGGATCATTCCCAACAGAACTCAGAGGATTATCCCCACAAGCCTAAAAAGGTTATCCCCAGCAAGTTGCAACGGAGTACAAAATAAATCTCCCCAGTGAAGTTCTTCCCTTTCACAAACAGGAATTCAATCCTCAACAGATACAATATCACCAGCAACGGTAATCCATCCCCAGCGGAGTTTATCAGTGGAATCCTCAGCAGAGCATCTCTTCCCCACAGAGTAACCTCCTCATCAGTTTATTCCCCAAAGGGGTTATCTTCTCCTACAGGTTTATTCTCACAGTCATCTTCGTTCGTCATCCCCAGCGGAAACGAAGAATTCAACTCTATTCTCCAGCAGCTATCCGGGATTTATTTTCCCCAACTAAAACATTACATTTCCATACATCATGATACATGCATATACGCATCATACCGTACAATCTCATTTTTTTTTAGAACATCATTGCTTGATCCATATCATGCATTGCATATGACTGACCTTTACCTTTCAGGAAAGATGCAGTTAAGTTCTTAGCTATGTCAAAGACCTTCTCTGGCCCAGTTAAATCGATTCCTAAAGATTTTTCTGATGCTGATCTAGTTGAAGTTATCCCAAGACCTTGTCTGGTCCAGTTAAATCGATTCCTAAAGATTTTTCTGATGCCGATCCAGTCAAAGGCCTTCTCTCGTCCAGTAAAATCGATTCCTAAAGATTTTTCTGATGCCAATCCAGTCAAAAGAGACAAAACCTCCTCTGGTCCAGTTAAATCGATTCCTAAAGATTTTTCTGATGCCAATCCATTCAAAGAAGACAAAACCTCCTCTGGTCCAGTTAAATCGATTCCTAAAGATTTTTTTGATGTCAATCCAGTCAAAGAAGACAAAACCTCCTCTGGTCCAGTTAAATCGATTCCTAAAGATTTTTCTGATGCCAATCCAATCAAAGAAGACAAAACCTCCTCTGGTCCAGTTAAATCGATTCCTAAAGATTTTTCTGATGCCAATCCAGTCAAAGAAGACAAAACCTCCTCCGGTCCAGTTAAATCGATTCCTAAAGATTTTTCTGAGGTCAATCCATTCAAAGAAGACAAGACCTCCTCTGGTTTAGTTAAATCGATTCCTAAAGATTTTCCTGATGCCGATCCAATCAAAGTCAAATCCAATACCTCTTCTGGTTCAGTCAGATCTCCGACAAGATCTCCCTGATTCGTATTCCAGTTGAAGTTCAGACCACCTATCAACAATCTCCAAATGGCATCTATAAGCCCATTCCTGACATCACAATGTTGATACCACTTCATGCGAGTGCAAATTTCTGGGCACACTAGTGTTCAATCATCTTCCACCTTCGGATCACGAAAGGCCCGAAAGCCAATCTATATCCTCAGGTTTAAGAAGATTGAACAGGGGAAGTTGTTGTACCCCAAAATTTTCCTTCCCATATTTCCCAAGGCGTTGCAAGGATAATCTCCAAGTTGCTCAAGATTGCTCAAAAGTTGGACAGACAAGTCATCTCCTAAGGCAGTCAATATCAAATTAGGGTTTTGTGTTTCATCAAGGTCCTTGCATCCAAATGACCTCAAGTGCTCCCCAATGTCCTAATATGTTCTCAGGTTCATCCATGTCAAATTTCAAGCCTTGCAGAGGAAGTTTGGTCAGTCAATTACTCAAAGGGTCCAAAAATCGACTATGCTAGGGCAAAAGTCAATTGTGACCTATATAAAGTCAAAATTCAAGATTTTTTGTCAACATTCTCATTTTGAAGGATAATTCATCATTTGATCAAGGGTTGATCATGATTCATCAAGGATTGCTCAAAATTCATCAAGATTCAAAAGTTGCTAAATTATGGTTTTGTAGGAAAAGTCAACTCAACTTTGACCAAGCATAACTTTCTCATACTTTATGAGAAATGACCTATCCAAATCTCATTTTGAAGAGGATGCAATTTCCTACAATCCATATTCACATCCCAAGATCATAAAATGCACTCACAAAAAGTTACAAATTTGGACATTATAGGTCATTTTTGAAAGTCAACAAAAACACCTTTTTTTCCAAAACTTATAACTTGAGCATGGAATATCAAAATGATATGATATTAAAAGGGTTGGTTAGAGGACATCTCAAGGTTTCTAAAAAGTCCAAAAACACCTCCAAAGGTTCAAAATTGAAGAAGTTATGCATTGTTGAAGTTGGGCATTTTTCAAAATTGCCAAAAGTCAACTATCCCCAAAACTTAAAATTTTTTCAAATGGGCCCACTTTTTTCCACTTGATTTGATCTTGTCACAATACATACGTGTCCTATCTTCAGTCTTATGTTCATTCATTGATTTTTCTATTTTATTTTATTTTTATTGAATTAATTCATTTTAAATCAATTTAAATCCAAATAAAATCTAAATATTGATAACTTGGTATCCTTTTGATTGATACAGGCCTTAATTGTCATCATGGACAAGATCAAACTCGTATCAAGCCATATCATGCACAAAATATTGGTTTTTCGACAAATTTGGAAGCTTTTTCATGGAGGATCAAATCAAATCCTAAATCATCAATGCACAAAGATTCAAAGCCCAAAACTTGACCTAATGCATTGCTTGATAGATATACAAGTGGGAGGCACGAGTTTCAGAACCTAGAGGCTGCAAAATCAGAAGAACAAAACTTGGAAATTTGTCAAAAAAGTTGGAAACTGAAATCACACCTAGAGGCCAATTCATAACCAAAGCTCAACGCTATTCTCTTGTTGGACATCCATTGAGTCAGTAGCAATCAAAAGCAAAGCCATTCACCTCCTAAAACGCACTGTAAGTGACATACGACCTCCCTCTAAACTTGCTTTCGTGTTTCAAGATTTACGCATCATTACCATAAACTAATGGCATATTTGCAATCACCAAACAATTTCCATGCTTTCTATATCGTTTGATTGCATTTATCTGACCTACAATCCAAAACACCATTAAAAGGTTTTTTAGGGTTTTTTAGGGTTTTCCATTACATGGACAATTGGCTTGTGAGAAGGGTACTATCTTACTCAGGGGAACGAGATGAGTCCATCCATGGTTTCACCTTCCATTTATATGGCCTGAGATGGATTTTGGATTCAACCTACGCTTTTTGTTGCGGATACGAATCCGCAGGTAATCCCTGCATATTTCTGAGGACAGGGACAACAACGTGTCCCCGTCCCATTGAACCATTCAAATATTCGCGCTTTTTTTCTTTTTGTTCAGGCATATGAATTTTTTTCCAATATATTAATTGTTGTTTATTATACTAACAATTAAGTGCAGTGGTTGAGTTGGTAAGGGCGCTAGTACAAAATCCAATGGGAATTGGGTTCGAATCCCAGGTCTCCCATATTTGCTTTGCTATTTTTCTTCAGGAAATCTAACGCGTTTCAGGAGTTGTGGTTCACCCTACGCCCTCATTCAGTTACTTGCTAGATGGCCTCCAGGCCAAATCTGATGGCCCAGATGGAGCGTGCACCATGTTCCTTGGTCAACATGTCACATGGGAGTCCAAAAGTCAAACGCGGGCTTCCAGCAAATGGGCCTTGAACATGCTACTTTCACCCCTGATCTGGGCCCAAACCCCCTCTTTTGGTTATTTCTTTTTCTTTTCATTTTATTTATTTATTTGTTTTGTATTATTTTTATTATTTAAATCACTAACCAATTAAAATCTTTTTCTCATAAAATCAAAAACCAAAAAATATATTTTATTTATTAAAATTAAATTCATCACTTTATTTTTGTAAATAAATATTAATTGAATTAATTTATGTTAATTAGGTATAACTTTTAAGATTTTTGCAATAATTAAAATTAATGTAGAAAATTAGGTTTTACTAACTTTAAATCAAATTTATTTTTATTTCTTTTAATATCCAAAAATCAAAAAATATTTTAATTAATTAATTAGCTCATTTAATTTAATTGTTAACTTAATTTAATTCCATATAATTCAAAAAAATAACAAAAAATCACTTTCTTTCAAAAAGGGTCAAAACCCTAAAAAATACGTCCGTTCTAATTTTCCTACATCCGATCCATTTATGATATTGATGTAATTGTTTCCCGGAATGTAATAGTTAAATTAGGATGTTGATTGCTTTATCGCTTTATTTATTTTCTGCATTTTAAATTAAAGGGTTGTTTTTGGCGATGTAAATACCTGACGCCTTGTAATAGTTTAGATTTAATTTCCGCAATTTAATTTCCGCAAACTATAAACTGTTAGATGTTTGATAATAGGGAATGCATGACAAGATCAAATGTTTAAACCCAAAATCAGCATAGATAACCATTGACATGTACAAAGATAAAATTAATCGAAATAACACACTCGCACATGTGCACTCTTAGGGTACTCCTCACTTGGTTACCTTCGAACGTGGTCATTGAGTATAAGAAGTTTTAGAGGTCGCCCTCTTGTCCAAAGATCATAGTTGCCTCGAAACGGTTGTCTCGGAAAAATGATCTAAGACATTAGGGTTACCGCTAAGGCGTCCTAACATTGCTTTAGTGACCGCATGTCCCTTAATCAAATTGACCCTTAAAACTCCAACGACGATGCTACCTACTCATCAATAGTGGGATAGCATTGTATAAAGGACATTAGTACATATTGATTCCTTTTTCGAGTAGGTAGATGGTTCTTAAGTACTTTCTCTCTTTCAAAACAAAACAAAACTTTTCACACTTACACTTTTCAAACAAAAACTCTTTTCAAACCCACAAACACAAAGAAAAGCAAATTTTGAAAACACTTTGAGCAAGTACCTAAGAGCCCGTGGATAACCACAGATAGAAAAGGGTGCTAACACCTTCCCTTTCTATAATCTACCCCCCCGTACCCGAGAAACATCTCGAAAAAGGAATTTTTCTGTGCTTTTTTCCTTTCCTTGTTGGATAAAATAAAAGACGGTGGCGACTCTTGCTTACTGTGACATTTTGCAAAAACAAACGCAAAACGCGAACCAGCATTCCAAAAAAACAGTCAGTTCTCTCCCACTGTATCACACTTGTTAATGGAATGCTTACTTGCTTATTGGAATACACAACGCGTATGTTGATTGGAATGTTGTGCAAGTTATGAGATTGCAAAGTTTTTGGGATTACTTGGATTTTTAAGTTATCTGTATTGGAAATGCTGGAATGCAATTTCAGTTATTTTGGATCGGGAATCTTAAATAAAAAAGCGAAGATGCAAAGGAAGAATTGAAAGATATTGACAGTAGAAAGATTTATTGATTTATCAATTGATCTCATAAAAGACTCTTTATTCATTGCAAATGATTGTTACAAAAAATAGTTTATTGTTTGAATATTATATGTTTTACAACTTATAATATTTGAAGAATAAATTATTACAATGAATAAAAAATTCTAAGCCTAGGTCTCCTAAACTCCATTGCTCCCATGCTCAAAGTCCTCTGCTTCCTCTATCGTCCAAGTTGCATTCACCTGAAAAAGAAGAAAGAAAAAGAAATTAGTACAGTTAATTGAAAAAAGAATTTTCAAACAAAAAAAAGAAAGGAGAAGGTCATCATTAAAGTTTGCCGTCCGGAATCAGAATGCTATTTGTTCATCATGTTTTTATTTTTCTCTTTGCAAATCACAAGAAGATTGCTCTTCTTGGTTCACAAAGAGAAGACTAAAAGATAAAAAAATGCAAGCATACAAAAGCAATTGGTTCAAATGCAAAACATGGGCCATGCTGTACAAAAGCAAGGTACAAGGCAAGCATACAAAGACATGCTGCATACAAAGCAAACTTGCAGCAAAACTATGCCAAACTGAATACCAAATTGCAGTAACCAAACTGAGTTACAAAACAAGCCAAGATGCATTGCTAAATATCTTATACAAACATAAACTAAGCAAACTAAGCATGGAAAATCCAAACTGAATGCAAAAATTGTCAAGTAAACCAACTAGTAAAAGTACACAATGCAGAAAGTATATCAGTAATAGCAGGTAATGTAATGCAGAAGGAAAACCAATTGACAAGCCAAGAGCTTGTCATAGCTGTCATCATGTTCCAGGCATAGGCAACTTTTCAGAATATAATATAATAAGCAAAAAGTGCTTATTTGAGAGAGAGAGAGAGAGAGAGAGAGAGAGAGAGAGAGAGAGAGAGAGAGAGAGAGAGAGAGAGAGAGAGAGAGAGAGGAAGAGAGAAAGAGAGGACCTTGGGTGAAGTTTGCAGTTTAGCTAAACAAGTTGTCTAAAGTTAACAAAGACAAAAAACCAAAAGATATAAAAACAAGAGACTGCATAACAGTCTAGGGGGAGAACATTAGAGCCAAGCTTAAGAACTAAAACTCTCCAAACCTGCAAGTTATAAAAAAAACACCATAAACCTGCATAACTTGCAAAACTGTGAACAACCAAATGACCACAACAGTTTTCCAGCCAACAAACAAACTGTAAACCCTCAAACCTGCAGAAAATCATACAAACTCAACAAGCCAAACCTGTCAAAACTACAAAATCCCCAAAACTTGCCAAGCTGCCTAAGCAACCTGCACAAGCTCAACCACAGCGAAACTATAAACCAAACCAAGCCCAACTATCAAAACCTGCAGAATACCTGCAAGCCAAAACCTGTACAATTTGCAAACTTGCCAAACCTGCAAGAACACCAACCACAGCAAAAACTTGCCAAGCAGTATAGCCAACCTGCAGAGCCTAGCCAAATTACCTGGCCAAACCACAAAAATCATACCAAACTGCAAACAAGCTTGCCAAAACTGCAAACTGCGAAAAACAACCTAACTGTGAACATACACAAGCCAGCAAACCTGTATAACAGGCCAACAATTCCAAACAACAAAAAGCAAGCTTGCCAAACAAACCAATAATCAGTCTCAGAGACATTCTCATCATCAACATCAAAGCCAAGAAAGAGGAAAAGAATTTCAGAAGCACACAAACAGTTTCAGAAGCTATTTTCATCATCAACCTTTCAAAGCCAAGAGAGAGGGCAGAGTTTTGGAAGAAAAAAGCAAAGTTTTCAGAACATTTCATCATCAAGCATCACATTCAAAATCAAGAAGGCAACAAGTTTCATAAACATGTCATCATGAACAATCAACCAAAAGTTCCAAAAATCATTCACCAACAACAAAAAGCAAGCAGTTTCAGATTTCATCATTAACCATCAAAAGCCAAGAAAGAGGAAGAGGTTCAGAAGCAAAACAACAATAACAGTTTCAGAACACATCATCATCAACAAAATCAAGAACAATAGTTTAAGAATCACATCATCATCAACAAAATCAAGAACAACAGTCTCAGAATCACATCATCATCAATATTCAACAAAGAGGAAAAAGATACCAAAAGCGCATTCGTCATCATCTTCTTCTCCGCTGCTAAGCCACCAGGAGCGCCATCTCACCCTCCATCTCTCTTATCAAAAGAAAACCCAAGGTACATTTCTTCCCTTCAAATAAGCCATAAACAAAAAAATAAGCTCAAAACTGTAAAATCATATAAACGAACTAGAACTGTAAAACTCAAATCAAGAAACAAATCGTACCATAACACAACCCAGGCCATTGAATGATGGGAAGAGGAGAAGAGTGAGGGAACTCCAGCGGCTTAGATAGGAGGAGATCAGAAGTGCACGTGAGGCTGAGAGGATGAAGAGGAAGAACGAAGCGGCGCCGCTGTAATCCCAATTACACACACTAACCCTAAAATTTACAAACCCTAACAAATTTGTGTAAACTGTACTTTGGGCCTGTCACAATACAAATGCCACAAGCCCACAACAATGCTGGCTAGCGCACCCCCCCCCCCCCCCCCCCATTTTTTTTCCATTCTGACTTGTTCTCATTTGGGCCACCCAAAAACATGCCTTAAGCCCATCATCTTTCTTTTTTTAATTTTATTTTGTTTAAACTAATATTTTTTTATTTTCATTTTAACTAATTTGTTTTCTTTTCTTTTGTTAATAATAAAACCAAATAATATATTAAAATTTTGTTTTGATTTTTTTAATATAGTTTCCCTTTTTTTAAATAATTGTTACATTTAATAAAAATACAAAAATAATAGAAACATTAATTTAAGTAATTTTTCTTTCTTTAAAAACTTTTCTTTTCATAATTAATAAAACACAATAATAATAATTCCTTAATCTTTTCTTTTTTTAGAATAGACTTTTATTTGTTTATTTGTAAATAAATACATGCATTTCATGATTTATTCTCTTTAGTTTTATGTTTTGTTATAATTTATATTGAATTGCGACAATTCGATTTGGTTGTAACACATAATATTTGGACTTTATTATCCTCGTGAGATTCATCCCCATTTGTAAATAATTGTACCCCCATCCCCGGATACTCTTTTGTAATAGCTTAGAATTTTAATTCTCGCACTTTATACTTTCAAATATGCCATGACTAGAGATTAGGGTTTGTATGCGAAAATCTAAAATCAATCGCTAGATGACCTAATACAAGATCCAAATGCATGAAGATGACAAACACAATGCACACTTGCACCTCTAGGGTAACCTCGCTTGTTGCTTCAGAAAATGCAATCATGTCCCTCGAATATGAGACACTCTAGAAAATACCCCTTCGATAAACAAAGATCGTAGTCCCTAGATGACCCTCGACGTTGCCTTTGATAAAATGATATCGTCTCTTACAAAATTGCTAGAGCGTCTCACAAGTTGCTTTCAATGATTGTATGTGATGACCCGCGCCTGTCCCGTTTAACATCCTAACACAAGGTTGTTCACCAAATGCAATGGTGAAACAACACTGTCAAAAGGGTTAAAAACATAGGAAAGATCTTTGAGTAAAATAGGGTAGACAACTCTTAGTTACTTGATCAAAAGCTTGCAAACTATTTTCAAACACACATCACAACACAATTCAAAACATTTCCCAAAAACAAACTTTCAAAACATTGAAATATCTTTTCAAAAAGACAAACACCTTTGTATATATTCAAACAAGAATCATTACAAAGGTTGCCTAGACAAGGCCTCTTTTTCAAAGCATTTTCAAAAACCACACACAAAGCACCATTTCAAACAATTGAAAAGCAAAGGCAAGTGATCTAAAACAAGTAACTAAGAGCCCATGGAAAACCATGGATGAAAAGGGTGCTTGCACCTTCCCTTTTCATAATCTACCCCCCGAACCCAAGAAAACATCTCAAAGGTCTTTCCTGTTGTGATCGGTGGAAATAAGAACTGACTGTTTTTTGTAAGCTGGTTCGCGAAATGTCGCGGTAAGCAAGAGTCGCCACTGTCTTTTATGTTCTCCAACATGGAAAGGACAAAAGCACAGCAAAATTCCTTATGAGAATGTTTCTCGGTTCGGGAGGTAGATTTATAGAAAGGGAGGGTGTTAGCACCCTTTCTATCCGTGGTTATCCACGGGCTCTTAGGTACTTGCTCTTATGTTTTCAAAAGATTTGTTTGCTTTTCAAGTGTGTGTGGGTTTTGAAAAAGTTCGTTTGAAAACTTCTAGGTGACTCTTGTATCAGTCCTCAAGAGTGTATGAAGTATTGTTTGAAAACTTTTTGAAAGTGTAAGGTGTGAAAAATATTTTGTTTGTTTTTTAGAGAGCAAGTACCCATGAGTCATCTACCTACCCTAAGGAATTAAGCTGTGTAAGAGTCCTTTAGATAGTGTTATCCCACCATTGAGAGGTAGGTAGCACCATCGTTGGAGGTGTTCGGGTCAATTCGATTAAGGGACATGTGTGGTCACCGAAGCAATGGTAGGACACCTTAGAAGTATCCCTAATGTTCTAGATCCTTTTATCCGAGGCAACCGTTTCGAGGAAACTGGATCTTTAGACAAAGGGCGACCTCTAAGACGTCCTATACTTGATGACCACGTTTCGAGGCAACGAGTGAAGCGTACCCTAGGAGTGGCATGTGCTTTGTGTGTTGTTTTTCAGTTAATTGTTTTTGTACATGTTATTTGTGAGCTACGGATTAATTTTATTTACATTTATTCTTTCATGCATTTAACAGTTAGGGGTGCGGAAAGTAAATTGCGGAAAGATAAATTCTACGCTATTACAAGGCGCGGGTCTATACATCGCCAAAAATACAAAGACCCGTTTTGGTAAATAAGTACGAGAAATTAAATAAAGCGGTAAACCTATTTACTATTACATTCTTGGAAGCAATTACATAATAATCAAAATAAAATAAATGCGCGCGAATAAAAATTAATCGGGTATGCCTTAAGGGTTTTGACCCTTTTAAGAAAAGAAATGAAATTTTTTTTGTCCCTTTTTTGTGATTAAATGAAATTAAAACTAATAATTAAACTAATTAATTAATTAATTAAAAGAAAAAATGTTTTTGTATTTTTTATGTTTTTTAATGAAAATAAAATAAAGGAAATAAAATTAAAAGTTAATAAAAACCTAATTCTAAACTTATTTTAATTATTAAAAAAAAAGTTAAAGTTGCCTAATTAATAATTAATTCAATTTATTGGTATTTAATTACAAAAATAATTACCTAAATGAAATTAATAAAGTAATGATATTAGTTCTTTTTGTTTTTTTTTATAAAAAACATTAATTGGTTAATTGTTAATAAAAAAGAAGAATAAGAAATAAAATAAAGCAAATAAAAAAATAAAATGACAAAATAATAAAAAAGAAAAAAGCAAACCCAAGGGGGGTTTGGGCCAGGAATGAGGGTGTGCATAGAATTGTGAGGCCCATTCAGAAGCCAGCTTGGTTTGACTTTCTGGATTGAGTGTGCGTGTGTTGACTCCTGAGCATGGTGCTCCTCACTTCTTGGCCCTTGGATTTGCACTGGGAGGCACTTGGCTGACTGATGCGCTGGACTCCATGGTGGGACATAGTTGTGAATCTGCATAGGATTGGAGTGTGAAAAATATGAAACAAATATTGGGGGACCTGGGAATCGAACCCAGGTCCCAGTGATGCCTAGCCACGCCTTCAGCCACTGAACCAAGTGTGCACGTTTGTTAGAATAATAAGAAAAAAACATAATATCCAATAAATACACTATATGCTGAACCCAAAAAGAAAAAGCGCGCTATATTCAAATCCACCAATCATATGGCAACACGCAGTCATCTTCTTCATTTCCTGTAAAAATATAAAACACATAGCGGGGGTTTTAAACCCCCACAAAATGCAAACATTTAAAAATAGCGACTAGGCGCTCGTGCAATATAAATTGGGTGCGAGGTATGTCTTAGATTCGTCTCATCACGCCGGTTTCAGCCATGTATGTTTGGAGTTCTGATTTTACAATATGGCAAAAGCCCCAAATCACAAGCTTTGAAAACCTAGAACTCAACAATGGTAACTTTCATGTTAGAGCACCATAATCAAATTGAATTATATGGAAAGCTTCGTATGGATCCTGTGAGCACAATGCAATCAATAAAAAGTGTTAAAAACGCATGAATGGATGATTGTGATTTTGAAAAAGAAGGTAAACCGTATGACTTGTGTAGCACGAGTTCTTGAGGTTTTTGGCTCGTTCTTGGCTGCAAATGATTCCTGGGGGTGTAAGGAATGTGTTTTGATCAAGAGGAAGGTTTGAATTATGCTGCAAGTGAGGTTTCAGTTTCACACTTTTCTTTGGAATTTTTGAATTTGGTTTTGCTGCCTCAGAGGTTTCTAGGTCGTGAATGATGTATGTGAGGCTTGCATATATGTTAGTGAATGAGAATCAAACAATATATGAGCCTTTAACCCTTGCCATGAAGTTTTGAGATTTCCTCTTTATCACCATTAAAGCATTTGTCATTTTTGTCCAAAATTTGAATTTCATGCTCATAATAGGCTTGGCATGAATTTGGCATGTGAAATATGCTTCATCAAAGTTATTCAAATCACAAGATATCCCTTAATTAATTTTATTTTTATTTTTATTTGAATTTTAAAGATTTAAAATGAATTAAATCAAATAAAATTAAATAAAAATAGAAAAATTAATTTTTAATCTTGAAATAAATCAAGGGACACGTGGGTGGCATGGAAAAGCTGAATCAAGTGGAAAAAGTGGACCCTTTTGTCAAAAATTGAAGTTTCAAAGATAGTTGACTTTTACCATTTCACAAAAATTTCCCAACTTCCCCAATGCATATCTTGCTCAATTTTGATCATATGAACATGTTCTTGGACATTTTGGAAAGGTCTTGAAGTCCTCTAACCAATGCCTTTGGTCCCATGTCATTTTGATTTACCAATCTCAAGTTATGGTCTTTGACTTAAAGTGCCTTTTTGTTGACTTTTCAACTGTCCAAAAATAGAAACTTTTGACACCTTGATGATTTTTTAGCCATTCTTGTGAAATCATGATCAAGACTTGATCAAATGATGATTGTGGCTTCAAAATAAGATGTTGACCAAAAATTTTGACTTTTGACTGCCAAATGACCATTTTGCCCCTACAGTTGACTGTGGAGCAATTAGGGTTTTTGACTGTGCAACTTGACCTTGTGAGCCTTGAAACTGACATGTAGGTGCTTGACAATGTATATGAGCATATGGGACTTGATTGAGCCCTTGAAAACCTCAACTTCTTTGCAAGAACCAAAACCCTAATTTGACTGGCTTAGGAGGGTGCTTGACTGTGTAGCCCTTGAGTAGACTTTGAACCATTTGAGGTGATGCTTGTCAAAACTTTGAAGAATATGGGAGGGCAAATTTTGGGGTACAACAGTTTCCCCTGTTCAATCTTCTTAGACCTGAGGATGTAGATTGCCTTGTGTGCCTTTCGTGATCCGAGGGTGGAAGATGATTGAACACTAGAGTGCCCAGAAATTTGCACTCACATAGCAGAGTATCAGTGGTGTGGTGGCGGGAATGGGCTTACAGATTCCATTTGGAGAGATGGTGGATAGGAGGATGGGCTTATAGATGCCATCTGGAGATGTGACAGAACCTTGTCGGGAATGGGCTTATAGATGCCATTTGGAACTGTAGTGGGAGGATGGGCTTATAGATGCCATCTAGGTGTCGATCACGTAAGAGATTCCTTAGCGAGAACTTGCGTACCTGAGAAAGAAAGATAATTACATGGCCTGTTACAGGAGTTGATCTTCAAACTCTTCATGCAGATATGCCCTGGCTGGATACAGGTGTCAGATCTACAATTGGTTGCTCGTAGATGTGCCCTGGCTGGATACAGGAATCGAATCTGGAATTAGTCGTCAACAGATATGCCATGGTTGGATACAGGAATCGAATCTTCAAACTCTTCAGACGTGCCCTGGCTGGATACAGGAATCGAATCTGGAATTAGTCGTCAACAAATATGCCCTGGCTGGATACAGGAATCGAATCTTCAAACTCTTCAGACGTGCCCTGGCTGGATACAGGAATCGAATCTGGAATTAGTCGTCAACAGATATGCCCTGGCTGGATATAGGAATCAAATCTTCAAACTCTTCAGACGTGCCCTGGCTGGATACAAGAATTGAATCTGGAAATAGTCATCAACAGATATGCCCTGGCTGGATACAGGAATCGAATCTTCAAACTCTTCAGACATGCCCTGGCTGGATACAGGAATCAAATCTGGAAATAGTCGTCAACAGATATGCCCTGGCTGGATACAGGAATCGAATCTTCAAACTCTTCAGACGTGCCCTGGCTGGATACAGGAATCGAATCTGGAAATAGTCGTCAACAGATATGCCCTGGCTGGATACAGGAATCGAATCTTCAAACTCTTCAGACGTGCCCTGGCTGGATACAGGAATCGAATTTGGAAATAGTCGTCAACAGATATGCCCTGGCTGGATACAGGAATCGAATCTTCAAACTCTTCAGACATGCCCTGGCTGGATACAGGAATCGAATCTGGAATTAGTCGTCAACAGATATGCCATGGCTGGATACAGGAATCGAATCTTCAAACTCTTCAGACGTGCCCTGGATGGATACAGGAATCGAATCTGGAAATAGTCGTCAACAGATATGCCTTGGCTGGATACAGGAATCGAATCTTCAAACTCTTCAGACGTGCCCTGGCTGGATACAGGAATCGAATCTGGAAATAGTCGTCAACAGATATGCCCTGGCTGGATACAGGAATCGAATCTTCAAACTCTTCAGACGTGCCCTGGCTGGATACAGGAATCGAATTTGGAAATGATCGCTCACAGATATGCCCTGGCTAGATACAGGTATCGAATCTGGAATTGCGACAGTTGATAGTAATTATCTTTGGATTGACCTTTTTCCTGAAAAGGCAAAACATCAGTTGTATGCAATGTCATGATGTATGAAAAGCATGATGTCATGATGTTCTCAAAAATAGATGAGATTGTGTGATATGATGCGTATGTGCATGCATTGTGTATGTGAGCAGGATGTATGAAATGTGATATGTTTATGAATGTATTCTCGTCTAGGAAAGTAAATCCTTGACGAATGCCGGGAACTTGAATCCTGGGCTGATGTTGAAGAGTAGCGTTCTTTGTTTCCGCTGGGGACGATGGTTGCAAGAATAAACCGGTAGGAGAAGATAACTCCGTTGGGGAATAAACTTGTTGGAGAGGTTACTCTGCGGGGAATTACTCTGTGGGGAGAGATACTTCGTTGAGGTTTTGAAATTGATGATAACTCCGCTGAGGATGCCGTTGATATGTTATGTTGGAAGATTTGATGAACTCCGCTGGGGGTGGGAAGAACTTCGCCGAGGACGATCTTTCCGTGGTTTTTAGATAAGGATAACCCAGTTATAATCTCTGGTGAGGAATAACCTTTGAATAAATCCGGGGAGACGCGTTCATGCTCTGCAGGGGATAAGCTTCCAGAATCTACTGGGGATAAGCTTCTACTGGGGAGATTGATTCAACTCTCCTGGGGAGACTTTGGACTGCACTTGGGAAGTGGCTCCACTGGATGTCTGTATTCCGCCGGGGAACAATCTTATATTAAGACTGTCGGGGATGCTTGTTTAGGAACATCTGTATACTCCGCTGGGGAATATTGAGATTTGCTGGGGATACCCATCTTCCTTAGGGCTGATAGTAGGCTAACTCTGCTTGGGGAGAGTGTCGCTGACTTGCTGGAGATATTGTGCCTTTTTAGGGCTAATTGGAGACCAACTCTGCTCGGAGGAGAGTACTGTTGAATCTTGTCTTACTCTGCGGGGAGTGAAAGTATCTTGGTTACGTTCTTCAGCCGAACTTACCTTGGTACCTTGGTGGACGGAGCAACCAGACCGCTTAGACAACTCATTATTGCCCTTGTTTCTGATGTCCCCTGTAATTAGTCTATTGTTTCGCATGCAAATATTTATGAGTTAGCAATTAGTGTCAAATGCGTTTATCAAAAATGAACATTGGACGTTCTTCGCAAGACAAAACAGAAAAAAGGAAAAATAATTGGCAATTTGTATGAAAAAGTGTATTTGTATTGATTTTGAATCTGCCTGTAAATAGGCGTTTATGTACAAGAGGCTGACGTCCTAGTAAGAGAACGCCGCCGAACAACATAGAGTTTATACAATTTGAAAAGGAAAACAAAACAGCTATGTGAAAATAATCCCACTGGGTTCCAACTCTGCTATCGCCTTTATGTCTTCAAGTGTCTCATCACTTGGCTGCTTAGTTGAAGATGAAGTTGATTGATCGATACCGTCTGAACCTGATAGTTGATGTCGGATTCTGGATGCAAGGTGATCCAATGAGACATAGTATTACGCTTTAATCCCTAACTTTTGCCTGGACCGCCCTTTCGGGTTTTCAGTCCACCGGGATACCCATTTTTTCCCAAGCCGCCTTTTCAGGTTTTCGACTTGCCGGGTGTACAGTTTTTTTTTATTTCATCCCTTATTTTTTCCCGAACCCTTTTGGTTCGCCGGGAAGCCCTTATTTTTTCCTAGGTGTGTCAACCTAGCGGGTCTTTTATTCATGCGTAGTATCTTTTTACTATGTCTGCATTGGCAGGGTGAGGAAGGTCGTCACCATCCATGGTGGTTAGAATCATAGCTCCTCCTGAGAAGATATGTTTAACCACAAATGGCCCTTCGTACGTAGGGGTCCATTTTCCCCTGGGATCACTTTGAGGAAGAATGATGCGCTTGATTACCAGGTCTCCGACTTGATACTCTTGTCGTCTAACTTTCTTGTTAAATGCCCTGATCATCCGTTTTTGGTACGTCTGACCATGATAAATAGCAGTGAGTCTCTTTTCGTCAATTAGGTTTAATTGATCAAGTCGAGTCTGGATCCAGTCATCTTCGCTCAAACCTGCATCCTTCATTATCCGGAGAGAGGGTATCTGGACTTCAATAGGCAAGACTGCCTCCATGCCATAGACCAAGGAAAAGGGGGTTGCCCCTGTTGACGTCCGTGCTGAGGTACGGTACCCATGAAGAGCAAACAGTAACATCTCGTGCCAATCTTTGTAGGTCACTGTCATCTTCTGCACAATCTTCTTGATATTCTTATTAGCTGCTTCGACAGCCCCATTCATCTTTGGCCGGTAGGGAGATGAGTTGCGGTGATGTATCTTGAATTGCTCGCAGAGCTCAGTGATCATCTTGTTATTGAGATTGGTACCATTGTCCGTAATGATCCTTTCTGGGACACCGTATCGACAGATCAGGTTATGCCGAATGAATCGTGCTACGACGTTCTTGGTTACCGTAGCATAGGAAGCTGCTTCAACCCACTTTGTGAAGTAATCAATCGCTACCAGGATGAAGCGATGCCCATTGGATGTCGTAGGTCTGATCTCACCGATCATATCAATGCCCCACATTGCAAAAGGCCAAGGTGCTGTCAAGACATTCAGAGGTAGTGGAGGAATGTGCACCTTATCAGCGTAAATCTGGCATTTATGACATGTCCGAGAATGTTGGTAACAGTCAGCTTCCATTGTGGACCAGAAATATCCTGCCCTAAGGATTTTCTTTGCCATGGTATGTCCGCTGGAATGTGTTCCGAAGGTGCCCTCATGTAGCTCTGCCATGATCCTTTCTGCTTCAGTCTTATCCACACAACGCAGTAAGGTTGAATCATGGTTTCGCTTGTACAGAATGCCGTTGCTAAGGAAGAATTTTGCAGCGAACCTTCTTAGGAACTTCTTGTCATTAACAGATACACCTTCGGGGTATTCTTGAGCTTCTAAGTACCTCTTCACTTCATGATACCAAGGTTTTTCAGTTACTTCTTCAGCCTCAAGATCACAGCAATATGCAGGTTCATCTAGTTTCCAGATAATGATCCGGGGAGCCTCATTGTCCCATTTGACTTTGAACATGGAAGACATCGTAGCTAACGCGTCCGCCAACTGATTCTCCTCTCTTGGGAAGTGTTCAAAAGTTATCTCCTCGAAATGGGGGATCAATGTCAACACATACTCTTTGTAAGGAATAAGATTTGGGTGTTTCGTATCCCACTCGCCTTTGATCTGATTGATCACAAGAGAAGAATCTCCGAAGACACTCAGAAACTTGATCCTTAAGTCAATTGCAGCTTGAAGACCCATGATGCATGCCTCATACTCCG
This sequence comes from Vicia faba, assembly GCA_948472305.1. NCBI lineage: Eukaryota > Viridiplantae > Streptophyta > Magnoliopsida > Fabales > Fabaceae > Vicia > Vicia faba. The sequence continues at coordinate 1,361,318,905 of OX451741.1, read as the reverse complement.
CCATGTTGTTGGTGCAGTTGAAACATAGTCGGGCAGTGAGTGGAGTATGAGTGCCTTTGGGGGATATGAGTACAACGCCAATACCGTTACCCAAAGCGTTTGAGGCTCCATCAAAGTGCATAGACCATCGGGATCCTTCCTCAGGTCCTTCATTCGGTCCAGGTACTTCACAATCAGTCACTACCATGATATTCTCGTCTGGAAATTCAAAGTTCATGGACTGGTAGTCGTCCACTGCCTGGTGTGCCAAATGGTCTGCCAATACACTTCCCTTGATTGCTTTCTGAGTCGTGTATTGGATATCGTATTCTGTCAAGATCATTTGCCATCTTGCTATTCTTCCGGACAAGGCAGGCTTTTTGAATATGTACTTGATTGGATCCATTTTTGAGATCAACAGAGTAGTGTGAGTCAACATATACTGTCTCAGCCGGCGAGCAGCCCATACCAAAGCGCAACAAGTTTTCTCAAGAAGTGAGTATCGGGTCTCACAGTCGGTAAACTTTTTGCTAAGGTAATAAATAGCGTGCTCTTTTCGGCCAGACTCGTCATGCTGCCCCAGCACACACCCCATTGAGTTGTCAAGTACTGTCAAGTATAAGATTAGAGGTATCCCTTCAACCGGTGGCATAAGAATGGGTGGTTCTTGGAGATACTCTTTGATTTTTTTGAAAGCGGCCTGACATTCATCATTCCAACATACTACCTGATCTTTCTTCAGCAGCTTGAAGATTGGTTCACAGGTAGCAGTTAGGTGCGAGATGAATCGGGCAATATAATTCAGTCTTCCTAGAAAGCCTCTGACTTCTTTCTCTGTTTTGGGAGCTGGCATATCTTGTATAGCTTTCACCTTGGCAGGGTCCACTTGAATACCTTTGTCTCTTACGACGAAGCCTAGCAATTTTCCAGATCTCACCCCAAAGGTGCACTTGTTCGGGTTCAATCTCAGCTTGTACAACTTCAGACGGTCAAACAGTTTCTGTAGATGGTCAAGGTGTTCCTCCTCAGTTTGGGACCTTGCAATCATATCGTCAACATATACTTCTATCTCATGATGGATCATGTCATGAAATAAAGCAACCATGGCACGCTGGTAGGTTGCCCCAGCATTTTTCAACCCAAAAGGCATGACCTTGTAGAAAAAGGTGCCCCACTGAGTAACAAAGGTGGTCTTCTCCATGTCTTCAGGAGCCATCTTGATCTGATTATAACCTGAGAACCCATCCATGAAGGATAATACCTTATGCTGAGTAGTGTTGTCAACCAGAACGTCGATATGAGGCAGAGGGAAATCATCCTTAGGGTTGGCTCTATTCAAATCCCTGTAGTCAACACACATTCGGACCTTACCATCCTTCTTCGGCACTGGAACCACGTTGGCAACCCACTGAGGGTAAGAAGTCACTGCTAGAAAACCGGCGTCAAATTGTTTCATAACCTCAGCTTTGATTTTCTCGTACATCTCTGGGCGCATACGACGGACCTTCTGTTTTACCGGAGGGCAGTCTTCCTTGGTAGGCAAATGATGAACCACAATGTCGGTATCCAACCCAGGCATGTCTTCGTAGGACCAGGCAAAGATTTCCACATAATCATGCAGCATCTGAATCAACCGCTGTTTCACACTGAGCTCTAGATTGGCACCAATCTTGACTTCCTTTCTGTCCGTCTCAGTACCCAGATTTACCGTTTCCACTGGCTATTCATGTGACTGAATGGCCCTCTCTTCCTGGAGTAACAGTCTTGCAAGCTCACCAGGCACTTCGCAATCATCTTCACCTTCGTCTTCGGCTAAGTTGATCGGATTTTCAAAGTCATAACTGGCAGTAGCAGAGTCGTTACCAGTGAGATCTAGAGTGGATTGAAACCTGTATAAGTGAGTGTGTGTAAATATAGTTGTTTTGCAATATATAATAAAGAAAGAAAAGGAGCGCAAGATTTGAAATGTGAAAAACGTCCAATGCTTTTATTCATGATATATGAAGGTGACAAATAATAAGCCCTCACAAATGAAACCACGGTGCCCCGGGTAAGACACCGGGCCATAGAGTTTAATAATATTGTTTGTTACAACTTTAAAACAAAGGAGTTCATTACTGTGTAACAAAAGTAATAGGTATAAAGTCTTTTGCAGTCCAGTTGCTAGGTCCACCGTTGGTTGTTGGGTAGATCCAACTGTCAAATTCGGATTCCTCCATGTCGTCCTCAATAGCATTCACTCCCAGGTTGGTGATGAGCACAGGAGGTCTTCCAATCCTTGCCTTGCGCACAGCCTTCTGAGCTTCTGTAGTGAAACCCAAGCCAAACTTGTCAGTCTTTGGAGTAAAATCAGGAAGTTTGCCCCAGTTTGCGCACTCACCCTTCTCAATCATAGCCTGGGCATCCTTCAAGGAAGCCATCTTCAAAGGAGAGTCTTCTGTAGTCACTGTCTCTGCTGCTGCTAATGTTTGAGGCACCTCTTCAAAGTGTTGAAAGGGGGTCTCAATGAACTCCCCATCCATTTCTACGTACCGGAACGAGTTGAGGTGGCTGACCATGTATTCCTCTTCCCCTTGCGCTGTTACGATCTTCCCCCTGACCGGGTACTTAAGCTTCTGATGCAATGTGGAGGTCACAGCTCCAGCCTTGTGGATCCATGGGCGACCCAACAAACAAGAATAGGATGGACGGATGTCCATCACATAGAATTTTGAATCAAAGACTTGTGAACCAACCCTGATTGGGATGTCAACCTCACCATGTACCATCCTTTTGGACCCGTCAAAGGCCCGGACAACGATGTTACTTGGTTTGAGATCTAAACCCTCACAGTCCAGCCTGTCTAGAGCTTTTTTGGGTAGCACGTTTAACGAAGAACCAGTGTCAACCAGCACATGAGCAAGAGTAGTGCCCCTGGATTCAATGGAGACATGCAGGGCATCATTATGGTTTTTTCCCTTGGCCGTCAGATCAGCGTCAGAGAAACCCAGACCATTATCAGCAGTTAAGTTGGCCACACAGTCAGTGAATTGATCAGCAGACGTTTCTTGGGGCACGTGGGCCGTTTTCAAGAAAGCGATCAGGGCCTTGGCATGGGCCTCTGAACACAGCAATAGGGATAGCATAGAGATTTTAGAGGGGGTGTGCCCCAGCTGTTCAACGACGTTGAAATCACTCTTCTTGATAATTTTGAGGATCTATTCCATCTCTTGCTTGGAAGCCTCGACAGTGGTCTTCGGTGCCTCCGTCCGGGTATGCACATCAGTAGCAATCCCCTTGCCCCGAGGGTCAGATGACTCGGCAGCGGGGGTAGAAACTTGATCAGGGGGGGAAACAGGTACACTGGCAGGTGTGATGATAAGAGGCCTCTGAGTTGCTGGAGGTGCAATGTCTGGTGAGAACAGTCTTCCACTACGAGTGACCTTAGCAGGCCCGGTGATGTTGGTGACACCGGTACCAGTATTGAACTCTTGTTTCACTCCCAGAACATAAACATCTGCCCCATAGTGCCATGGGACAGCTTTATCAGACTTGTAGGGGATAGGCCCCGGAACAGTAATGGTTATAGGAGCAATCTTGTGAACAGGCATAATTTTGATAGGCTTCTTTGAAGGAGCCTTGGAAGGGTTGTTGAAAATGGTGACAATTGAAACTTCTTCAACAGGGGCAGCAGGAACGGCAATCTTCTTGAACAAGATCTCTTTGCTATCCATCAGGTTTTGGACGCCTGATTTCAGCAAAGGACAACCAGCAGGTGAAGCAGCACATAGATGGCAACCTTTACTACATCCCGGAAATAAATCGGCTAGCAACAGGTTCCTCTTGACGGTCAGCAGCGGAGTAGCAACATCATCCACAGAAGCTACATACAGATCCTCCTCAACAGCATTCACTCCATGCTGGGGCATGGGAGCGGTCACAACATTTGGCCTTTCGGGCGCCTCGAAATGCATTTCCTTGGCATCAATAAGGTCCTGAACCATATTCCTTAGGGCCCAACAATCATCAGTAGAATTTCCCGGGCTATCATAGTGATAAGCGCAACGGGCGTTGGGGTTGTACTTCGGAGATGCTGTGTTTACCACCTTCGGAGCTTCTTTGACAGTTACCAGGCTGGTTGACAGCAGTTGCGGTAATATCTGAGAGAGAGTCATGCTGAGCCGAGTATACTGCCTTTTGGGCCTCTCAACTCTTGGCTGGTTGTACTGCTGAGGAGCAGCAGCAGGCTTAGAAATAACCACCGCGTTGACAACTTGGCGGCGTTCCGGTTTGTTCTGTCTTCTGGGACCATACACAACACTAGCTTCTTTCTTGAAGGGCTTCTTTTCAGTATTTGAGGAGGCACCCTTCTGTATCTTTCCCGATTTGATACCAGCTTCGATCCTCTCACCAGTCAGGATCAGGTCTGTAAACCCAGCAGAGGAATTACCAATGAGATGGTTGAAGAATGGACCAGATAGGGTCCCCAAGAACATGTCCACTAGTTCACGATCCGTCAACGGTGGCTGCACCCTGCCAGCCAGATCTCTCCACTTCTGTGCGTACTCCTTAAAACCTTCACCCGTTCCCAGCGACATACCCTGGAGTTGGGTACGCGTAGGAGCGAGGTCGGAATTATACTGATACTGCTTATAAAAAGCAGTAGCCAAGTCCTCCCAGTTACGAATGTTGGTCCCATCTAGCTGATAGAACCATTCGAGATGAGTCCCTGAAAGACTCTCCTGGAAGAAGTGGATCCATAGGTTCTTGTCTGCAGTGTAAGGCTGGATCTTCCTTACATAAGAGCGGAGGTACATTTTAGGACAGGAAGCCCCGTCATACTTCACAAAGGCAGGCGCCTTGAACTTGTGTGGGATCACCACCCCAGAAGATAACCCCAAGTCTCCAAAATCCAACCCAGGCACGTGTTGAATCTCCATAGCATTTAACCTGTCCTCCAGCTGTTTATACCGGTCCTCAGCAGGAGGGTACTGTTCATCATTGAAGTCTGTCTCGGTGTCAGAGACCACAGGACTAGGAACCTCTCTCCCTTGGTGATTGCCTTCCCCCACAGATGGAGTAGTCCTCTTAGCTTCATTTTGCAGTGTATTCCCGAGTCTGCGTCCAGTGTTGAACAACACAGTCCTCTTCTTCTTCTTCTTCAGGAGCAAAGCCTTCAGCTCTTGTTGTCCTTGGGCCAAGTTCATGACCATTTCCTGAAACTGGGCGTTCTGGGCCTGGAGGGCCTTGATAGCTTGCTCGGTAGTTGGTTCAGGATTCATGATGACTGAGTGCTGAAATAAACAGCGAAGAAGATTAAGCAACCTGTAAAAAAAAGGGTACATGTTATGCACATGATGCATGATATGCTATTTATGCAATGCATTCAAGGGTTCGAAAGTTCAAATTCGTTGTAGCCAAAAAAGAACACACTTTTTATTAGGAAATAATTTGTTCAGTACATCAGGGCCTCATGGACAAAACATTACAAAATAATTAATCCCAAAAGACACTGTGCATCCTCTTTGGAGCTATGTAAGTGTTAAGGGTCTTTTCCTCATGGAGTAGGCGGGTGCGCTCCAAGACCTTCTTCTCACTGGCATGTAGACTGGCTTCAAGAGAATTTCGTTCTTCCTTGAGTTGGATCCAGCTTTTCTGCATTTCTTCCCAGGATGTAGGCATGTCAGGATGTTGGATGGTGTAGGGCACCTCTCCTTCCAACACTGGCTCTTTGATCACGGGGATAACATGAGGATATGGCATCACCAGCTTCTGGGAGCGAGCTCGTACCCAATTGAGATAAGGCTCCAGGGGGATGGAGTTCTTGTGCCCCAGTGTCTTACTATCTACCCTGTTGGGCATACTCCAAGCTCTGATAAATCTCTGGAGAAGTCCTTGTGCATCATTGTCGAAGTCAAAAACTATGTCAGGAATCAACATATCATGAGGGCCATCCCTCTGAGCATATCCAAACTGCCTCAAAGCCAGACAGGGGTTGTAAGTAATACCTCCTCTGATTCAAAGTTAAGGAACATTAGGAAACTCCTCGCAATGATCAATGATAGTGACATTCTCTCTGGACCGAGAACACCAATGTATGTCAGCATGTGTAAGAGTCATCAATCGTTGTGACCATCTCAAACCCCGCTCGTTCTTCAAAACTGATTGTGGAAGGTGCGAAATAAACCACCTTGCCAGGAGAGGAGTGCAGCACATGAGAACACCTCTTTTTCTCATGGTTCGAGTGTAACATGAGTGAAGGATGTCCCCAAGTAACGTAGGTATAAGATTCCTGGACATGAAGATCTTGACAACATTGATATCTACGAGCTGATCTAGATTAGGGAACAACACCAACCCATAGACGAGGAGTGCCACAACTTCTTCAAAAGCTTGTAGGTCAAGGGAGTTCCAACATTCTTGTGCTTTCTCGAACAGAAACTTGGCCAAGAACCCTTTGATACCACTTCTAACTTCCCAATGTCCCCTAATGTCAGATGGCTGTAGGCATAATGCTTTAGCAACCTCTTCAAGTTTTGGTTCCTTTTCCGTACCGTTGTAGGGTAGTTGACTAAGGATAGGAATCTTCAGAAGCTGAGAAAACTCTTCCAAAGTAGGCACCAACTGATAATCCGGGAAAGTAAAACAGTGGTGCAGAGGGTCAAAGAACTGGAACAACACTTTCACCATATCCTCTTCAATGTTGGTATTGACCAAGCTGATGAGTCTACCATGCGTTTCACTGAATGAAGAGTTCTCGGGAATCCTGGATGTAAGTTCCTTAAGCTGAGGAGGGACCCTTACAAGGTTGACCTGAATTGTCTTTCTGCGGATAGTTTCCATGTCCTACAAAACAAGAACAAAGATGAAGATTCGAACCCCTGAAGTGGTTAGTCAATGCATATGATGCTGTATGATGTTATGATGCTATGATAAGGCACACCACAAGTATTCACAAAAAGCAAACATGATAGGGCACACAAGTCACACCATAGCCCTTAGAGTTTAGGCCAGCATGAAGTTTGGGGTACTACCCTCTTGAAGTTGGTGGGCTCAAAAACATGTCCTATCAAAAGTAACCGGGTTCTAAGGATCTCAATATCATTGGGTTGTTTTCTGTGTTCATTGTTTTGATTTAGCCACTGAACTGGCGATCAAAATATTCCAAGAAAACAACCCTCAATGAGTGTAGTATCGAGTATCAACCAACTTCGGACTGCACCAAAGTTAATTATCTCACTACCCCTAAAGAGGCCATGATGGTTCAATTAAGGTTCCTAAGGTCAGTTGATGCTTCACGACACCACGCGGCGGCCCCATACTCTCCTTGACTTGACTCAAGGGTTACCGGTACTCACCAAAGTGCCACATCAACGTAGCAAACTGCTTCAACCGTGTCGGTATACCCTGCACAGTTCCCTCATAGTTTGTTGCTACTTTCTAAGAAGGTATCCCCCAGATCCGGGTTAGGATCTATGAAACTCCCAAGACAGGCCCAACAATATTAAAGCAAACAAATCAGGTAATTGAAAACACAAGTGATCTTAGTCCTAAGGTACACCTCACTTATAAACTCCCCAGCAGAGTCGCCAGTTCTGTGATCAGTGGAAATAAGAACTTACTGTTTTTTGTAAGCTGGTTCGCGAAATGTCGCGGTAAGAAAGAGTTGCCATCGTCTTTTATATTCTCCAACATGGAAAGGATAAAAGCACAGCAAAATTCCTTATGAGAATGTTTCTCGGTTCGAGAGGTAGATTTATAGAAAGGGAAGGTGTTAGCACCCTTTCTATCCGTGGTTATCCACGGGCTCTTAGGTACTTGCTCTTATGTTTTCAAAAGATTTGTTTGCTTTTCAAGTGTGTGTGGGTTTTGAAAAAGTTCGTTTGAAAACTTCTAGGTGACTCTTGTATCAGTCCTCAAGAGTGTATGAAGTATTGTTTGAAAACTTTTTGAAAGTGTAAGGTGTGAAAAATATTTTGTTTATTTTTTAGAGAGCAAGTACCCATGAGTCATCTACCTACCCTAAGGAATTAAGTTGTGTAAGAGTCCTTTAGATAGTGCTATCCCACCATTGAGAGGTAGGTAGCACCATCGTTGGAGGTGTTCGGGTCAATTCGATTAAGGGACATGTGTGGTCACCGAAGCAATGGTAGGACACCTTAGAAGTAACCCTAATGTCCTAGATCCTTTTATCCGAGGCAACCGTTTCGAGGCAACTGGATCTTTAGACAAAGGGCGACCTCTAAGACGTCTTATACTTGATGACCACGTTTCGAGGCAACGAGTGAAGCGTACCCTAGGAGTGGCATGTGCTTTGTGTGTTGTTTTTCAATTAATTGTTTTTGTACATGTTATTTGTGAGCTACGGATTAATTTTATTTACATTTATTCTTTCATGCATTTAACAGTTAGGGGTGCGGAAAGTAAATTGCGGAAAGATAAATTCTACGCTATTACAAGGCGTGGGTCTATACATCGCCAAAAATACAAAGACCCGTTTTGGTAAATAAGTACGAGAAATTAAATAAAGCGGTAAACCTATTTACTATTACATTCTTGGAAGCAATTACATAATAATCAAAATAAAATAAATGCACGCGAATAAAAATTAATCGGGAATGCCTTAAGGGTTTTGACCCTTTTAAGAAAAGAAATGAAATTTTTTTTGTCCCTTTTTTGTGATTAAATGAAATTAAAACTAATAATTAAACTAATTAATTAATTAATTAAAAGAAAAAATGTTTTTGTATTTTTTATGTTTTTTAATGAAAATAAAATAAAGGAAATAAAATTAAAAGTTAATAAAAACCTAATTCTAAACTTATTTTAATTATTAAAAAAAAAGTTAAAGTTGCCTAATTAATAATTAATTCAATTTATTGGTATTTAATTACAAAAATAATTACCTAAATGAAATTAATAAAGTAATGATATTAGTTCTTTTTTTTTTTATAAAAAACATTAATTGGTTAATTGTTAATAAAAAAGAAGAATAAGAAATAAAATAAAGCAAATAAAAAAATAAAATGACAAAATAATAAAAAAGAAAAAAGCAAACCCAAGGGGGGTTTGGGCCAGGAATGAGGGTGTGCATAGAATTGTGAGGCCCATTCAGAAGCCAGCTTGGTTTGACTTTCTGGATTGAGTGCGCGTGTGTTGACTCCTGAGCATGGTGCTCCTCACTTCTTGGCCCTTGGATTTGCACTGGGAGGCACTTGGCTGACTGATGCGCTGGACTCCATGGTGGGACATAGTTGTGAATCTGCATAGGATTGGAGTGTGAAAAATATGAAACAAATATTGGGGGACCTGGGAATCGAACCCAGGTCCCAGTGATGCCTAGCCACGCCTTCAGCCACTGAACCAAGTGTGCACGTTTGTTAGAATAATAAGAAAAAAACATAATATCCAATAAATACACTATATGCTGAACCCAAAAAGAAAAAGCGCGCTATATTCAAATCCACCAATCATATGGCAACACGCAGTCATCTTCTTCATTTCCTGTAAAAATATAAAACACATAGCGGGGGTTTTAAACCCCCACAAAATGCAAACATTTAAAAATAGCGACTAGGCGCTCGTGCAATATAAATTGGGTGCGAGGTATGTCTTAGATTCGTCTCATCACGCCGGTTTCAGCCATGTATGTTTGGAGTTCTGATTTTACAATATGGCAAAAGCCCCAAATCACAAGCTTTGAAAACCTAGAACTCAACAATGGTAACTTTCATGTTAGAGCACCATAATCAAATTGAATTATATGGAAAGCTTCGTATGGATCCTGTGAGCACAATGCAATCAATAAAAAGTGTTAAAAACGCATGAATGGATGATTGTGATTTTGAAAAAGAAGGTAAACCGTATGACTTGTGTAGCACGAGTTCTTGAGGTTTTTGGCTCGTTCTTGGCTGCAAATGATTCCTGGGGGTGTAAGGAATGTGTTTTGATCAAGAGGAAGGTTTGAATTATGCTGCAAGTGAGGTTTCAATTTCACACTTTTCTTTGGAATTTTTGAATTTGGTTTTGCTGCCTCAGAGGTTTCTAGGTCGTGAATGATGTATGTGAGGCTTGCATATATGTTAGTGAATGAGAATCAAACAATATATGAGCCTTTAACCCTTGCCATGAAGTTTTGAGATTTCCTCTTTATCACCATTAAAGCATTTGCCATTTTTGTCCAAAATTTGAATTTCATGCTCATAATAGGCTTGGCACGAATTTGGCATGTGAAATATGCTTCATCAAAGTTATTCAAATCACAAGATATCCCTTAATTAATTTTTATTTTTTTTATTTTAATTTTAAAGATTTAAAATGAATTAAATCAAATAAAATTAAATAAAAATAGAAAAATTAATTTTTAATCTTGAAATAAATCAAGGGACACGTGGGTGGCATGGCAAAGCTGAATCAAGTGGAAAAAGTGGGCCCTTTTGTCAAAAATTGAAGTTTCAAAGATAGTTGACTCTTACCATTTCACAAAAATTCCCCAACTTCCCCAATGCATATCTTGCTCAATTTTGATCATATGAACATGTTCTTGGACATTTTGGAAATGTCTTGAAGTCCTCTAAACAATGCCTTTGGTCCCATGTCATTTTGATTTACCAATCTCAAGTTATGGTCTTTGACTTAAAGTGCCTTTTTGTTGACTTTTCAACTGTCCAAAAATAGAAACTTTTGACACCTTGATGATTTTTGAGCCATTCTTGTGAAATCATGATCAAGACTTGATCAAATGATGATTGTGGCTTCAAAATAAGATGTTGACCAAAAATTTTGACTTTTGACTTCCAAATGACCATTTTGCCCCTACAGTGTACTGTGGAGCAATTAGGGTTTTTGACTGTGCAACTTGACCTTGTGAGCCTTGAAACTTGACATGTAGGTGCTTGACAATGTATATGAGCATATGGGACTTGATTGAGCCCTTGAAAACCTCAACTTCTTTGCAAGAACCAAAACCCTAATTTGACTGGCTTAGGAGGGTGCTTGACTGTGTAGCCCTTGAGTAGACTTTGAACCATTTGAGGTGATGCTTGTCAAAACTTTGAAGAATATGGGAGGGCAAATTTTGGGGTACAACACCTGTGCTTTTTGACCTTTCCTTAGGATAAAATAAAAAGTCGGTGGAGACTCTTGCTAAACTGAATAATTGCGAACACAAACGCAAAACCTCAAGTCAGTTCTCCCACCGTATCACAGCTTATAATCATTTTTGATTATAAGTGGTTTTGTGTATCAACATAACTCAAGGAAAAACTCTGAAAATTCACTTGCATACCAAGTGTTTGATAAATTGATTTAGTTAGTTCTTTTTAATATTGCCATTGGAAATAGCTTGACTAGTATCTTACAATAAATGTTTAAAAAGTTGAAAAGTGATTCAAGCATCTTAATTTCATTTTTTATTCTTATTCCATATTGAATTTTTTTTTGTGTTTGCATATCTATCATAAAGACTTAAAAAGCTTCCACTAATATCTTTGATAAAATAATGTTTTCAAAACCAGATTTTTTTTCTGGAATTTTTAAAGGAGTGTCTATTTACCCCTCCTCTAGGTACGTTATTGTTGTCTAACAATATATGGTTTACGTGAGCATTCATGGTTAAATCCCCACCCAAAATATACATGATTAATCCATTTTCCTAAAATTTCAACTCAGAAACAATGTCTTGGTCGTCTATGATGACTTAAATTTCACCATTGACTACAACAGAGGCACCGTGTTCAATTTCAATACCATTGGAAGGTAGTTGATTACCTCATACTATCTCCACCCATGGTTTTTTTGTTGCCTTTTCTTCCTCTGGATCAATTGTTTCCTTTGTCTCTTCGGCAATAGTCTTTAGCTTTTCTTCTTGTTTTTTCACGCTTGAAAACAATGTTAGTATCACCTTCAGTTGTGGTTAGCAATAATATTCAGCGGAGTAGCCTTGGCTTTGAATATCCTTTGTTGAAAAGGTATTTCAATGCTATAATATCTGTAAAAACAACCACTTTCGAACCATTTAAATATGCTCGAAAATTTTCCAAAGCGAATACTGTTGTTAGTAATTCTTTTTCAGTTGTGGTATAACTCACCTGATTTTCGTTCAAAGCTTTACTAGCATAATAAATCACATAGAAAAATTTATCATGGAGTTGGCCAAGAAATGTGCCTACCATGTAATCACTTGAAATGGCAGACCTTAGAATATAGGTTTGATATTACCGAATTAGAGATGACAAGTTGACGATTCATTGCTTCCAATATAGCTTGACTGGGGCATCTATAGATTGGTACATGCAACTTGAGCGCAACAATATGCATACGTGGGCTGAACTCGTTGATGCTTTATCTAAGTAGTATAAATACACTAATGACTTGCCTCCTAACGACACTCAATTGTAGAATATGTATAAGAAGCAAAATGAGTCATTCAAAGAGTATGCTTATCATTGGAGAGAATTGGCTGCTAGAGTGCATCCACCACTAGTTGATCGTGAATTTGGTATCTTCATGGGTACTTTACAAGGCCAGTACTATGAGATTTCTGGCGCTCCCTAAGTCCCCTCCAACAACTTGCAACTTGTTGAGGAATCCATAGCCAACTTTTGAAAGTAGTATAAGCCATTATTATAAATCATAAAGGAAGCTTTCGAAGAGTATTTGTTCAAAAAATATAATATTTAACATAATATATATATTAGAAGGAAACTCTAAGAATACATGATTATTTTTAGTAAATTTTGACACAAAAAATAGGATATTCCCTCACATAAGACAATGCTTATAAGTTCGCAATCCATTCTCTATATAAAACTCCTTAAAGGCAGTACCATATTTTATATCATGTGTAAGGTTGTAGGTAGATATAATTTTATTGTTGTATATGGTTTGTGTTATATGGGTTACCTATTGCAAATCCATTTATCCCTTACTAGCTTCATATATGACACTCCATTATTTGGTTGGCTGCTGTTCATGTCAATCTTGTATTCTGGATCCTGAAGCTGGCTATTCTGTTTATGGTTCTTTTCATACCCTTGCTAAATTGAGGAAAAGTGAGAGTAATGATCATGTGGGGAAAGATGTTCCAACATGATGTTTTGTGTGTGATGATTTGATCTCTTGATGTGTATCCATCACTTTATGTGCTACTTTTGATGTTAATGTTTACTATGTGGGTTCCGATGTTTGATATTGTGTGTTACTTATGCTACTTCTTGAAGATAACATCTTGAAAATTGTTTTGGCCAAAAGTTTCCAAAGGGGGATATTGTAATTTCTTTTAATTTGCTGCATTAGGTAAAATAACATATGTACAAGATGTATTTTGTGCAAAGACAACATGTAGAATAAGACGTTCTAGGATATGTTCCAACATCTAGCCTCAGACTATAAGCTAGATATCATGAAGAAATCTGAGTGTGATTGTGTGTGTTTCTACGAAGATTTGTTAACTCCAAGTCACAACTAAAGTGCTTGACAGAAAGATTTGGTTGTAGGCAACTTGTTGAGCAAGATGTTCAACACATATTGTGTAACATCTTGGCGTAAGGATTGGATTCTTATTATCTTCAGTTTTACTTCAGATTTGTTTTGGTATTATTCCTTCAGAAGATGCATAAGTTTTCTTTTAGAAGAAGTTTTCTAATACAAATTAATTTGGAAAAGATTCTATTAAACCATGAATATGGATGATATGATTAAAAGATTTGGATTTGATTTAATCAAATAAGATTTGACTGGATTTTTCTTGAAGGAAGACTTGGTTCAGATTTATGTAATCCAAGATTTACTCTACAAATAAGATTTATATGAATAGAGTTAATTTGGATGTTCTGATGCAATATGTGGAACAGGATGTTCTAGCATGTGTTTAGTGTAACATCTGGCTATTGCCAACAGACCATATTAGATTTTGTTAGGAGCGGAATTTTTGATTGATTTCAATCAGATTTATTGCTATATTTTAGCAATGCATTTTTTAGGGTTTGTTTGTTAAAGATTGGTTGTGATCAATTCAAGTTAAATGGATATTTAATTTTGAATTCGAATCAAAACAAGTCATATCTTTTGGAGGCTGTTAAGAAATAAATCAAAACAAAATCTCCTATAATTCTGGACAAAATCAGAGTTGTTAATGCCCATTGGAAAAGCCCAAAAATGGATTTATATTTAAGGATACTTAAACCTCACATTTGAGGTGTGCGAATATTGAAGGTTCTTTGTGTTAGGGATTATATTTTGAGTATTTGTTTGTGTTATCCTTGTGCACAACTCTAGCACTTAAACTGATATCTTAAGGCATAGAATTTGGTTTGTTAATTGAGTTGTAAACCTTTGTTCTAAGATGCTAATTCTATAGGCTTGAGAAGAAAGTATTTGTGTGGGAGTGATTGTTTCATCTTTTCAATCATATTGTAATTGTCTAAACATTAAGGAGAGCGTTTGCGTGAAAGTGAGAGGGTTCTCATATTTAGATAGAGATTAGAACGAAGCTTCACGTGTAGTATTAGGAAAGTATCTTTGAATTGGGAGAATTTAGAGTAAGTCCATTTGTCCTTCTTACTATTGAAAATGAAATAGTTCGATAGGGAGTCATAAATAGAAGAATACTACGGTAGAATTAAGAAGAGGGACATTGAACAAGGGGCTTGTTCATCTAAGACACTTTGTACTAATTCTGTAGAAGAGTGGATTTCCTTTTTTTGGTTGGATGCCCCCATATATAGGTGTGATTTGCACTAAATTGGGTTACCAGTAATTATGTTCTTTATAGATTTTATGCTTCATCATCTTGTATAAGTTAAACTGACTTAACTTGCTTGCAAACTGATTTTTGTTTCTGGTATACAAACATTTGGTCTAACGTCTGTCCCCAGAATTTGTCATTTGTCATAAACTCGTTGTACACGTTCCATTCTTCAGTTGAAAACTCTGATTTCTATTCTGATTCTGATGTCTGAGCTTTTTGATTTTTTTGCAAGATTATTCCTAAGAGGTCCGAGTTTATCCTCCACTTGGTTAATCCTAAACTCAACTCCATTGATTTTTACCTAAGAAGATTCGTTCAGAATTACTGGTAGAAAAGTTTGAACTAAGATTCGAGCAACATCAAAACTAACATGGCAGGCTGTATTATCATCACAACATAGATACACCCCCACCAAAGATGATAAAGCTTCAAAAATATCTGAATACCAGACGTGGAAGGAATTCCGTAACAACGAATCCAATGATGAGAGAGAAAGTGTATAAATTGTATAAAATTATGGAAAGTTCTTTGATATCTATAAGTTTTAATTGGGTATAAAATACCTTTAATGTAAAGACAACAACACTTAAAAATGGAATAAAGTGTATAAAATTATAATAAATTATTTAGTATCTTATAAGTTGTAGTTGAGTATCGATACTTTAATATAAATAAATTTAAAATTTTAATTTATTTAAATAAAGTAATATTAAAATATGTCATATTTTATAATTATTTTTTAAAATAAAATAATATTTTTTATTAAACATCCGATAAAAACAAATTACAAGCAAACAACTATTAAAACTATTCTCATTCGCTTGAAGAATATATTCAAAATCCTTCGAACAATCCACGAATAGACTATATAATTATCCTTCCAAGAGAAACTATAACATTGTTTGTTTCGATGAATATACCAGCATAACATTCAACGGCGAATCCACATATTTTGTTTTATTGAAAAAAATACAACTTTTTTTATAATAAAAATATATAAATATACATATATAGCACATATGAAAAAATGAAACAAAATACATGTGTGGGTTAAATGAGTTAAAGATTGAACGTAGAGAGGAAAAATATTTAAATTTTTTAATTCAAATTATGGTATGAATCACTACCATTCTTTTCAATTTATTAAAAAAAATATATTAAACAAGGTGGTTGTCTTTATAATTATATTATTTTAAGTCTCTCTACAAAATGTGAATCTTTTTTGCAATAACTAGCTATTAAATTTTTTTCCGCAAATAACCACGTTTCGGAAAAAATTACGAAAATAATCATGTTTCAGATGACTCCTCAAAGGAGGAGCCATCTCACTTGGCGCCTTCACCTAGGGTTTTGCCCTAGGCGCCATCTCACTTGGCGCCTCCTCTCTCTTTTAGCCAAGTGAGATGGCGCATGCACTTTAAAAGTGAGAGGAGGCACCATCTCACTTGACTCCTAGGGCAAAACTAGGGCAAAATGTTGTTTTTATAAATAATTCGTCCGTTTCTCCGTCATTTCTCACACTTTCTCGCACTGTTTTCTTTTTTTTTACTCTGTTATTTGCGTCATGACATCGCCCATGATTTTTACCAGAGATGGTTACGTTATCTTCTCCGCCACGAAACCTGCGATGAAAATGAAATTCTGGCACATTCACTCCATGGAGTGTCTGAAGCGGAAGTTGATGCGATGGCTAGATGGAGACATTGCGGAGGGGGGAAAATTTGAAGGATCCAGCGAAGACGAACAACAACCTCACATGCGACAGGAAGACCTAATGTATGGTTGGAGGAAGTCAAAACAGACAATGACGTAATGTTGATGATGCATGAGTCAGGTGAAATTGTTTTAACAGTTGTAATTTCGTAGACTGAATATCGTGTTTTTTTCTTGTACGCGCAATATTTATTGTAGCAAATACTGTTAACGAAAAACCCTAATGTTTACAACATAATGAAGGAAAGATTTTATGTATTACAATTTTTATGTGGTCGAGGCAGACGCCCGATTCGGACAATTTTTGCGATTGTGTCCGATCTGACGGCATAAACCACACTTTCTTTCTTGCTTGTCAAGTTCGTCCATTTCGGTTGTGATGCGCTTACTTTTGGGACGACCTTTCTTGTTCCTTCGCATTTGGTCATTGTGCCACACTATTTCTCCGTCGTATGCAGGCCAATAATCTGGTTTTGCTACCAAAGGAAAGCTGTTGTTGTAAACGTTGAGCAACGTTTCAGATTTGTAAATGTGTGACAGAAGTTGTAGCGCGTCTTGATGGGTATAAGCACAAGCAGAAATGACATGAGAGAAAGGCATACGAAAGGCTTGAAACTTGCCATAATCACACCAACGAGAAGGTAGTATGACCCTATATTCTTATCTTGGCAGGCCTTCATTATGGTCGATTGTTTCTTTCACAATGAAGTTGTGGTTGTGTCGGTCAAACCGTATAACCATATGAGTGTTGGCTTTGGCACTTTCTGCCTTAATGTACTTCATGCAGCTTTCACTCCATAGTTGTCCATATTGCAACACCGCATTCCATATTTCACCTCTTTTGGCAAACAATGAAGCCATCCTAAAATACGTAGATTTTACCAATGCAGTGACCGGGAGGTTTCGTATGCCTTTGAATACCCCATTCATCGATTCAATAAGATTCGTTGTCATGTGCCCCCATCTTTGGCCATTGTCGTATGACCTAGTCCATTTTTCCACCGGAATATTGTCGATCCACCTACCGGCTTCCGGATTTGACAAACGGATCTCGTTGTGCTAATATTTGAACGTGGGTTGTGTCAATGTATATCCCGCATTCATAATCGCTTTCCATAGTGTTTTGTCCTTGATCTCCCTCGTGAAATTCTGGACGATATGCCTAACGCAATATACATGCGTAGAAGGAGGGTCATGCCAACTGTTTGCAGAATTATTGTAGGCACTTTCAATGGAGGCATGTCTGTCCGAGATCAAATAGAGATCTGGTTGAGGAGCCACATGTGTTCGCAGGTTTTTCAGAAAAAGCTCCAAGCACCACCGGTCTCCCCCTCGACTAGGGCAAAGGCAATTGGGAAAATGTTGTTGTTGCCATCTTGTGCAACTGCCATCAATAGCGTGCCTTTGTATTTCCCATACAACCAAGTGTTGGCTGAAGATTTTGATAATATTATTAGAAGCCAAATGAATTAAATGTTTCGATCGAAATGAAGTAAAACGTCATGTTTCGAAGTAGCAGAAACAGTGTTTCGAATAAGCATGTCAAAGCTTGGAGCTTCGAGTGGCAATTATGGGAACATATCTAAAGAAGTCTCGAAATAACAACAAGGCTGTGTCTGAGAAGTGCGTTCGAAACGGAGAAATACCAAAGTATTTGAAATTCAAATGGAAGCGGGACATTCGAAGTTTGAAATTTATGTGCTGGAGCATTTGGAGACACGTGGAAAGAAGAAAGAGGCATTGTTCTGCATGTTCTGAACGTGGCATAATCTTATAGCAAGACCGTTATGGTCGAATTAGTATAAATAGAAGTCTTAGTATTAGGATTTCGTGTGTCATATCTATTGTACTAAATACTCAGTAACATTCAAACTACCACATGGCAAGGGAAACGAATGCAAGAGCAATGTACGTATGATAGCACCATGCATTTATGATTTAATGAAAACCTTTTACCATTTCCAGCACTTTCCTTTATCTTTCTGTCAAATAACATTTACAAGTTTTCTCATTTATAGTCTTTTCACTTCGAAATCTCTTCATTAAAGTTTTACATTTCAATGCTTTCTTCAC
Organism: Vicia faba; assembly: GCA_948472305.1. NCBI lineage: Eukaryota > Viridiplantae > Streptophyta > Magnoliopsida > Fabales > Fabaceae > Vicia > Vicia faba. The sequence goes on along the minus strand of OX451741.1, from coordinate 1,361,300,412 downwards.
ATTTCAAGCACTTTACATTTCAGAAAACTGTCATATTTTCCATGCCTTTACCTTCAAGCTTTATCCTTCGAACGCATATCTTTACTTAAAGTCATTTACAGATTTCTTGCATTAAACGCTTTCTTCATATTTCAAACCTTTTACGTTCCAGAAATCCTTTACATTAACTGTTTTTATAATTCGAAACCATTTACTTGCCTTTTATGCAATTTTACATGTCTTTACAATTAACATTTATTCATGCAACTTAGTTTCGTACACGCACATTTTGATTACATCTTTAGACCTTTGAGAGAGAAATCGAAATAATCCAAACACCTATACAACACTCAAATATCAACCATGAATATCTGTTCGATCATGAGAGTTACCCTAATGACCAAGGAATCCTAGGATCAATCTAGTCGATCCTGTGAGTTACTAGAGGAATTGAATAACAGTCAGAAAGATTATTCGATAGTTTGGAAGACTAGCGGTTGATTACCAGAAATCACTGGAAACAAATTGGCACACCCGGTGGGACCAATAATTGGATATTAGAAATAAAGATTATTGAGACATAACCATTATAAAAACGTTGGAACCTAAGAAGTTTGTTGTTTTATGAACCTGAGAAGTGGTAAAATAACCAACAGCAACCAACCTTTATCCAGAAGAAAACGTTTGGACAAAATGTCTAATTCTGACAATCAACAAGGGGAACAAAATGCCCCACATACAACAGGCACTAATGTGTCCACTTCGATCGGAACATCTAATGTGATCCCTTCGAATGCACAGTCTGTTGCATCTTCAACCAGTAATATAGCCACCAATGGAGTAAGTGGCATATCAACTAATAGTTCGATCTTAGGAAATACTGGAACCATTGGTTACCCTGGGGGATTCGTTCCACCATCAGGGACACAATCCCATTTCGCCACTCCGTTAACTAGACCACCCGGTTTTGATGGGAATAGAACCAGAAATTCCTCTTATGGAATGCCAACATCTTTTATGGCAGGTTTACACAATTCCACATCGAATTCATCCCCACAACTAGGGTCTGGGTCTGGGGCGAATCAGTTTATGACAAATAACCAAGGGTCAGTGGGTTATAGCACAATGCCTATCTTAACCACAGAAAACCAGTTGGCTTTTAGCCAATTGATGGATGACAGTAACCATAATATGATAGGGGTGTTAGCACAAACCATGCAGGAGATATTTGCCCTAATAGTGCAAAATGTGACTGTGACAAATAGGGAAAACGCTGACAACATGAGTCGAATAGCAGATTTCTTTGCTCCCCCAGAAAGGCGTAGGCAGAATCAGGCGGGATTTTGAGCAAACATGCCTGTTATAGAAAAAATTGCTAACGACCTAATTTATAGACCACCCAGAGAAGAAGTTAACTTAGGGGCCAGGGCACCAAGGTTAGAAGCCCCAATAATCCCAGGCCCACAGAGAGAAATTATGGAACCAGGGGCAAGGGTCGAAAGGCTAGAAGCCCCAGAGTTTTGAGAAGAACAACCTAGGGGAGTTGTCTTGGTTGGTCGAAATCAAGATGCCGATGCTGTCGTTCATAGAATTCGAAACGATAACATCTTGGCAGAAAACAATCTAACCACCATGATAGAGAGAGTCATGGCCCAGAATGGCCTTAACACAGGAATGAGAAGGCCAAATTATGCTTCTCCTATATTGGATTGTATAATGCATACTGATTTACCAAGGGGATATAAAGTCCCTAAATTTACAAAGTTCGCTGGGGATACCAATGAGTCAACAGTCGAACACATAGCGAGATATCTAACCGAAGCGGGAGATATAGCCAATAATGAAGATCTCAGGATCAAATACTTCCCAAGTTCCTTGACTAAAAACGCCTTCACATGGTTTACCACTTTGCCTCCTGGGTCCATTGATACTTGGGCTCTCTTGGAGAGATTATTCCATGAACAATTTTACATGGGACAGTCGAAAATAAGCTTGAAGGAATTGGCCAGTGTTAAGAGAAAGTTCACCGAACCCATAGATGATTATCTGAATAGATTTAGGCTTTTGAAATCCAGATGTTACACAGTAGTACCTGAACATGAGTTAGTCGAAATGGCCGCTGGTGGCTTGGATTATTCTATTCGAAAGAAACTAGACACTCAATATTTAAGGGATATGGCTCAGTTAGCCGATAGGGTTCGACAGGTCAAAAGGCTAAAGGCCGAGAAAGCCAGAGTCTTTAAGAATAGTAAGAAAGAAAGGATTTCCTATGTTGGGACTGAGGAAGCAGAAGAATATCATGAATTCGAATTCGAAGAGGTCGAAATCGACCTCGCTGAATTAAAACAGGCTCCACCTTATTCCTGCAAATTATTGGTTCCCACAAAAGGGAAAGAGATTGTTGAAAATGAGAAAAGTGACAAATTTCCAAAGAAGGTTTATACCTTCGATGTCACTAAATGTGACGAGATTTTTGACTTACTTGTCAAAGATGGCCAACTAATTGTGCCATCAAATGTCAAAATACCTCCTTTGGATCAGAGAAAGAAGAGAGGATTTTGCAAATATCATAGTTTCCTAGGCCACAAAACCTCACAATGTTTTCTTTTCAGGGACCTAATTCAAAACGCGATCAAAGATGGCAGACTAAAGTTTGCTGATAAGGTGAAGATGAAAGTGGACGAAGATCCCTTGGACGCCGCAGACACCAACTACTCCGAGCCTGCGTGCATTGGAGAGATCAACATGGTGGAAGCTGATCAAAGCGACGCCCTAACAGGAGAGAAGGGTACTGAAACTGAAAACTGGGTGATGGTCGAAGTCAATAAGGAGGTCACTGAAGACATCCAGAATACGCCAGAGACTTCGATTGCCGCACCTGTAGCTGTTGCAAGAGAAACCCAGGCTACTGAAGGCCAGGGAAATCAAAACCAAGAACTAACACAAGTCACTGAAGGCTTGAGGCTGGAATTGGAGAAAGTCCAAATCACGAAGCCAATTTCCCCTCAGAAGGAAATATGGGACACTCTAGGGGAACCCAGTGGAAAATTTGACTATTTGGTCAAATATTCTGCCCCAGAGAGTTCGAAGGTTCAGATTAAGGATATAAAGCCCACAGGATGGGGCGATGATGAAGCTAAGGGGGAAGATGTTGAAATAAATATGGTGGATATGGAAAGGCCTCGCTCTGAGATGGAGGAAGTAGAAAAATACTTAGAAAAAGAAAAGTATAGAATGGAGGATAATCACACTGGAGATGCTAGTCTCAAGGATTACCTCATGACATGCCACAAAGGAGATTCAGGCATGATATTGTGCCCTAGGTGCAGCATCCTCTGCAATCAAAGAATCGCTGCGAATTTCGAAAGGGTACAGAGGACTTGAACTGGCAACAATTGGCGCCAGGATAACCAGCTTTTTAGGTGTTATCCCAAGGCTGGAGAAAGTTTGCTGGAATTTGTGTTTCGCTGCTACAAAGGGGAAACCAAGTGCTTGATTTGCCCAAGGTGCTCTGCTGTGTATGACCAAAGCATGGCCAGAGCCTTCGAAACGATTCCCTTCGCCCCTTGCTGGAACCATCAAGAAACTGTCCAGATGGGCCCACGTTTCGACAGCAGACACAAACAGCGAAGGCCTGATAGCCCTCACCCCAAGGCTGCTTGAAGAGTGACTTTCAAACTCCCTGCTGAAGTGCCAACCGATAGATGGTTACAGGTCAGAAATGACAAAGGCAAAGATAGATGGAGAAACGCTGAACGAAATGCACGCCATGCTGTGACATACAGGAGGCAATTCAACACAGCGAAAAGGGAGGAGGTGAGATTAGAAAATTACAAAGGAAGGAACCCCATGTCAAGATCCCAGTGGCGCAGACAGCAAAGGATTCGAAAGGCTGAGAGGGAAGCTGTAGCAAACAAAGGGGTTACTTCAACAAAGAACCAAGGTGAATCTAGCACCAACAAACCAAAAAATCAAACTGAAGGCAAACCTCCAGTCAATAGGAGGCTTTTCTCTGAAGTACAACGCGATGAACCAAAGGAATACACTCCAGGCCCAGAAGAGGACGAAGATATGATAACAGATAACTTCGAATCGGAGGGGGAGTCTTCATTCAACCTGAACTGTAACGTGGTGTCTGTGCTTCCCTGCGAATTTGGACAGGAAACCGAAATCGATGAATATGAGGAGGAAGACACCACAGATTTGATGAAACATAGGCCTGTGTGCTACTATGTGATGGACAATGGGGCTATTGAGGAACAAAATGCGTTCTTCGAACGTCCAGAACCTGCTATGAAGAACCATCTCAAGCCACTTTTTATTCGGGCGAAAGTTGGTATCCATGGTGTGAACAAAGTTCTAGTGGATGGGGGTGCTGCAGTCAATTTGATACCCCATTTCATGCTAAAAAGATTAGAGATCCGCGAAGGAGACATCAAGCCCCATAATATGGTTTTGTCCAATTATGAGGGAAAAGTGGGCAAAACACTGGGAGTGGTCCAGTTGGAATTGACAATAGGCTCAAGCTGTAGGCCCACCATGTTTATGGTGATCGAAGCCAAGGCCAACTATAACTTATTGCTGGGAAGGGAGTGGATCCATGGCGTGGGGGCAGTTCCTTCGTCAATGCACCAGCGACTAGTTCTGTGGAGAGATGATGGAATCGTGGAAAACATCGAAGCAGACCAGAGTTACTTTATGTCAACGGTAAATTTAGTTGACAAGAGGGATTATGATAAAAATCTGGCAAAGATTGCTCCGTGTGTTCCAAATGATGAGATTAATGAAACCAGAAACGCCCACTACTACATGACCCTTCGCCATGATGGCCTTTACTGGGATAGAACAATAATCAGTGAAGAAGAAGGAGTCGAAAGCACTATACAAAAACGGCCAGCAGGCTGGGACTTCGACAACCTTATTCATGACTGAGTCCACTTTTTTCGAAAGGATTTCGGCCTATATGGCTGAGAACGAATCAAAAGTGGCCTTAGAGGCTGAAATAAATAAATCAACTATAAAGATGAACGAAGTAAGTGGGGGATGGTTCGAAATGCTCACCCTTCGAAGAGTTTGAGATGGATCAAAGGTTGGATGCCATCTATGATAAAGAACCCTTAGGCTTCGAAAGGGACCCCGTAAACTCAGGTGCCAAAATGTTGGCACAAGATCCACTCAAAGAAGTCAACTTAGGGGATGAAAAAACGAAAAGAATAACCTACATAAGTGCAAAACTTAGCCCAGGCCTCAAGAAAGAAGTAATCGAAGTCCTCAAGGAAAACAAAGATTGCTTCGCATGGGATTATGACGAGATGCCTGGTTTAAAGAGGGAGTTGGTCGAACACAGACTGCCAATCAAAGATGGCAAGAGGCCCATCAAACAAACTCCCAGAAGATTCGCACCAGCGGTTCTCACAAAAATTAAAGCTGAGATCGAAAGGTTGCTGCGTTGCAAATTCATCAGAACAACAAGGTACGTCGAATGGTTAGAAAACATAGTACCTGTTATTAAGAAAAATGGTTCTTTAAGAATTTGCATAGATTTTAGGGATTTAAACACTGCAACCCCTAAAGATGAATATTCCATGCCTGTGGCATAAATGCTAGTAGATTCTGCTGTAGGGTTCGAATACTTGAGTATGTTAGATGGATACTCTGGGTATAATCAGATTTTCATTGTTGAAGAAGATGTTGCAAAGATAGCATTTCGTTGCCCAGGAGCCTTAGGCACCTACGAATGGGTGGTGATGCCTTTTGGTTTAAAGAACGCTGGGGCAACTTATCAAAGGGCAATGAATTCAATTTTTCATGATTTCATTGAAACCTTCATGCAGGTGTATATTGATGATATAGTCATCAAATCTATATCTGCAGAAACACATTTGCATCATTTGAGCCAATCATTCGAGCGAATGAGAAAACATGGCTTAAAGATGAATCCCCTTAAATGTGCATTTTTTGTGCAGGCTGGAGATTTTCTTGGTTTTGTGGTTCACAAGAAAGGGATTGAAATCAACCAGAACAAAACCAAAGCCATAATGGAGACGAAAGCACCTACGTCAAAAAGGGAATTGCAATCTCTGCTAGGGAAAATTAACTTCCTCAGAAGATTCATTTCGAACCTGAGTGGAAGAACCCAAGCTTTCTCTCCGTTACTTCGTCTAAAGCAAGGCCAAGCCTTCGAATGGAACGAAGCTCACCAGGAGGCATTTGACAGGATAAAAGAATACCTTTCTCAGCCTCTTATTTTGTCTCCACCTTCATGGGGGAAGCCCATGAGATTGTACATATCTGCCTCTGAAGTTAGTATAGGTAGTATGCTAGCACAAGAAGATAGCAATGGCATCGAAAGAGCCATATACTATTTAAGTAGAGTGCTAAACGATGCAGAGACCAGATATAGAAATTTAGAAAAGTTATGTCTCTGTTTGTATTTCTCTTGTATGAAACTCAAGTATTATATAAAACCTGTTGATGTTTATGTTTCATCTCATTTCGATGTTATTAAACATATGCTTTCAAAACCAATAATGCATAGCAGAGTTGGTAAATGGGCTTTAGCCTTAACAAAATATTCTTTGACTTTCATGCCTTTAAAAGCTATGAAAGGTCAAGTGATTTCTGACTTCATTGTGGACCATTCATTGGTTGAGCAGACTGTCATGAGTTACGTCGAAATGCAACCATGGAAATTGTACTTTGATGGTTCAACCCACAGGAATGGAAGTGGCGTTAGAGTCCTTCTGATTTCTCCTGAAGGAATTCCAACAAAATTCAAGTATAAATTAGATGGTCCTCGTTGCTCGAACAACGAAGCTGAGTATGAAGCGCTCATTGTTGTACTTGAAGCTTTGTTGGAATTGGGGGCAACCAAAGTCGAAATTAAAGGAGACTCTGAATTAGTGGTCAAACAAATCACAAAGGAATATAAGTGCATAAAGGAAAACTTAATGGTATACTTCGTCATAGTCAATAGACTATTGAGGAAATTTGAATACATGGATATTCAACACATACCAAGAATATAGAACCAAGAAGCAAATGACTTAGCGCAGTTGGCTTCGGGTTATAAAGTGTCTACCAAGAACTTTAAGGATTTGGTTAAATTAAGGGGTAGAGTTATGGCTACTAGATTCACACCATCGGATCTGGAAAGTATGAAATTGGGATATTCTGAGAAACAGGGATTCGAAATATTAGCCATAAATACTTTGTCAGATGCAGATTGGCGAAGTCCACTGAAGAGTTATTTAGCAGACCCAACTCTAAACGTGGATAGAAAGACAAAATACAGAGCATTGTCATATCTCTTCATGGGGAACGAATTGTTTAAAAAGACCCAAGAGGGTGTATTATTGAAATGCCTAGGAGAAAGTGAGGCATATTTAGCATTGTCAGAAGTCCATAATGGGGCATGTGGGGCACATCAAGCAGGCCATAAAATGAAATGGCTGTTATTTTGACACGGCTTGTATTGGCCTAGCATGCTCAAAGATTGCATAGACTTTGCTAAAGGATGTGAGGAATGTCAGAAACATGCAGGGATTCAACATGCCCCTGCAAGTGAGTTGCATTCGATCATCAAACCATGGCCATTTAGAGGATGGGCATTGGATTTGATAGGAGAAATAAATCCTGCTTTGTCCAAAGGACAGAAATACATCTTGGTGGGAATAGATTATTTTACCAAATGGATCAAAGCTATACCACTGATAGTTGCTGATCAAGAGGCTATTATTGAATTTATACAAAAGCACATTATCTATAGGTTCGGATTTCCAGAGAGCATAACCACAGACCAAGGCTCTGTGTTTACTGGTAGAAAGATGCAAGGATTTGCCTAAGAAATGGGGTTTAGATTGCTAACATCAACGCCATATTATGCTCAAGCAAACGGTCAAGTCGAAGCAGCAAATAAAGTAATAATAGGATTAATCAAGAAGCATATTGGCAAAAAGCCAAGAAACTGGCACAAAACTCTGGACCAAATATTATGGGCTTGTAGAACATCTCCTAAGGAAGCTACTAACACTACGCCCTTCCAACTCACATTTGGTCATGATGCAGTATTGCCAGTAGAAATTCATCTATAATCAGTTCGAATTCAGAAACAAAACGAAATCCCAGCTGCATTATATTGGGAAATGATGATGAATGAATTAGTTGAGTTGGACGAAATTAGATTACATGCATTGGAAGTCTTGATGAGACAAAAAGAAAGAGTGGCCAAAACATACAACAAAAGGGTGAAGAAAAAACTATTCTTTATTAATGACTTAGTTTGGAGAGTCATATTGCCTATGGACAAGAAGAATAAAGCATTAGGTAAATGGTCACCTCATTGGGAAGGACCTTTTCGAATATTAAAATTATTCTCAAACAATGCATACGAAATCGAAGAACTCGTGGATGATAAACGTACCCTAAAGGTTAATAGGAAATATTTAAAGAAATATAAGCCACGCCTGCAGGAGATTCGAATAATAACAACGTAACCAAGATGTTATAAAAGGCCAAAATGGCAAGATAAAATGCCAAAATGGCGTTGTTCGAATATTACATATAAGAAACCAAAATTGTAGTCAAATAAACATCAAAATCTAGAAATAAGAGTTATTTTTCAATCGATTGAAAGTGCTTCGAAATGATTCAAGCTTCTGCTGAGCGAAACGCCTGGCTCCTTCCAAGGTTGCCACTTCTCCTTTAAGTTGTTCTGCAGTCTCCATTTCTGCAAGCCCCTGGTTGAGAAGCTCTTCGAATTGGTTACCAGCAGTAGTGGTTTCGAAGGCTATTTGTTGTTCTTTAGCCTCCTTAACTTTCCGTTGAAGTTCCAGAATCTGCCTTTCCCAAAGAAGTATGGACTCAGCTCGAGCCTCATAATCAGTTTTCGCCTGCTTCAGATGCATAGCTTGATCCTCAGCTTCTTGAGAGAGTTTCGAAGCTTGTTCATAAGCAGCATCCATGGCAATGCGTTTCTCTTGAACCTTCTTGGCAGCAGATTCGTCTTGGAGAAGGTAACCAGATACGTTGTCCAGCAAAGCCTGAAGATCGAACAAGAGAGTACTAACTGGCAAGGAGCAGGTAGAAAGATTGACCTTTGTAAGCAGCTCCTTCATAGTATAGCAAGCAGTACTATCTTGCTTGAGCACTTCGAATATATCCACATTGAGAATTGTTTTCCTAATTTTATTAAGAAGAACAATTCTTTCATCTGTGGGAAGAGGATAGCTGGTCGAACTTGTGCCAGCCCTAGCAAGTGGGACATCCCTCTGAGCCAACTTTGCCTTCATGTACCCAATAAGGTCATTTCGTCTCAGAAGTGCCAGTTCCTCGTCAGTCATTCGAGACAAAGAGGATTGAGGGAGTTCCACACGTAGGGGAGCCACGTCCATTTCAACTTCCATGGGTTCGTTGGTTGCATTACCATCCCCTTCATTCGTTTCGTGCTCTTGGTCTTCTTCATCCTCATCCAAGTCCACCACTTCAATGCCTTCCCTTTCACTGCTATTTGCGTTGGACTCCGTCCCAGCAGTCGAACCGTCATTGGCATTCTCCTCCTCAGACTCTTCGTCTGCAGATTCTTCGTCTCTTTGCCCAGAATCAGCTTTCTCTCCTTCAGTTTGAGTGTCCTTTGGGTCCTCTTGAAGAGTTTCAAGAGGGGACTTTTGAAGAGAAGCTCTTTGCAAATCCTCTGCAGATGTTTGAAGTGGTGTTTCGTTTGTCTCTTTCAGAGGAATTGAGGTACCTTGATCATCCTGCTGTTCAGAAGTTCCAGTCAGAACCGCCATATTAGACGAACCTTTATTCTGAACGAGGTTGCTGGAATCTCCTTGAGGAGAGGAGTTGAGTGGAGCAGCAGCTTTGGATGGTGAGTTCGAAGTAGTGGAAGCTAGATTCAAGATGTTCTGCAAGGAGCAACAGAATGTTAAAAAAAAACATTCACCAAGGTAATAAGAAGTTATTATTGTCAAAAAATTTAAAGGTTCAATTTACCTGTGGACTCCCGGAGGAGAGGTTACTGGCTATAAGTTCCAACATTGTGTTGGAGGTCGAAGGTGGGTTTTTGGATTTGGGTGAGGGAGCAGCATCCCTGGAATCAAGTCCAGAGACACTAGTTGGAACGGTACTTTTCGAAATATCTTTCTTTGGCTTTTTCTTCGAAGCAGTGGTTAAGTTTCCTCCAACCTTGGGATCTTCCCCAGTGGTGCTTGATTTCCGCTTCTTGGGAGTAGGAGGAGGAAGCTTGTTGGTCTGAAAGGATTTAAACGAAGAGTTAGATGCAAACCATAAAACATGAGTAAATTCGAAACGTCAAGGCTAAGTGATTACCGTTGGAGTTGGAATACTGGTTGTTGTTGGTATTATTGTTGTTGTTGTGGTTGCAGCAATAGTGGTTATTTCGGGTGGAGTCACTTTGTCAGTAGATTCGATGGAGGCTTAAGAGGCACTCCCTTCTTTCGACTTCGAGGCAGCTGTCTTTATCCTGATGGCTGAAAATCGAAACAATTAAAGCAAAGGTTAAAGATATGGAAAATAAAAGACGTTTGGGATTTTCCCAAGCATTCGCACCTGCTCCTTGATCATATTTAATTGACATGGCAGAAAGGTCGTATCGAAGGTGTCCTGGGAAATCATGAAGCCAGTGTCGAGCCCATGTCACAGTCTTAGATGGCTTTGGTTTCCTTTGAAGATGTTTGAACATCTCTTTGCAAGTGAACCACCAAGGATATGGGGGAAACCAAGCCAGAGCCAGTTCTGAGGTAGGTAATCTGGGAAATTTAGGTGGATGCATTTCGAATGCCAACCTATACCTATCCTCAGGTGACAACCCTGAAGGAAGTTTTAACTTAGAAACTTTTTGTTTAAATTTTTCCTTCAAGGTCTCAGCCGCTTGATGCACAGTGGAGTCCAAGCGCGTGGGGTCATAATTAGTTTCAAAATAATTTTGGAAAGCTTTAATCTCTTTGGCATGAGTAAACATACCTTTCTTTGCTGGTACCTGCACATCGAAGGCATCAATTAGTTTCTGTTGAATTGTAAGTGTATCGAACATATAAGTTTGATAAAACTTGGTCCACCATTCCAGAAACCCTTTAGCTGTGAGATGGGTAGGTTCGAAGGTTATCAGCTCAAACTGGGCAAAGCCTTGATATTATTCTTGCTGTATTTTGGCTTCCCGTGCCTTGAAAGTTCGCCCAGAAGTAATGGCGCTCTCAGTGTGGAATAAAGGTTCAGGAATCAGTTGGCATAAGCCAAACTGTCTCGAAGCAAAATTTGGTTGGTAAGCAAAAAGAAAAATCTGGTTCTTGGCTGGAGTTATTCTTGAAGAAATGAGTCTAGGTAGCAAAAAGGCTCTCCATACATCCTGAATCTCCTTGCTCTTGATAGCTTCTGAGAGAGCCATGGTGAACCAAGAAGGTCCATGAGCCCTCGAAGCAAAAGGCGCCATGCTCTCTTCGAACTTGTGCCTTTTGGAGAATATCATGATGTACTTCGAGAATTGGACTTTGAAGTCATCTTTGTCGTCATTTGGAGTTAATCTTCGAAGCCTAGTGCCTTCGACTATCCTATCATTTATCTTAGGATCTTGTTCATCAATGGTGTTGGCGGTTGACAAGGAGGATTCGAACATGGCATTTAGCCATAGTTGAAGTAACCAAAAAGGGCCAGCCAATAGAATATTCTTGGAGGTATGGGATTTGAGGCTCGAAACAGCTGACCTCAGGCTTTCATAAAGGTTAACTAAGAGCAGTTCACTTAGGCACACTTTTCGATTTTCATGCAAGTCCCTAGCTAGAGGAATGAACCTACTAGCTACCTGTAGGGATCTACTGCAGAAAACGTATCTTGACAGCCACAGGGTTAAGAAAGCAATGTGTTCTACGTCAGACACATTGTCCCCCTCAGCATGGTAATGACTGATAGACTTGGAAAAACTTGCTAGCTTGACTTCGAAGTCAATTATGCTTGAATGTTCTTCGTTGTCGGGGATATAAGTTTCTCCTACTGGCGATAGCCCAGTGATGGTCGCTATGTCGAAGAAGGTTGGGGTGATCATTCCACCTGGGAGATGGAAAGTGTTATAGGTACAGTCCCAGAAATAGAGGGACGCGAATAGCAGAGGGTGGCTGTAGGTGAAACCAGGCTTCGATAGCTTAATCAGGTTATAGATACCTAATTCTTCCCATTGCTGGGATTTCTTAGCTTCAACTTTCTTGAACCAATTTTGATAAGCAATATCAGAGGTGGGGCAAGATCGAAATGGCTTAAAATTACTTTTTACATAATCCAATACAAAGGGGTCCTTAGGAGGAACAGTTGGGTTTTCTATGGTATTTGAACTAGAAGATTCTATTGCCTTAGGGGCGTCCATTTTGTTAAACAAGGGTTTAAAACTATAACAAACTGGGAAAATCGTCCTGGTGTCTTTTAATATTTCAAAAACCGTAAGAGGGCCATTTAAAGCTAACCTCTTACCAGCAACGTTGGTAGGAATGAGTACCTGTGACGCATACAGCATTTCTTTTTCCTTTGAAATCATCTGAGGGGCAAGAACGGATTGACCTTGGTGAGTGATAATCTTACTTTCCATGGTAGTTCCTGCAGTTTTTCCTTTCTTCTTGGAGACTTTCTTGAGTTGGGATGAAGTAGAAGAAGACATTTTTGAAGGATGTTGAAAGCTTGGGTTTTTTGACGAGAGAAGGAGGGTAAAAGATTCAGAGTGTGAAAAGAAAAGAAAAAGATTAAGTTGGTGATGTTTTATAATGGGGAAGTTTAAGCATCTACTGAATAAGGGTGTGATATGTGGAAATCATGGGTTGGTGTGATGAAGAGGTGGCGTAAAGTTAACATGGGTAATAGGCGTGATTTAAAGATAATCATTATTTGTAACTGCACCATACTGTGAAGTGGCTCCAGGCGGTTAAGGAATCCAAAAAGCGCTATGATTGACGTGACTGGAGTCAAATGCATTAAATGTTACGATGATTCAAAAGTCACATCAAAATCTTGTGTAGATGTTTAAAATAGGTATTTCTCAGAGAAATCGAAATACATATTTTAAAGGGGCAATTTGTTGGCTGAAGATTTTGATAATATTATTAGAAGCCAAATGAATTAAACGTTTCGATCGAAATGAAGTAAAATGTCATGTTTCGAAGTAGCAGAAATAGTGTTTCGAATAAGCATGTCAAAGCTTGGAGCTTCGAGTGGCAATTATGGGAACATATCTAAAGAAGTCTCGAAATAACAACAAGGCTGTGTCTGAGAAGTGCGTTCGAAACGGAGAAATACCAAAGCATTTGAAATTCAAATGGAAGCGGGACATTCGAAGTTTGAAATTTATGTGTTGGAGCATTTGGAGACACGTGGAAAGAAGAAAGAGGCATTGTTCTGCATGTTCTGAACGTGGCATAATCTTATAGCAAGACCGTTATGGTCGAATTAGTATAAATAGAAGTCTTAGTATTAGGATTTCGTGTGTCATATCTATTGTACTAAATACTCAGCAACATTCAAACTACCACATGGCAAGGGAAACGAATGCAAGAGCAATGTACGTATGATAGCACCATGCATTTATGATTTAATGAAAACCTTTTACCATTTCCAGCACTTTCCTTTATCTTTCTGTCAAATAACATTTACAAGTTTTCTCATTTATAGTCTTTTCACTTCGAAATCTCTTCATTAAAGTTTTACATTTCAATGCTTTCTTCACATTTCAAGCACTTTACATTTCAGAAAACTGTCATATTTTCCATGCCTTTACCTTCAAGCTTTATCCTTCGAACGCATATCTTTACTTAAAGTCATTTACAGATTTCTTGCATTAAACGCTTTCTTCATATTTCAAACCTTTTACGTTCCAGAAATCCTTTACATTAACTGTTTTTATAATTAGAAACCATTTACTTGCCTTTTATGCAATTTTACATGTCTTTACAATTAACATTTATTCATGCAACTTAGTTTCGTACACGCACATTTTGATTACATCTTTAGACCTTTGAGAGAGAAATCGAAATAATCCAAACACCTATACAACACTCAAATATCAACCATGAATATCTGTTCGATCATGAGAGTTACCCTAATGACCAAGGAATCCTAGGATCAATCTAGTCGATCCTGTGAGTTACCAGAGGAATTGAATAATAGTCAGAAAGGTTATTCGATAGTTTGGAAGACTAGCGGTTGTTTACCAGAAATCACTGGAAACACCAAGTCCCATCAATTTGTATAATTGGTTTGCATGATGCAAACCCTGTGATGCAAGGTTGAAATGCCCAAAACACTCGACTGAATATTCCGTTTCCGTTTAGTTGACTACCATCTTGGGCGTATGCTGGCACTGTTTCTAGAACGTAAACAATACCCGGAGAATAAGTCTTGAGTGCATTCAGGTAGCGAGGAAGTTCTTGGTATGACTCCTCCCAGTTTCCGTACACCTTTTCAATCGCCTTAGTCTTTGCTAACCACGCCTTACGGTAAGACTGAGTGTGATCGGTGGATCTGGAACTGACTGTTTTAAAGCTGGTTCGCGAAATGTCGCGGTAAGCAAGAGTCGCCACCGTCTTTTATTTTCTCCAAATGGAAAGGACAAAAGCACAGAAAAATTCCTTAAAGAGATCGCTTGAGGTAAGGCTCCAAAGGGATGGAGTTCCTGTGCCCCAGTGTCTTGCTGTCTATCCTACTAGGCATCCTCCAAGCTCTGATAAATCTCTGGCGAAGTCCTTGAGTATCGTTGTCGAAGTCAAAAACTATGTCAGGAATCAACATGTCATGAGGACCATCCCTCCGAGCATAACCAAATTGTCTCCAAGCCAGGCATGGACTATAAGTAATACCCCCTCTGATTCCAAGTAAAGGAACATTAGGATACTCCCCGCAACGATCAATGATAGTGACATCTTCTCTGGACCTAGGGCACCAATGTATATCTGCATGCGTAAGAGTCATCAACCGTTGTGACCATCTCAAACCCCGCTCGTTCTTCAGGACTGATTGTGGGAGGTGCGAAATAAACCACTTTCCCAGGAGAGGAGTGCAACACATTAGGACACCTCTTTTTCTCATGGTTCGAGTGTAACATGAGTGAAGGATGTCCCCCAGCAACGTAGGTATAGGATTCCTGGACATAAAGATCTGGACAGCATTGATATCAACGAGCTGGTCTGGGTTAGGGAACAACACCAAACCATAAACAAGAAGGGCCACAACCTTTTCAAAAGCTTGTAAGTCAAGGGAGTTCCAACATTCATAGGCCTTTTCAAACAGAAACCTGGCTAAGAACCCTTTAATACCACTTCTAACTTCCCAATGTCCCTTGAGGTCAGATGACTGTAGGTGCAAGGCTTTAGCAATCTCTTCAAGCTTAGGTTCCTTTTCTGTACCATTGAAGGGTAGCTGATCAAGGATAGGGATCTTCAGGAGTCGGGAGAACTCCTCCAATGTAGGTACCAACTGATAGTCCAAGAAGGTGAAACAATGATGCAGAGGGTCAAAGAATTGGAACAAGACCTTTATCATATCTTCCTCAATGTTGGTTTTGACCAAGCTGATGAGGCTTCCATGCCTTTCACTGAATGAAGAGTTCTCGGGAATCCTGGATATAAGCTCCTTAAGCTGAGGAGGGATCCTTACAAGACTGATTGGAATTGTCTTTCTACGAACAGTTTCCATGTCCTACAAAACAAGAACAAAGATGAAAATTCGAACCCCTGAAATGGTTAGTCAATGCATATGATGCTGGATGATGTCATGATGCTATGATTAAACACACCACAGATATTTACAAAGACAAACATGTAAGGCACACAAGGCACACAAGACAGGCCCTTAAGGTTTAAGGCCAGCATGGGGTTTAGGTAGTACCCTCTTGAAGTTGGTGGGTTCAACCTGTCCTAATCAAAGTAACCGGGTTCTAAGGTTCCCAATATCACGGGATTGCTTTCATTGTTCATCGTTTCGATTTAGCCACTGAACTGGCGACCGAAATATTCCAGGAAAGCAACCCTCAATTGAGTGTAGTATCGAGTATCAACCAACCTCGGACTGCACCAAAGTCAGTTATCTCACTACCCTAAAGAGGCCAAGATGGTTCAATTAAGGTTCCTAAGGTCTGTTGATGCTTCATGACACCACATGGAGGCCCCGTACTCTCCTTGACTGACTCAAGGGTTACCGGTACACACCAAAGTGCCACATCAACGTAGCAGACTGTTTCAACCATGTCGGTATACCCCGCACAGTTCCCTCACAGCCTTGTTGCTACTTTCTAAGAAGGTATCCCCCAGATCCGGGTTAGGATCTATAGAACTCCCAAGCAACCCACAATTTAAAGCACACAAGAAAAACAATTGAAAACATAGTTATGAGCTAGCCCTAAGGTACACCTCACTTTAAGTTTATCCCCAGCAGAGTCGCCAGTTCTGTGATCGGTGGATCTGGAACTGACTGTTTTAAAGCTGGTTCGCGAAATGTCGCGGTAAGCAAGAGTCGCCACCGTCTTTTATTTTCTCCAAATGGAAAGGACAAAAGCACAGAAAAATTCCTTAAAGAGATCGCTCTCGGTTCGGGAGGTAGGTTATAGAAAGGGAAGGTGTTAGCACCCTTTCTATCCATGGTTATCCATGGGCTCTTAGGTACTTGCTCAATGTGTTTTCAAAACGTTTGCTTGCTTTTCAATGTGGGTTTCAAAAATATTCTTTGAAAAAGGTTCAATTCAACTCGTACGTCAGAGTGTTTGAAAAGTTTGTTTTGAAAGTTTTTGAAAGTGTGTCGGTGTGAAAAGATGTTTTGATTTGTTTGAAATTAGAGCAAGTATCCTTGAGAACCTACCTACCCTAAGGAATTCGTCTGTGTAAATGTCCTTTAAAAGTAGTGCCATCCCACCATTGGGAGGTAGGTAGCACCACCGTTGGAGGTATTCGGGTCAATTCGAGTGTATAGGGACATGGTGATCGCCGGAGCAATGGGAAGACACCTTAGAAGCTACCCTCATGCCAGGTTCCCGGATCATGAGGACTTACTAAGACGTCCTCTACTCGACGATCACCTTTCGAGGCAAGGCAACAGTGAGGCGTACCCTAGGGGTGGTGTGTGAATTGTGTGTCATTTTCAGTTTATTGTTTGTCTTGTCATGCATTGGTGATCTAACGATTCGATTTTATTTTTGGGCATTCATTCTTTCATGTTATTGTTTAGCAGTTAAAAGTGCGGGAATTTAAAGTGCGGAAAAGATAAAAGTCCTACGCTATTACAAAGGGCGCGGGTCCACATCGCCAAAATAAACCGAACCCGATTTAAAATAAATTGCAGAAAAGAAATGTCTAATAGCTATTACATGGCTTTGGTACAAGTACATTATATTCACAACAGAAATAAATGAAACGCGCGAAAAAGAAAATAATCAAATGCGAGGGCGTTGAACCCTTTAAAGGAATTAAAATAATTAAATTATCTAAAATTAAAATTAAATGAAAAATGGTATTTTTGTGTTTTTTAGATTTAATGAAAATAAAAGGAATTAATTGAAATTTAATTAAACATTAGACCTAATTCTATTGTTTTTTAAGTTTTTTATGAAAATATTGACTTTTAACCTAATTTAATTCTAAATTAATTTATGTACATTTTTTAATTTATGAAAATAAATAAATAGCATTACTCTTCTGAAAAAAGGAAAAAAAAAGAAAATAAAAGTCATTAAACCTAAATTCTAGTTTTTTTGGATTTTTATTAAAAAGGATTAAAATTGAAAACCTAATTAAAACTAAATATTTTACATACAATTTATTTAGAAAATAATTAAAATAAAAATTATATTTTTATTTGGGCATTTTTTATTTTTATGATGTTTTTGTATTTTGATTAAAAAATAATTATTGAATTAAAACAGCAAAACAAATAAAATAGCAATTAAAAGATATAAGAAAAATAAATTAAATGGGCAAACCAGGGGAGGGGTGACCCCAAATCAGGAGGTTCAGGCCTGGGACTTCTGGCCCATTTGCTTGAATTCGTTTGACTTTTCCAATCTTGTGTGATGCTTTGACTGGGGCTTATAGTGTTCCTCAGATCCATGCCATTGATTCCATCTTCAGGGGATGCGTGTGGGCTTGATGATGAGAGGATATGGTGTGACTTAATATCAGCGCTGCATGGAAACTTGAAGGGAAAAATAATATGAAATTGTGTAGACCTGGGACTTGAACCCAGGTCATGAGAGTCATATGCGTTGGTACCTGCCAGCTGAGCCACTTGCGTTTCAATTAACATATAATGGCAAACAAATAATAAAAAACAAAACCAATGCATAGTCATCAAAACGCGCGCAAATTTAAATGGACCTGTCCCTGTGTGACACGACACCATCTTCTTCATCCCTATAAAAAACAAAACGCATTGGCCACGGTTTTTCATGCGTGGCTTAAAGCTAGCTACAGAAAAATAGCGATTAGCTTGTTTCCAAATATAAATTAGGCGCGAGTGTATGAATCTTTTCGTCCAGATGCGTTGAGTGTGATGGTGTTGCTCTGAAATCCTAATTTTACCTCTACGCAAAAGCCCTAATTCAAGCAACCTGTAACCCTAAATTTTGGCAATGGCAGAATCACGTATGGTCAACAAAAATGCAATCAAACCCCATGGTTAGCTTAGAAACATCATTGTGATCATGAATACATAAATAAAAATGAAAGAAAATGCTTGAGTTGTGCTATGCGATTTGAAATTTTTTGCTTCACAGTTTGACTCGTGGATACCAGTTCAGGGAGTTTTGAAAGATGTTAGGAATTGGGATGTGCTCAGAATTCGTCCAGGATGCTGTTAGAAAAAGAATTGAGGCTTAAAGTTCTCTCTAACCTTGATTTCAGATTTTGCTTATAAGGCTAATTTTTCAAAATGTCCAATGGCTTTTCAGCGCAGCATATGGCATATTGTGGTTAGGGTTTGACTTAGTGATGATCATGGAATAGAATTGGCTAGTTATTTGACCTAGATTCAAGCTCATGAAGGAATTAGTCTTAGGGTTTTCACTCTTAACCATTTTTCCTCCTTTTTAGCCAAAACCTAGACCTAGTGTGCAAATGAACCCTAGCCTGATTTCTTGAGTTGGTTCATGATACATAGAAATTGTCCAAGTTCACATGACACTATTCCATTGGTTTTTAAATTTTATTTGAATTTTCAAAGAATTAAAATGAATTAAATCATCAAAAATTAAATAAAATAAAAAAATCAATATTTGGTCTTGAAATTAACCATGGGACACGTGTGTGGCATGACAAGGATGAACCAAGTGGAAAAATGGGGCCCTTTTGTCAAAAATTGGATATTCAAGGATAGTTGACTTTTGCCATTTCACAAAAATTTCCCAACTTCTACAAGGCATAACTTGCTCAATTTTTAAGCTTTTCACATGTTCTTGGACATTTTGGAAAGGTCTTTGAGTCCTTTAACCAATGCCTTTGGTCCCATGTCATTTTGATTTACCAATCTCAAGTTATGGCCTTTGACTTAAAGTCCCTTTTTGTTGACTTTTGAAAATGACCTATAATGTTGAAATTGATAACTTTTTGTGAGAGCATTTCTTGGACTTTAAGTATGAAGATGAGTTGTAGGAAATGTCTTTCTCTTCAAAATGAGCTTTGGATGGAATTTTTCTGATAATCCATGTGAAAGTTATGCCCTGGTCAATTTCAGTTGACTTTTTCAGCTGTCCAAATATAGCAACTTTTGCATCTTTGATGATTTCTGAGCCAAATTTTGAGAATCATGATCAAGCATTGATCAAATGATGTTTGTGGCTTCAAAATGATATGTTGACCAAAAATTTGAACTTTTGACTGCCAAATGACCATTTTGCCCCTACAGTTGACTGTAGTGCAATTTAGGGTTTTGACTGTGCAATCTTGAGCTGAATGCCTTGAAACTTGATATGGGGATGCTTGACCATGTTTGTGAGCATATGAGACTTGATTGAGCCTTTGAAAACTTCCTTTTCTTGATCAGACTCAAAACCCTAGTTTTGACTGTATAGGAGACAGTTGACCTGCACAACCCTTGGGGAATTTTGTGACTTGGCTTGGCAATTTCTTGAAGAATGTGGGAGGGCAAATTTTGGGGTATAACAGTTGCCCCTGTTCAATCTTCTTAGACCTGAGGATGCAGATTGGCTGACGTGCCTTTCGTAATCCGAGGGTAAAAGATGATTGGACACTAGAGTGCCCGGAAATTTGCGCTCACATGTTAGCAATGAGGGTAATGGGCTTATAGATGCCATCTGGATGTTTTGATTGCGTAGGAGATTCCTTGGCGAGAACCTGTATACCTGCAAAACAGAAAATGAGTACCTGACACGTTGCAGGAGCTGATTTTTAGATGCCTGGTATTGATGTGTCCTGACTAGTTACAGGAGCTGAGTCTGGAGCTTCAAACGGCGATGAAAGAAACAGGGATGATTACTTCCTTAGCATGAATGGTAAGAGAGCCTGGGCGATTTTAACTTCAACAACGCTCGTTGAGAAAAATCTTGGGTGTCTTCTACTGGAATAAGAATCAGGGAGATCTTAGGGTCGATCTGACTGAACCAGAGAGGCCTTTGACTGGGTAAGAATCAGGAAAATCTTAGGGTCGATTTACTGAACCGGTCTAGGTCTTGAAATGTCTTCAACTGGATAAGCATCAGGAAAATCTTGGGACGATTTAACTGAACCAGAGAAGGCCTTTGACTGGATAAGCATCAGGAAAATCTTGGGACGACTTAACTGAACCGGTCTAGGTCTTGAAATGTCTTCAACTGAATAAGCATCAGGAAAATCTTGGGACGATTTAACTGAACCAGAGAAGGCCTTTGACTGGGTAAGCATCGGGAAAATCTTGGGACGATTTAACCGAACCGGTCTAGGTCTTGAAATGTCTTCAACTGGATAAGTATCAGGGAGATCTTAGGATGATCTGAGTGAACCAGAGAAGGCCTTTGACTGGATAAGCATCAGGAAAATCTTAGGGCGATTTAACTGAACCGGTCTAGGTCTTGAAATGTCTTCAACTGGATAAGTATCAGGGAGATCTTAGGATGATCTGACTGAACCAGAGAAGGCCTTTGACTGGATAAGCATCGGGAAAATCTTGGGACGATTTAACCGAACCGGTCTAGGTCTTGAAATGTCTTCAACTGGATAAGCATCAGGGAGATCTCGGGGTCGATCTGACTGAACCAGAGAAGGCCTTTGACTGGATAAGCATC
Organism: Vicia faba; assembly: GCA_948472305.1. Lineage (NCBI taxonomy): Eukaryota > Viridiplantae > Streptophyta > Magnoliopsida > Fabales > Fabaceae > Vicia > Vicia faba. The sequence continues at coordinate 1,361,279,180 of OX451741.1, read as the reverse complement.
GGGAAAATCTTGGGACGATTTAACCGAACCGGTCTAGGTCTTGAAATGTCTTCAACTGGATAAGCATCAGGGAGATCTCGGGGTCGATCTGATTGAACCAGAGAAGGCCTTTGACTGGATAAGCATCAGGAAAATCTTGGGACGATTTAACTGAACCGGTCTAGGTCTTGAAATATGATTGAGAATTTAACTGAATCTTTCCTGAAAGGTAAAAGTCAGTCATATGCAATGCATGATATGGATCAAGCAATGATGTTCTCAACATAAATGAGATTTGTATGATATAATGTGTATATGCATGTTATAATGATGTATGTGATGTTTTATGTATGTTTTTGTCTAGGAAAGTAAATCCTTGACGGGTGCCGGGAAGTTGTATCCTGGGCTGATGTCGAAGAATAGATTTTGCTTCCGCTGGGGATGATAATTGCAAGGATACCGGTAGGAGACGATGACTCCGTTGCGGAATAAACTTGGCGAATGGAAGATTCTGCGGGGAGAAAAGATATTCTAGCGATCATGCTGGGAAGCAATACTCTGTGGGGATAGAGATGCTTTGCTGAGTGTTGATAGTAACTCTGTTGGGGATACCGTTGTTGTATTGGAAGTATTGATGGACTTCGCTGGGGATAGGAAGGAACTACGTTGACGACGACCTTTCCGTGGCTTTTGGCTGAGGATAACCCAGTTATATCCTATTAAGGAAATAACTCTTTAAATGAAGCCGGACGACGCGTTCGTGCTCTGCTAAGGGGATGAGCTTCCAGAATATACTGGGGATAAGCTTACGGTTTGGGAAGATGAATTCCACCTTTCCTGGGGAACTTGGATGGGACTCTCCTGGGGAAGTTTTGATATGCTGGGGAAGTGATTCCTTTGAATGTTGATGTATGCCGCAGGGGAACAATCTTTAGACCAAGACTGTCGGGGACGTTTGTTAAGAATATATGCTGCTGGGGGAATATTGGGATCTACTGGAGGATACCCAATTTCCTTGAGACTTGTTAACTTTGTTTGGGGAGGAATGCACTGACTTGCTGTCTCACTCTCTGGGGAATTTAAGAAGTCTGGTTAGGTTCCTTAGCTGAACCTACTTTGGTACCTTGGAGGATAGAACAATTAGACTGCTCAGACAACTCCTTATTGCCCCTGTTTCTAGTGTCACCTGCAATTAATTCTTTGTTTCGTATGCAAATATTTATGAGCTATCAAATTATTGTCAATGCATATATCACAAATTGAACCTTGGACGTTCTTCGCAAAACAAAACAGAAAAAGAAAAACAGTTGGCACGTTTAACTGAAAAGTATATTTGTATTGATTTTGAATAGCCTGTGAATAGGCGTTTTGTGTACAAGAGGCTGACGTCCTGGTAAGCGGAACGTCGCCGAACAAGAGAGTTTATACAAGTTTTGTACAAAAGAAAAGAAAATAAAACAGCTGTGTGAAAGATGAACGATCCACTGGGTTTCAACCCTGCTATTGCCCTTATACTCTGTGCGTCTCGTCACTTGATGACCTTGGTTGAAGGTGAAGCTGACTGATCGATGCCGTCTGAACTTGATGTAGATACCGGATTCTGGATGCAAAGTGATCCAATGAGACATAGTATTACGTTTTTATCCCTAATTTTTGCCTGGACTGCCCTTTCGGGTTTTCAGTCCACCGGGATACCCATTTTTGCCCAAGCCGCCTTTTCAGGTTTTCGACTTGCCGGGTGTACAGATTTTCATTTTCATCCCTTCATTTTGCCCGAACCCTTTTGGTTCGACGGGAAGCCCTAATTTTTGCCTAGGCATGTCAGCCTAGCGGGTCTTTTTTCACGCGTAGTATTTTTTAACTATGTCTGCATTGGCGGGGTGAGGAAGGTCGTCACCATCCATGTTGGTTAATATCATTGCTCCTCCTGAGAACACATGCTTAACCACAAATGGCCCTTCGTACGTAGGGGTCCATTTGCCCCTTGGATCACTCTGAGGAAGGATGATTCGCTTGATCACCAGATCCCCGACTTGATATTCCTGTGGTCTGACCTTTTTGTTAAATGCCCTGATCATTCGTTTCTGATACGTCTGACCATGACAGATAGCAGTAAGCCTCTTTTCGTCAATAAGGTTGAGCTGACCAAGTCGTGTCTGGATCCAATCGTCTTCATTCAGATTTGCATCCTTCATTATCCGGAGAGAAGGAATTTGTACTTCGATTGGCAAGACTGCCTCCATGCCATAAACCAGAGAGAAAGGAGTTGCCCCGGTTGACGTCCTAGCTGAGGTACGATACCCATGTAGAGCGAACGGTAACATCTCGTGCCAATCTTTATACGTTACTGTCATCTTCTGCACGATCTTCTTGATATTTTTATTTGCTGCTTCTACAGCCCCATTCATCTTCGGTCTATAAGGAGAAGAGTTGTGGTGCTGTATCTTGAACTGTTCGCAGAGCTCAGCGATCATCTTATTGTTCAGGTTGGTACCGTTATCTGTAATAATCCGCTCAGGGACACCGTACCGACAGATCAGATTGTGCCGAATGAACCGTGCTACAACAGTCTTGGTTACCGTAGCATAGGATGCTGCCTCAAACCACTTCGTAAAATAATCAATCGCCACTAGGATGAAGCGATGTCCATTAGATGCCGTAGGTTTAATCTCACCGATCATGTCTATGCCCCACATTGCAAATGGCCAAGGCGCAGTCAGAACATTCAGGGGAACCGGAGGAACATGCACCTTGTCTGCGTAGATCTGGCATTTATGGCATGTCCTAGAATGTTGGTAACAATCAGCTTCCATGGTGGACCAGTAATACCCTGCCCGTAGGATCTTTTTTGCCATGGTATGTCCACTGGAGTGTGTACCAAAGGTCCCTTCATGTAGCTCTTCCATGATTCTTTCTGCTTCCGTCTTATCCACACAACGCAGTAGGGTTGAATCCTGGTTTCGCTTGTACAAGATACCATTGCTAAGAAAGAACTTGGCTGCAAACCTCCTCAGGAATTTCTTATCATTGACAGATGCTCCTTCAGGGTATTCCTGTGCTTCTAGATATCTCTTCACTTCGTGGTACCAAGGCTTCTCAGTTACCAATTCAGTTTCGAGATCACAACAGTATGCCGGTTCGTCCAGTTTCCCGATGATGATCCGGGGAGCCTCGTTGTCCCATTTGACCTTGAACATTGAAGGCATTGTAGCTAACGCATCCGCCAACTGATTCTCTTCTCTTGGAAAGTGCTCAAATGTTATTTCTGTGAAGTGGGGGATCAAGGCCAACACACATTCTCTGTAGGGAATCAAGTTTGGATGTTTCGTATCCCACTCTCCTTTGATCTGATTGATCACAAGAGCGGAATCTCCGAAGACACTCAGAAATTTGATCCTCAGGTCGATCGCAGCTTGAAGACCCATAATACACGCTTCATACTCCGCCATGTTGTTGGTACAGTTGAAACACAGCCGGGCGGTGAGTGGAGTATGAGTACCTTGTGGAGATACAATTATGGCGCCGATACCATTTCCCAAAGCATTGGAGGCTCCGTCAAAGTGCATAGACCATCGGGATCCTGGTTCAGGTCCTTCATCCGGCCCAGGTATTTCACAGTCAGTTACTATCATAATGCTTTCATCTGGAAACTCGAAGTTCATTGATTGGTAGTCATCCACAGCTTGATGTGCTAGGTGGTCTGCCAATACACTTCCCTTGATGGCTTTTTGGGTCGTATACTGAATGTCGTATTCCGTCAAGATCATCTGCCATCTTGCAATTCTCCCAGACAGAGCAGGCTTTTCGAATATGTACTTTATGGGATCCATTTTTGAGATTAACAAGGTAGTGTGAGTCAGCATATACTGTCTCAGCCGGCGAGCAGCCCATACCAAAGCGCAGCAAGTTTTCTCAAGCAGTGAGTATCGGGTCTCACAGTCGGTAAACTTTTTGCTAAGGTAATAAATGGCATGCTCTTTTCGGCCAGACTCGTCATGCTGCCCCAGCACACACCCCATTGCATTGTCAAGCACTGTCAGGTAAAGTATCAAAGGTCTCCCTTCAACTGGTGGCATAAGGATGGGTGGTTCTTGGAGATATTCTTTGATTCTGTCAAAAGCAGCCTGACATTCATCATTCCAACGTACTACCTGATCTTTCTTCAGCAGCTTGAAGATTGGTTCACAGGTAGCAGTTAAGTGTGAGATGAACCGAGCAATGTAATTCAGACGTCCTAGAAAGCCTCTGACTTCCTTCTCTGTCTTAGGAACTGGCATCTCTTGAATGGCTTTGACCTTAGCAGGGTCCACTTGAATTCCCTTGTCACTTACCACGAAGCCTAGCAACTTCCCAGATCTTACCCCGAAGGTGCACTTGTTCGGGTTCAACCTCAGCTTGTACAGTTTCAAACGGTCAAACAGTTTCTGCAGATGACCAAGGTGTTCTTCCTCAGTCTGGGACCTAGCGATCATGTCGTCAACATACACTTCTATCTCATGATGGATCATGTCATGAAATAAAGCAACCATGGCACGTTGGTAGGTTGCCCCAGCATTCTTTAGTCCAAAAGGCATGACTTTGTAGCAGAAGGTGCCCCACTGAGTAACAAACGTAGTCTTTTCCATGTCTTCCGGAGCCATCTTGATCTGATTATAGCCTGAAAAACCATCCATGAAAGAGAACACTTTGTGTTGAGCTGTATTATCAACAAGGACATCAATGTGAGGTAGAGGGAAGTCATCCTTGGGGCTGGCCCTGTTCAGATCCCTGTAATCGACACACATCCTGACCTTGCCGTCCTTCTTAGGTACCGGCACCACATTAGCAACCCACTGAGGGTAAGAAGTCACTGCAAGAAACCCGGCATCAAACTGCTTCATAACCTCGGCTTTAATCTTCTCGGACATCTCTGGACGCATACGGCGGACCTTTTGCTTAACCGGAGGGCAATCTTCTTTAGTTGGTAAGTGATGGACCACAATGTCGGTATCTAATCCGGGCATATCTTCGTAGGACCAGGCAAAGATTTCTTTATAGTCATGCAGCATCTGAGTCAACCGTTGCTTCACGCTGAGCTCTCGGTTGGCACCAATCTTCACTTCTTTCTTGTCTTCCTCAGTACCCAAGTTTATTATTTCCACTGGCTCTTCATGGGGTTGAATTGCCCTCTCCTCCTGTTGTAACAGTCTTGCAAGTTCACCAGGCACTTCGCAATCATCTTCACCTTCGTCCTCGGCTAAGTTGATCGGATTTTCGAAGTCATAACCGGCAGTAGCAGAGTCGTTACCAGTGAGATCCAGAGTGGATTGAAACCTGTATGAGTGAGTGTGTGTGTAAATACAGCTGTTTTGCAATATGTAAAGAAAGGAAAGAAAAGGAGCGCAAAATTTGAAATGTGAAAAACGTCCAATGCTTTTATTCATGATATATGATAGTGACAAACAAAAGCCCTCATAAATAAAACCACGGTGCCCCGGGTAAGACACCGGGCCATATAGTCTCAAATTATTGTTTATTACAAATCAAAAACAAAGAAATTCATTACTGAGGAACAATAGAAACAGAGAGATTGTCTTTTGCACTCCAATTGTTAGGCCCACTGTCGGTTGTCGGGTAGATCCAGCTATCAAACTCAGCATCATCCACTTCGTCTTCGTCTCCAATAGCATTCACTCCATGAGCAGGTAGGGGAGCCGCCACCACATTAGGCTTGTCAGATGCCTCAAACTGCACCTCCTTGGCGTCAATAAGGTCCTGCAGCTTGTTCTTTAGTGCCCAACAGTCATCAGTAGAGTGCCCCGGGCTATCTGAATGGTAAGCACAGCGAGCATTTGGATTAAACTTGGGGGACGCAGTATTGGGAAACTTTGGAGCCTCCCTGACAGTCACTAAATTGGTGGATAGTAACTGTGGCAGGATCTGTGATAAGGTCATGCTTAACCGGGTAAACTCTCTCCGGGGTCTTTCAAACTTTTGAGGATTAGTTGGCCGAGAAGCGGCAGCGGGTTTGGCAATCATTACCGCACTGACAGATTGGCGGTGTTCAGGTCGCTCTGTTCTCCGGGAGCTATATACAGCACCAGCCTCCTTTTTGAAGGGTTTCTTCTCAGTACTGGAGGAGGCAACTTTCTGTATCTTCCCCGATTTTATACCGGCCTCAATCCTTTCACCAGTCAGGATCAGATCAGTAAACCCAGCAGAGGAATTACCAATGAGATGATTGAAAAACGGACCAGATAGGGTCCCCAAGAACATATCTACCAGCTCCCGATCCGTCAATGGTGGCTGCACCCTGCCAGCCAGGTCTCTCCATTTCTGAGCGTACTCCTTAAAACCTTCACCCGACCCTAGCGACATACCCTGGAGTTGGGTACGCGTAGGAGCGAGGTCGGCATTATACTGATACTGCTTGTAAAAAGCAGTGGCCAGATCCTCCCAGTTACGAATGCTGATTCCATCCAGCTGATAGAACCAGTCGAGGTGAGTCCCTGAAAGACTCTCCTGGAAGAAGTGGATCCAAAGGTTCTTGTCTGCTGTGTAAGGCTGGATCTTCCTTACATAAGAACGGAGGTGCATCTTGGGACAGGAAGCCCCATCATACTTCACGAAGGCAGGTGTTTTGAACTTGTGTGGGATCACCACCCCAGTAGATAACCCCAAGTCTCCGAAATCCAATCCAGGCACCCGTTGAACTTCCACAGCCTTTAATCTGTCTTCCAGCTGTTTGTACCGGTCTTCAGCAGGAGGGTACTGTTCGTCATTGAAGTCTGTTTCAGTATCAGAGCCCACAGGAGTAGTGACCTCCCTTTCTTGGTGACTTCCCTCCGTCACAGATGGAGGAGTCCTTTCAGCTTCAACCAAAGTGTTCCCGAGTCTGCGCCCAGTGTTAAATAGCACAGTCCTCCTCTTCTTCTTAGTCTTCTTCAGAAGCATGGTCTTCAACTCTTGTTGACCCTGAGCCAAGCCCTTGATCAGCTCCTGAAATTGGGCGTTCTGCGCCTGAAATTGGACGTTCTGCGCCTGAAGAGCCTTGATAGATGCTTCGGTTGATGATTCAGGATTCATGATGCTGAAATAAACAGCGAAGAACGGTAAACAACCTGAAAAGAAGAGTATCTATGATGCACATGATGAATGATATGTGTTTATGCAATGCATTCAAGAGTTCGAAAATTCAAATTTGTTGTAGACCAAAAGGAACACACGTTATTATTAAGAAAATCATTGTTTGATACATCAAAGCCTCATGGGCAAAAATATAAAAAAGATCAAATCAGTCCCAAAATATGTTGCGCATCTTCTTTGGAGCTATGTAAGTGTTGAGGTTCCTTTCCTCGTGCAACAGACGGGTGAGTTCCAAGACCTTCCTTTCACTGGCATGCAAACTAGTCTCAAGAGAATTCCGCTCTTCCTTAAGCTGGATCCAGCTCTTCTGCATCTCTTCCCAGGATGTGGGCATATCAGGGTGCTGAATAACATGAGACACCTCTCCTTCCAAGGCAGGTTCTTTGATTACTGGAAGCATGTGAGGATAAGGCATTACTAACTTCTGAGAGCGGGCTCGTACCCACTTGAGGTAAGGCTCCAAAGGGATGGAGTTCCTGTGCCCCAGTGTCTTGCTGTCTATCCTACTAGGCATCCTCCAAGCTCTGATAAATCTCTGGCGAAGTCCTTGAGTATCGTTGTCGAAGTCAAAAACTATGTCAGGAATCAACATGTCATGAGGACCATCCCTCCGAGCATAACCAAATTGTCTCCAAGCCAGGCATGGACTATAAGTAATACCCCCTCTGATTCCAAGTAAAGGAACATTAGGATACTCCCCGCAACGATCAATGATAGTGACATCTTCTCTGGACCTAGGGCACCAATGTATATCTGCATGCGTAAGAGTCATCAACCGTTGTGACCATCTCAAACCCCGCTCGTTCTTCAGGACTGATTGTGGGAGGTGCGAAATAAACCACTTTCCCAGGAGAGGAGTGCAACACATTAGGACACCTCTTTTTCTCATGGTTCGAGTGTAACATGAGTGAAGGATGTCCCCCAGCAACGTAGGTATAGGATTCCTGGACATAAAGATCTGGACAGCATTGATATCAACGAGCTGGTCTGGGTTAGGGAACAACACCAAACCATAAACAAGAAGGGCCACAACCTTTTCAAAAGCTTGTAAGTCAAGGGAGTTCCAACATTCATAGGCCTTTTCAAACAGAAACCTGGCTAAGAACCCTTTAATACCACTTCTAACTTCCCAATGTCCCTTGAGGTCAGATGACTGTAGGTGCAAGGCTTTAGCAATCTCTTCAAGCTTAGGTTCCTTTTCTGTACCATTGAAGGGTAGCTGATCAAGGATAGGGATCTTCAGGAGTCGGGAGAACTCCTCCAATGTAGGTACCAACTGATAGTCCAAGAAGGTGAAACAATGATGCAGAGGGTCAAAGAATTGGAACAAGACCTTTATCATATCTTCCTCAATGTTGGTTTTGACCAAGCTGATGAGGCTTCCATGCCTTTCACTGAATGAAGAGTTCTCGGGAATCCTGGATATAAGCTCCTTAAGCTGAGGAGGGATCCTTACAAGACTGATTGGAATTGTCTTTCTACGAACAGTTTCCATGTCCTACAAAACAAGAACAAAGATGAAAATTCGAACCCCTGAAATGGTTAGTCAATGCATATGATGCTGGATGATGTCATGATGCTATGATTAAACACACCACAGATATTTACAAAGACAAACATGTAAGGCACACAAGGCACACAAGACAGGCCCTTAAGGTTTAAGGCCAGCATGGGGTTTAGGTAGTACCCTCTTGAAGTTGGTGGGTTCAACCTGTCCTAATCAAAGTAACCGGGTTCTAAGGTTCCCAATATCACGGGATTGCTTTCATTGTTCATCGTTTCGATTTAGCCACTGAACTGGCGACCGAAATATTCCAGGAAAGCAACCCTCAATTGAGTGTAGTATCGAGTATCAACCAACCTCGGACTGCACCAAAGTCAGTTATCTCACTACCCTAAAGAGGCCAAGATGGTTCAATTAAGGTTCCTAAGGTCTGTTGATGCTTCATGACACCACATGGAGGCCCCGTACTCTCCTTGACTGACTCAAGGGTTACCGGTACACACCAAAGTGCCACATCAACGTAGCAGACTGTTTCAACCATGTCGGTATACCCCGCACAGTTCCCTCACAGCCTTGTTGCTACTTTCTAAGAAGGTATCCCCCAGATCCGGGTTAGGATCTATAGAACTCCCAAGCAACCCACAATTTAAAGCACACAAGAAAAACAATTGAAAACATAGTTATGAGCTAGCCCTAAGGTACACCTCACTTTAAGTTTATCCCCAGCAGAGTCGCCAGTTCTGTGATCGGTGGATCTGGAACTGACTGTTTTAAAGCTGGTTCGCGAAATGTCGCGGTAAGCAAGAGTCGCCACCGTCTTTTATTTTCTCCAAATGGAAAGGACAAAAGCACAGAAAAATTCCTTAAAGAGATCGCTCTCGGTTCGGGAGGTAGGTTATAGAAAGGGAAGGTGTTAGCACCCTTTCTATCCATGGTTATCCATGGGCTCTTAGGTACTTGCTCAATGTGTTTTCAAAACGTTTGCTTGCTTTTCAATGTGGGTTTCAAAAATATTCTTTGAAAAAGGTTCAATTCAACTCGTACGTCAGAGTGTTTGAAAAGTTTGTTTTGAAAGTTTTTGAAAGTGTGTCGGTGTGAAAAGATGTTTTGATTTGTTTGAAATTAGAGCAAGTATCCTTGAGAACCTACCTACCCTAAGGAATTCGTCTGTGTAAATGTCCTTTAAAAGTAGTGCCATCCCACCATTGGGAGGTAGGTAGCACCACCGTTGGAGGTATTCGGGTCAATTCGAGTGTATAGGGACATGGTGATCGCCGGAGCAATGGGAAGACACCTTAGAAGCTACCCTCATGCCAGGTTCCCGGATCATGAGGACTTACTAAGACGTCCTCTACTCGACGATCACCTTTCGAGGCAAGGCAACAGTGAGGCGTACCCTAGGGGTGGTGTGTGAATTGTGTGTCATTTTCAGTTTATTGTTTGTCTTGTCATGCATTGGTGATCTAACGATTCGATTTTATTTTTGGGCATTCATTCTTTCATGTTATTGTTTAGCAGTTAAAAGTGCGGGAATTTAAAGTGCGGAAAAGATAAAAGTCCTACGCTATTACAAAGGGCGCGGGTCCACATCGCCAAAATAAACCGAACCCGATTTAAAATAAATTGCAGAAAAGAAATGTCTAATAGCTATTACATGGCTTTGGTACAAGTACATTATATTCACAACAGAAATAAATGAAACGCGCGAAAAAGAAAATAATCAAATGCGAGGGCGTTGAACCCTTTAAAGGAATTAAAATAATTAAATTATCTAAAATTAAAATTAAATGAAAAATGGTATTTTTGTGTTTTTTAGATTTAATGAAAATAAAAGGAATTAATTGAAATTTAATTAAACATTAGACCTAATTCTATTGTTTTTTAAGTTTTTTATGAAAATATTGACTTTTAACCTAATTTAATTCTAAATTAATTTATGTACATTTTTTAATTTATGAAAATAAATAAATAGCATTACTCTTCTGAAAAAAGGAAAAAAAAAGAAAATAAAAGTCATTAAACCTAAATTCTAGTTTTTTTGGATTTTTATTAAAAAGGATTAAAATTGAAAACCTAATTAAAACTAAATATTTTACATACAATTTATTTAGAAAATAATTAAAATAAAAATTATATTTTTATTTGGCCATTTTTTATTTTTATGATGTTTTTGTATTTTGATTAAAAAATAATTATTGAATTAAAACAGCAAAACAAATAAAATAGCAATTAAAAGATATAAGAAAAATAAATTAAATGGGCAAACCAGGGGAGGGGTGACCCCAAATCAGGAGGTTCAGGCCTGGGACTTCTGGCCCATTTGCTTGAATTCGTTTGACTTTTCCAATCTTGTGTGATGCTTTGACTGGGGCTTATAGTGTTCCTCAGATCCATGCCATTGATTCCATCTTCAGGGGATGCGTGTGGGCTTGATGATGAGAGGATATGGTGTGACTTAATATCAGCGCTGCATGGAAACTTGAAGGGAAAAATAATATGAAATTGTGTAGACCTGGGACTTGAACCCAGGTCATGAGAGTCATATGCGTTGGTACCTGCCAGCTGAGCCACTTGCGTTTCAATTAACATATAATGGCAAACAAATAATAAAAAACAAAACCAATGCATAGTCATCAAAACGCGCGCAAATTTAAATGGACCTGTCCCTGTGTGACACGACACCATCTTCTTCATCCCTGTAAAAAACAAAACGCATTGGCCACGGTTTTTCATGCGTGGCTTAAAGCTAGCTACAGAAAAATAGCGATTAGCTTGTTTCCAAATATAAATTAGGCGCGAGTGTATGAATCTTTTCGTCCAGATGCATTGAGTGTGATGGTGTTGCTCTGAAATCCTAATTTTACCTCTACGCAAAAGCCCTAATTCAAGCAACCTGTAACCCTAAATTTTGGCAATGGCAGAATCACGTATGGTCAACAAAAATGCAATCAAACCCCATGGTTAGCTTAGAAACATCATTGTGATCATGAATACATAAATAAAAATGAAAGAAAATGCTTGAGTTGTGCTATGCGATTTGAAATTTTTTGCTTCACAGTTTGACTCGTGGATACCAGTTCAGGGAGTTTTGAAAGATGTTAGGAATTGGGATGTGCTCAGAATTCGTCCAGGATGCTGTTAGAAAAAGAATTGAGGCTTAAAGTTCTCTCTAACCTTGATTTCAGATTTTGCTTATAAGGCTAATTTTTCAAAATGTCCAATGGCTTTTCAGCGCAGCATATGGCATATTGTGGTTAGGGTTTGACTTAGTGATGATCATGGAATAGAATTGGCTAGTTATTTGACCTAGATTCAAGCTCATGAAGGAATTAGTCTTAGGGTTTTCACTCTTAACCATTTTTCCTCCTTTTTAGCCAAAACCTAGACCTAGTGTGCAAATGAACCCTAGCCTGATTTCTTGAGTTGGTTCATGATACATAGAAATTGTCCAAGTTCACATGACACTATTCCATTGGTTTTTAAATTTTATTTGAATTTTCAAAGAATTAAAATGAATTAAATCATCAAAAATTAAATAAAATAAAAAAAATCAATATTTGGTCTTGAAATTAACCATGGGACACGTGTGTGGCATGACAAGGATGAACCAAGTGGAAAAATGGGGCCCTTTTGTCAAAAATTGGATATTCAAGGATAGTTGACTTTTGCCATTTCACAAAAATTTCCCAACTTCTACAAGGCATAACTTGCTCAATTTTTAAGCTTTTCACATGTTCTTGGACATTTTGGAAAGGTCTTTGAGTCCTTTAACCAATGCCTTTGGTCCCATGTCATTTTGATTTACCAATCTCAAGTTATGGCCTTTGACTTAAAGTCCCTTTTTGTTGACTTTTGAAAATGACCTATAATGTTGAAATTGATAACTTTTCTTGAGAGCATTTATTGGACTTGAAGTATGAAGATGAGTTGTAGGAAATTTCTTTCTCTTCAAAATGAGCTTTGGATGGAATTTTTCTGATAATCCATGTGAAAGTTATGCCCTGGTCAATTTCAGTTGACTTTTTCAGCTGTCCAAATATAGCAACTTTTGCATCTTTGATGATTTCTGAGCCAAATTTTGAGAATCATGATCAAGCATTGATCAAATGATGTTTGTGGCTTCAAAATGATATGTTGACCAAAAATTTGAACTTTTGACTGCCAAATGACCATTTTGCCCCTACAGTTGACTGTAGTGCAATTTAGGGTTTTGACTGTGCAATCTTGAGCTGAATGCCTTGAAACTTGATATGGGGATGCTTGACCATGTTTGTGAGCATATGAGACTTGATTGAGCCTTTGAAAACTTCCTTTTCTTGATCAGACTCAAAACCCTAGTTTTGACTGTATAGGAGACAGTTGACCTGCACAACCCTTGGGGAATTTTGTGACTTGGCTTGGCAATTTCTTGAAGAATATGGGAGGGCAAATTTTGGGGTATAACACTGAGTATAGTTAAAAACCATGGTGATGTGGGAGATGATGGTTTTCACCTTCAAAGATGGGTCGTTGCTGAGCAGTGGTAGGATTTCTTGACAAATGAGATTGTAATTAAGTTTTCGGTGGTCCTGTGATTGGGTAGAACTTACGCAAGTGTGGGTAGTCATGGAACCTATGACCCAGGATTCACCTCTTAATCTGTATGATGCAGTGAGCTTGAACATACAGTCAGGGTAGACACACTTGATCTTGTACCTTTCTGGGTTGACACGGTCCACCTTAAAATCGACCGAGTTGAGCATGTGGAATTTTTTCATGGCTCTGATGCATTCCTCTATGTTATAAAACTTGTCCTTCTCTTTTAAGTTTTCATCCGACTGCATATACGGATTGAAAAATAAATCAGTAGACGGTTCATCTCCGCCCATGTTAAAGTTTGTCATGTGCGGAGGTGGTGTGTAGATCTCGTTTGCAGGAATACTAGGTATGCCATTGTGATACGGTGGGAGAATTGACTTGAGGTTTTGCGTTTGTGTTCACAAATGTTTCGGTTTAGCAAGAGTCGCCATCGACTTTTTATTTTATCCTAAGGAAAGGTCAAAAAGCACAGGAAAGACCTTTGAGATGTTTTCTTGGGTTCGGGGAGTAGATTATAGAAAGGGAAGATATTAGAACCCTTTCTATCCATGGTTATCCATGGGATCTTAGTTACTTGTTTAGGTCACTTTCTTTGCTTTTCAATTTTTTAAAATGGTGCTTTTCAATTGTTTGAAATGGTGCTTTGTGTGTGGTTTTGAAAGATGTTTTGAAAAGAGGCCATCGTTGTGGCAACCTTTGTAATGATTCTTGTTTGAATGTATACAAAGGTGTTTTTGTCTTTTGAAAAGTTTTTAATGTTTGAAAGTAGGGTTTTGAAATTGTGTTGTGAAGTGTGTTTGAAAATAGCAAGGATGTTTTTGCAAGCTTTTTGATCAAGTAACTAAGAGCTATCTACCCTATTTTACTCAAAGATCTTTCTTATGTTTTTAACCCTTTTAATAGTGTTATTTCACCATTGTATTTGGTGAACAACCTTGTGTTAGGATGTTAAACGGGACAGGCGCGAGTCATCGTATAGACCATGATAGTAATTGTGTCAAGTATTTTTGGCAATTTTCTTGTGGGACTTGATCATTTTTGTTTAGGCAACTCAAATAGCGTCATCGAGGGACTATGATCTTTTGTTTGTTTTTGCTTTTCCAAAGTACTTAACATGCATACCATGGCCCATTTTTAAAGGCAACAAGTGGATTGTAACCCTAGGGGTGCAAGTGTGTATTGTGTTTGTTTTTCATGCATTTTGTTTTTGATTAGGTCAAACTATTTGTTGGTTTTGATTTTGCATACAAACCCTAATTCTCTAATCATGGCATAATTGGAAGCATTAAGTACGTAAAAATAAATCTAAGCTATTACAACTTTGATATAGGGAGGGGGATACAATTTTGAATAGGGGATTATTTTGCAAGAAATTAAAACCCTAAATTATTACAACCAAATTACAATGTATAATATTTAAATGGGCAATATTTAAATAAACACAATAAATAAATGTTAAATGAAAATGAATTTATGCAAAAGAGTTTTTTTATGTATGTAGAGCATTTTTTTAATGTGAAAAAAGGTGTAAATAATTAAAATAAAAAAGGTTGATTTTATTTAATAAAGGGGTAAACCCTAATTTTTCTTAAAGAAAATAATATTATGTTATTTATATACAAAAATATATTAAAATGTACAAAAATAAAAATATATTGAAAAAATAGTGTTTTTTAGTATAAAATAACAATAAAAATAAAAATGTACTTTTTTTGTATTTTTATTCTATGTTTTTAATAAAATAAAGTATATATGTGTGTGTGTGTGTGTGTGTGTATATATATATATATATATATATATATATATATATATATATATATATATATATATATATATATATATATATATATATATATATATATATATATATATATATATATATATATATATATATATTTACAAAAAATAAAATATATTCAAGAAAATATTTTCAGTATGAATAAAAAATAAAAAATGAAAATAAAAGTATTATTTACATTATTTTTAAATTTAAACAAATAATAAAATGGTATTAAGAATGTTTTAATGTTAGAAATAATTAAAATAAATACCAAATAAATGTAAAAAATTATGAAAATATTTTTCAAGTATTTTTTATGTTTGGAAATAAAATAATAAAGTCATAAATGAAATAAAAATGCAAAAATAATAAAAATATAAGAACTTGGGCCAGGGGGTGTGAAACTGAAAAAGAAGGTGTTAGAAGCAAAAGAGCCAAGCCCAGCCCATCAGCTTCATCTTCTTCCTTCAGAATTTTGAAAATGCGTGCCTGTTACACAAACTCGTATCTCCTGTATTTGTGATCTTTTGACAAAACTCAAAACATGAAACTTGTAGAGCATCAAACCACGATTCTAACCATATAAAAAACTTAATCTAACTCTCAAAGACCAGAGAGAATTTCTCTGGCCCTAATTTTTAACCTAGTTTTTTCAGAAAGTTCATGGATGAAATTCTCTTAGCACGTTTAATATAAATGAAAACTGAGCATATGTATGGTTTCAGGGCAATGAGTACTACATCTTTCATTCACAAACCTAAGGCTAAATGTTCCTAAATAGAGAGATAGAAGTTCATGAAAAACCTGTTTCAGTTGGATTCGAGTTGGACAATGCAGCAACTTTCAGTGAGGTCTGAGGTTTTTTTGAGCTTGCTTGATGTTCCCTGAACCTTTCCCAATGCTTAGTTTGTTTTGAAATGGCCTGAATCAACCTCTAGAAGTCAACATGTATAAGCTTGAAACAGAAATGGTGAACACTGTAAATGGAGTTACAGTTGGCAATGGAGGTTTGAGATAGCTTGAGTGAGTTGAATGGAAGGTGTTTGAAGTGGAAAGGAGAAAAATGCACGAGCAAAATGAGCTATGGCACTCAAGTTGCAGCAACTGCCCTGTTTTTGCAAGTTTTTGGTGTTTTGGTGTTCAAGGGTGTTTTAGGGATGATTGGCTCGTGTTTCTGGCTTACAAGGATGAGTAAAACTTGTTTGGAATGTTGGCTTCAGTTGATTTTATCAGATGTGTAAGTTATGGACTTTTGGCACAATGACTTGGTTTTGAAGCAAAATGTGAGAGTTGACAATGCAAGGCTGTACTGGCTTGTAACCTAGCTGCACAAAGTGGTTGAGCTTTTCCTGACATTAGGGAGCCTTGTTTGCAGCAAAAGGCTTGGTGTATGGCTCAAGAAATGAAACTTAACATAAAGCATGCTTTATGTAAATGGAAGTGCTATCTTTATGCCCAAAATGGAATTGTTCATTGTATAATGCTCCCTTGATCAGAACAATGCCTCTAACCAATGTATTTACATTCAATTTTTGAGTGTAAATTGGTTTAGAGGCCTGTAATTAAGTACAAATCTAGTTTGGTCAGATTTTGCAACTTGTATGAACATGTATTGGCCATGGTTACAAAGTGAGTTTTTACCAACTTCAAGCATTCGATTCTCCCTAACCATAAATGTGTTTGAGGAGTTCTTGGACAATTTGGAAAGCTTGCAACATGTACTATAATCAATATTTGAAATGAAACTTGAGACTCCAAGTGGAACTATGTGAAAAATGGCCAAGAAGATGGGTCAAAATCCTGCCTAAACTAGGGCAAAATTTCTCTAAGTTAAAAGTTTTAGGGATCCTTGTTCCAAAAATCATAACTTGAGATACAAGCTTATTTTGAGAAAACTTTATGAATCAAAGTTGTAGACTTTGTGGAGGACTAGAACTTTCATGTTGTAAGTTTTGTTTGAATCCATTTGCATCTTGGTGAAAATGTGGGTCAAAGTTAGGAAAAATTAAGAAATTTTCATAACTTAGAAAATTTCTAAGTTATGAAAATTTTCAATTTCAAACCCTAATTTGCAATTTTGGGTTTCTTGATGACCAAGTTTCATAATTTGACACATCTTGATGAAAAATGACCCTTGGCACTTGATTTTGACCAAAAAGTCAAAGTTTGACTTTTCAGTGTACAGTCAAATTTTGATCAGTTGACTGAAAAATTCATCTGCCAATCCTATGTTTTTTGAGATCTTTTGAACTTGTTGAATAGGTCAAGATAGTGTCATTGAGTCCTTGTGTCCATGGTTGAGCTTAAATTTCCATTGGCTAGGTCAAACAGTCAAAAATTGCATTTATGCAGTCAAAACCCAAAAAATGACCATTTTGCCCTTTTGGTGATCTGATCAAATTTCTTGTGGAATTGTGGTCCAAACTTGATCAAATGGTTCATATGAGTTCATAATGTTGATGGGGGTCAAAATTCATGAGGTTTGACTGTAAATTGGCCATAATTGACTTTTTCCGCAATACAACTGATTTCTAGGTCAACTGTCCAATTGACTGGGTAAAAATTTGGTTCAAGGCTTGAAACTTGGTATGGGAAAACTTATGAGTCCAACATGAAGTATGAAAGTAAAATTGGGCATTGAAGGTCCAAAAATCCCTGTGCAAACTCAAACCCTAAATTAGGTCAACAGTGCAAGGAGATGTCTTGAGCAGAGCAATCCCTAGCTTGGTCTTGAGTTCCAAGAGCCTGGTGATGGAAAATGTTAATGAAATGGGAGGGAAAATTTTTGGGTACAATAGTTGCCCCTGTTAAATCTTCTTGTACCTGAAGAGTTAGATTGGCAAGTTTGCCTTTCGTGACTCGAAGGTAAAAGAGGGTTGGACACTAGAGTGCCTGTAAATTTGCACTTGTCAAAATATTGTTGAGGGAATGGGCTTAAAGATGCCATTTGGAGATGGTAAAATCTTGCTGGAGATGGGCTTAAAGATGCCATCCAAGAATGTTTGTTGAACTTCAATGTTGTAGGTCAGAAGAATAAGCATTGAAATGGTATCCGTGTCTGGAATGCATTTGAACTGTATCTGGAGACTGAGTCTGTATGAGCAAAGGAAAGGCGTCTGTGTCTGGAGCGTATCTGAGTTGTAAATGTATTTGATCTTTGACTGAATATCAGAATGACTGCCGTGTCTGGAGTGTATTTGTATTCTGGATGGGTAACGGAGAAACATCTGTATATGGAGTAACTGTGTGTTGGGGATAAGTTCTGAATGAGTGGCAGAATGGCAACCGTGTCTGGAGCGTATCTGGACTGTATCTGAAGTTGAGATCTGTATGAGTAGCAGAATGACTTCCGTGTCTGAAGTGTATCTGAAACTGTAACTGGGATCTGAATAAGTGACATAATGACTTCTGTGGTAATTGCGCTGGGGGGAATCAAACTTCTGTTGTAAGGGCTAGAATGGCATCCGTGTTTGGAGCGTATCTAGTCTGTATCGGATTGCCGAAGTCTGAATGAGTAGTAGAATGACCGTCGTGTCTGGGGTGTATCCGTACTGTATCTGACTTGAAATTCTGAAAGAGTAATAGAATGACCGTCGTGTATGGGGTGTATCCATATTGTATCTAAATAATCGTTAACGATAGCCTTTTAATCTTATCCTGAAAAGGGTAAAATGTTAGATAAAACAGAAAGTTATGTTGCATGATATGTATGATGCAATGAACTGTGTTTCATCAATGTTTATGATATATGAATGTAATGGATGTGCATGTAAGCAGAGTAGCTGTCTTGCTGAGGAAGATAAATCCTTGATAACTGAAGATAATGAAATCTTAGACTGCTGACGGAGAAAGTAAATTCTTGACTGATGCTGAGGATTTAAAAATCTTTGATTGTTGGAGGTGAGAAATCCTTGCTGACTGCTCGGGGATTAAAGATCTTTGATTGTTGAGAATGAGAAATCCTAGGACCACTGTTGAAGATTGAAAATCCTTGGTGACTTGTGGGGATTAACAAGGGCTTTGACAACTTCTGCAGGGAATGAGAATCCTTCATGACTTTCCTGGGAAATAAGGAAAACTCTGAAAATCTATACTGGGGAGTTAAAACCTAGGAGGCTTGTGCTGGAGAAATGAGACCTAGAATTTTCAATCTTCCGGGAAATAACTCTGTGGGGAGAATGTTTACTCGGCCGGTGAAATCGGGAGCTTGGGTTGTACGCCAATCTACTGGGGAAGTTGGTGAACACTGAATGGTTCTCACTGGGGATTGATAGTTGGAAATTTGACTTCGCTGGGGAAGAAGGTTTAGAATATTCTAGCTCCGCTAGGGATATGTATTTCAGGGTTTTCGGGCTCCACCGGGGATCTAGAGTTTGAACTCTGATGGGAACTTTGAAACTTAACTCTGCTGGGGGTCTTGAAGCTTAACCCCGCTGGGGACATGTACTCCAAGGTTTTAGCTTTATTAAGGATCTAAATGGAATACTGCAGGGGATTTCCTCTGGCATAGCACAAGGATATCTTCCTACACCTTCAACCTATCAGTAATCATCCTTTCTCAATTTCGTTTTATTTGTAAGCAATGATTATATTCAAATGCATATGCCTATTTAAAAAAACATTGGACGTCTTCAAATAAAATATAAGTGTAAAAAAGAATGAAAGGCAAACAAATTTCTGCACTTTGAAGTATTTTTGTATTAACTTTCGTAAGTATCTTTGTACAAAGGAAACAGACATCCTAGTAAGAGAATGTTGTCATAAAATTGAGAAAAAATTTATAAAAAAAAGAAAAATGGCTATGTGTAATAATTCCATGGGGTTCCCATTCTGCTATAGCCTTCACAACTCTGAGTATTTTGTCCATTCGTTGCTTCGTCCGTCGATGATTAGATTGATCATAAGCTTGGAGCTTGTTGGTGAAGAGATTGTTCTTAAAGTGATCCGACGAGACATAGTCATACGCTTTAATTCCTTAACTTTTGCCTGGACCGCCCTTTCGGGTTTTCGATCCACCGGGAAACCCTTTTTTGCCCAAGTCGCCCTTTCGGGTTTTCAACTTGCCGGGTGTACAGATTTTTTTGTTTATCCCTAATTTTTTCCTGAACCGCCCTTTCGGGTTTTCGATTCACCGGGATGCCCATTTTTGCCCAAGTCGCCCTTTCGGGTTTTCAACTTGTCGGGTCGTTTTATGCGTAGTATCTTTTGACTATGTCTGCATTCGCGGGGTGCGGCAAGTCGGCGCCGTCCATGGTGGTCAGAATCATTTCCCCACCAGAAAAGATGCTCTTGATCACAAATGGTCCTTCGTAAGTAGGAGTCCACTTTCCCATGGGATCACTTTGCGGCAAGATGATCCGCTTGATTACAAGATCTCCAACTCGATATACCTGACGCCTAACTTTCTTGTTGAAAGCCTTGATCATCCGTTTTTGATACGTCTGACCATGAAAAACAGCAGTAAGTCGTTTCTCGTCGATCAAGTTAAGTTGATCAAGTCGGGTCTGAATCCAATCGTCTTCACTCAAACCGGCATCCTTCATAATCCTTAAGGAAGGAATCTGAACTTCCATAGGTAAAACAGCTTCCATGCCATATACTAAAGAAAAGGGGGTTTCCCCTGTTGAAGTACGTACCGTGGTACGATATCCATGCAGAGAAAACGGTAACATCTCATGCCAGTCCTTGTAGGTGACTGTCATCTTTTGAATGATCTTCTTGATATTTTTGTTCACGGCTTCAACAACACCGTTCATCTTTGGCCGATAGGGAGATGAATTGTGATGATAAATCTTGAACTGCTCGCACAGAGCGGTGATCATAGTGTTGTTCAAATTTGTACCGTTGTCCGTGATGATCCTGTCAGGGATACCATACCGGCATATGAGGTTCTGCTTGATGAAGCAGGCAACCACATTCTTTGTAACTGAGGCGTAAGAAGCCACTTCGACCCATTTGGTAAAGTAATCAATAGCCACCAGGATGAAGCGATGTCCGTTGGATGTCGTAGGCTTGATCTCTCCAATCATGTCAATGCCCCACATTGCGAATGGCCAAGGAGCTGTCAGAACATTGAGAGGAACAGGAGGAATATGTACTTTGTCGGCGTAGACTTGACATTTGTGACAAGTACGGGAATGTTGATGACAATCAACTTCCATGGTAGACCAGTAGTAGCCTGCCCTTAGAATCTTCTTAGCCATCGTATGTCCGCTTAAATGGGTGCCAAAGGTGCCACTATGTATTTCAGTCATGATTAACTCTGCTTAAACCTTGTCCACACAACGAAGTAGAACACAATCATGGTTGCGCTTATAAAGATGCCATTACTTAGGAAGAACTTGGTAGAAAATCTCCTTAAGAACTTTTTGTCATTGACGGAAGCTCCTTCAGGGTATTCTCGAGTCTGGAGATACCTTTTGATTTCATGAAACCAGGGTTGTTCCACTACTTCTTCGGTATTAATCTCATGACAGTGCGCTGGTTCATCCATTCGCTCGATGGTGATTTGGGGAGCCTCGTTATCCCAGTTGAGTTTAAACATGGAAGACATTGTAGCCAGAGCATCTGCTAGCTGATTTTCTTCTCGCAGGAAGTGTTCGAAGGTAATCTGTTCGAAATGAGGCAGCAATGTCAGGACATGTTCTTTGTATGGGATAAGATTAGGATGTTTAGTGTCCCACTCTCCTTTGACTTGACTGATAACCAAAGCCGAGTCCCCAAATACGACCAAAGATTTGATTCCCAAGTCTATAGCAGCCTTGAGACCAAAGATGCAAGTTTCATATTCAGCCATGTTGTTGGTACAACTGAAGCAAAGTCGGGCAGTGAAGTGTGTATGGCAACCTTCCGGAGAAATGAGTACTGCACCGATACCGTTTCCAAGTGCATTTGAAGCACCATCAAAGTATAGGGTCCATCGGGATCCTTGTTCAGGTCCGTCATATGGTCTGTTACCTTCAATGTTGTCCAATGTCATGATATCCTCGTCAGGGAAGTCGAATCTCATAGATTGATAATCTTTGACGGCTTGATGAGCTAGATGGTCAGCTAGTACACTCCTCTTTATAGCTTTTTGGGTAGTATACTGGATATCATACTCAGTCAGGATCATTTGCCATCTAGCGATTCTTCCAGACAAAGCAGGCTTCTCGAAGATATACTTGATCGGATCCATCTTGGAAATCAGCAAAGTGGTATGAGTCAACATATAATGTCTTAGCCGGATAGCAGCCCATACCAAAGCGCAACAAGTTTTCTCGAGCAGTGAGTAGTGAGTCTCACAGTCGGTAAACTTTTACTAAGGTAATAAATGGCATGCACTTTTCGGCCAGACTCGTCATGTTGGCCTAGTACGCACCCCATTGAGTTATCCAAAACAGTCAGATACATGATTAACGACCTTCCTTCGACGAGTGGCATCAAGATAGGAGGTTCCAGCAAATACTCCTTGATCTTATCAAAAGCAACTTGACAATCATTGTTCCATTCAACTACCTGATCTTTCTTCAACAGCTTGAAGATTGGCTCACAGGTAGATGTTAGGTGAGAGATGAACCTTGCAATATAGTTTAAGCATCCCAAGAAACCTCTAACCTCCTTTTCAGTGCGGGGGGCAGGCATTTCTTGTATAGCATTTACTTTAGCTGGATCAACCTCAATGCCTTTGTTTCTGACAATAAATCCCAAAAGTTTACCATACCTGACTCCAAAAGTGCACTTGCTCGGGTTTAGTCTGAGCTTATACTCCTTCAACCTGACAAACAGCTTTTGCAGATGATCAAGGTGTTCTTCTTCTGTCTGTGAACGGGCTATCATGTCGTCTACGTAAACTTCTATCTCATGATGTATCATGTCATGAAATAAAGCTACCATGGCGCATTGATAGGTTTCCTCGGCATTCTTTAATCCGAATGGCATCACTTTGTAGCATAAGGTACCCCATTGCGTGACAAAAGTAGTTTTCTCCATGTCTTCAGGGGCCATTTTGATCTGGTTGTATCCCGAGAATCCATCCATGAAGGAAAATACCTTGTGCTGAGCTGTGTTGTCAACCAAGATGTTGATATGTGGTAGTGGAAAATCATCTTTAGGTCTAGCCCTGTTCAAATCCCTGTAGTCCACACACATTCTGACTTTGCCGTCCTTCTTAGGTACGGGCACAATGTTAGCGACCCATTGTGGATAGGAAGTAACAGCCAGAAAGCCAGCATTGAATTGCTTCATTACCTCAGCTTTGATCTTCTCAGACATGTCGGGCCTCATTCGGCGGACCTTTTGTTTGATCAGTGGACAGTCTTCTCTTGTAGGGAGACGGTGAACCACGATATTTGTGTCTAATCCCGACATGTCTTTATAGGACCAGGCGAAGATCTCAACATATTCGTTCAACAACTGCACTAAGCGCTCTTTGACACTTGGTTCCAGGTTGGCACCCACCTTAACCTCTTTCTTGTCTTCCTCTGTTCCCAAGTTGATGGTTTCTAGCAACTCTTCATGAGGCAGAATAACCCTCTCTTCTTGTTGCAAAAGTCTGGCTAACTCTCCCGGCACTTCACAGTCTTCGTCAACTTCGTACTCAGCATGATTGACCAAATCTTTAGAGTCACCGAAGGCTAAAGCAGAATAGTCACCCATGGAATCCGGAGTGGATGGGTACCTGCATTTTGTGAGCGTGTGTGTGTAAGGGATATCCATCCTTAAACAAAACGAGATGCAAAAGGAAAGAAAATGAACACAAGAGCTTATAGATGAAAACGTCCAATGATTCATTAAAATATGGCATATGATAATGAAGGAAATCAAGCCCTTACAAATGGACCTATATGCCCTGGGCAAGGCATAAGGTGAAAATAGTGTATGAATTGTTTAGTTATTACAGACCAAAATAGGAAATTGTTCAAAGATAAATTACCGGTTGATGAAAGTGATGGGAATAAAGTCCTTTGCTTCCCAGTTGCTTAATCCTCCTTTGACGGTTGGAAAGATCCAATCTTCAAAGTTGTCTTTTTTATCATCATCTTCTAAGACATTAATTCCATGGTGAGTGATCTTTACGGGTGGTTCTCCAGCCTTGGAGCGATGCATAGCTTTCTGGCCAGCAACAGTAAAACCTAGTCCGAACTTGTCCGTCTTATGGGGAAAATCAGGCAGTTTCCCCCACATTGTACTCTTTTCTTATTTGCTTACAGCCTCTGCGTCCTTGAGAGATGCCATCCTAGACACATGCTTGGGAACGATAGGCACATCAACCATTATCTTCACAACTGCGACCTCAGGAGAAACTTCCTCAAAATGTTGGAAAGGCGTTTCTATGAATTCGCCATCCAACTCCACATAGCGGAAGGAGTTGAGGTGACTTATCATGTACTCTTCCTCGCCGTGCACCATTATAATCTTACCCTGAACAGGATACTTTAGCATTTGGTGTAAAGAGGAGGTAACTGCCCCAGCATAATGGATCCACGGTCTTCCCAACAAACACGAATATGAAGGACGGATGTCCATCACATAAAAGGTGGAGTTGAAAACTTCTGTGCCCACTTTGATAGGAATGTCAACCTCTCCGTGAACCATTCTTTTGGACCCATCAAAGGCCCTAACCACGATATTACTTGGCTTTAACACTAACCCTTCACAGTCCAAACGGTCTAACGCTTTCTTCGGTAGCACATTCAAGGATGAACCAGTATCAACGAGGACATGGGCAAGGGTGGTTCCCCTACATTCTACTGATACATGCAGCGCGTCGTTGTGTTTCCTTCCCTTGGGAGTCAAATCAGCATCGAAAAAACCAAGACCATTATCAGCAGTAAGACGTGCCACGCACTCTTGAAACTGGTCAGCCGACGTTTCTTGAGGCACGTGTGCCGTCTTTAAAAATTTGATTAAGGCCTTAGCATGGGCCTCAGAGCAGAGTAGAAGAGCCAACATGGAGATTTTGGAAGGGGTCTTCCCTAGCTGTTCCACGACGTCGTAGTCGCTCTTTTTGATTATCTTTAAGATTTCTTCGATTTCTTTCTGGGTGGTTTCGGGGATTACCACACTCTGAGCCTTCATCCTGACAGGTGCTTCTAGTATCCCCTTACCCTTATCGGTAGTATCAACAGAGGGTCTAACTTCAGGTACATCAATTTCTTCAATTATCGGGCCTTGCACATATGGCTTAACAGGCACAGAAGCTTTCGAGGGTCCGAAGACTGCTCTGGGGGGAGCAATCTCCAGAGAGAAAATCCATCCGCTGCGAGTTATCTTGCTTGTTCCCGCAATGTTCCCTATATTAGGGGTTTCATCATCAGAATTCTCTTGGACTGATTCAATCTGTTTGATACCATGATAAAAGATTTCTCCTCCGTAGTTCCATGGTATCGTCTTGTTAGATTGATACGGGACAGGCCCCGGCATGGTGATTTTCAATGGTACAAATTTAGGATCAGGCGTAATCTTGACATGCCTTTTGCAAGCCTTGGGAAGATTGTCGGAGATGGTTATTATTGCAATGTCATTGGTTGAAGTAACAAAGGTAGCAGGAGTAACAGGTGTGAAGGTATCAACAGGAGTCTTTTGGAAGAGTATCTCTTGGGTATCCATCAGGCGTTGGATGCCTGATTTCAACAGTGGGCAGTCAGCCTGTATGTTTAAACAAAAGTAACAGTCTTTTCCACAGCCTGGGAATATCCCGGCTCTCATCAAATTCACTTTAATCACTGGTAACGGAGTCAGAAGTTCAGCAACATTGGTAACATGAAGGTCTTCCATAACAGCATGAACATTATGACCGTGCTTGGGCATCAGGGCATAAATCACATTTGGCTTTTCGGGCGCATCGAATTCTACCTCCTTGGCGTTGATCAGGTCTTGGATTTTGTTCTTAAGAGCCCAACAGTTGTTGGTATCATGCCCTATACTGTCAGAGTGGTAAGCACATTTTGCATTGGAGTGGTAATAAGGGGAAGAGGTATTAGGGTTCTTTGGCGCTTCCTTCAAATTGGTAAGATTCAACTTTAGCAAATGAGGGAGTACTTGAGCTGGTGTCATGTTGATTCGGGTGAACTGCCGTTGTGGCCTTTCTGCCCGTTGCTGATTAGGTCATGGCTGATTGCTGCGAGGTTGATCATTTGAAGAGTTTTGGATAATCACATCCCCCACCGTTGGTCGGCGCTCGGTTCTTCCTTGGCTTTTTTAAGAATAAACAACAGAAGCTTCCTTCTTAGCTGGGAAGGTCTTCTTAATAGTAGTGGACGCGGAGGCATCTTTCTGAATCTTACCACTTTTAATGCCGGCCTCGACCCTTTCACCGGTCAAAATTAATTCGGGGAATCCCGCGGAGGAACTCCCAATTAAGTGATTGAAGAAAGGGCCAGACAGGGTCCCTAAAAACATGTCAACCAGCTCTCTATCCGACAATGGTGGCTGCACCCTTCCAGACAGATCACGCCACTTCTGGGCATACTCTTTAAATCCCTCATTAGAAGCCATACCCATACTCTGTAGTTGAGTACGAATAGGTACTAAATCAGCATTGTATTGGTATTGCCGGTAGAAAGCAGCAGCTAAGTCTTCCCAGTTATGAACCTCTGATCTATCGAGTTGATAGAACCAGTCCAATTGTGTGCCTGACAAACTGTCTTGGAAAAAATGGACCCAAAGATCCTTATCAGATGAGTGGGGTTGGATCTTTCGGACGTAGGATCTCAGATGCATCTTTGGACACGACAGACCATCATACTTGGCAAATGTAGGAACTTTAAACTTGGGAGGAATAACGATCCCAGCGACCAACCCTAGTTCTTCGAAATCTAAACCAGGTACCTTTTGCAACTCCATGGCTGCCAACCGATCCTCAAGATTTTTAAATTTAACATCCGTCGGGGGATATTGCTGTTCGGAGTAATCTTCGTCTTCTTCCTCTTCCTTTTCTTCTCCTTCAACTTCAGATTCAGAAGGCATCGCAGTTCCTTTTTGTTGTACCCCAAAATTTGCCCTCTCAATTCTCAAGGCCTTTCTTACAAGGATATTCAAGGCTCAAGCTTGAACAAGTGCATTTGGATGTTCCAAATACCAAATTTAAAAGGAAATTGTCAAAAATGAAAAAAAAACAGATAAAAATATTATTTTGACAAAATTTGGAGGAAAATAAGTGTCCTTCATTTCAGCTCTTTCGATTGGCCTTTTGGCCTCTTTCAACACAAGCTTGGCTTGCATATTTCGATTGGCCTTTTGACCTCTTTCGACACAAGATTGGCTTGCATATTTCGATTGGCCTTTTGGCCTCTTTCGACACAAGCTTGGTTTGCATTCTTCGATTGGACTTTTGGCCTCCTTCGCCTGGGCATGTGACTTCTGGTTGCAGGTTTCGTTTGTGTCTTTTGTTGCCTGCATGCTTGCAATCAAAGGCCATGACCTACTAGTTACATGTACCCCCCTGCAAGGAAAGTCTTCGTTTGGGCACTCACCTTCTGTGTGCCTGGATGAAAACTTCAGTTGAGCAAGAGCCTCCTTCGAATGCAACTTGGATATGTCCTTCATGTTGAACTCTATGCTTCCTTCGAGCATGAGCTTTCAATTTGGCAATATGTTTTCTTCGATACAAGTTTCGTCTGGGCAATGTGAATTCAAATAGGTCCCCTTCGATTCAGAAGGAAATGATCTCCATACAAGTTTCGATTGAATTTTTGGTTCCCTTCGAAACAGTGTCCTTCGACCCAGGAATACCCTTCAATTGGCATTTCAAAAGGTCCCTGGACTGGAACTTCAGAGTGTCCTTCAACTGGAACTTCAGAGTTTCCCTTAATAAGAACATCAGAACGAAATGACCTTCGAATGGCATTTCAATGCAGAGTTTCTCTTAATCTAAGATGCTCTAATGAAGGAAGTTCTGAACGCTTCGAATTAGAACTTAGACTCATCACAAGGCCAAGGGCTGGTCGAAGTTGCCTAATAGGGAAGGTTCTAAATAGATTCGAATTGGACTTTGAAGCTGGCAAAGAAGGGCCATTCTAAGAACACACAGCTGGCCTATTCGAAAGACACACAGCTGTTGAAAACGAATGCTGTTTTGTTCCAGTCTGGTTGAAAGGTGTAGAAAGATGGAGGATTCGACTCAAAAGATCAAGTTGAACATTCAGGCCCATAGGCTAGGCCACGTGTCTTCCCTTTTTAGGCCTGTACCCATCTGTTGTGTAAGACCACTTGCACTTAATAGCACAGTACTGCCTTTTAGGAAAGTCTGTCTTGAGCCTTGCGCTATTTTCCTTCAGCATGAAGCAACCCCATTTGAACCATTCATCTTGCTTTTGTGGAACAAGTGGACATTTACTTTCCAGCTGGGCTTTATTTTATTATTATTATCTGAACCCCAACTACCAAGAGGCCCCCACATGTATTATTTTATCATTTATTTGCAAGGCTGGCTTTGGACAACATGTCCATTCTTTCTCTATAAATAGAGGAACATTTGCAACAGCAAGGGGGGCAGAGGAGAGAGGAGAACGTATCTTCAAAATTCTCACACACCACAAAATTCTCAAACACTTAAACACTTAAACACTTAAACACTTAAACACTCACCAAACACATACCCAGAATCCAAAAAATAAATCCAGAACTGCATCCTCCTTCCTAACACCAGAACATCAAACCTATGTTACAAATACAAGCCTAAGGCACAACAAGCCTTGAGGCCTGCATAACCTCAAAACCTGCCTTCCTTAC
Organism: Vicia faba; assembly: GCA_948472305.1. Classification (NCBI taxonomy): domain Eukaryota; kingdom Viridiplantae; phylum Streptophyta; class Magnoliopsida; order Fabales; family Fabaceae; genus Vicia; species Vicia faba. Next base: position 1,361,250,501 of record OX451741.1, on the reverse strand, counting down.
CAAAGCCAGAAAACTCAAGTCAGTTCAACTGCAACTGCAAACAAACCTACCTAAAGCCAGTCCAACTGCAACTGCAAGCAAGCCTGTATCAACACTAACAAAAACTCAGACCTGCCTGTATCAAACCAAAGAGAAAACACTTGCTTCCTTTGATTCTGAAGAACAAATATTCTTCAGTATCCTTTGAATCCAGTTTGGAAAGAAACATAAGACTTGTTTCTTTCCTTCCTTCGAATCCAGCAGTCCAAGCACAACTGTTGGCCCCCTCTGTCAAATCCAGAACCTTGGACCTCCACTCAAGGTCCCACGCCCATTCAACGCCTCCATCAAGGTAAGTCACTCTTACCCTTGAATTTTTCATTTCATGACATAACATGTAAATAAGCTTCCTTTTCGTTTCAAACATGTACATAGTGTTTGTTACCTTTTCGTTTCCACTCTTTTAGTTTGTTTTTATTGTCTCTCCTTTTGGTTTTGTTCTTTGGTTTGTTACAAATGCTCTAAGAACTAACCTGGCCCTGAGGTAATGATAGCATGGCCTTGGGCCATGTTTCTATTTAATGTCTCAAACGAAATAAACAAAAGACAGGAGTATGAAACGAAGCCCCAGGCTTTCTCACTGACTCCAGACCCAATCGAAGGAGACAGAAAGGCAGATTGCATCTTGCACAGATTCCAGGCCCAATTGAAGAAGGCAACAAGGCAGAAAGGCCCAGCCAGAGGCACACTTGCACTAAGTCCAGGCTCAGACGAAAGGAACTTCCATGCTAGTGCCAGCCTCCAATCGAAGTACATTACCTGACTGGTGCCAAAGCCCAATCGAAGGCCATGACCTCACTGACGCGAATTCCAAATCGAAGGACAGGACCTTACTGATGCCAGCCCCCAATCGAAGGAGGCCAATAGAATGCAAATCGAAGGCTGCTACTGCCTGGGTCGAAATACACTCATTTTTCTTACTTTTATCTTATTTTTTCCTTCATATTTTTTATACACTTCAATATGGTTGTAATAGTGTAGGATATTTATTTGCTACATTTTTATTGCTTTATACAAATGCTAGTAAATAGGTGTGTATGGCAAGATAAAATCAACAGTAGACAACCCAAAAAATCAAAGATAAAATGCATGTAATCAAACACACTTGCACACATGCACCCTTAGGGTAATTCCACTTGTTGCCTTACAAAAATGGCCATGTTATGCATGTGGGATGTCTTAGCACAAACGAATTGAAAAAAGATCATAGTCCCTCGATGACGCTATCAAAGTTGCCTTTCAAAATGATCTTAGTCCCTACAGAAAAGTGCTAAGTCATTTCACAACATTGCTATCATGGTCATACGATGACCCTCGCCTGCCCCATTAACATCCTAACACAAGGTTGTTCACCAAATACAATGATGAAACAACACTTTTAAAAGGGTTAAAAACATAAGAAAGATCTTTGAGTAAAATAGGGTAGACAAATCTTAGTTACTTGATCAAAAATCTTGCAAAACATCCCTGCTATTTTTCAAAACACACTCCACAACACAATTTCAAAACAACTTTCAAAATATTGAAAACCTTTCAAAAAAAACAAACACCTTTGTATACATTCAAACAAGAATCATTACAAAGGTTGCCACAACGATGGCCTCTTTTCAAAACATCTTTCAAAATCACACACAAAGCACCATTTCAAACCATTGAAAAGCAAAGCAAGTGATCTAAGCAAGTAACTAAGAGCCCATGGATAACCATGGATAGAAAGGGTGCTAATACCTTCCCTTTCTATAATCTACTCCCCAAACCCAAGAAAACATCTCAAAGGTATTTCCTGTGCTTTTTGACCTTTCCTTAGGATAAAATAAAAAGTTGGTGGCGACTCTTGCTAAACCGAAACATTTGCGAACACGAACGCAAAATCCCAAGTCAGTTCTCCCACCGTATCACAGAACTGGCGACTCTGCTGGGGAATTCTTCTGAAATGTGGGGTTACCTTAGGGTTTTAGATCACCTTTACATACTTGCTTTGATTGCTTTGATTACTTTACTTTTTGGGTTCCTTGCTTGGGTTTGTTTTAAAATCCTACACTCGGATTTGGGGGCACCTTTTTAGGTAAATAGCAATAAACTGTGAGGGAACTGTGTGGGGTATACCGACATGGTTGAAGCAGTAGCTATGTTAGTCTGACATATTTGTGGGTACCGGTAGCCCTTGAGTAGTCAAGGAGAATACGGGGCTGCTGAGTGATGTCATGAAGCACTAACGAACTCTTAGAACCTTACTTGACCATCTTGGCCTTTTTTAGGGGTAGTGAGATGACTGACTTTGGTGCAGTCCGAAGTTGGTAGATACTCGATACTACACTCATTGAGGATTATTTTCTTGGAATATTTTGGTCGCCAATTAAGTGGCTAAACCAAAATAATGAACATAGAAAATAATCCAGTGATATTGAACTCCTTAGAACCCGGTTTCTATTTTAGGACAGGTTGAGCCAACTAACTTCAAGAGGGTACTTACCTACAAACCCCATGCAAGCCTAAACCTAAGGACTTGTCTGCTTTGTGTGAATATGACTGTCTGTATATACACCTGCTTACTTTTGCATGCATGTACATAACATCATAACATCATACCATAGCATTTTCAATAACCATTTCAAGGATCTCGAGGGTCTTTTGATGCAAGGTCACGTTGAACCAGATGTCTACCAAGGGGCAAGAGGGTTCTCCTCTAAACAAACACCGTCAAAGATCAAGTGTAACAACTTGAATCAGGGGCTATGACCCACTTGACATGGTGATCTTGATTCTCGTGGAAAGACATCCACCGATACAAAGTTCTCCAATCAAAGATGTTGACCAAAATTCGACCTCTAACATTTTCTTGTGTTTACCCCGCGAGATTCTTGAAAACATGCATTCACATATCATGCATTGCATCATGACAGGTTTTCCTTTTCAGGTTTCCTTATTCTCCTACTGTTTATTTCAGTAGAGATGGCCCTAGAGCAGACTATCAAGGACATCCAGGCTCAAAACTCTCAACTTCAAGAGATGTTCTTGAACCTATCCAAGGGACAAGAAGAGGTCAAGGCGCTCCTCACCAGGGGCATGATCCTGGGAAATCCTGATGGAAACAAAGATGACCAGTTGGAAAGGCTACAAATTGAGATAGCCATAATGAAGGGACAGTTGGTGGGCCAGATGGCTCTTATCCAAAATATGGCTCAAGGACAAGAAGGGCTCAGGGTTCTCGTTAACAATCTTCTTCGAAACAACCAAGTGGGGAAAACATCTAGGGTTGAAGATCAAGCCATCATTCAACCTCCTTTGAGACAAGAAGACAAGGGAAAGGCTCCTCAACTTGCTTCAGGGTCACAAGCCCAGCAACAACCTCGTCAGCGTCAATAGGGTAATCGGTGTAGGCGGAATACACCTGGAAGACATTTCTCTGAGACTGATATACCATCATCTCTAATACTGAAACGCTTGTTGGAGGTCAATCTGATTACTTTAAAGGATCCTCCCCGGAATCCCAACACCTCTACTCCTGGTTATCGTCCCGATGCATTTTGTGTATACCACTCCCATAGTCATGGACATGACACCGACGACTGTTGGACCCTGAAGAACAAGATCCAAGACTTGATTGACGGAAGAGTGTTGGAGTTCATGTCGGATGGCGAGATGAAAATATTCCGCTGGAATTCTCCGTCTGAGATGACTAGTTCAAACTAAGAGACTTTTGTTCCATTTGAATTTTCAAGTTGTAATCTCTTTGTTATTCAAACAATTATCTATTAATGTCAAACTTTGTTTCATTAATGCACTACATATGTTGGTCTTGATTTGATCCACCCATTCTCATTACATTTAAACTATGTTTTTTACCTTCTTTATGACATTCAACTCTTGCTAAAAGTTACAAGCCTTTAGAGGGAGGATGACGAAACAATGCCATAATCTCATACAGTATGCTTTTGGACAGACCTTGCTGACGATGTACAAGCGTTTCTTTCAAATCCTAAACACTGGAGTTATAAGGAAGATAATCCTTAGTCAACCCCTTCGAGCCAAAGAAGTAGAAGTTTTCCATTTTAACACAAATTGAAACCTTTAATTTAAACCTGGGGCAGGGTAGTCTCTCAGTTAATTCAAAAGATTCACATTGAAGTCACAAAACTCTCAGTTCATAATACAACGAACGCCATCAAAAGCATTCCTCTGGAATCAAAAGACAGTGGTGGTTCCTTATCTCATAGGCGGTCAATCTCTCAAAAGAGAAAAAGCCCACTGAGCCAAAACCTATAAAGGAGGCTTAAGAAAGCTGGGGCATCCCGCTGACTGTAATCTCGAAAACAGGAACAGTCAGGAAAAAGTTAGGGATAACAAATAAAAAGAAAGAGGTCATTACAAATCCTCGACAACATGAAAAATGTTGCAAAAATGATGACTGCCTTCCAACAAATTCAACTTGTGTGAACCATCACCAAAACGTCGTTCCAAATTCGAATAGAGTTCGACGCACAATTAACTGAGTTTAGGATTGAAGAACATCACGAAGAGCGGATGGGAACAAATATACTTTGAGCCTTTATCCTTTGTTTCTTAAACCGTGAACCAAGCCACGTTACAACCCTTCAAAAGTCCTAATTGAAGCATGGGTTAGTTCGAAAGCATACTGTTACAAAAGGTATCCTGACTCCTGTAAGGCTCTGCTCTAAATCCTGAGTTTGAATTTTCTTAGCAAAATTTCTTTACTCGCTAAAACGCATTTTCAAAAAACTTCAAGACAAACATAAACTTTGCATTACTTGAATATCATTGTTTGCATATGGCTATTTGTTTAACAGCGGAGAAATTCACACAATGAATATCCAATGAACAAAAGCTCTCTCAGTGAACAAAATCACTTCAAAAAGGATGACACTTCCATTGACGAATCTCCTATCAACAGGGGGACTTGACATGTCACTATCCAGCACACTTGGGGCAGTCCAGTCAAGATTTCAAGAAATCTTTGAAGAAGTGTAGAGTAACCAGGGGCAGGTCTCCATCTCCGTCACTTGGGACATTGAGCGTCAATCCCAACAAAGGGTTGCGTACAATCAAACATTTCCAGGCAGTGCCATAAACACTCGCCACTAGGGGAAATGACAAATTCCCCAAAAATCCTTCTCATAGGATAATTCAGCAAGAGTATAATCTCTGACCCCCTTTTCCCAGCTGAATCAACCTCAAGAATCCTCGAGGACTTCCCCCAACGAAGATGTCACCTCTCTAGCAGACTGACGACAAGGTTCATTTCCCCAACAACACCAGGATTCCCCAGCTTGAGTTTGTCTCTCCGACTACTATAAATCAAAGGACCACAACTCCTCTTCCCTAGTAGGCTACTCTACAATCCCCAGCAAGTTACTGTGAAACCTGGACCCGACCAGATATCAGTTCAACTTCGACTCCCCAGTAGAGCAACGAACAACCGAGACTCCTAAACTCTTTTCCCAAGCAGAAATAAACATACTCCCCACAGAGTTTTCAACTTCCCCCAGCGGAGTTCTCCTCAAACAACAAGACAGGAATCCATTGGAAATATTCTAAGCAAAGTTTGAAGGCACACATACTCTTCAACAGCAGTCCAGGATTTAAGGACTCCCCAGCTTTTGTCAAGGATTTATTTTCCCAGACAAAAATACATTCATTAACATTTCACATTTCATACATCCTATTTACATACATGATAAGTGCATACAACGCAATCTCATTTATTTTGAGAACATCATGACATTGTGCATTTCATATATCATGACATTGCATACAACTAACGTCTTTTCTTTTTCAGAAAAAAGGTCAATCAAACAGATGGCTACCATCAACCTTTTCAAGTTCCAGATTAATACCTGAAACCAGACAGGACAATTATCTACTTAACCATCATGAGGCAACCCTACACAGGTTCCTTCTCAAATTCCAGATGCAGTTTTACACTGACTCATCATCAGGCAATCCTACACAGGTTTCTTCTCAAATTCCAGATGCAGTTTTACACGGACTCATCATGAGTCAACCCTACACAGGTTCCTTCTCAAATTCCAGATGCAATTTTACACTGACTCATCATCAGGCAATCCTACACAGGTTCCTTCTCAAATTCCAGATACAGTTTTACACGGACTCATCATGAGGCAACCCTACACAGGTTCCTTCTCAAATTCCAGATGTAGTTTTACACGGACTCATCATCAGGCAACCCTACACAGGTTCCTTCTCAAATTCCAGATGCAGTTTTACACAGACTCATCATCAGGCAACCCTACACAGGTTCCTTCTCAAATTCCAGACGCAGTTTTACACGGACTCATCATCAGGCAACCCTACACCGGTTCCTTCTCTTTCCAAGATACATTCCAGATACGATCCAGATTCGGATGTCATTCTGTCACTCATTCAGATCCTAGTTATAGTTTCAGATATACTCCAGACACGAAAGTCATTCTACTACTCATACAGATCTCAACTCCAAGATACAGTCCAGATACGATCCAGATTCGGATGTCATTCTGTCACTCATTCAGATCCCAGTTACAGTTTCAGATATACTCCAGCCACGGAAGTCATTCTGCTACTCATACAGATCTCAACTCCAAGATACAATCCAGATACGATCCAGATTTGGATGTCATTTTGTCACTCATTCAGATCCCAGTTACAGTTTCAGATATACTCCAGACACGGAAGTCATTCTGCTACTCATACAGATCTCAACTCCAAGATACAGTCCAGATTCGGATGTCATTCTGTCACTCATTCAGATCCCAGTTACAGTTTCAGATATACTTCAGACACGGAAGTCATTCTGCTACTCATACAGATCTCAACTCCAAGATATAGTCCAGATACGATCCAGATTCGGATGTCATTCTGTCACTCATTCAGATCCCAGTTACATTTTTAGATATACTCCAGACATGGAAGTCATTCTGCTACTCATACAGATCTCAACTCCAAGATACAGTCCAGATACGATCCAGATTCGGATGTCATTCTGTCACTCATTCAGATCCCAGTTACAATTTCAGATATACTCCAGACACGGAAGTCATTCTGCTACTCATACAGATCTCAACTCCAAGATACAGTCCAGATACGGTCTATATTCGGATGTCATTCTGTCACTCATTCAGGTCCCAGTTACAGTTTCAGATATACTCCAGACACGGAAGTCATTCTGCTACTCATACAGATCTCAACTTCAAGATACAGTCCAGATACGATCCAGATTCGGATGTCATTCTGTCACTCATTCAGATCCCAGTTACAGTTTCAGATATACTCCAGACACGAAAGTCATTCTGCTACTCATACAGATCTCAACTCCAAGATACAGTCCAGATACGATCCAGATTCGGATGTCATTCTATCACTCATTCAGATCCCAGTTACAGTTTCAAATATACTCCAGACACGGAAGTCATTCTGCTACTCATACAGATCTCAACTCCAAGATACAGTCCAGATACGATCCAGATTCGGATGTCATTATGTCACTCATTCAGATCCCAGTTACAGTTTCAGATATACTCCAGACACGGAAGTCATTCTGCTACTCATACAGATCTCAACTCCAAGATACAGTCCAGATGCGATCCAGATTTGGATGTCATTCTGTCACTCATTCAGGTCCCAGTTACAGTTTCAGATATACTCCAGACACAGAAGTCATTATGCTACTCATACAGATCTCAACTCCAATATACAGTCCATATACGATCCAGATTCAGATGTCATTCTATCACTCATTCAGATCCCAGTTACAGTTTTAGATATACTCCAGACACGGAAGTCATTCTGCTACTCATACAAATCTCAACTCCAAGATACAGTCCAGATACGATCCAGATTCGAATGTCATTCTGTCACTCATTCAGATCCCAGTTACAGTTTCAGATATACTCCAAACACGGAAGACATTCTGCTACTCATACAGATCTCAACTCCAAGATACAATCTAGATATGCTTCAGACACGGTTGCCATTCTGTCACTCATTCAGATCACAGTTACAGTCTCAGATACCCTTCAGACACGGAAGTCATTCTGCTACTCATACATATCTCAAACTTCAGATACAGTCCAGATACGCTCCAGACACGGTTGCCATTCTGTCACTCATTCAGAATTTATCATCAGCACACAGTTGCTCCATACACAGATTTTTCTCTGTTACCCATTCAGAATACAGATACACTCCAGACACGGCAGTCATTCTGATATTCATTCAAAATCCAAATACAGTTACAGCTCAGATACGCGCCGGACACGGACGCCATTCCTTTGCTCATACAAACTCAGTCCCCAGATACAGTTCAATGGCATTCCAGACACGGATACCATTTTGATGCTCATTCTTCTGACCTACAGCATTGCAATTCAACAAACATTCTTGGATGGCATCTTTAAGCCCATCCCCAGCAAGATTCCACCATCTCCAAATGGCATCTTTAAGCCCATTCCCTTAAACTACGCTTTGACGAGTGCAAATGTTTTGGGCACTCTAGTGTTCAATCATCTTTTACCTTCGAGTCGCGAACGGCAAAACTGCCAATCTAACTCTTCAGGTTCAAGAAGATTGAACAGGGGCAGCTGTTGTACCCCAAAATTTGCCCTCTCAATTATCAAGGCCTTTCTTACAAGGATTTTCAAGGCTCAAGCTTGAACAAGTGCATTTGGATGTTCTAAATACCAAATTTAAAAGGAAATTGTCAAAAATGAAAAAAAAATAGATAAAAATATTATTTTGACAAAATTTGGAGGAAAACAAGTGTCCTTCGTTTCAGCTCTTTCGATTGGCCTTTTGGCCTCTTTCGACACAAGCTTGGCTTGCATCTTTCGATTGGCCTTTTGACCTCTTTCGACACAAGCTTGGCTTGCATCTTTCGATTGGCCTTTTGGCCTCTTTCGACACAAGCTTGGTTTGCATCCTTCGATTGGACTTTTGGCCTCCTTCGCCTGGGCATGTGACTTCTGGTTGCAGGTTTCGTTTGTGTCTTTTGTTGCCTGCATGCTTGCAATCGAAGGCCATGACCTACTGGCCACATGTACCCCCCCTGCAAGGCAAGTCTTCATTTGGGCACTCACCTTCTGTGTGCCTGGATGAAAACTTCAATTGAGCAAGAGCCTCCTTCGAATGCAACTTGGATATGTCCTTCATGTTGAACTCTATGCTTCCTTCGAGCATGAGCTTTCGATTTGGCAATATGTTTTCTTTGATACAATTTTCGTCTGGGCAATGTAAATTCAAATAAGTCCCCTTCGATTCAGAAGGAAATGATCTCCATACAAGTTTCGATTGAATTTTTGGTTCCCTTCGAAACAGTGTCCTTCGACCCAGGAATACCCTTCAATGGCCATTTAAAAAGGTCCCTGGACTGGAACTTCAGAGTGTCCTTCAACTGGAACTTCAGAGTTTCCCTTAATAAGAACATCAGAACGAAATGACCTTCAAATGGCATTTCAGTGCAGAGTTTCTCTTAATCTAAGATGCTCTGATGAAGGAAGTTCTGAATGCTTCGAATCAGAACTTAGACTCATCACAAGGCCAAGGGTTGGTCGAAGTTGCCTAATAGGGAAGGTTCTAAATAGATTCGAATTGGACTTTGAAGCTGGCAAAGAAGGGCCATTCGAAGGGCCATTTGAAGAACACACAACTGGCCCATTCGAAGGACACACAGCTGTTGAAAACTAATGTTGTTTTGTTCCAGTCTGGTTGAAAGGTGTAGAAAGATGGAGGATTCGACTCAAAAGATCAAGTTGAACATTCAGGCCCATAGGCTAGGCCACGTGTCTTCCCTTTTTAGGCTTGTACCCATCTGTTGTGTAAGACAACTTGCACTTAATAGCATAGTACTCGCCTTTTAGGAAAGTCTGTCTTGAGCCTTGCGCTATTTTCCTTCAGCATGAAGCAACCCCATCTGAACCATTCATCTTGCTTTTGTGGAACAAGTGGACATTTACTTTCCAGCTGGGCTTTATTTTATTATTATTATATGCACCCCAACTGCCAAGAGGCCCCCACATGTATTATTTTATCATTTATTTGCAAGGCTGGCTTTGGACAACATGTCCATTCTTTCTCTATAAATAGAGGAACGTTTGCAACAGCAAGGGGGGCAGAGGAGAGAGGAGAACGTATCTTCAAAATTCTCACACACCACAAAATTCTAAAACACTTAAACACTTAAACACTTAAACACTCACCAAACACATACCCAGAATCCAAACAATAAATCCAGAACTGCATCCTCCTGCCTAACACCAGAACATCAAACCTGTGTTACAAATACAAGCCTAAGGCAGAACAAGCCTTGAGGCCTGCATAACCTCAAAACCTACCTTCCTTACCAAATCCAGAAAATTCAAGTCAGTTCAACTGCAACTGCAAACAAACCTACCTAAAGCCAGTCCAACTGCAACTGCAAGCAAGCCTCTATCAACACTAACAAAAACTCAGACCTGCCTGTATCAAACCAAAGAGCAAACACTTGCTTCCTTCGATTCTGAAGAACAAATATTCTTCAGTATCCTTTGAATCCAGTTTGGAAAGAAACATAAGACTTGTTTCTTTCCTTCCTTCGAATCCAGCAGTCCAAGCACAACTGTTGGCCCCCTCTGTCAAATCCAGAACCTTGGACCTCCACTCAAGGTCCCACACCCGTTCAACGCCTCCATCAAGGTAAGTCACTCTTACCCTTGAATTTTTCATTTCATAACATAACATGTAAATAAGCTTCCTTTTCGTTTCAAACATGTACATAGTGTTTGTTACCTTTTTGTTTCCACTCTTTTAGTTTGTTTTTATTGTCTCTCCTTTTGGTTTTGTTCTTTGGTTTGTTACAAATGCTCTAAGAACTAACCTGGCCCTGAGGTAATGATAGCATGGCCTTGAGCCATGTTGCTATTTAATGTCTCAAATGAAATAAACAAAAGACAGGAGTATGAAACGAAGCCCCAGGCTTCCTCACTGACTCCAGACCCAATCGAAGGAGACAGAAAGGCAGATTGCATCTTGCACAGATTCCAGGCCCAATCAAAGAAGGCAACAAGGCAGAAAGGCCCAGCCAGAGGCACACTTGAACTAAGTCCAGGCTCAGACGAAAGGCACTTCCATGCTGGTGCCAGCCTCCAATCGAAGTACATGACCTGACTGGTGCCAAAGCCCAATTGAGGGCCATGACCTCACTGGCGCGAATTCCCAATCGAAGGACAGGACCTTACTGATGCCAGCCCCCAATCGAAGGAGGCCAACAGAATGCAAATCGAAGGCTGCTACTGCCTGGGTCGAAATACACTCATTTTTCTTACTTTTATCTTATTTTTTCCTTCATATTTTTTATACACTTCAATATGGTTGTAATAGTGTAGGATATTTATTTGCTACATTTTTATTGCTTTATACAAATGCTAGTAAATAGGTGTGTATGGCAAGATAAAATCAACAGTAGACAACCCAAAAAATCAAAGATAAAATGCATGTAATCAAACACACTTGCACACATGCACCCTTAGGGTAATTCCACTTGTTACCTTACAAAATGGCCATGTTATGCATGTGGCGTGTCTTAGCACAAACGAATTAAAAAAAGATCATAGTCCCTCGATGACGCTATCAAAGTTGCCTTTCAAAATGATCTTAGTCCCTACATAAAAGTGCTAAGTCATTTCACAACATTGCTATCATGGTCATACGATGACCCTCGCCTATCCCGTTAACATCCTAACACAAGGTTGTTCACCAAATACAATGATGAAACAACACTGTTAAAAGGGTTAAAAACATAAGAAAGATCTTTGAGTAAAATAGGGTAGACAACTCTTAGTTACTTGATCAAAAATCTTGCAAAACATCCTTGCTATTTTTCAAAACACACTCCACAACACAATTTCAAAACAACTTTCAAAATATTGAAAACCTTTCAAAAAAACAAACACCTTTGTATACATTCAAACAAGAATCATTACAAAGGTTGCCACAACGATGGCCTCTTTTTAAAACATCTTTCAAAATCACACACAAAGCACCATTTCAAACCATTGAAAAGCAAAGCAAGTGATCTAAGCAAGTAACTAAGAGCCCATGGATAACCATGGATAGAAAGGGTGCTAATACCTTCCCTTTCTATAATCTACTCCCCGAACCCAAGAAAACATCTCAAAGGTCTTTCCTGTGCTTTTTGACCTTTCCTTAGGATAAAATAAAAAGTCGGTAGCGACTCTTGCTAAACCGAAACATTTGCAAACACGAACGCAAAATCCCAAGTCAGTTCTCCCACCGTATCACACTTTTCCTTTACCAGCCCCTTCATCAGACGTCGAGGGGAATTTGAGAACTTTTCTAGCATTGCTTTCAAACCTTCTTCCCATGATGACTACACCGGGTCTTTTCTTCTTTTTCTCTTTATCTTTCTCCAACAGTGTTTTAAGGTCCCCTTGACCCTTTTCTAAGGTCATGAGGAGTTGCTGGAATTGAGAATTTTGTGCTTGCAAATCCTTAACCGTCTGCTCCAAATCCATCTGGCTGAAATAAACAGCAGAAAGATAAGGAAACCTGGTGTGAAGACCTGTTTATGCATATGATGAATGATATGTTATTCATGTAATGCATTCAAGGATTCAGAAAATTCAAATTTGTTGCAAACAAAAAGAACACACGTCATATTAAGAAGAAATTTGTTAGTACTTAAGTGCCCCATGAGCAAAATATCACAAAATTCTTAATGTAAAAAGACATTGTGCATCCTCTTTGGTGCGATGTAAGTGTTGAGAGTTTCCTCCTCATGAAGTCGGCGAGTAAGCTCCAAAACCTTCTTCTCACTGGCATAGAAGCTGGCTTCAAAAGTATTCCGTTCTTCCTTGAGTTGGATCCAACTCTTTTGTAATTCTTCCAATGATGTTGGCATGTCAGGATGTAGGAGGGTGTATGGAACCTCTCCTTCGATAACAGGCTCTTTGATCACGGGGAGAATGTGAGGATATGGCATCATAAGATTCTGGGCGCGTGTTCGTACCCACTTGAGATAAGGCTCAAGGGGGATGGAATTCTTGTGCCACAGTGTCTTACTATCCACTTTGTTAGGCATCCTCCAAGCTCTGATGAACCATTGTTGAAGTCCTTGCGCATTGTTGTCGAAGTCAAAAACTAAGTCAGGAATCAGCATATCATGAGGACCATCCCTTCTAGCATATCCAAATTATCTTAGAGCTAAACAGGGGTTGTAGGTAATGCCTCCCCTAATGCCAAGTAGTAGGATATTAGGGAATTCCCCACAACGATCAATGATGATGACATTTTCTCTGGACCGAGAACACCAATGAACATCAGAATGTGTGAGGGTCATCAACCGTTGTGACCACCTTAAACCCTTCTCATTCTTCAAAACTGATTGTAAAAGGTGAGAAATAAACCACCTTGCTAGGAGAGGAGTACAGCACATGAGAACACCTCTTTTCCTCATTGTTCGTGTGTAAAATAAGTGTAGGATGTCCCCAAGCAATGTAGGCACAGGATTCCGAGATATGAAAATCTTGACAGCATTCACATCTATAAGTTGATCATGGTTAGGGAACAAGACCAACCCATAGATGAGGAGTGCCACAATCTCCTCAAAAGCTTGTAGATCTAGAGAGTTCCAGCAGTCTTGTGCCTTCTCAAACAGAAACTTTGCCAAGAAACCCTTGACACCACTTTTGGTTTCCCAATGTCCTTTGATATCAGATGGTTGCAAGTGTAATGCTTGAGCAACATCTTCAAGCTTTGGTTCTTTTTCCGTACCGTTGTAGGGTAGTTGATGAAGAATAGGAATTCTCAGGAGTTGAGAAAATTCCTCCAAAGTAGGTACTAGTTGGTAATCAGGGAATGTGAAACAATGGTGTAGGGGGTCAAAGAACTGGAAGAGAACTTTCACCATGTCTTCTTCAATGTTGGAGTTGACCAAGTTGAGAAGTCTAACATGTCTTTCACTGAAGAGATAATTCTCTGGAATCTTGTAAGTAAGCTCCTTCAGTTGAGGAGGGATTCTCACAAGGTTGACTTGAATTGTTTTCCTGCGAAGAGATTCCATGACCTACAAAACAAGAACAAAGATGAAGATCCAAACCCTTGAAATGGTTAGTGGATGCATATGATGATCATGATGTATGCACAAACATATGTACAAGCAAGTCACACAAGATCCTAGTTTCAGGCTCGCATGAGGTTTCATAGGTAAGTACCCTCTTGAAGTTAGTTGGCTCAACCTGTCCTATAAATAGTAACCGGGTTCTAAAGATCTCAATATCACTGGATTATTTTCTGTGTTCATTGTTTTGGTTTAACCACTTAACTAGCGACCAAAATATTCCAAGAAAACAACCCTCAATGAGTGTAGTATCGAGTATCTACCAACTTCAGACTGCACCAAAGCCGGTCATCTCACTAACCCTAAAAAGGCCAAGATGGTCAATTAAGGTTCTAAGAGTTCATTAGTGATTCATGACATCACTCAGCGGCCCTGTATTCTCTTTGATTGATTCAAAGGCTACCGGTACTCACAAATATGTCGCACTAATATAGCTATTACTTCAACCATGTCGGTATACCCCGCACAGTTTCCACAATGTATTGCTATTTACCTATAAATGTTTCCCAAAAATCCGGGTGAAAGATTCAAACCCAAACAAGAGAACCATATGTAAAGCAATCAAGACATGCAAAGGTGATCTAAACCCTAAGGTTACTCCACTTTTAAAGATTATCCCCAACAGAGTCGCCAGTTCTGTGATACGGTGGGAGAACTGACTTGAGGTTTTGCGTTTGTGTTCGCAAATGTTTCGGTTTAGCAAGAGTCGCCACCGACTTTTTATTTTATCCTAAGGAAAGGTCAAAAAGCACAGGAAAGACCTTTGAGATGTTTTCTTGGGTTCGGGGAGTAGATTATAGAAAGGGAAGGTATTAGCATCCTTTCTATCCATGGTTATCCATGGGCTCTTAGTTACTTGTTTGGATCACTTGCTTTGCTTTTCAATTGTTTGAAATGGTGCTTTTCAATTGTTTGAAATGGTGCTTTGTGTGTGGTTTTGAAAGATGTTTTGAAAAGAGGTCATCGTTGTGGCAACCTTTGTAATGATTCTTGTTTGAATGTATACAAAGGTGTTTTTGTCTTTTGAAAAGTTTTTAATGTTTGAAAGTAGGGTTTTGAAATTGTGTTGTGAAGTGTGTTTGAAAATAGCAAGGATGTTTTTGCAAGCTTTTTGATCAAGTAACTAAGAGCTATCTATCCTATTTTACTCAAAGATCTTTTTTATGTTTTAACCCTTTTAACAGTGTTATTTCACCATTGTATTTGGTGAACAACCTTGTGTTAGGATGTTAAACGGGACAGGCGCGGGTCATCGTATAGACCATGATAGCAATTGTGTCAAGTATTTTTGGCAATTTTTTTGAGGGACTTGATCATTTTTGTTTAGGCAACTCAGATAGCGTCATCGAGAGACTATGATCTTTTATTTGTTTTTGTTTTGCCAAAGTACTTAACATGCATACCATGGCCCATTTTTGAAGGCAACAAGTGGATTGTAACCCTAGGGGTGCAAGTGTGCATTGTGTTTGTTTTTCATGCATTTTGTTTTTGATTAGGTCAAACTATTTGTTGGTTTTGATTTTGCATACAAACCCTAATTCTCTAATCATGGCATAATTGGAAGCATTAAGTACGTAAAAATAAATCTAAGCTATTACAACTTTGATATAGGGAGGGGGTAAAATTTTGAATAGGGGATTATTTTGCAAGAAATTAAAACCCTAAATTATTACAACCAAATTGAATTTACAATGCATAATATTTAAATGGGCAATATTTAAATAAACACAATAAATAGATGTTAAATGAAAATGAATTTATGCAAAAGAGTTTTTTTATATATGTAGAGCATTTTTTTAATGTGAAAAAAGGTGTAAATAATTAAAATAAAAAAGGTTGATTTTATTTAATAAAGGGGTAAACCCTAATTTTTCTTAAAGAAAATAATATTATGTTATTTATATAGAAAAATATATTAAAATGTACAAAAATAAAAATATATTGAAAAAAGAGTGTTTTTTAGTATAAAATAACAATAAAAATAAAAATGTACTATTTTTGTATATATATATATATATATATATATATATATATATATATATATATATATATATATATATATATATATATATATATATATTATATATATATATATATATATATATATATATATATATATATATATATATATATATATATATATATATATATATATATATATATATATATATATATATATATATATATATATATATATATATATATATATATATATATATATATATATATATATATATATTAAATATGTATAAAATAAAATAAAATATTTACAAAAAATAAAATATATTCAAGAAAATATTTTCAGTATGAATAAAAAATAAAAAATGAAAATAAAAGTATTATTTACATTATTTTTAAATTTAAACAAATAATAAAATGGTATTAAGAATGTTTTAATGTTAGAAATAATTAAAATAAATACCAAATAAATGTAAAAAATTATGAAAATATTTTTCAAGTATTTTTTATGTTTGGAAATAAAATAATAAAGTCCGAAATAAAATAAAAATGCAAAAATAATAAAAATATAAGAACTTGGGCCAGGGGGTGTGAAACTGAAAAAGAAGGTGTTAGAAGCAAAAGAGCCAAGCCCAGTCCATCAGCTTCATCTTCTTCCTCCAGACTTTTGAAAACGCGCGCCTGTTACACAAACTCGTATCTCCTGTATTTGTAATCTTTTGACAAAACTCAAAACATGAAACTTGTAGAGCATCAAACCACGATTCTAACCATATAAAAAACTTAATCTAACTCTCAAAGACCAGAGAGAATTTCTCTGGCCCTAATTTCTAACCTAGTTTTTTTAGAAAGTTCATGGATGAAATTCTCTTAGCACGTTTAATATAAATGAAAACTGAGCATATGTATGGTTTCAGGGCAATAAGTACTACATCTTTCATTCACAAACCTAAAGCTAAATGTTCCTAAATAGAGAGATAGAAGTTCATGAAAAACCTGTTTCAGTTGGATTTGAGTTGGACAATGCAACAACTTTCAGTGAGGCCTGAGGTTCTTTTGAGCTTGCTTGATGTTCCCTGAACCTTTCCCAATGCTTAGTTTGTTTTGAAATGGCCTGAATCAACCTCTAGAAGTCAACCTGCATAAGCTTGAAACAGAAATGGTGAACATTGTAAATGGAGTTACAGTTGGCAATGGAGGTTTGGGATAGCTTGAGTGAGTTGAATGGAAGGTGTTTGAAGTGGAAAGGAGCAAAACGCACAAGCAAAATGAGCTATGGCACTCAAGTTGCAGCAACTGCCCTATTTTTGCAAGTTTTTGGTGTTTTGGTGTTCAAGGGTGTTTTATGGATGATTGGCTCGTGTTTCTGGCTTACAAGGATGAGTAAAACTTGTTTGGAATGTTGGCTTCAGTTGATTTTATCAGATGTGTAAGTTATGGACTTTTGGCACAATGACTTGGTTTTGAAGCAAAATGTGAGAGTTGACAATGCAAGGCTGTACTGGCTTGTAACCTAGCTGAACAAAGTGGTTGAGCTTTGCCTGACATTAGGGATCCTTGTTTGCAGCAAAAGGCTTGGTATATGGCTCAAGAAATGAAACTTGACATAAAGCATGCTTTATGTAAATGGAAGTGTTATCTTTATGCCCAAAATGGAATTGTTCATTGTATAATGCTCCCTTGATCAGAACAATGCCTCTAACCAATGTATTTGCATTCAATTTTTGAGTTTAAATTGGTTTAGAGGCCTGTAATTAAGTACAAAGCTAGTTTGGTCAGATTTTGCAACTTGTATGAACATGTATTGGCCATGGTTACAAAGTGAGTTTTTGCCAACTTCAAGCATTCGATTCTCCCTAACCACAAATGTGTTTGATGAGTTCTTGGACAATTTGGAAAACTTGCAACATGTACTATAATCCATCTTTGAAATGAAACTTGAGACTCCAAGTGGAACTATGTGAAAAATGGCCAAGAAGATGGGTCAAAATCCTGCCTAAACTAGGGCAAAATTTCTCTAAGTTAAAAGTTTTAGGGACCCTTGTTCCAAAAATAATAACTTGAGATCCAAGCTTCTTTTGAGAAAACTTTGTTAATCAAAGTTGTAGACTTTGTGTAGGAATACAACTTTCATGTTGTAAGTTTTGTTTGAATCCATTTGCATCTTGGTGAAAATGTGGGGCAAAGTTAGGAAAAATTAAGAAAATTTCATAACTTAGAAAATTTCTATGTTATGAAAATTTTCAATTTCAAACCCTAATTTGTAATTTTGGGTTTCTTGATGACCAAGTTTCATAATTTGACACATGTTGATGAAAAATGACCCTTGGCACTTGATTTTGACCAAAAAGTCAAAGTTTGACTTTTCAGTGTACAGTCAAATTTTGATCAGTTGACTGAAAAATTCATCTGTCAATCCTATGTTTTTTGAGATCTTTTGAACTTGTTGAATAGGTCAAGATAGTGTCATTGAGTCCTTGAGTCCATGGTTGAGCTTAAATTTCCATTGGCTAGGTCAAACAGTCAAAATTTGCCTTTGTGCAGTCAAAACCCTAAAAATGATCATTTTGCCCTTTTGGTGATCTGATCAAATTTCTTGTGGAATTATGGTCCAAACTTGATAAAATGGTTCATATGAGTTCATAATGTTGATGGGGGTCAAAATTCATGAGGTTTGACTGTAAATTGGCCACAGTTGACTTTTTCCCCAATACAGCTGATTTCTAGGTCAACTGTCCAATTGACTGGGTAAAAATTTGGTTCAAGGCTTGAAACTTGGTATGGGCAAACTTATGAGTCCAACATGAAGTATGAAAGTCAAATTGGGCATTGAAGGTCCAAAAATCCCTGTGCAAACTCTAACCCTAAATTAGGTCAACAGTGCAAGGAGATGTCTTGAGTAGAGCAATCCCTAGCTTGGTCTTGAGTTCCAACAGCCATCATCGTCGGAATCATCATTCACCATTTCATCAAAATCTAACTCGTCATCTTCTTCTTCATCATCAACTGCATCTACCTATGCTTGTTCGTTCTCCAAAGGATCGACCACTTATGTCACCTGAGGCTCTCGTAGCATAATGTACAACTCAATAGAGTCATACCCAGAATACACATGGCTGGAAAACATATTCTGAAGATCCTCGTCATCTTTAACCTCAACCTTATAAAATATTATTTGGTTGTTTCCAAAAAAAACTGGATTCTGATAAAATATATGTGTCACCGGGCCTCGTCCAAGTTTGGCCTCCAATCGTTTTTTAAAGTACGAGAAATTTTCTTTCCCGCTTAAAAGAAATTGGATGTTGTCTGTGTCTCTAAACAAAAACCCAGAGGTGGGACAAATGTATGTCTCACCGTTGAAATGTGCATTGATGACATATTGGGGTGCAGAGGCCATTGCATAGGGTTGTTTGAAGGTTTGAAGGTTTGAAGGTTGGAATGTTTGAAGTGTATGAGTTATTCGAAGGTTTGTATGTTTGATTTTTTGAAGGTTTGAAGGTTTGATTGTATGAAGGTTTGAAGGTTGGAATGTTTGAAGTTTATGAGTTATTCGAAGGTTTGTATGTTTGATTGTTTAAAGGTTTGAAGGTTTGATTGTATGAAGGTTTGAAGGTTGGAAGGTTTGACAGATTAAGTGAATCAGTGTTTTGATAGATGTAAGACTAAATAGGTCATACTGAATTTGAATTAAGTAAGGATGTAACCCCCAAGGCTGCCACCTAGCTTGCGCCTACTCTGCACGTACACTGTAACATGTAAGTCTCCTCCAATCACCTCCAATAGTGTTACATGCATTCAGGCATGGCATCCCCAAGGCTGTCACCTCGCCTGCGCCTACTCTGCAAACCATGACACCTCTTATTCGCCAATGGGGATGGCGACACCTTTCATTTTTGTACTCTTTTGCCAAGTCCAATGGCGCCTCCCTTAATGTCCAATCGTGTTACATGCATGCAGAGATGTAACCCCCAAGGCTGCCACCTAGCATGCGCCTACTCTGCACCTACACTGTAACATGTAAGTCTCCTCCCATCACCTCCAATAGTTTTACATGCATTCAGGCATGGCATCCCCAAGGCTGCCACCTAGCCTGCGCCTACTCTGCAACCCATGACACCTCTTATTCGCCTATGGGGATGGCGACAACTTTAATTTTTGAACTCTTTCGCCAAGTCCAATGACTCCTCCCTTAATGTCCAATCGTATTACATGCATGCAGAGATGCCTTCTCCAAGGCTTCCACCTAGCTGCGCCTACTCTGCAAGAGTGACACTTATCATGCATGCATGCACCAGCTACCACCTCACTTACTCTATGAAATTTTTTTGCCTATAAATACAGAGCATAACATACTTCTCTCACACCCACAATCGTCTCACTCTCTGCTACAAAGTCTTTCATAATCTCTTACACTTTCTACGTCTTTCATAATCTCAGGCATTTTCAACATTGGCTCTTCTCACAATGGGCGATTCTCACAGAGGCACAAGGGACAACATTGCCGCATTTGTAAGTTTATATTTTGGTTATACATTTTTTATACTTCAGGTAATGCTTTGTTCATCTTACTTAATCTTACACCTTTTACATTATTAACTCAGGATACCAAAAGATTCAGAATCCGGTCTCACAACTACCTGGCTCCCGACCCATTTATCATACCATATCTGGAATACGCAGGTGTGATACGGTGGGAGAACTGACTTGAGTTTTGCGTTTGTATTCGCACTTGTTCGGTTTAGCAAGAGTCGCCACCGACTTTTTATTTTATCCTAAAGGAAAGGTTAAAAAGTACAGGAAAAACCTTTTTGAGATGTTTTGTGGGTTCGGGGGGTAGATTATGAAAAGGGAAGGTATTAGCACCCTTTTCATCCATGGTTATCCATGGGCTCTTAGTTACTTGGTTTTAGATCGCTTGCCTTGATTTTCGATTGCTTGAAATTGTGGTGTGTGTGTGTGTTTTGAAAATGTTTTTGAAATAGACGCCTTTGTTTCGGCAACCGTTGTAATGACTCGTGTTTGAGTATATACAAGGGTGTGTATCTTTTCGAAAAGATGTTTCAAAATGTTTTTGGAAATTTGTTTTGAAAGTGTTTGTGGAGTGTGGTTTTGAAAAGGAGGCAAGTGTTTTTGCAAGATTGATCCCAAGTAACTAAGAGTTTTGTCTACCCCTATTGTACTCAAAGGTTTTCTCTATGTTTTCAACCCCTTTTTAACAATTTTGTTCCACCATTGAATTTGGTGGACAATCTTGCGTTTAGGATGTGATCGGGACAGGCGCGGGTCATCGTATGGACCATGAATGCAATGGTGCCAAGTGTCTTTGGCAATTTTGCTTGAAGGGACTATGATCATTTTGATAGGCAACTTTCGAAAGCGTCATCGAGGGACTTATGATCATTTGAATTGTTTTGCCAAAGAAACTCGACGTGCAAGCATGGCCCATTTTGGAAGGCAACATGTGGGATTACCCTAGGGGTGCAAGTGTGGTTGTGTATTGATTTCATGCATTTGTCTTTGTATTAGGTTATCTAGCGTTTGATTTTATGTACATACAAGCCCTAGGTCTAACCATGGTATAATTCGAAAGCGATAAATTGCGGGAATTTTAAAGTCTACGCTATTACAAATAGTATCCGGGAGTGGGGGTACAATTAGTTACAAATGGGGGATGAGACTTAAATAATTACAACCAAATCGAATCGTGATCAAATGTAAACAATGTAATGTATACCAATGTATAAGAATAGCAATTATATATGTGTAAAGCAGAGTAAATGTATTTGCAAGTTGCAAATGTGTAAGTGTATGTATTATAAACGTGTGTCAACGTATTTGTGTATTGCGTATGAGATTTACTTACAAGTATGGAGAATATTTAACTTAAGGGAAAATTAAGTATTTTGTTTATTTAAATTTTGTATTTTAAGAAAATTTAATTAAAAGAAAATAGAATGTTTTAGGTTTTGTTCTTTTAGGTATTAAAGATAACGTATTTTTACAAATAAGAAAATTTTAATAAAAGAAAGGAAAAAAGTTTTAAGTTCCATTTTTTATGGTATTAAAATAATATATTTTAATTAATTATGTACAAATAAGAAAATTTTAATAAAAGAAAGGAAAAAGTTTTAGGTTCCATTTTTTATGTATTAATGTATTTTTATGAATATTTATGTACAAAGTTTACATTTTAATAAAAAGGTTTTAATAAAAGAAAAACAAGAAAGAAAAAGTTTTAATCTTAATAATATTTAATATTTAAGTATTTTAGTAATAGTAATATTATTATTAAAAGAATTGAATTATATAAAAGAAAAAATAAAAACTTTTTAGTTTGAATGAAATAACACAAAAGGGAAAATATGTTAATGGACTTAATCAGAATGATAAGGAAAGGGGGTGCATTCCTAAAAGACAAGTGGGCTTAGGCGCTGGGAAAAGGGCAAGGCCCATGTCCTGAACAATTATTTTTGCAAAGGGTTTCAACGTTTGTGTTTCATTTGGGGAAAGGCTTAGGGTTTGACAAACAGAGGTGCGACGCCGTTCTTCTTCGTTTCGTTCGTTCCTCTTCATCTTCTTCAACGTAACGGCCACAGAAACGCGACCCTCCTCCTAGAGCCACCGCGCTACCATCTGTCATCTTCCCTACATGGTTCGCTTCGAGCAAAGATTTCGTTCAAGGTGATGATTTCTAACTTAGCGCTTTTTAGGGTTTTCACTTTTATGTCTTGCATGCTTCGTTTTTCGTTCATTGACTCTGATTAGGCGTTGTTTTTGGTTTGAGGTGTGAAGATAAGGAAAAGTTATATTACCTTCGTTGGAGGAGGACGGTGGATCCGGAGGCGCTGTGGCGGCTTGACGGCGAGGGGAACGATGACGCTGAAGCTGGCTTGCTGGAACTTGGTACTCTGTGTCTTTTCCCCCTTTTTTACGGTTTAATGATGCTTTCTGAAAACCTTGTACATCCTTCTTTCCTCTTCTTCTTTTGTCCCCCTTTGCTTCGTATGCTTCTATGTGTTTGGTTGCCTTGTATGATGATTGATATGTTGCCTATGATGAAATTTTTCTGAGGCCTGTTTGCTTGCTGAGTATAGTTGTTGATGTTGGTTTGAGTTGCCTCGTATGCTGGATACAGTTGCTTGTTGATTACCCAATGATGAACTCTTTGAGTTCTGAGGGTTTTTAGTTTCTTTGGAATGTTTAGAAAATAGGTTATGGGCGTGAGGCTTATGCAGGTAAGGCTTGACAGGGTTTACTGGTTGTTTGCTTTGGTTGGAAGCTTGACCAGGTTTCAGGCTAATGGTTTTAAGGTTTGTTAAGGTTTTTTGACAGGCATAAGCTTGGCTTATGCAGGCTAGGCTGGTTGTTTGCTCATTGTTTAGGCTTGACAGTTCAAAGGCTTATCAGTTGGTTAAGCTTTAGGCTTTTGAGAAGTTTGGAACTATGGATTTTTTCTGGTTTTGAGACTTGTGATACCTTTTGAAATGTTTAGGCTTTTTGTGCTTTGGGCGCGAGGCTTTTGAATGCTTCAGGTTTGATATTTTTTTGTCTTTTAGGCTTTGTGACTTCTATCCTATATTATGCAGATTTTTGGCCTTTTTGTATATTCTTTCTTGGTCAAAATTGTGGACAGGTTTGCAAGGCTTGAAGTTTTCCCTCTTTGTGATATTCTGCTACATATGTTCTGCCCCCTTTTATTGTGCATTCTGATATGCTGTTTTTATCTTTGCCTTCTTCTTTTCACTGTGTTATTACAGTTTGTTTTTATATCTCTTTCAAGCCTAAGCCTATAAGCCCGGTACTTCTTTTTCTCTCTCTCCTCTCTCTTGACAATTTTTAAGCATTTAATATTGCTTATATTTGTCTTTTCTGAAGAAAAAAAATGGCTGGAAAATGGTGAGGTTGATGTTGCTTGCACTTGTATATTTTCCTCTGCATACTTCCATGTTTCTTGCATACTTTATGTACTTTCTCTTGATAGCTTTTGGCTTAGTTTGAGATTGCAATTCAGCTTGGACTTTGTAGTTCTAGTTCAGTTTGCCTTTGAACTTTGTACTTGCTCATGCTGTTTGAGATTTTTGAAATTATGCAGCTTTGACAAATTTGAATTTGTGCAATTAAATCTTTTGTGCATTTCATGTTTTATTGCCAACATTTCATCCCTCTTTGTGAACCGGGAGAAATCCCGTGATTTGCAGAGAGGGCCAAAACTGATTCCGGCCATTTGTTTTTAATGATGAATCTTATTTTTATCTGTCTGCTTTTAATTATTTACCTGCTTCTGACTTTTTCTTCTTTTCTTTGTTTTGCAGATGAAAAATAAATGAGCATTAAGGGAGCATTGGATAGAAGATGAAGATTTAGAATTTTTAGAACATTGTTTTATTTCAATTTAAATTACTGTAACATTGTTATTGTAAATATTTTTGTAAACAATAACAATTATACAAATAATTTAAAGATAAATAAAAGTCCTTTTATTGACATTCATTTTTAATTCTTCTTCAGATATTTATCTAATTGTTTATAATTCTTAAATTATAATAAAATGGAAATAAATTCCAATTATTCTAACTTAAAATAAATAATCAATTGATAAACACTGCGATCAATCAATAACAAACCCGGCGCTCCAGTTATCCAAAGCAATGCACAGTTAATCAAACCAGACGACAGTTAATCAAACAAAACGTCCACATGCTTCCTTTCACTGATTAAATCCAAACAACTGCGAACTTAATCCAAATGCTTCAGTCCATGTCTCAGAGTAACTTGAAAAAACACCGTAGAATTAATTCTTTCTGAGAATGCGCGCACAAAAACCCTAGTTCCTGATTAAATGCCAAAGAAGCGTTCGCCTGATCAAAGCTGAGCCAAAATCAACCAAACCCTAAGCAAACTGTTCGAATTGTTCCAGAGTCATGAAAATCAAAGAAAACCCTAATTTTGTCTGACTGGCGAGAAAAGTTTGTTTGACCGATTCTTGAGCCATTCTGAAAAATCAGGAAGAACCCGAAGCCGTGATTTTTGGTTGAAAAATACGAGGGCAAATTTTGGGGTACAACAGTTGCCCCTGTTCAATCTTCTTGAACCTGAAGAGTTAGATTGGCAAGTTTGCCTTTCGCGACTCGAGGGTAAAAGGAGATTGGACACTAGAGTGCCCAGAAAATTTTCACTCGGTGATGTGATGGTAGAGGGAATGGGCTTACAGATGCCATTTGGTGATGGGCTTAAAGATGCCATCTGGTGACTGTTGGTAGGAGGATGGGCTTATAAATGCCATCTGAAGGTGATTGTTGAACTGTATGTCACTGGTGAGTGGACGAGTATCAGAAAGGTATCCATGTTTTGGAACATCTCTGAACTGGGGGTCTGAACAAGCAATAGATTGACATCCGTGTTTGGAGAATCTGTAAACTGTTTTCAGGAGTTGGAGTTTGAATAAGCAATAGAGCAGCATCCGTTGTTGGGAAGCGTCCGTAAACTGTTTTCAAAAGTTGCATCTGAACAAGTGATAGATTAACATCCGGTGTTGGGAAGAATCCGTAAACTGTTTTCAGAAGCCTTGAAGTGGAGGAGGAACCGGTGTAGGGTTTCCTGACGATGAGTCCGTATAAAACTGTATCGGGTTGAATCTGGAATAGGTATCAGAATATCGCCGTGTTTGGGTCACATCTGAACTAATTCTGGATGAATTTGGAATAAGTATCAGAAGGTCGCCGTGTCTGGGTCACATCTGAACTATTTCTAGAAAGAATCTTGGAAGATGATGGTCTTTGTCTGTTGACTGCTCTTTCCTGAAAAGGTGAAGAGTTAGTTGTTATGCAATGTCATGATGCGTGATGCAATGTATGTGGCATCGATGTTTATGACATGAATGTGATGAATGCGCATGTAAGCTGATGAGCTGTCCTGCTGAGGATAGATGAGTCCTGGATGGCTGAAGATAAAGGAATCTTGATTGCTGCCGGGGAAAATAATTCCTTGATTGCCGCTGGGTAGGGCAAGAATCTTTTGATCGTTGAAGATGAGAAGTCCTGGGACCACTGTTGGGGGATCAGGAGTTTGGATTGCATGTCAATCTACTGGGGATTCCTGTCTTGGGGAGATCTTCACTGGAGAATATTCGAATATTCTGTGAGGAACTGAAAATGGGTCTTCATTATGCTAATGCTTAACTGTTATCTGGTCGATCTCCAGGCTTTCACAGAAGCTCGTATTGTCATCTGGTCGTAATCCAGGCTTTACAATAGCTTGCTAAGCTGCCCTCCGGTCAAATCCAGGCTTCACGGCTCGTGTTAAAGATATACCACTATCTGGTCGATTCCAGGCTTCGTAGTATTTTTGACTGCTGTCTGGTCGTAATCCAGGCTTCACAGAAATTTGTATTGTCAACTGGTCGTAATCCAGGCTTCACGATAACTTGATAAGCTGTTATCCGGTCAAATCCGGGCTTCACGGCTTGTGTTGAAGATATACCACTATCTGGTCGATTCCAGGATTCGTAGTATTCTTGACTGTTGTCCGGTCGTAATCCAGGCTTGGCGATTGTCTGACACTGTTATTCGGTCGCAGTCCGGTCTTCACAATGTGTTGTAGAGATTAAGATACTATTCGGTCGGATCCGGGCTTTGTAACTTGAATTCAGGAGATCCCACTATCTGGTCGTAATCCAGGCTTTGCGGTAATCTGACACTGTTATCCGGTCGTAGTCTGGTCTTCACAATGACTTGTTGGGGATTAAACTACTATCCGGTCGAATCCGGGTTTCATAGCTTGCTCTGAGGGGATACCACTATCCGGTCGTAATCCAGGCTTTGCGGTAGCTTGACACTGTTATCCGGTCGTAGTCCGGTCTTCACAATGTGCTGTAGCGATCAAGATACTATCCGGTCAAATCCGGGATTCATAACTTGAATTTTGTGAGAATTTGATCTTCGACGACTGTAGCTTCCAACAGATGATGAAGGAGTTTGTGAACGACCGATCAATCTGAAATGTAACTTGTTCTGGAGAATAAATCCTGGACAAATGTTGGGGAAATAAACCCATAATGGAAGAACTCTGGGGTTACTGAGGATGAGAAATCCCTGTTGTCTGCTAACTGCTTGGGGGAACAAGATCTTCACTTGTTGTGGGACCTTAGGACCACTGTTGGGGATTGGAACTCCTTGGTGACTTGCGGGGTGAGAGAATTCTGATGATCTCTGCTGGGGAGTTCAGGACCAGGTAGACTTAAGCTGGAGAGGTAAGATTGAGAATCTTCAATCCGGTGGGAAGTATCTCTTGTGGGGAGGATGTTCACTGGTCTGGTTCCAATGGGGATTGACAGTTGGAAATTTTAGCTCCGCTGAGGATAGGATTTTCAGATTTTAGGGCTCCACTGGGGGTGTTGAAACTTATCTCTGGGGGGAACTAAGTTCTGGAAGGCTCTCTGGCCGGGGAGATCAGTTTTGAGAAAGCTCTTGTTCTGCTGGGGATCCTAGAGTTAAACTCTGTTTGGGGACTCCTTCTGAAAGGGCATCGAGATATCTTTCTGTACTTTCCATCTATCAGTAATCATCTTTTCCTGATTTGTGAGGAAATGACTATGTTCAAATGCATATGCCTACTTAACAAAACATTGGACGTTTCTCAAGTAAAGATAAGTGTGAAAGAAAGACAACGCAAATTTGTGTATTTGGAAAAGTATTTGTATTAACTTTCTATGAGCGTCTTTGTACAAAGGAGACAGGCATCCTAGTAAGAGGATGTCGCCGTGAAAATTGAAAGTTTTATACAAAAGCAAGATGGCTATGTGAAATAATTCCATGGGATTCCATTCTGCTATAGCCTTCACAACTCTGAATATCTGTTCATTCAATGCTTTGTCTGCCGGTGACAGAATTGATCAGAAGCTTGGAGTTCGTTGATGAAGAGATTATCCTTAAAGTGATCCGATGAGACATAGTCATACGCTTTAATTCCCTAACTTTTTCCTGAATCGCCCTTTCGGGTTTTCGATCCACCGGGAAACCCCTTTTTGCCCAAGCCGCCCTTTCGGGTTTTCGACTTGCCGGGTGTACAGATTTTTTATTTTATCCCTAATTTTTTCCTGAACCGCCCTTTCGGGTTTTCGGTTCACCGGGATGCCCAAGTCGCCCTTTCGGGTTTTCGACTTGTCGGGTTATTTCATGCGTAGTATCTTTTGACTATGTCTGCGTTCGCGGGGTGCGGCAAATCATCGCCATCCATGGTGGTCAGAATCATTGCACCACCAGAAAATATGTTCTTGATCACAAACGGTCCTTCGTAAGTAGGAGTCCATTTGCCCCTGGGATCACTTTGCGGCAAGATAATGCGCTTGATTACCAGATCCCCAACTCGATACTCCTGTCGTCTGACTTTCTTGTTAAATGCCTTGATCATCTGTTTTTGGTATGTCTGACCATGACAGATAGCAGTAAGTCTTTTTTCGTCAATTAGGTTTAATTGATCAAGCCGAGTCTGGATCCAATCATCTTCGTTCAATCCTGCATCCTTCATTATTCGGAGAGAGGGTATCTGGACTTCAATAGGCAAGACCGCCTCCATGCCATATACCAAGGAAAAGGGAGTTGCCCCTGTTGACGTTCGCGCTGAGGTACGGTACCCATGAAGAGCAAACGGTAACATTTCATGCCAATCTTTATAGGTCACTGTCATCTTCTGCACAATCTTTTTGATATTCTTATTAGCTGCTTCTACAGCCCCATTCATCTTCGGTCGGTAGGGAGAAGAGTTGTGGTGCTGTATCTTGAATTGCTCGCAGAGCTCAGTGATCATCTTGTTGTTAAGATTGGTACCATTATCCGTAATGATCCTCTCAGGTACACCGTAGCGGCAGATTAGGTTATGCCGAATGAACCGTGCCACGACATTCTTGGTTACCGTAGCATAGGAAGCCGCTTCAACCCATTTTGTGAAGTAATCAATTGCTACCAGGATAAAGCGGTGCCCGTTAGATGCCGTAGGTCTGATTTTGCCGATCATATCAATGCCCCACATTGCAAAAGGCCAAGGTGCTGTCAAAACGTTCAGAGGAACCAGAGGAATATGCACTTTATCAGCATAGATTTGGCATTTATGACAGGTCCGAGAATGCTGATAATAGTCGGCTTCCATTGTGGACCAGAAATATCCTGCCCGAAGGATTCTCTTTGCCATGGTATGTCCACTGGAATGTGTTCCAAAGGTACCTTCATGCAGCTCTGCCATGATCCTTTCTGCTTCAGTCTTATCTACACAACGCAGTAAGGTTGAATCATGGTTTCGCTTGTAGAGAATGCCATTGCTGAGGAAGAATTTTGCTGCAAACCTTCTCAGGAACTTCTTGTCATTAACAGACGCGCCTTCGGGATATTCTTGAGCTTCAAGATACCTCTTCACTTCATGATACCAGGGTTTCTCTGTTACCTCTTCGATCTTGAGATCGCAACAATGTGCAGGTTCATCCTTCTTCCAAATAATGATCTGGGGCGCCTCATTGTCCCATTTGACTTTGAACATAGAAGACATCGTAGCTAACGCGTCCGCTAACTGATTCTCCTCTCTTGGGAAGTGTTCAAAGGTTATCTCTTCGAAATGGGGAATCAACGTCAGCACATACTTCTTGTAAGGAATAAGATTTGGATGTTTCGTATCCCACTCGCCTTTGATCTGATTGATCACGAGAGCGGAATCTCCGAAGACACTTAGAGACTTGATCCTTAAGTCAATTGCAGCTTGAAGACCCATGATACATGCTTCATACTCTGCCATATTGTTGGTTTAGTCGAAACATAGCCGGGCAGTGAGTGGAGTATGAGTGCCTTTAGGGGATATGATCACAGCGTCGATACCATTACCCAAAGCGTTCGAGGCTCCATCAAAGTGCATAGACCATCGAGATACTTCCTCAGGTCCTTCATCCGGTCCAGGTACTTCACAATCCATCACTACCATGATATCCTCATCTGGAAATTCAAAGTTCATTGGTTGGTAATCGTCCACTGCCTGGTGCGCCAAGTGGTCTGCCAATACACTTCCCTTGGTTGCTTTTTGAGTCGTGTACTGGATGTCATATTCCGTCAAGATCATTTGCCATCTTGCTATTCTTCCGGACAAGGCGGGCTTTTCGAATATGTACTTGATTGGATCCATTTTTAAAATCAACAAAGTAGTGTGAGTCAACATATACTGTCTCAGCCGATGAGCAGCCTATACCAAAGCGCAGCAAGTTTTCTCGAGCAGTGAGTATCGGGTCTCACAGTCGGTAAACTTTTTGCTAAGGTAATAAATAGCGTGCTCTTTTCGGCCAGACTCGTCATGCTGCCCCAGCACACACCCCATTGAGTTGTCAAGTACCGTCAAGTATAAGATTAGAGGTCTTCCTTCAACCGGTGGCATAAGAATGGGTGGTTCTTTGAGATACTCTTTGATTCTTTCGAAAGTGGCCTGACATTCGTCGTTCCAACGTACTACTTGATCTTTCTTCAGCAGCTTGAAGATTGGTTCGTAGGTAGAGGTTAGATGCGAGATGAATCGGGCAATGTAGTTCAACCGTCCTAGAAAGCCTCTGACTTATTTCTCTGTCTTGGGAGCCGGCATCTCTTGTATGGCTTTCACTTTGGCCGGATCTACTTGAATACCTTTGTCGCTTACGATGAAGCCTAGCAATTTTCCAGATCTCACCCCAAAGGTGCACTTGTTTGGGTTCAACCTCAGCTTGTACAACTTCAGACGGTCAAACAGCTTTTGTAGGTGGTCAAGGTGTTCCTCCTCAGTTTGGGACCTCGCGATCATATCATCGACGTATACTTCAATTTCATGATGGATCATGTCATGAAATAAAGCAACCATGGCACGTTGGTAGGTTGCCCCAGCATTTTTCAACCCAAAAGGCATGACCTTGTAGCAAAAGGTCCCCCACTGAGTAACAAAAGTGGTCTTCTCCATGTCTTGAGGAGCCATCTTGATATGATTATAACCGGAGAAACCGTCCATGAAGGAGAAAACTTTATGCTGAGCAGTGTTATCAACCAGAACATCGATATGAGGCAGAGGGAAATCATCCTTAGGGCTCGCCCTATTCAAATCCCTGTAATCAACACACATTCGGACCTTGCCATCTTTCTTCGGCACTGGAACCACGTTGGCAACCCACTGAGGGTAAGAAGTCACTGCTAGAAATCCAGCATCAAATTGTTTCATAACCTCGGCTTTGATTTTCTCGGACATTTCTGGACGCATCCGACGGACCTTCTGTTTTATCGGAGGGCAATCTTCCTTAGTAGGCAGGTGATGAACTACTATATCGGTATCCAACCCAGGCATGTCTTCGTAAGACCAGGCGAAGATTTCAATGTATTCATTTAACAGCTGTATCAGGCGCTCCTTGACACTCAGTTCCAGATTGGCGCCCACTTGTACTTCCTTCCTGTCTTCCTCGGTTCCTAAGTTGACTGTTTCTAACAACTCTTCGTGAGGCAAGATGGCCTTTTCTTCTTGTTGTAAAAGTCTGGCCAGCTCTTCCGGTACTTCACAATCTTCGCCATCTTCATACTCAGCTTGATTGACCAGATATTCAGAGTTATTGAAGGGCATAGCAGAATAGTCACCCATAGAATCCAGAGTGGATGGGTACCTGCATTTGTGAGTGTGGGTGTGTGTAAGGGATAACCATCCTTAAACAAACAAAATGCAAAAGGGAAAGAAAATGAACACAGCAGTTTATCAATGAAAAACGTCCAATGAATCATTAAACATGGCATATGGATATGAAGATAATCAAAACCCTTACAAATGGACCCACATGCCCCGGGCAAGACATGAGGTGAAAAAGTAGTGTACGGATTGTTCAAGAGCAAATATTACAAACCAACAGGAAATGTTTGACAGATAATTATTGATTAATAAAAGTAATGGGGACAAAATCCTTTGCCTCCCAGTTGCGTAGTCCTCCTTCGATGGTTGGGTAGATCCAATCTTCAATGTTGGCCTCTTCGTCTTCACCCCCCAAAGTGTTGATTCCATAAGGAGAAATCTTGACAGGCGTTCTTTCAATCTTTGAGCGGCGCATAGCTTTCTGTCCCGCAGCAGTGAATCCTAAACCAAACTTGTCTGTTTTGTGAGGAATATCGGGCAACTGACCCCATGTTGAGCTCTTCCCTTCCTTCAATGCAGCCCTTGCGTCTTTCAGAGATGCCATCCTGGCCACCTGCTTTGGTACCTCAGCTACCACTTTTGCTACTGCCACTTCAAGAGAGACTTCCTCGAAGTGCTGGAATGGTGTTTCAATGAATTCCCCTTCCACCTCTACATACCGAAAAGAGTTCAAGTGACTGATCATGTATTCCTCTTCACCGTGTACGGTTATGATTTTTCCTTTGACAGGGTACTTCAACATCTGATGCAAGGAGGAGGTGACAGCCCCCGCATGATGGATCCAAGGCCTACCTAGCAAGCAAGAGTATGATGGACGGATGTCCATCACATAGAAAGTAGATTTAAACACCTCAATGCCCACCTTGATGGGAATATCAACTTCCCCATGGACCATTCTCTTTGAACCATCAAAAGCTCTGACAATAATATCACTTGGCTTCAGCTCTAAACCTTCACAATCCAGCCGGTCCAAAGCTTTCTTAGGTAGCACATTTAGCGAAGAACCAGTGTCGACCAAGACATGGGCGAGAGTGGTCCCTCGCACTCAACTGAAACGTGCAAGGCATCATTGTGATTTCTGCCTTTAGGAGTTAGGTCAGCATCAGAGAAACCTAAACCGTTGTCTGCGGTAAGGCTGGCCACGCAATTTTGGAATTGGTCTGCAGAGGTTTCCTGGGGCACATGGGTTGTCTTTAAGAATTTTATCAATGCTTTAGCATGTGCCTCAGAGCAAAGCAGTAATGCCAACATGGAGATCTTCGAGGGGGTTTGCCCTAGTTGCTCTACCACGTCATAATCACTCTTTTTAATTATCTTCAGGATCTCCTCCATCTCTTTCTTAGAGGTCTCCGGGATGACCAAAGGTTGAGCCCTCGTCCTGACGAGCTCATCTTGGATCCCTTTCCCCTTATCAGCTGGAGAAGGAGGGACAACAACAGGAGTAACAGTTTCTTCAATCAACGGGGTTTCAACGGAAAGTTTTATTGGTGCAGGATTATCTCTGACAGCAGCTGAGGGTCCAAAGATTGCCTTTGGGGGGGCAATCTCTGGAGAAAATATTCTCCCACTTCGGGTGATCTTGCTTGTACCAGCAACGTTTCCAATGCTGGCATCCTCTTCATCAGAGCTTTCTTCGGTCACTTCAACTTGTTTAACACCATGGTAGTAGATGTCTCCACCATAATTTCATGGTATTGACTTGTCAGAACTGTAGGGGACAGGCCCAAGCATAGTTATTTTCAAGGGAACAATCTTTGTAGCTGATGTAATCTTAACAGGCTTTCTGACGGCCTTGGAAAGATTGGCGTGAATGGTGATAATTGAGACATCTTCAGTAGGGGTTGGAATAGCAGGAATCTTCTCAAACAGAATTTGTCGACTGTCCATCAGGCTTTGGATGCCTTTCTTCAGGGATGGGCAGTCAAATGGTAGAGAGTAACAACAGTAGCAGTCTTCTTTGCATCCCGGGAAAATCCCGGCTCTTAGCAGGTTTAACTTGATTGTTAACAGCGGAGTCATCAGGTCATTGACATCAGAAACATACAAATCTTCCTCAATAGCATGGACATTTCGACCATGTTTCGGCATCGGAGCAGATATCACGTTCGTCTTCTCTGGAGCATCGAACTCCACCTCTTTTGCATCTATCAAGTCTTGGATTTTATTTTTAAGCGCCCAACAATCGTTTGTGTCATGTCCGACGCTATCGGAATGGTAGGCGCATTTGGCATTGGGATGATAGTGCGGTGAAGCAGTATTCACAGTCTTTGGTGCTTCCCTAATCTTGGTGAGATTCAAATTCAGCAGATGTGGAAAAACCTGCGCAGGTGTCATATTGATGCGGGTGAACTGCCGTGGTGGCCGTTCTCCCCATTGTTGTTTAGGCCTGGACTGGTTATTGCGAGGTTGATCGTTTGATGGATTCTGGATCATCACGGCCCCCACAGTCGACTGGTGCTCACTTCTTCCTGCTCCTCTCTGAGAATACACAACAGCCGTTTCCTTCTTCATCGGAAATGATTTCTTAATCGTAGTAGATGCAGAGGCATCCTTCTGAATTTTCCCATTCTTGATACCGGCTTCTACCCGCTCGCCAGTCAGAATTAATTCGGTAAACCCTGCGGAGGAGCTACCGATCAGATGATTAAAGAATAGACCAGACAGGGTCCCCATAAACATATCAACAAGCTCTCTATCAGAAAGAGGTGGCTGCACTCTCCCGGCCAGATCGCGCCACTTCTGGGTATATTCCTTGATCCTTCACCTGAGGCCATCCCCATACTCTGTAGCTGAGTACGGGTTGGTGCCAGGTCAGAGTTATACTGATATTGGCGATAAAAAGCAGCTGCAAGATCCTCCCAACTATGTACCTCTGATCTCTCAAGATTGTAGAACCAATCCAGCTGTGTGCCGGACAGGCTATCCTGAAAGAAATGTACCCAAAGGTTTCTGTCAAATGTGTGAGGTTGGATTCTTCGGATGTAAGACCTTAGATGCATCTTTGGGCAAGATAGCCCATCATATCTTGCAAAGACTGGCACTTTAAACTTCGGGGGGATCACAATTCCGGCGATTAATCCCAAATCTTTGAAATCTAAGCCTGGAACTCTCTGCAGCTCCATAGCTGCCAACCTGTCCTCCAAACTCTTGTACTTGTCATCGGCCGGCGGGTATTGTTGTTCTGAGTAGTCTTCATCTTCTTCCGCCTCTTCCTCTTCAACTTCGGATTCAGACGGTACCGCGACCCCTTTTCCTTTACTGGTTCCTTCTTCAGATGTAGGGGGAAATTCAAGAACCCTTCTGGCTTCACCCTCAAACCTTCTTCCCAGGGTAGCCACCCCGACTATCTTCTTCTTCTTTTTCACTTTCTCTTTGTTCCTGAGCAGGGCTTTTAGATCTTCCTGACCCTTTGCCAAGGTCATCAGAAGATGTTGAAATTGTGAGTTCTGAGACTGTAGATCTTTGACCGTTTGTTCGAGATCCATCTTACTGAAATAAACAGCAGAAAGATAAGGAAACCTGGTGTGGAGACCTGCTTATTCACATGATGAATGATATGTTTATTTATGCAATGCATTCAAGGATTTAGAAATTCACAATTGTTGCAGACAAAAGAACACACGTCATATTAATAAGAAGAAATTTTGTTAGTACATAAATGCCCCATGGGCCAAATATTACAAAAACTTCTCATGGTAAAAAGATGTTGCGCATCCTTTTTGGCGCGATGTAGGTTTTAAGGGTCTCTTCCTCGTGGAGTCGGCGGGTAAGCTCCAAAACCTTCTTCTCACTGGCGTAGAAGCTGGCTTCAAAAGTATCCCTTTCTTCCCTGAGTTGGATCCAACTCTTCTGCATCTCCTCCCATGTCGTTGGCATGTCAGGATACAAGACAGTGTAGGGAACCTCTCCTTCCTTAACGGGTTCCTTAATCACAGGGAGAACATGAGGGTAAGGCATCATTAGACTTTGGGCTCGGGTTCGGACCCACTTGAGATAAGGCTCAAGAGGGATGAAATTTTTGTGCCCCAGTGTCTTGCTGCCTACCTTGTTAGGCATCCTCCAAGCTCTGATGAACCTTTGATGGAGTCCTTGCGCATCATTGTCGAAGTCGAAAACTATGTCAGGAATCAACATGTCATGAGGGCCATCCCTCCGTGCATATCCAAAATGTCTCAAAGCCAGACAAGGGTTGTAGGTAATGCCCCCTCTAATGCCAAGTAATGGAACATTAGGGAACTCTACACAATGATCGACAATGATGACACTTTCTCTGGACCGAGAACACCAGTGTACATCAGAGTGAGTGAGAGTCATCAACCGTTGTGACCACCTTAGGCCTTGGTCATTCTTCAAAACAGACTGTGGAAGGTGCGAAATAAACCACCTTGCAAGGAGAGGAGTACAACACATGAGAACACCTCTCTTTCTCATTGTTCGTGTGTAAAACGAGTGGAGGATGTCCCCAAGCAATGTTGGTATGGGATTCCTGGATAAGAAGATCTTGACGGCGTTGACATCTATAAGCTGGTCAGGATTTGGGAACAAGACCAACCCGTAAATGAGGAGTGCCACAATTTCTTCAAAGGCTTGTAGATCCAAGGAGTTCCAACATTCTTGTGCCTTCTCAAACAAGAATTTTGCCAAGAAGCCTTTGACACCGCTTCTGGTTTCCCAATGCCCCTTGATGTCGGATGGTTGCAAGTGTAGTGCTTGAGCAACATCTTCAGGCTTTGGCTCCTTTTCCGTACCGTTGAAAGGTAGTTGATTAAGGATAGGAATTCTCAGGAGTTGATAAAATTCCTCCAAAGTGGGCACCAATTGGTAATCGGGGAAAGTGAAACAGTGGTGAAGGGGGTCAAAGAACTGGAACAAAACCTTCATCATGTCTTCTTCAATGCTGGTGTTGACTAGGCTGAGCAGTCTACCATGTCTTTCACTGAAGGGAGAGCTTTCGGGAATTCTGGATGTGAGCTCCTTAAGTTGAGGAGGGATCTCACAAGGTTGACTTGGATAGTTTTCCTGCGAGGAATTTCCATGACCTACAAAACAAGAACAAAGGTGAAGATCCAAACCCTTGAAATTGTTAGCGGATGCATATGATGCTTTATGATGTTTTATGATGTATGCAAAAACACATGTACAAGCAAATCACACAAAAACCCTAGTTTCAGGCTTGCATGGGGCTCCATAGGTAAGTACCCTCTTGAGTGTAGTTGGCTTAAAACCTGTTCTATAAATAGTAATCGGGTTCTAAGGAGCTCAATATCATTGGATTGTCTTCCATGTTCATTGTTTTGGTTTAGCCACTTAACTAGCGACCAAAATATTCCAAGAAGACAACCCTCAATGAGTGTAGTATCGAGTATCTACCAACTTCGGACTGCACCAAAGCCGGTCATCTCACTACCCCTAATAAAAGGCCAAGATGGTCAAGTAAGGTTCTAGGTCATTAGTGCTTAGTGACATCACTCAGCGGCCCCGTACTCTCCTTGATTGAACTCAAGGGTTACCGGTACTCACAAATATGTCGCACTAATATAGTTATTGCTTCAACCGTGTCGGTATACCCCGCACAGTTTTCACAACGTATTGCTATCTATGAATGTTTCCCAAATCCGGGTGTAGGATTTCAAGCCCAAACAAGAGAACCACAAAGGTAAAGCAATCAAAACAAACAATTAATCATGCAAGAGAGTGATCTAAAACCCTAAGGTAACCCCACTTTTAAGTCGTCCCCAGCAGAGTCGCCAGTTCTGTGATACGGTGGGAAAACTGACTTGAGTTTTGCGTTTGTATTCGCACTTGTTCGGTTTAGCAAGAGTCGCCACTGACTTTTTATTTTATCCTAAAGGAAAGGTTAAAAAGCACAGGAAAAACCTTTTTGAGATGTTTCGTGGGTTCGGGGGGTAGATTATGAAAAGGGAAGGTATTAGCACCCTTTTCATCCATGGTTATCCATGGGCTCTTAGTTACTTGGTTTTGGATCGCTTGCCTTGATTTTCGATTGCTTGAAATTGTGGTGTGTGTGTGTGTTTTGAAAATGTTTTTGAAATAGACGCCTTTGTTTCGGCAACCGTTGTAATGACTCGTGTTTGAGTATATACAAGGGTGTGTATCTTTTCGAAAAGATGTTTCAAAATGTTTTTGGAAATTTGTTTTGAAAGTGTTTGTGGAGTGTGGTTTTGAAAAGGAGGCAAGTGATTTTGCAAGATTGATCCCAAGTAACTAAGAGTTTTGTCTACCCCTATTGTACTCAAAGGTTTTCTCTATGTTTTCAACCCCTTTTTAACAATTTTGTTCCACCATTGAATTTGGTGGACAATCTTGCGTTTAGGATGTGATCGGGACAGGCGCGGGTCATCGTATGGACCATGAATGCAATGGTGCCAAGTGTCTTTGGCAATTTTGCTTGAAGGGACTATGATCATTTTGATAGGCAACTTTCGAAAGCGTCATCGAGGGACTTATGATCATTTGAATTGTTTTGCCAAAGAAACTCGACGTGCAACCATGGCCCATTTTGGAAGGCAACATGTGGGATTACCCTAGGGGTGCAAGTGTGATTGTGTATTGATTTCATGCATTTGTCTTTGTATTAGGTTATCTAGCGTTTGATTTTATGTACATACAAGCCCTAGGTCTAACCATGGTATAATTCGAAAGTGATAAATTGCGGGAATTTTAAAGTCTACGCTATTACAAATAGTATCCGGGAGTGGGGGTACAATTAGTTACAAATGGGGGATGAGACTTAAATAATTACAACCAAATCGAATCGCGATCAAATGTAAACAATGTAATGTATAGCAATGTATAAGAATATCAATTGTATATGTGTAAAGCAGTGTAAATGTATTTGCAAGTTGCAAATGTGTAAGTGTATGTATTGTAAACGTGTGTCAACGTATTTGTGTATTGCGTATGAGATTTACTTACAAGTATGGAGAATATTTAACTTAAGGGAAAATTAAGTATTTTGTTTATTTAAATTTTGTATTCTAAGAAAATTTAATTAAAAGAAAATAGAATGTTTTAGGTTTTGTTCTTTTAGGTATTAAAGATAACGTATTTTTACAAATAAGAAAATTTTAATAAAAGAAAGGAAAAAAGTTTTAAGTTCCATTTTTTATGGTATTAAAATAATATATTTTAATTAATTATGTACAAATAAGAAAATTTCAATAAAAGAAAGGAAAAAGTTTTAGGTTCCATTTTTTATGTATTAATGTATTTTTATGAATATTTATGTACAAAGTTTACATTTTAATAAAAAGGTTTTAATAAAAGAAAAACAAGAAAGAAAAAGTTTTAATCTTAATAATATTTAATATTTAAGTATTTTAGTAATAGTAATATTATTATTAAAAGAATTGAATTATATAAAATAAAAAATAAAAACTTTTTAGTTTGAATGAAATAACACAAAAGGGAAAAGATGTTAATGGGCTTAATCAGAATGATAAGGAAAGGGGGTGCATTCCTAAAAGACAAGTGGGCTTAGGCGTTGGGAAAAGGGCAAGGCCCATGTCCTGAACAATTATTTTTGCAAAGGGTTTCAACGTTTGTGTTTCATTTGGGGAAAGGCTTAGGGTTTGACAAACAGAGGTGCAGCGCCGTTCTTCTTCGTTTCGTTCGTTCCTCTTCATCTTCTTCAACGTAACGACCACAGAAACGCGACCCTCCGCCTAGAGCCACCGCGCTACCATCCGTCGTCTTCCCTCCATGGTCCGCTTCGAGCAAAGATTTCGTTCAAGGTGATGATTTCTAACTTAGCGCTTTTTAGGGTTTTCACTTTTATGTCTTGCATGCTTCGTTTTTCGTTCATTGACTCTGATTAGGCGTTGTTTTTGGTTTGAGGTGTGAAGAGAAGGAAAAGTTATATTACCTTCGTTGGAGGAGGACGGTGGATCCGGAGGCGCTGTGGCGGCTTGACGGCGAGGGGAACGGTGACGCTGAAGCTGGCTTGCTGGAACTTGGTACTCTGTGTCTTTGCCCCCTTTTTTACGGTTTAATGATGCTTTCTGAAAACCTTGTACATCTTTCTTTCCTCTTCTTCTTCTGTCCCCCTTTGCTTCGTATGCTTCTATGTGTTTGGTTGCCTTGGATGATGATTGATATGTTGCCTATGATGAAATTTTTCTGAGGCCTGTTTACTTGCTGAGTATAGTTGTTGATGTTGGTTTGAGTTGCCTCGTATGCTGGATACAGTTACTTGTTGATTACCCAATGATGAACTCTTTGAGTTCTGAGGGTTTTGAGTTTCTTTGGAATGTTTAGAAAACAGGTTATGGGCGTGAGGCTTATGCAGGTAAGGCTTGACAGGGTTTACTGGTTGTTTGCTTTGGTTGGAAGCTTGACCAGGTTTCAGGCTTATGGTTTTAAGGTTTGTTGAGGTTTTTTGACAGGCATAAGCTTGGCTTATGCAGGCTAGGCTGGTTGTTTTCTCATTGTTTAGGCTTGACAGTTCAAAGGCTTATCAGTTGGTTAAGCTTTAGGCTTTTGAGAAGTTTGGAACTATGGCTTTTTTCTGGTTTTGAGACTTGTGATACCTTTTGAAATGTTTAGGCTTTTTGTGCTTTGGGCACGAGGCTTTTGAATGCTTCAGGTTTGATATTTTTTTTGTCTTTTAGGCTTTGTGACTTTTATCCTATATTATGCAGATTTTTGGCCTTTTTGTATATTCTTTCTTGGTCAAAATTATGGACAGGTTTGCAAGGCTTGAGGTTTTCCCTCTTTGTGATATTCTGCTACATATGTTCTGCCCCCTTTTTGCTGTGCATTCTGATATGTTGTTTTTATCTTTGCCTTCTTCTTTTCACTGTGTTATTACAGTTTGTTTTTATATCTCTTTCAAGCCTAAGCCTATAAGCCTGGTACTTCTTTTTCTCTCTCTCCTCTCTCTTGACAATTTTTAAGCATTTAATATTGCTTATATTTGTCTTTTCTGAAAAAACAAATGGCTGGAAAATGATGAGGTTGATGTTGCTTGCACTTGTATATTTTCCTCTGCATACTTCCATATTTCTTGCATACTTAAGTACTTTCTCTTGACAGCTTTTGGCTTAGTTTGAGATTGCAATTCAGCTTGGACTTTGTAGTTCTAGTTTAGTTTGCCTTTGAACTTTGTACTTGCTCATGCTGTTTGAGATTTTTGAAATTATGCAGCTTTGACAAATTTGAATTTGTGCAATTAAATCTTTTGTGCATTTCATGTTTTATTGCCAACATTTCATCCCTCTTTGTGAACCGGGAGAAATCCTATGATTTGCAGAGAGGGTCAAAACTGATTCTGGCCATTTGTTTTTAATGATGAATCTTATTTTTATCTGTCTGCTTTTAATTATTTACCTGCTTCTGACTTTTTCTTCTTTTCTTTGTTTTGCAGATGAAAAATAAATGAGCATCAAAGGAGCATTGGATAGAAGATGAAGATTTAGAATTTTTAGAACATTGCTTTATTTCAATTTAAATTATTGTAAAATTGTTATTTTAAATATTTTTGTAAACAATAACAATTATACAAATAATTTAAAGATAAATAAAAGTCCTTTTATTGACATTCATTTTTAATTCTTCTTCAGATATTTATCTAATTGTTTATAATTCTTAAATTATAATAAAATGGAAATAAATTCCAATTATTCTAACTTAAAATAAATAATCAATTGATAAACACTGCGATCAATCAATAACAAACCCGACGCTCCAGTTATCCAAAGCAATGCACAGTTAATCAAACCAGACGACAGTTAATCAAACAAAACGTCCACATGCTTCCTTTCACTGATTAAATCCAAACAACTGCGAACTTAATCCAAATGCTTCAGTCCATGTCTCAGAGTAACTTGAAAAAACATCGTAGAATTAATTCTTTCTGAGAATGCGCGCACAAAAACCCTAGTTCCTGATTAAATGCCAAAGAAGCGTTCGCCTGATCAAAGCTGAGCCAAAATCAACCAAACCCTAAGCAAACTGTTTGAATTGTTCCAGAGTCATGAAAATCAAAGAAAACCCTAATTTTGTCTGACTGACGAGAAAAGTCTGTTTGACCGATTCTTGAGCCATTCTGAAAAACCAGGAAGAACCCGAAGCCGTGATTTCTTGGTGGAAAAATACGAGGGCAAATTTTGGGGTACAACAGCAGGTTTCGGACATGTTATAAAGATCTCCAACTGCACAATTGATTCGAAGTTCATTCTTGCAATGTTGGAAAGGTGGAGACCAGAGACCCATACATTTCACCTACCAATAGGTGAATGTACCGTCACGCTAGAGGATGTGTACATGTTACTGGGTATCCCTGTCGACGGTAAGGCTGTTAATGGGTCGGTTCAACAACCCAATTCTCAGTGTGAAGAATTGTTGGGCAGGGATATGGTTGAAGGTGGTGGTGCGAGAGGTCAGGGTATACTACTCACTGAGCTTAAAAATCATTATGCAAGTTTGGAATTAAACTAAAATTCCTCCGAACAAGACAGGGTAGTAAAAGCCAGAACTTATCTAATGATACTATTTGGAACCTTTTTATTTCCCGAAAGTACAGGAAATAGTGTAAATTTTATGTATTTACATTTACTTAGAGATTTTGAAAAAACAAGAAAGTATAGTTGGGGTTCTGCAGTTTTAGCCCACCTATACACTTCCTTGTGCAAAAATGCAGTCAAGGAAAAATGTACATTTTATGGCTGTGCTTTTTTACTACAAGCCTGGGGTTGGTGGAGGATGGAGTCCTTAAACCCCGTCAACAACAACACTTTCGTTTTCCTGTATGCAACAAAGTAAGTCATCAAGTTATATCATTTATTATTATTCATCTCTTCATCAAACATGTGCTAAAAATAAAATGTTTTTCATTTCTTTTAGGTATTGCGTGAGGGGTATGGATTACGACAAAAATCCAAGATTCAATATCGCATTATACTGCAATCTGTTGGATCACCTAGGCCCGGATGATGTACGTCGTACCTTTCAACTTTTCTTCATTTAAATTATTTATATATTACGTTTTCATTAACCTGACTTAATTTTTTTCGCAGTTTGTCTGGAGACCATATTTGGGTTTGGGCCATGAACCAAATCCCGAGGATGCAGCAATTTGGAGCGCCAAGACTGCAATCATATGGTTCAATGTTGTGGTGATGCACCACAGCGACCGTGTGAAGATGCAGTTCGGAATGCATCAAGA
This sequence comes from Vicia faba, assembly GCA_948472305.1. Classification (NCBI taxonomy): domain Eukaryota; kingdom Viridiplantae; phylum Streptophyta; class Magnoliopsida; order Fabales; family Fabaceae; genus Vicia; species Vicia faba. The sequence continues at coordinate 1,361,207,527 of OX451741.1, read as the reverse complement.
GATACCAAGTGATCCGACTTGTTTGTCCTCGTGGCATCTGTTTCCAGTGATTTCTGGTAAACAACCGCTAGTCTTCCAAACTATCGAATAATCTTTATTAACGCTACTCGATCTCTCTGGTAACTCACAGGATCGACTAGATTGATCCTAGGACTCCTTGGATATTAAAGTTACTCTCACAATCGAACAATTATTCATGGTTGCTATTGTACAAGTGTTTGGTTTATTTCGATCCTTCTCTCTAAGAGTTTAAAAATGTGGTCAAATTGTACATGAAAACTAAGTTATACGAATAAATGCTAATTGTAATGCTGATTGAAGAGACATATAAAACTGTATGAAAAATGAAGTAAATGGTTTCGATTTGCAAAACATTTAACATAAAAGATTTCTGGAATGTAGAAGTTTAAAATGTGAAGAAAGCGTTTAATGCAAGAAATCAATAAATGATTTTAAGTAAAAGGATGCGTTTGAAAAACAATACTTGGAAGTAAAGGTATTGAAAGCGTAACAGTTCTCTGAAATATAAAGTGCTCGAAATATAAAGAAAGCAATAAAACGTAAAACTTTGAGGAAAAGACTTTGAAATGAAAAGACAATAAATAAAGAAACTTGTAAATGTTATTCGATAAAAAGAAAAGAGGAAAGTACTGGAAATGGTAAAAAGGCTTTCATTAAGTTAAAAATACATGGTGCTATCATACATACATCTCTCTTGCATTCGTTTCCCTTGCCATGTGGTAGTTTGAATGTTATTGAGTATTTTGTATAACAGATATGACACACTGAAATCCTAATACTAAGACTTCTATTTATACTAATTCGACCCTAACGGTCTCGCTATAGGATTATGCCACGTTTCGAACATGCAAGACAATGCTTCTTTCATCTTTCCACGTGTCCCCAAATGCTCCAACACAAAACTTTCAAACTTTTGAAAGTCCCGCTTCCATTTGAATTTTAAATGCTTTAGTGTTTCTCCGTTTCGAACACTCTTCCCAAACCTAGCCTCGCTGTTGTTTCGAGACCCCTTTGGATATTTTCCCATGATCACCGTTCGAAGCTTCAAGCTTTGACACACTCATTCGAAACACTGCTTCTGCAACTTCGAAATATGGTGTTCAATTCCATTTCGATCAGAACTTTTAACTCTTTTGAATTCTAGATAACATTATCAAAATCTTCAGCCAACAAATTGCCCCTTTAAAATATGTATTTCGATCTCTTTGAGAAATACCTATTTTAAACATTTATACAAGATTTTGATAGGATTTTCGAATCATCATAACATTTAATGCCTTTGACTCCAGTCACATCAATCATAACACCTTTTGAGTTCCTTAACCGCCCAGAGTCACTTCACAGCGTGGAGCAGTTATAAGTAATGATTGTTTTTAAATCACGCCTATTACCTATATCACCTTCTCGCCACCTCTTCATCACACCAACCCATGATCTCCACGTATCACACTTTTACTCGGTGGATGTTTAATCTTCTCATTATAAAACGTTAATTTACTCTTCCTTTTTCTTTTTTACACTCTAAATCTTTCATACTCTGGATTTTTACTCTTCTTCTCTCACAAACAATCTAAACTCTCAAACAACAAAAATGTCTTCCTCCACCTCTTCCCAACTCAAGAAAGTCTCAAAGAAGAAGGGAAAGACTACAGGAGCAACCATGGAGAGTAAAATCGTCACCATTCAAGGCCAATCTGCTCTTGCTCCTCAAATGATTTCCAAAGAAAAAGAAATGCTGTACGCATCACAGGTACTCATCCCTACCCATGTTGCTGGTAAGAGGTTAGCCTTAAATGGTCCTCTTACAGTTTTTGAAATACTAAAGGACACCAGGACAATTTTTCCCGTATGTTATAGCTTCAAACCTTTATTCAACAAAATGGATACCCCTAGGGTAGTAGAATCCCTCAGTTCGAATACCGCAGAAACCCCAACTGTTCCTCCCAAGGACCCATTTGTTTTGGATTATGTAAAAAGAAATTTTAAACCATTTAGATCTTGCCCTACTTCTGATATTGCCTATCAAAATTGGTTCGCGAAAGTAGAAGCCAAAAAATCCCAGCAATGGGAAGAACTAGGCATTTATAACCTCATTAAGCTATCGAAACCTGGATTCACCTATAGCCATCCTTTGCTGTTTGCGTCCCTTTATTTCTGGGATAGTACCTACAACACTTTCCATCTCCCAGGTGGAATGATTACCCCAACTTTCTTTGATATAGCGGCTATTACTGGGCTGTCGCCAGTGGGAGAAACTTATGTTCCTGACAATGAAGAGCACTCCAGCATAATTGACTTCGAAGTCAAGTTAGCCAGCTTTTCCAAATTTATCAGCCATTATCATGCTGAAGGGGATAATGTGTCTGACATAGAGCATATTGCATTCTTAACCCTGTGGCTGTCTAGGTACGTTTTCTGCAGTAGATCCCTGCAGGTAGCTAGTAGGTTCATTCCTCTAGCTAGGGATTTACACGAAAATCGCAAAGTGTGCCTAAGTGAATTACTCTTAGTTGACCTCTATGAGAGCCTGAGGTCAGCCGTTTCGAGTCTCAAATCCCACACCTCTAAAAACATTCTATTAGCTGGCCCATTTTGGTTACTCCAATTATGGCTAAACGCCATGTTCGAACCTTCTTTACCAACCGCCAACACCATAGATGAGCAAGATTCAGAAATAAGTGATAGGATAGTCGAAGGCACTAGGCTTCGAAGACTAACTCCTAATGATGACAAGGATGACTTCAAGGTTCAATTCTCGAAGTACATCATGATCCTCTCCAAAAGGCATAAGTTCGAAGAGAGCATGGCGCCTTTTGCTTCGAGGACTCATGGACCTTCTTGGTTCACCATGGCTCTCTCAGAAGCCATCAAGAGCAAGGAGATCCAAGATGTATGGAGAGCTTTCTTGCTTCCTAGACTCATCTCTTCGAGGATAACCCCAGCTAAGAACCAAATTCTTCTCTTTGCCTACCAACCAAACTTCGTTTCGAGGCAGTTTGGCTTATGCCAACTGATTCCTGAACCTTTGTTCCAAACTGAGAGCGCCATTACATCTGGTCGAACATTCAAGGCAAGGGAAGCCAAGATTCAACAAGAACAATATCAAGGCTTTGCCCAATTTGAGCTGATAGCCTTCGAACCTACCCATCTCGCGGCTAAAGGATTTCTGGAGTGGTGGATTAAGTTTTATCAAACTTGCATGTTCGATACACTTACAATTCGACAGAAACTAATTGATGCCTTCGATGTGCAGGTACCAGCAAAGAAAGGTATGTTTACTCATGCCAAAGAGATAAAAGCTTTTCAAAATTATTTTGAAACTACTTACGACCCCACGCGCTTGGACTCCACTGTGCATCAAGCAGCTGAGACCTTGAAGGAAAAATTTAAACAAAAAGTTTCTAAACTAAAACTTCCTTCAGGGCTGTCACCTGAGGATAGGTATAGGTTGGCATTCGAAATGCATCCACCTAAATTTCCCAGATTACCTACCTCAGAACTGGCTCTGGCTTGGTTTCCCCCATATCCATGGTGGTTTACTTGCAAAGAGATGTTCAAATATCTTCAAAGGAAACCAAAGCCATCTGAGACTGTGACATGGGCTCGACACTGGCTTCATGATTTCCCAGGACATCTTCGATATGACCTTTCTGCCATGTCAATTAGATCTGATCAAGGCACAGGTGCGAATGCTTGGGAACAATCCCAAATGTCTTTTATTTTCCATATCTTTAACCTTTGCCTTAATTGTTTTGATTTTCAGCTATCAGGATAAAGACTGCTGCCTCGAAATCGAAGGAAGGGAGTGCCTCTCAGACCTCCATTGAAACTACTGAAAAAGCTAATCCACCCGAAACAACTGCTATTGCTGCAACTACAACAACAACAATAACGCCAACAACAAGTGCCCCAATTCCAACGGTAATCACTTAGTTTTTTGACGCTTCGAATTCACTCAAGCTTTTTATATCTAACTTCGTTAAAATTCGTTCAGACCAACAAGCTTCCTCCCACTACTCCTAAGAAGCGAAAACCAAGCACTACTGGGGAAGATCCTACTGCTGGAGGAAACTCAAATACTGCTTCGAAGAAGAAGCTAAAGAAAGCTACACCCAAGAGCACTGTTCCGACTAGTGTCTCTGGACTCGACTCCAGGGATGCTGCTCCCTTACCAAAATCCAAAAATCCACCTTCGACCTCCAACCCACAGTTGGAACGCATAGCTAGTAACCTCTCCTCTGAGGGCCCACAGGTAAATCGAACTACTTCTAAAAACGTTTAAATTCTTATTACCTTGATGAATGTTTTTCTTTAACATTCTGCCACTCTTTGCAGAACATCTTGAATCCCACTTCTACCATTTCGACCTCACCGTCCAGAGCTACTGCTCCGCTTAACTCCTCTCCTCAAGGAGATTCCAGCAATTTGGTCCAAAACAAAGGTTCTTCCAATGTGGCGGTTTTAGCTGGAACTTCTGAACAGCCAGATGACCAAGGTACCTCCATTCCTCTGAAAGAGGTGAACGAAACGACACTTCAAACGTCTGCAGAGGATTCACAAAGGGTTCTTCAAAAGTCCCCTCTTGAAACTCTTCAAGAGGACCCAAAGGATACTCAGACTGAAGAAGAAAAAGCTGATTCTGGGCGAGAATTCGAAGAATCTGCAGGCGAAGAATCTGAGGAGGAAAACGCTAATGACGAGGAAAACGCCAATGATGGTTCGACTGCCGGGACGGAGTCTAACGCACATAGTGGCGAAAGGGATGGTATCGAAGTGGTAGATTTGGACGAAGATGAAGAAGACCAAGAGCACGAAGCAAATGAAGGGGATGGTGATGCAATCAACGAAACCCTAGAGGTTGAAACAAACGTGGTTCCCCTACGCGTGGAATTCCCCCAATCCTCTCCGTCTCGAATGACTGACGAGGAACTGGCACTTCTGAGGCGAAATGACCCCATTGGGTATATGAAGGCAAAGTTGGCTCAGAGGGACGTTCCACTCGCTAGGGCTGGCACAAGTTCAACCAGCTATCCTCTTCCCACAGATGAAAGAGTCGTTCTTCTCAACAAAATTAGGAGAACTATTCTCAATGTGGATATCTTCGAAGTGCTTAAGCAAGATAGTACTGCTTGCTATACTATGAAGGAGCTGCTCACAAAGGTTAATCTTTCCAACTGCTCTTTGCCAGTTAGTACTCTCTTGTTTGATCTTCAGAATTTGCTGGACAACGTAACTGGCTACCTTCTCCAAGACGAATCTGCTGCCAAGAAGGTTCATGAGAAACGCATTGCCATGGATGCCGCCTATGAACAAGCTTCGAAGCTTTCTCAAGAAGCTGAGGATCAGGCTATGCATCTGAAGCAGGCGAAAACTGAATATGAGGCTCGAGCTGAGTCCATTCTTATTTGGGAAAGGCAGATTCTGGAACTTCAGCAGAAAGTTAAGGAGGCTAAGGAACAACAACTAGCCTTCGAAACTAATCCTGCATGTAACCAATTCGAAGAGCTTCTCAACCAGGGGCTTGCAGAAATGGAGACTGCAGAACAACTTAAAGGAGAAGTGGCAACCTTGGAAGGTGCCAGGCGGTTTGCTCAGCAGAGACTTGAAACATTTCGAAGCACCTTTAATCGATTGAAAAATAATGTTTATTTCTAAATTTTTATATCTCATCTGACCATAACTTTGGTTTTTACATGTAATATTCGAACAACGCCATTTTGGCATTCTTATCTTGCCATCTTGGCTTTTTATAATATTTTGTTTATGTTGTTATTATTCGAATCTCCCGCAGGCTTGGCTTATATTTCTTTAAATATTTCCCATTAACCTTTAGGACTCGTTTATCATCCAAGAGTTCTTCGACTTCGTATGCATTGTTTGAGAATACTTTTAGTATTCGAAAAGGTCCTTCCCAATGAGGTGACCATTTACCTAATGCTTTGTTCTTCTTATCCATAGGCAATATGACTCTCCAAACCAAGTCATTAATAACAAATACTTTTTTCTTCACCCTTTTATTGTATGTTCTGGCCACTCTTTCTTTTTGCCTCATCAGAATTTCCAACGCATGTAATCTGATTTCGTCCAACTCAACTAATTCATTCATCATCATTTCCCAATATAATGCAGCTGGGATTTCGTTTTGTTTCTGGATTCGAACTGATTGCAGATGAATTTTTACTGGTAATACTGCATCATGGCCGAATGTAAGTTGGAAAGGCGTAGTGTTAGTGGCTTCTTTAGGAGATGTTCTACAAGCCCATAACACTTGGTCCAGAGTTTTGTGCCAATTTCTTGGCTTCTTGCCAATATGCTTCTTGATTAATCCTATTATTACTTTGTTTGCTGCTTCGACTTGTCCGTTTGCTTGAGCATAATATGGCGTTGATGTTAGCAATCTGAACCCCATTTCTTAGGCAAATCCTTGCATCTTTCTACCAGTAAATACAGAGCCTTGGTCTGTAGTTATACTTTCTGGCAATCCAAACCTATAGATAATGTGTTTTTGTATAAATTCGATAATTGCCTCTTGATCATCAACTACCAAAGGTATAGCTTCGATCCATTTGGTGAAATAATCTACTCCTACCAAGATATATTTCTGACCTTTGGACGAAGCAGGATTTATCTCCCCTATCAGATCCAATGCCCATCCTCTGAATGGCCATGGTTTGATGATCGAATGCAACTCACTTGCAGGGGCGTGTTGAATTCCTGCATGTTTCTGACATTCCTCACATCCTTTAGCAAAGTCTATGCAATCTTTGAGCATGCTAGGCCAATACAAACCATATCGAAATAGCAACCATTTCATTTTATGGTCTGCTTGGTGTGCCCCACATGCCCCATTATGGACTTCAGACAATGCTAAATATGCCTCACTTTCTCCTAGGCATTTCAATAATACACCTTCTTGGGTCTTTTTGAACAATTCGTTCCCCATGAGGAGATATGACAATGCTCTATATTTTGTTTTTCTATCCACCTTTAAAGTTGGGTCTGCTAAATAACTCTTTAATGGACTTCGCCAGTCTGTATCTAACAAAGTATTTATGGCTAGAATTTCGAATCCTTGTTTCTCAGCATAACCCAATCTCATGCTTTCCAAATCCGATGGTGTGAATCTAGTAGCCATAACTCTTCCCCTTATTTCGACCAAATCTTTAAGATTCTTGGTAGATACTCTATAACCTGAAGCCAACTGCGCTAAGTCATTTGCTTCTTGGTTTTCTAACCTTGGTATGTGTTGAATGTCCATGTATTCAAACTTTCTTAATAGCCTATTGACTATGACGAAGTATACCATCAAATTTTCCTTTATGCACTTGTATTCTTTTGTGATTTGTTTGACCACCAATTCAGAGTCTCCTTTAATTTCGACTCTGGTTGCCCCCAATTCCAACAAAGCTTCAAGTCCAACAATGAGCGCTTCATATTCAGCTTCGTTGTTCGAACAACGAGGACCATCCAATTTATACTTGAATTTTGTTGGAATTCCTTCAGGAGAAATTAGAAGGACTCCAACACCACTTCCATTCCTGTGGGTTGAACCATCAAAGTACAATTTCCATGGTTGCATTTCGACGTAACTCATGCTTGTCTGCTCAACCAACGAATGATCCACAATGAAATCAGAAATCACTTGACCTTTCATAGCTTTTAAGGGCATAAAAGTCAATGAATATTCTGTTAAGGCCAGAGCCCACTTTCCAACTCGACTATGCATTATTGGCTTTGAAAGCATATGTTTAATGACATCGAAGTGAGACGAAACATAAACATCAACAGGTTTTATATAATACTTGAGTTTCATACAAGAGAAATATAAACAGAGACATAGCTTTTCTAAATTGCTATATCTGGTCTCTGCATCATTTAGCACTCTACTTAAATAGTATATGGCTCTTTCGACGCCATTGTTATCCTCTTGTGCTAACATACTACCTATGCTAACTTCAGAGGCAGATATGTACAATCTCATGGGCTTCCCCCATGATGGTGGAGACAAAATAGGAGGCTGGGAAAGATATTCTTTTATTTTGTCAAACGCCTCCTGGTGAGCTTCGTTCCATTCGAAGGCCTGACCTTGCTTCAGACGAAGTAACGGAGAGAAAGCTTGGGTCCTTCCACTCAGGTTCGAAATGAATCTTCTGAGGAAGTTAACTTTCCCTAGTAGAGATTGCAACTCCCTTTTTGACGCAGGCGCTTTCGTCTCCATTATGGCTTTGGTTTTGTTCTGGTTGATCTCAATTCCTTTCTTGTGGACCACAAAACCGAGAAAGTCTCCAGCCTGCACAAAAAATGCACATTTCAAGGGATTCATTTTTAAGCCATGTTTTCTCATTCGTTCGAATGATTGGCTTAAATGATGCAAATGTGCTTCTGCAGATATAGATTTGATGACTATATCATCAATATACACCTGCATGAAGGTTTCGATGAAGTCATGAAAGATTGAATTCATCGCCCTTTGATAAGTTGCCCCAGCATTTTTTAAACCAAAAGGCATCACCACCCATTCGTATGTGCCTAAGGCTCCTGGGCAACGAAATGCTGTTTTTGCAACATCTTCTTCAGCAATGAAAATCTGATTATATCCAGAATATCCATCTAACATGCTCAAGTATTCGAATCCTGCAGCAGAATCTACTAGCATTTCTGCCACGGGCATGGAATATTCATCCTTAGGGGTTGCAGTATTTAAATCCCTAAAATCTATGCAAATTCTTAAAGAACCATTTTTCTTAATAACAGGTACTATGTTTGCTAACCATTCAACGTACCTTGTTGTTCTGACGAATTTGCAGCGCAGCAACCTTTCGATCTCAGTTTTAATTTTTGTGAGAACCGCTGGTGCGAATCTTCTGGGAGTTTGTTTGATGGGCCTCTTGCCATCTTTGATTGGCAGCCTATGTTCGACCAACTCCCTCTTTAAACCAGGCATCTCATCATAATCCCATGCGAAACAATCTTTGTTTTTCCTAAGGACTTCGATCACTTTTTCCTTGAGGCCTGGGCTAAGTTTAGCACTCACGTAAGTTACTCTTTTCGTTTCTTCATCCCCTAAGTTGACTTCTTCGAGCGGGTCCTGTGCCAACATTTTGACACCTGAGTTTATGGGGTCCCTTTCGAAGCCTAAGGGTTCTTTGTCATAGATGGCATCCAACCTTTGATCCATCTCCAATTCTTTGATGGGTGAGCATTTCGCACCCCCCCCACTGACTTCATTCGTCTTTACAGTTGATTCATTTATTTCAGCCTCTAAGGCCGCTTTCGATTCATTCTCAGCCATATAGGCCGAAATCCTTTCGAAGAAGGTAGACTCAGTCATGGTTAAGGTTGTCGAAGTTCCAGCCTGCTGGCCGTTTTTGTATAGCACCTTCAACTTCCTCTTCTTCACTGATTATTGTTCTATCCCAGTAAAGACCATCATGACGAAGTGTCATGTAGTAGTGGGCGTTTCTAGTTTCATTCATCTCATCGTTTGGGACACATGGAGCAATCTTTGCCAGATTTTTATCATAATCCCTTTTGTCAACTAAATTGACAGTTGACATAAAGTAACTCTGGTCTGCTTCGATGTTTTCCACGATTCCGTCATCTCTCCACAGAACTAGTCGTTGATGCATTGACGAAGGAACTGTCCCCACGCCATGAATCCATTCTCTTCCTAGCAGTAGGTTATAGTTGGCCTTGGCTTCGATAACCATAAACATGGTGGGCCTGCAACTTGAGCCTATTGTCAATTCCAACTGGACCACCCCCAGTGTTTTGCCCACTTTTCCCTCATAATTGGATAGAACCATATTATGGGGCTTGATATCTCCTTCACGGATCTCTAACCTTTTTAGCATGAAATGGGGAATCAGGTTGACTGCAGCACCCCCATCCACTAGAACTTTGTTCACACCATGGACACCTACTTTCGCCCGAATGAAAAGTGGCTTGAGATGATTCTTCATTGCAGGCTCTGGACGTTCGAAGAACGCATTTTGTTCCTCAACAGCCCCATTGTCCATCACGTAGTAGCACACGGGCCTATGTTTCATTAAATCTGTGGTGTCTTCCTCCTCGTATTCATTGATTTCGGTTTCCTGCCCAAATTCGCAGGGAAGCACGGACACCACGTTACAGTTCAGGTTGAATGAAGACTCCCCCTCCGATTCGAAGTTATTTGTTATCATATCTTCGTCCTCTTCCGGGCCTGGAGTATATTCCTTTGGTTCGTCTCGTTGGTCTTCAGAAAAAAGCCTCCTATTGACTGGAGGTTTCTCTTCAGTCTGATTTTTTGGTTTGTTGGTGCTTGATTCACCTTGTATCTTCGTTGAAGTATCCCCTTTGTTTGCCATAGCTTCTCTCTCAGCCTTTCGAATCCTTTGCTGTCTGCGCCACTGGGATCTTGACATGGGGTTCCTTCCTTTGTAATTCTCTAATCTCACTTCCTCCCTTTTTTGTGTGTTGAATTGCCTCCTGTATGTCACAGCATGGCGTGCATTTCGTTCAGCACTCCTCCATTTGTCTTTGCCTTTGTCATTTCTGACTTGTAGCCATCTATCGGTTGGCACTTCAGCAGGGAGTTTGAAAGTCACTCTTCGAGCAACTTTGGGGTGAGGGCTATCGGGTCTTCGCTGTTTGTATCTGCTGTCGAAACGCGGGCCCATCTGGGCAGTTTCTTGATGGTTCCAGCAAGGGGCGAAGGGGATCGTTTCGAAGGCCCTGGCCATGCTTTGGTCATACACAGCAGAACATCTTGGGCAAACCAAACACTTAGTTGCCCCTTTGTAGCAGCGAAAAACAAACTCCAACAGACTCTCTCCAGCCTTGGGATAGCACCTAAAGAGTTGGTTATCCTGGCGCCAGTTGTTGCCAATTCGAGCCCTCTGTACCCTTTCGAAATTTGCAGCAATTCTTTGGTTGCAGAGGATGCTGCACCTAGGGCACAATATCATGCCTGGATCTCCTTTGTGGCATGTCATGAGATAGTCTTTGAGAGTAGCATCTCCAGTGTGATTATCCCCCATTCTGTGCTTTTCTTTTTCTAAGTATTTTTCCACTTCCTCCATCTCAGAACGGGGTCCTTCCATATCCACCATATTTATTTCCACATCCCCCTCTTTAGTTTCGTCATCGCCCCATCCTGTGGGCTTTATATCTTCGATCTGGACCTTCGAACTTTCTGGGGCAGAATATTTGACCAGATAGTCAAATTTCCCACTGGGTTCCCCCAGAGTGTCCCATATTTCCTTCTGAAGGGGAACTGGCTGCGTAATTTGGACTTTCTCCAATTCCAGCCTCAAGCCCTCAGTGACTTGTGTCAATCCTTCGTTTTGATTTCCTTGGCCTTCAGTAGCCTGGGTTTCTCCTGCAACAGCCACAGGTGCAACAATCGAAGTATCTGGCGTATTCTGGATGTCTTCAGTGACTTCCTCGCTGACTTCGACCATCACCCAGTTTTCGACTCCAGTGTCCTTCTCTCCTGTTAGGGCGTCGCTTCGATCAGTTTCCACCATGTTGACCTCTCCAATGCATGCAGGCTCGGAGTAGTTGGTGTCTGCGACGTCCAAAGGATCTTCGTCCACTTTCATCTTCACCTTATCAGCAAACTTTAGTCTGCCATCTTTGATCGCGTTTTGAATCAAGTCCCTGAAAAGAAAACATTGTGAGGTCTTGTGGCCTAGGAAACTATGATATTTGCAAAATCCCCTTTTCTTCCTCTGATCCAAGGGAGGTATTTTGACATTTGATGGCACAATTAGTTGGCCATCCTTGACAAGCAAGTCAAAAATTTCGTCACACTTAGTGACGTCGAAGGTGTAAACCTTCTTTGGAAACTTGTCACTTTTCTCATTTTCGACAATATCTTTCCCTTTCGTGGGAACTAACATTTTGCAGGAGTAAGGCGGGGCCTGTTTTAATTCAGCGAGGTCGATTTCGACCTCTTCGAATTCGAATTCAGGATATTCTTCTACTTCCTCAGTCCCAACATAGGAAACCCTTTCTTTCTTACTATTCTTAAAGACTCTGGCTTTTTCAGCTTTTAGTCTTTCGACCTGTCGAACCCTGTCGGCTAATTGAGCCATATCCCTCAAATACTGAGTATCTAATTTCTTTCGAATAGAGTAATCCAAACCCCCAGCGGCCATTTCGACTAACTCATGTTCAGGCACTACTGTGTAACATCTGGATTTTAACAGCCTAAATCTATTCAAATAATCATCTATGGGTTCAGTGAACTTTCTCTTAACACTGGCCAATTCCTTCAAACTTATTTTCGTTTGTCCCATGTAAAATTGTTCATGGAATAATCTCTCTAAAAGGGCCCAAGTGTCAATAGATCCAGGAGGCAACGTGGTAAACCAAGTGAAGGCGTTTTTTGTCAAGGAACTTGGGAAGTATTTGATCCTGAGATCTTCATTATTGGCTATATCTCCCGCTTCGGTTAGGTATCTCGCTATGTGTTCGACCGTTGACTCGTTGGTGTCCCCAGCGAACTTTGTAAATTTAGGGATTTTGTATCCCCTTGGTAAATCAGTGTGCATTATACAATCCAATATAGGAGAAGCGTAATTTGGCCTCCTCATTCCCGTATTGAGGCCATTCTGGGCCATGATCCTCTCTATCATGGTGGTTAGGTTATTTTCTGCCAAGATGTTATCGTTTCGAATCCTATGAACGACGGCATCGGCATCTTGATTTCGACCAACAAAAACAACTCCCCTGGGTTGTTCTTCTCGAAGTTCTGGGGCTTCTGGCCTTTCGATCCTTGCCCCTGGTTCCATAACTTCCCTTTGTGGGCCCTGAATTACTGGGGCTTCTAACCTTGGTGCTCTGGCCCCTAAGTTAGCTTCTTCTCTGGGTAGTCTCTGAATTGGGTCGTTAGCAATTCGTTCTATAACAGACATGTTTGTTCGAAATCCCGCCTGGTTCTGCCTACGCCTTTCTGTGGGAGCAAAGAAATCTGCTATTCGACTCATATTGTCAGCGTTTTCCCTGTTCGTCACAGTCACATTCTGAACTATTGGGGCAAATATTTCCTGCATGGTTTGTGCTAGCACCCCTATCATATTGTGGTTGCTGTCATCCATCAATTGCCTAAAAGCCAACTGGTTATCTGTGGTTAGGATAGGCAACGTGCTATAACCCACTGACCCTTGGTTATTTGTCATAAATTGGTTCGCCCCAGACCCAGATCCTAGTTGTGGGGATGAATTCGAAGTGGAATTGTGTAAACCTGCCATAAAAGATGTTGGCATTCCGTAAGAAGAACTTCTAATTCTATTCCCATCGAAGCCGGGTGGTCTAGTTAATGGTGTGGCTAAATGGGATTGTGTTCCTGGTGGTGGAACGAATCCCCCAGGGTAGCCCATAGTTCCAGTATTTCCTAAGATCGAACTGTTAGTTGATATGCCACTTACTCCAGTGGTGGCTATGTTACTGGTTGAAGATGCGACAGACTGTGCATTCGAAGGGATTACATTAGATGTTCCGCTCGAAATGGACGCGTTAGTGCCTGTTGCATGTGGGTCACCTTGGTTTCCCTGTTGATTGTCTGAATTAGACATTTTGTCCAAACGTTTTCTTCTGGATAAAGGTTGGTTGCTGTTGGTTATCTTACCACTTCTCAGGTTCATAAAACAGCAAACTTCTTAGGTTCCTACATTTTTGGGATGGCTACGTCTCGACAATCCTTAATTCTGATATCCAACTATTGGTCCCACCGGGTGTGCCAATTTGTTTCCAGTGATTTCTGGTAAACAACCGCTAGTCTTCCAAACTATCGAATAATCTTTATTAACGCTACTCGATCTCTCTGGTAACTCACAGGATCGACTAGATTGATCCTAGGACTCCTTGGATATTAAAGTTACTCTCACAATCGAACAATTATTCATGGTTGCTATTGTACAAGTGTTTGGTTTATTTCGATCCTTCTCTCTAAGAGTTTAAAAATGTGGTCAAATTGTACATGAAAACTAAGTTATACGAATAAATGCTAATTGTAATGCTGATTGAAGAGACATATAAAACTGTATGAAAAATGAAGTAAATGGTTTCGATTTGCAAAACATTTAACATAAAAGATTTCTGGAATGTAGAAGTTTAAAATGTGAAGAAAGCGTTTAATGCAAGAAATCAATAAATGATTTTAAGTAAAAGGATGCGTTTGAAAAACAATACTTGGAAGTAAAGGTATTGAAAGCGTAACAGTTCTCTGAAATATAAAGTGCTCGAAATATAAAGAAAGCAATAAAACGTAAAACTTTGAGGAAAAGACTTTGAAATGAAAAGACAATAAATAAAGAAACTTGTAAATGTTATTCGATAAAAAGAAAAGAGGAAAGTACTGGAAATGGTAAAAAGGCTTTCATTAAGTTAAAAATACATGGTGCTATCATACATACATCTCTCTTGCATTCGTTTCCCTTGCCATGTGGTAGTTTGAATGTTATTGAGTATTTTGTATAACAGATATGACACACTGAAATCCTAATACTAAGACTTCTATTTATACTAATTCGACCCTAACGGTCTCGCTATAGGATTATGCCACGTTTCGAACATGCAAGACAATGCTTCTTTCATCTTTCCACGTGTCCCCAAATGCTCCAACACAAAACTTTCAAACTTTTGAAAGTCCCGCTTCCATTTGAATTTTAAATGCTTTAGTGTTTCTCCGTTTCGAACACTCTTCCCAAACCTAGCCTCGCTGTTGTTTCGAGACCCCTTTGGATATTTTCCCATGATCACCGTTCGAAGCTTCAAGCTTTGACACACTCATTCGAAACACTGCTTCTGCAACTTCGAAATATGGTGTTCAATTCCATTTCGATCAGAACTTTTAACTCTTTTGAATTCTAGATAACATTATCAAAATCTTCAGCCAACAAATTGCCCCTTTAAAATATGTATTTCGATCTCTTTGAGAAATACCTATTTTAAACATTTATACAAGATTTTGATAGGATTTTCGAATCATCATAACATTTAATGCCTTTGACTCCAGTCACATCAATCATAACACCTTTTGAGTTCCTTAACCGCCCAGAGTCACTTCACAGCGTGGAGCAGTTATAAGTAATGATTGTTTTTAAATCACGCCTATTACCTATATCACCTTCTCGCCACCTCTTCATCACACCAACCCATGATCTCCACGTATCACACTTTTACTCGGTGGATGTTTAATCTTCTCATTATAAAACGTTAATTTACTCTTCCTTTTTCTTTTTTACACTCTAAATCTTTCATACTCTGGATTTTTACTCTTCTTCTCTCACAAACAATCTAAACTCTCAAACAACAAAAATGTCTTCCTCCACCTCTTCCCAACTCAAGAAAGTCTCAAAGAAGAAGGGAAAGACTACAGGAGCAACCATGGAGAGTAAAATCGTCACCATTCAAGGCCAATCTGCTCTTGCTCCTCAAATGATTTCCAAAGAAAAAGAAATGCTGTACGCATCACAGGTACTCATCCCTACCCATGTTGCTGGTAAGAGGTTAGCCTTAAATGGTCCTCTTACAGTTTTTGAAATACTAAAGGACACCAGGACAATTTTTCCCGTATGTTATAGCTTCAAACCTTTATTCAACAAAATGGATACCCCTAGGGTAGTAGAATCCCTCAGTTCGAATACCGCAGAAACCCCAACTGTTCCTCCCAAGGACCCATTTGTTTTGGATTATGTAAAAAGAAATTTTAAACCATTTAGATCTTGCCCTACTTCTGATATTGCCTATCAAAATTGGTTCGCGAAAGTAGAAGCCAAAAAATCCCAGCAATGGGAAGAACTAGGCATTTATAACCTCATTAAGCTATCGAAACCTGGATTCACCTATAGCCATCCTTTGCTGTTTGCGTCCCTTTATTTCTGGGATAGTACCTACAACACTTTCCATCTCCCAGGTGGAATGATTACCCCAACTTTCTTTGATATAGCGGCTATTACTGGGCTGTCGCCAGTGGGAGAAACTTATGTTCCTGACAATGAAGAGCACTCCAGCATAATTGACTTCGAAGTCAAGTTAGCCAGCTTTTCCAAATTTATCAGCCATTATCATGCTGAAGGGGATAATGTGTCTGACATAGAGCATATTGCATTCTTAACCCTGTGGCTGTCTAGGTACGTTTTCTGCAGTAGATCCCTGCAGGTAGCTAGTAGGTTCATTCCTCTAGCTAGGGATTTACACGAAAATCGCAAAGTGTGCCTAAGTGAATTACTCTTAGTTGACCTCTATGAGAGCCTGAGGTCAGCCGTTTCGAGTCTCAAATCCCACACCTCTAAAAACATTCTATTAGCTGGCCCATTTTGGTTACTCCAATTATGGCTAAACGCCATGTTCGAACCTTCTTTACCAACCGCCAACACCATAGATGAGCAAGATTCAGAAATAAGTGATAGGATAGTCGAAGGCACTAGGCTTCGAAGACTAACTCCTAATGATGACAAGGATGACTTCAAGGTTCAATTCTCGAAGTACATCATGATCCTCTCCAAAAGGCATAAGTTCGAAGAGAGCATGGCGCCTTTTGCTTCGAGGACTCATGGACCTTCTTGGTTCACCATGGCTCTCTCAGAAGCCATCAAGAGCAAGGAGATCCAAGATGTATGGAGAGCTTTCTTGCTTCCTAGACTCATCTCTTCGAGGATAACCCCAGCTAAGAACCAAATTCTTCTCTTTGCCTACCAACCAAACTTCGTTTCGAGGCAGTTTGGCTTATGCCAACTGATTCCTGAACCTTTGTTCCAAACTGAGAGCGCCATTACATCTGGTCGAACATTCAAGGCAAGGGAAGCCAAGATTCAACAAGAACAATATCAAGGCTTTGCCCAATTTGAGCTGATAGCCTTCGAACCTACCCATCTCGCGGCTAAAGGATTTCTGGAGTGGTGGATTAAGTTTTATCAAACTTGCATGTTCGATACACTTACAATTCGACAGAAACTAATTGATGCCTTCGATGTGCAGGTACCAGCAAAGAAAGGTATGTTTACTCATGCCAAAGAGATAAAAGCTTTTCAAAATTATTTTGAAACTACTTACGACCCCACGCGCTTGGACTCCACTGTGCATCAAGCAGCTGAGACCTTGAAGGAAAAATTTAAACAAAAAGTTTCTAAACTAAAACTTCCTTCAGGGCTGTCACCTGAGGATAGGTATAGGTTGGCATTCGAAATGCATCCACCTAAATTTCCCAGATTACCTACCTCAGAACTGGCTCTGGCTTGGTTTCCCCCATATCCATGGTGGTTTACTTGCAAAGAGATGTTCAAATATCTTCAAAGGAAACCAAAGCCATCTGAGACTGTGACATGGGCTCGACACTGGCTTCATGATTTCCCAGGACATCTTCGATATGACCTTTCTGCCATGTCAATTAGATCTGATCAAGGCACAGGTGCGAATGCTTGGGAACAATCCCAAATGTCTTTTATTTTCCATATCTTTAACCTTTGCCTTAATTGTTTTGATTTTCAGCTATCAGGATAAAGACTGCTGCCTCGAAATCGAAGGAAGGGAGTGCCTCTCAAACCTCCATTGAAACTACTGAAAAAGCTAATCCACCCGAAACAACTGCTACTGCTGCAACTACAACAACAACAATAACGCCAACAACAAGTGCCCCAATTCCAACGGTAATCACTTAGTTTTTTGACGCTTCGAATTCACTCAAGCTTTTTATATCTAACTTCGTTAAAATTCGTTCAGACCAACAAGCTTCCTCCCACTACTCCTAAGAAGCGAAAACCAAGCACTACTGGGGAAGATCCTACTGCTGGAGGAAACTCAAATACTGCTTCGAAGAAGAAGCTAAAGAAAGCTACACCCAAGAGCACTGTTCCGACTAGTGTCTCTGGACTCGACTCCAGGGATGCTGCTCCCTTACCAAAATCCAAAAATCCACCTTCGACCTCCAACCCACAGTTGGAACGCATAGCTAGTAACCTCTCCTCTGAGGGCCCACAGGTAAATCGAACTACTTCTAAAAACGTTTAAATTCTTATTACCTTGATGAATGTTTTTCTTTAACATTCTGCCACTCTTTGCAGAACATCTTGAATCCCACTTCTACCATTTCGACCTCACCGTCCAGAGCTACTGCTCCGCTTAACTCCTCTCCTCAAGGAGATTCCAGCAATTTGGTCCAAAACAAAGGTTCTTCCAATGTGGCGGTTTTAGCTGGAACTTCTGAACAGCCAGATGACCAAGGTACCTCCATTCCTCTGAAAGAGGTGAACGAAACGACACTTCAAACGTCTGCAGAGGATTCACAAAGGGTTCTTCAAAAGTCCCCTCTTGAAACTCTTCAAGAGGACCCAAAGGATACTCAGACTGAAGAAGAAAAAGCTGATTCTGGGCGAGAATTCGAAGAATCTGCAGGCGAAGAATCTGAGGAGGAAAACGCTAATGACGAGGAAAACGCCAATGATGGTTCGACTGCCGGGACGGAGTCTAACGCACATAGTGGCGAAAGGGATGGTATCGAAGTGGTAGATTTGGACGAAGATGAAGAAGACCAAGAGCACGAAGCAAATGAAGGGGATGGTGATGCAATCAACGAAACCCTAGAGGTTGAAACAAACGTGGTTCCCCTACGCGTGGAATTCCCCCAATCCTCTCCGTCTCGAATGACTGACGAGGAACTGGCACTTCTGAGGCGAAATGACCCCATTGGGTATATGAAGGCAAAGTTGGCTCAGAGGGACGTTCCACTCGCTAGGGCTGGCACAAGTTCAACCAGCTATCCTCTTCCCACAGATGAAAGAGTCGTTCTTCTCAACAAAATTAGGAGAACTATTCTCAATGTGGATATCTTCGAAGTGCTTAAGCAAGATAGTACTGCTTGCTATACTATGAAGGAGCTGCTCACAAAGGTTAATCTTTCCAACTGCTCTTTGCCAGTTAGTACTCTCTTGTTTGATCTTCAGAATTTGCTGGACAACGTAACTGGCTACCTTCTCCAAGACGAATCTGCTGCCAAGAAGGTTCATGAGAAACGCATTGCCATGGATGCCGCCTATGAACAAGCTTCGAAGCTTTCTCAAGAAGCTGAGGATCAGGCTATGCATCTGAAGCAGGCGAAAACTGAATATGAGGCTCGAGCTGAGTCCATTCTTATTTGGGAAAGGCAGATTCTGGAACTTCAGCAGAAAGTTAAGGAGGCTAAGGAACAACAACTAGCCTTCGAAACTAATCCTGCATGTAACCAATTCGAAGAGCTTCTCAACCAGGGGCTTGCAGAAATGGAGACTGCAGAACAACTTAAAGGAGAAGTGGCAACCTTGGAAGGTGCCAGGCGGTTTGCTCAGCAGAGACTTGAAACATTTCGAAGCACCTTTAATCGATTGAAAAATAATGTTTATTTCTAAATTTTTATATCTCATCTGACCATAACTTTGGTTTTTACATGTAATATTCGAACAACGCCATTTTGGCATTCTTATCTTGCCATCTTGGCTTTTTATAATATTTTGTTTATGTTGTTATTATTCGAATCTCCCGCAGGCTTGGCTTATATTTCTTTAAATATTTCCCATTAACCTTTAGGACTCGTTTATCATCCAAGAGTTCTTCGACTTCGTATGCATTGTTTGAGAATACTTTTAGTATTCGAAAAGGTCCTTCCCAATGAGGTGACCATTTACCTAATGCTTTGTTCTTCTTATCCATAGGCAATATGACTCTCCAAACCAAGTCATTAATAACAAATACTTTTTTCTTCACCCTTTTATTGTATGTTCTGGCCACTCTTTCTTTTTGCCTCATCAGAATTTCCAACGCATGTAATCTGATTTCGTCCAACTCAACTAATTCATTCATCATCATTTCCCAATATAATGCAGCTGGGATTTCGTTTTGTTTCTGGATTCGAACTGATTGCAGATGAATTTTTACTGGTAATACTGCATCATGGCCGAATGTAAGTTGGAAAGGCGTAGTGTTAGTGGCTTCTTTAGGAGATGTTCTACAAGCCCATAACACTTGGTCCAGAGTTTTGTGCCAATTTCTTGGCTTCTTGCCAATATGCTTCTTGATTAATCCTATTATTACTTTGTTTGCTGCTTCGACTTGTCCGTTTGCTTGAGCATAATATGGCGTTGATGTTAGCAATCTGAACCCCATTTCTTAGGCAAATCCTTGCATCTTTCTACCAGTAAATACAGAGCCTTGGTCTGTAGTTATACTTTCTGGCAATCCAAACCTATAGATAATGTGTTTTTGTATAAATTCGATAATTGCCTCTTGATCATCAACTACCAAAGGTATAGCTTCGATCCATTTGGTGAAATAATCTACTCCTACCAAGATATATTTCTGACCTTTGGACGAAGCAGGATTTATCTCCCCTATCAGATCCAATGCCCATCCTCTGAATGGCCATGGTTTGATGATCGAATGCAACTCACTTGCAGGGGCGTGTTGAATTCCTGCATGTTTCTGACATTCCTCACATCCTTTAGCAAAGTCTATGCAATCTTTGAGCATGCTAGGCCAATACAAACCATATCGAAATAGCAACCATTTCATTTTATGGTCTGCTTGGTGTGCCCCACATGCCCCATTATGGACTTCAGACAATGCTAAATATGCCTCACTTTCTCCTAGGCATTTCAATAATACACCTTCTTGGGTCTTTTTGAACAATTCGTTCCCCATGAGGAGATATGACAATGCTCTATATTTTGTTTTTCTATCCACCTTTAAAGTTGGGTCTGCTAAATAACTCTTTAATGGACTTCGCCAGTCTGTATCTAACAAAGTATTTATGGCTAGAATTTCGAATCCTTGTTTCTCAGCATAACCCAATCTCATGCTTTCCAAATCCGATGGTGTGAATCTAGTAGCCATAACTCTTCCCCTTATTTCGACCAAATCTTTAAGATTCTTGGTAGATACTCTATAACCTGAAGCCAACTGCGCTAAGTCATTTGCTTCTTGGTTTTCTAACCTTGGTATGTGTTGAATGTCCATGTATTCAAACTTTCTTAATAGCCTATTGACTATGACGAAGTATACCATCAAATTTTCCTTTATGCACTTGTATTCTTTTGTGATTTGTTTGACCACCAATTCAGAGTCTCCTTTAATTTCGACTCTGGTTGCCCCCAATTCCAACAAAGCTTCAAGTCCAACAATGAGCGCTTCATATTCAGCTTCGTTGTTCGAACAACGAGGACCATCCAATTTATACTTGAATTTTGTTGGAATTCCTTCAGGAGAAATTAGAAGGACTCCAACACCACTTCCATTCCTGTGGGTTGAACCATCAAAGTACAATTTCCATGGTTGCATTTCGACGTAACTCATGCTTGTCTGCTCAACCAACGAATGATCCACAATGAAATCAGAAATCACTTGACCTTTCATAGCTTTTAAGGGCATAAAAGTCAATGAATATTCTGTTAAGGCCAGAGCCCACTTTCCAACTCGACTATGCATTATTGGCTTTGAAAGCATATGTTTAATGACATCGAAGTGAGACGAAACATAAACATCAACAGGTTTTATATAATACTTGAGTTTCATACAAGAGAAATATAAACAGAGACATAGCTTTTCTAAATTGCTATATCTGGTCTCTGCATCATTTAGCACTCTACTTAAATAGTATATGGCTCTTTCGACGCCATTGTTATCCTCTTGTGCTAACATACTACCTATGCTAACTTCAGAGGCAGATATGTACAATCTCATGGGCTTCCCCCATGATGGTGGAGACAAAATAGGAGGCTGGGAAAGATATTCTTTTATTTTGTCAAACGCCTCCTGGTGAGCTTCGTTCCATTCGAAGGCCTGACCTTGCTTCAGACGAAGTAACGGAGAGAAAGCTTGGGTCCTTCCACTCAGGTTCGAAATGAATCTTCTGAGGAAGTTAACTTTCCCTAGTAGAGATTGCAACTCCCTTTTTGACGCAGGCGCTTTCGTCTCCATTATGGCTTTGGTTTTGTTCTGGTTGATCTCAATTCCTTTCTTGTGGACCACAAAACCGAGAAAGTCTCCAGCCTGCACAAAAAAT
This sequence comes from Vicia faba, assembly GCA_948472305.1. Lineage (NCBI taxonomy): Eukaryota > Viridiplantae > Streptophyta > Magnoliopsida > Fabales > Fabaceae > Vicia > Vicia faba. Next base: position 1,361,185,488 of record OX451741.1, on the reverse strand, counting down.
GCACATTTCAAGGGATTCATTTTTAAGCCATGTTTTCTCATTCGTTCGAATGATTGGCTTAAATGATGCAAATGTGCTTCTGCAGATATAGATTTGATGACTATATCATCAATATACACCTGCATGAAGGTTTCGATGAAGTCATGAAAGATTGAATTCATCGCCCTTTGATAAGTTGCCCCAGCATTTTTTAAACCAAAAGGCATCACCACCCATTCGTATGTGCCTAAGGCTCCTGGGCAACGAAATGCTGTTTTTGCAACATCTTCTTCAGCAATGAAAATCTGATTATATCCAGAATATCCATCTAACATGCTCAAGTATTCGAATCCTGCAGCAGAATCTACTAGCATTTCTGCCACGGGCATGGAATATTCATCCTTAGGGGTTGCAGTATTTAAATCCCTAAAATCTATGCAAATTCTTAAAGAACCATTTTTCTTAATAACAGGTACTATGTTTGCTAACCATTCAACGTACCTTGTTGTTCTGACGAATTTGCAGCGCAGCAACCTTTCGATCTCAGTTTTAATTTTTGTGAGAACCGCTGGTGCGAATCTTCTGGGAGTTTGTTTGATGGGCCTCTTGCCATCTTTGATTGGCAGCCTATGTTCGACCAACTCCCTCTTTAAACCAGGCATCTCATCATAATCCCATGCGAAACAATCTTTGTTTTTCCTAAGGACTTCGATCACTTTTTCCTTGAGGCCTGGGCTAAGTTTAGCACTCACGTAAGTTACTCTTTTCGTTTCTTCATCCCCTAAGTTGACTTCTTCGAGCGGGTCCTGTGCCAACATTTTGACACCTGAGTTTATGGGGTCCCTTTCGAAGCCTAAGGGTTCTTTGTCATAGATGGCATCCAACCTTTGATCCATCTCCAATTCTTTGATGGGTGAGCATTTCGCACCCCCCCACTGACTTCATTCGTCTTTACAGTTGATTCATTTATTTCAGCCTCTAAGGCCGCTTTCGATTCATTCTCAGCCATATAGGCCGAAATCCTTTCGAAGAAGGTAGACTCAGTCATGGTTAAGGTTGTCGAAGTTCCAGCCTGCTGGCCGTTTTTGTATAGCACCTTCAACTTCCTCTTCTTCACTGATTATTGTTCTATCCCAGTAAAGACCATCATGACGAAGTGTCATGTAGTAGTGGGCGTTTCTAGTTTCATTCATCTCATCGTTTGGGACACATGGAGCAATCTTTGCCAGATTTTTATCATAATCCCTTTTGTCAACTAAATTGACAGTTGACATAAAGTAACTCTGGTCTGCTTCGATGTTTTCCACGATTCCGTCATCTCTCCACAGAACTAGTCGTTGATGCATTGACGAAGGAACTGTCCCCACGCCATGAATCCATTCTCTTCCTAGCAGTAGGTTATAGTTGGCCTTGGCTTCGATAACCATAAACATGGTGGGCCTGCAACTTGAGCCTATTGTCAATTCCAACTGGACCACCCCCAGTGTTTTGCCCACTTTTCCCTCATAATTGGATAGAACCATATTATGGGGCTTGATATCTCCTTCACGGATCTCTAACCTTTTTAGCATGAAATGGGGAATCAGGTTGACTGCAGCACCCCCATCCACTAGAACTTTGTTCACACCATGGACACCTACTTTCGCCCGAATGAAAAGTGGCTTGAGATGATTCTTCATTGCAGGCTCTGGACGTTCGAAGAACGCATTTTGTTCCTCAACAGCCCCACTGTCCATCACGTAGTAGCACACGGGCCTATGTTTCATTAAATCTGTGGTGTCTTCCTCCTCGTATTCATTGATTTCGGTTTCCTGCCCAAATTCGCAGGGAAGCACGGACACCACGTTACAGTTCAGGTTGAATGAAGACTCCCCCTCCGATTCGAAGTTATTTGTTATCATATCTTCGTCCTCTTCCGGGCCTGGAGTATATTCCTTTGGTTCGTCTCGTTGGTCTTCAGAAAAAAGCCTCCTATTGACTGGAGGTTTCTCTTCAGTCTGATTTTTTGGTTTGTTGGTGCTTGATTCACCTTGTATCTTCGTTGAAGTATCCCCTTTGTTTGCCATAGCTTCTCTCTCAGCCTTTCGAATCCTTTGCTGTCTGCGCCACTGGGATCTTGACATGGGGTTCCTTCCTTTGTAATTCTCTAATCTCACTTCCTCCCTTTTTTGTGTGTTGAATTGCCTCCTGTATGTCACAGCATGGCGTGCATTTCGTTCAGCACTCCTCCATTTGTCTTTGCCTTTGTCATTTCTGACTTGTAGCCATCTATCGGTTGGCACTTCAGCAGGGAGTTTGAAAGTCACTCTTCGAGCAACTTTGGGGTGAGGGCTATCGGGTCTTCGCTGTTTGTATCTGCTGTCGAAACGCGGGCCCATCTGGGCAGTTTCTTGATGGTTCCAGCAAGGGGCGAAGGGGATCGTTTCGAAGGCCCTGGCCATGCTTTGGTCATACACAGCAGAACATCTTGGGCAAACCAAACACTTAGTTGCCCCTTTGTAGCAGCGAAAAACAAACTCCAACAGACTCTCTCCAGCCTTGGGATAGCACCTAAAGAGTTGGTTATCCTGGCGCCAGTTGTTGCCAATTCGAGCCCTCTGTACCCTTTCGAAATTTGCAGCAATTCTTTGGTTGCAGAGGATGCTGCACCTAGGGCACAATATCATGCCTGGATCTCCTTTGTGGCATGTCATGAGATAGTCTTTGAGAGTAGCATCTCCAGTGTGATTATCCCCCATTCTGTGCTTTTCTTTTTCTAAGTATTTTTCCACTTCCTCCATCTCAGAACGGGGTCCTTCCATATCCACCATATTTATTTCCACATCCCCCTCTTTAGTTTCGTCATCGCCCCATCCTGTGGGCTTTATATCTTCGATCTGGACCTTCGAACTTTCTGGGGCAGAATATTTGACCAGATAGTCAAATTTCCCACTGGGTTCCCCCAGAGTGTTCCATATTTCCTTCTGAAGGGGAACTGGCTGCGTAATTTGGACTTTCTCCAATTCCAGCCTCAAGCCCTCAGTGACTTGTGTCAATCCTTCGTTTTGATTTCCTTGGCCTTCAGTAGCCTGGGTTTCTCCTGCAACAGCCACAGGTGCAACAATCGAAGTATCTGGCGTATTCTGGATGTCTTCAGTGACTTCCTCGCTGACTTCGACCATCACCCAGTTTTCGACTCCAGTGTCCTTCTCTCCTGTTAGGGCGTCGCTTCGATCAGTTTCCACCATGTTGACCTCTCCAATGCATGCAGGCTCGGAGTAGTTGGTGTCTGCGACGTCCAAAGGATCTTCGTCCACTTTCATCTTCACCTTATCAGCAAACTTTAGTCTGCCATCTTTGATCGCGTTTTGAATCAAGTCCCTGAAAAGAAAACATTGTGAGGTCTTGTGGCCTAGGAAACTATGATATTTGCAAAATCCCCTTTTCTTCCTCTGATCCAAGGGAGGTATTTTGACATTTGATGGCACAATTAGTTGGCCATCCTTGACAAGCAAGTCAAAAATTTCGTCACACTTAGTGACGTCGAAGGTGTAAACCTTCTTTGGAAACTTGTCACTTTTCTCATTTTCGACAATATCTTTCCCTTTCGTGGGAACTAACATTTTGCAGGAGTAAGGCGGGGCCTGTTTTAATTCAGCGAGGTCGATTTCGACCTCTTCGAATTCGAATTCAGGATATTCTTCTACTTCCTCAGTCCCAACATAGGAAACCCTTTCTTTCTTACTATTCTTAAAGACTCTGGCTTTTTCAGCTTTTAGTCTTTCGACCTGTCGAACCCTGTCGGCTAATTGAGCCATATCCCTCAAATACTGAGTATCTAATTTCTTTCGAATAGAGTAATCCAAACCCCCAGCGGCCATTTCGACTAACTCATGTTCAGGCACTACTGTGTAACATCTGGATTTTAACAGCCTAAATCTATTCAAATAATCATCTATGGGTTCAGTGAACTTTCTCTTAACACTGGCCAATTCCTTCAAACTTATTTTCGTTTGTCCCATGTAAAATTGTTCATGGAATAATCTCTCTAAAAGGGCCCAAGTGTCAATAGATCCAGGAGGCAACGTGGTAAACCAAGTGAAGGCGTTTTTTGTCAAGGAACTTGGGAAGTATTTGATCCTGAGATCTTCATTATTGGCTATATCTCCCGCTTCGGTTAGGTATCTCGCTATGTGTTCGACCGTTGACTCGTTGGTGTCCCCAGCGAACTTTGTAAATTTAGGGATTTTGTATCCCCTTGGTAAATCAGTGTGCATTATACAATCCAATATAGGAGAAGCGTAATTTGGCCTCCTCATTCCCGTATTGAGGCCATTCTGGGCCATGATCCTCTCTATCATGGTGGTTAGGTTATTTTCTGCCAAGATGTTATCGTTTCGAATCCTATGAACGACGGCATCGGCATCTTGATTTCGACCAACAAAAACAACTCCCCTGGGTTGTTCTTCTCGAAGTTCTGGGGCTTCTGGCCTTTCGATCCTTGCCCCTGGTTCCATAACTTCCCTTTGTGGGCCCTGAATTACTGGGGCTTCTAACCTTGGTGCTCTGGCCCCTAAGTTAGCTTCTTCTCTGGGTAGTCTCTGAATTGGGTCGTTAGCAATTCGTTCTATAACAGGCATGTTTGTTCGAAATCCCGCCTGGTTCTGCCTACGCCTTTCTGTGGGAGCAAAGAAATCTGCTATTCGACTCATATTGTCAGCGTTTTCCCTGTTCGTCACAGTCACATTCTGAACTATTGGGGCAAATATTTCCTGCATGGTTTGTGCTAACACCCCTATCATATTGTGGTTGCTGTCATCCATCAATTGCCTAAAAGCCAACTGGTTATCTGTGGTTAGGATAGGCAACGTGCTATAACCCACTGACCCTTGGTTATTTGTCATAAATTGGTTCGCCCCAGACCCAGATCCTAGTTGTGGGGATGAATTCGAAGTGGAATTGTGTAAACCTGCCATAAAAGATGTTGGCATTCCGTAAGAAGAACTTCTAATTCTATTCCCATCGAAGCGGGGTGGTCTAGTTAATGGTGTGGCTAAATGGGATTGTGTTCCTGGTGGTGGAACGAATCCCCCAGGGTAGCCCATAGTTCCAGTATTTCCTAAGATCGAACTGTTAGTTGATATGCCACTTACTCCAGTGGTGGCTATGTTACTGGTTGAAGATGCGACAGACTGTGCATTCGAAGGGATTACATTAGATGTTCCGCTCGAAATGGACGCGTTAGTGCCTGTTGCATGTGGGTCACCTTGGTTTCCCTGTTGATTGTCTGAATTAGACATTTTGTCCAAACGTTTTCTTCTGGATAAAGGTTGGTTGCTGTTGGTTATCTTACCACTTCTCAGGTTCATAAAACAGCAAACTTCTTAGGTTCCTACATTTTTGGGATGGCTACGTCTCGACAATCCTTAATTCTGATATCCAACTATTGGTCCCACCGGGTGTGCCAATTTGTTTCCAGTGATTTCTGGTAAACAACCGCTAGTCTTCCAAACTATCGAATAATCTTTATTAACGCTACTCGATCTCTCTGGTAACTCACAGGATCGACTAGATTGATCCTAGGACTCCTTGGATATTAAAGTTACTCTCACAATCGAACAATTATTCATGGTTGCTATTGTACAAGTGTTTGGTTTATTTCGATCCTTCTCTCTAAGAGTTTAAAAATGTGGTCAAATTGTACATGAAAACTAAGTTATACGAATAAATGCTAATTGTAATGCTGATTGAAGAGACATATAAAACTGTATGAAAAATGAAGTAAATGGTTTCGATTTGCAAAACATTTAACATAAAAGATTTCTGGAATGTAGAAGTTTAAAATGTGAAGAAAGCGTTTAATGCAAGAAATCAATAAATGATTTTAAGTAAAAGGATGCGTTTGAAAAACAATACTTGGAAGTAAAGGTATTGAAAGCGTAACAGTTCTCTGAAATATAAAGTGCTCGAAATATAAAGAAAGCAATAAAACGTAAAACTTTGAGGAAAAGACTTTGAAATGAAAAGACAATAAATAAAGAAACTTGTAAATGTTATTCGATAAAAAGAAAAGAGGAAAGTACTGGAAATGGTAAAAAGGCTTTCATTAAGTTAAAAATACATGGTGCTATCATACATACATCTCTCTTGCATTCGTTTCCCTTGCCATGTGGTAGTTTGAATGTTATTGAGTATTTTGTATAACAGATATGACACACTGAAATCCTAATACTAAGACTTCTATTTATACTAATTCGACCCTAACGGTCTCGCTATAGGATTATGCCACGTTTCGAACATGCAAGACAATGCTTCTTTCATCTTTCCACGTGTCCCCAAATGCTCCAACACAAAACTTTCAAACTTTTGAAAGTCCCGCTTCCATTTGAATTTTAAATGCTTTAGTGTTTCTCCGTTTCGAACACTCTTCCCAAACCTAGCCTCGCTGTTGTTTCGAGACCCCTTTGGATATTTTCCCATGATCACCGTTCGAAGCTTCAAGCTTTGACACACTCATTCGAAACACTGCTTCTGCAACTTCGAAATATGGTGTTCAATTCCATTTCGATCAGAACTTTTAACTCTTTTGAATTCTAGATAACATTATCAAAATCTTCAGCCAACAGCATCTCAAAAGGGTCGACGCCCAATGGGGTCTTACCAACTGGAAAGACTTTGCTCCAGAATGGTGTAAGATGTGGCAGAGGCGTCACCGACATGTCTTGTAATTCCCGGTTTTCCTCAATCATGGTAATATGTGACACACGGATCCGTATTTATCTTGGTACAGGTCGGTTAGTAACCCTGAAATGCATGTGTCTCATCCAAGGTATTTGGTTGACCCACGAACACAATGGGCACAACCCTCATTTCCCCAACAACAAACCCAACACACATCAACCTTCCACCAACCCCCCAGACGAAACAGAACCACAAACACCCAACCACAGTCTCCACCACAACACAATTACACCCAAATGCCCCACAACCAACCCCTATCACCACCTCAGTACCAATACCCCCATATGCCTCACACCCAACCGCAATACCAATCACAATACCAACACACCCGCATACCCCACACACAATTTTAGTCTTCTGTATATCCCAATATGGGCCCCTCAACATCCAACCTTAGCCCTGATCTGGGAATGTTGGAAGATTACGAACCAACCGATCCAACTTACCATCAACCACAGTATCACCAAACCACCCAACATCCTCAATACCAAACACCCCAGGATCCATTTCCCTTATACCCCCCGTACTCAGACGATCAATGCTACAGACCCACCATGGAACCCCACCCACCGTCAACACGACCAAACTTTGAGGGTATGGGTAATCGATTGTACCAAAGCGGATCTTCTAGATATGGAGATCTGACTGATTTCATGGATCCAGAACGCATTGACTTCGCTGGGCCATCGACCCTGCCACAGCAGGAAACGCGACGACACCCAGCACGGGAAAGGCGAGGACGGGGATGCGGAACCAGGGGTCATTACCGGGTTCCGGGGGATCACTGATTTATATATTTTTTTATCTGTTTTTTTAATGTAATACATATGGGTGTAATCATTTTTTTAATAAAAAGTCAAATTTGTTGATCTTGTATCCAATACGCAACGCACTGGACTGAAGAAAAAAATGCGAAATTTACCCTAGAATTGCACTAAGGCGCCATCTCACTTGGCTTAGGGCATGCCCTAAGCACCTAGGCGTCAAGTGAGATGGTGCCTCCCCTTAAATAATGGGTGTAGGCGCCAAGTGAGATGGCTCCTCCTTTGGGGAGTCATCTGAAACATGTTATTTGCGTAATTTTTTCTGAAACGTGGTTATTTACGATTTTTTTTTAATACATAGTTATTCAAAAAAAAAATTCAAAAAATGTCTTTAAATAATAGTCTTTCCAAATATTTTCCATCCATTAAATGATATTTACATTTAGAATAAGTTCTCATTACATTGTATAAAGAAATTTAAAAAAAAATGATATATTCATATATAAGTTATTGAACTTTGTAATAATGCTATTTTTTTTGTTTCTAATCACTCTATTAAGTATTATATGAACATCCTTTAATGTTTGACGGACAGTTATTTGAAAAAATTAGTTACAATGACTAAAAATTAAAAAAATATTATATATTTATAAAAAACCATCTTATTTCATCATAATAAAATTTTTAAGATTATCTATAAAAAACTATAAATTAGATGAAACTGTGGTTTCTCTGCTATAAACTAAGTTGAAAGAATCTAAGATAGGAATTATTTTACTCCTATACAAACACACCATAGTAGAGAATTTGTAAAATCAAGTATAGTACAAAATATTAAGAAGAATATATTGTATCAAACAGGAAAATGTCATGACATCAAACACCTTCACTAATGGTGGTCATCATCAGTATCACACGTAACAAAGAGTTGTAAAGACGAACTTGGAAAATATGCACATAAAATCCAAACATTGCATCAACACTCTTATGTTCTTAAACTCTTAATGGTGGAAAAGTACACAAAAATACATGTTCAAATTGACATGGTAAATTGCTAGGCAAAAACGTGAGCTGATTGTAATGTTGCGAATAGCTTTCGATTATGGTTGTGGTTCTTCTTCAACTTGACCATCTACAAAAAAATTTAGATCCATTAAACTTTATGTTCACCTACCAAATTCATATATGACTATAAAATCTTGTGGCAAATTAAACACAGATTGTTCACAATATTGCATCTCAACTGAAATAGAAAACCAAAGATGATTTGAGGTCCAACCTGCGAGAGAAAGGGCCCGGACTGCTTCATCATTAACTGCACGGCTTAAGTTCTGTAACCATTAAAAAAAAAAAAGGTATTTATTTGTAACTGTTTTCAACTTCACCAAGCAATACTCATTTGACACTTGAGCATTTCAGACCAAATTAGCAAATAAATACCTCATCAATGTGATTGATGGAAAATGATCCAAAGTTAGTACGCAGCTCCAAAGCCTCATCACATAACCTCCTTAGTTCCGGGTCGTCGATTACCCACAAACCTCGAAACTGTTGGTTAGAAAAGAAAAATGAATAAAAAAAATTAAAAGTAGCCATTCTTTTTTGTAAAGGAAATGGTATATGTTATTACTAATAATGCATACTATATACTAGAACAAACCTGATTGATGACAAGTTCAGAGTTTCCTTGCACAGCGATATCCGTATATCCTCTCCTTAACAATTCGGTCAGTCCTAAAATTAATCCTCTATACTCAGCAACGCTAATTGTTTGATTTCCCAACCCTAGGCGAAATCGGTGCAACTACGTATGGAGAAAAGAAAACATGAGCATAAGCTGCATTTTGTAATTAAATAATGATATAATATAATGTAATATTGAATTGAATTTGATACCACAACTGCATGTTCATCACTGTCGTCAACATCTTTTACAAGCACAATAGCTGCTGCACCAGCTGGCCCATAAAATCCATTTCCATTTGATGTTGATGCACCAGTTGGTCCATGAAATCCATTTCTACTTAATGTTGATGCACCAGATAGTCCAGAAAATCCATGTGCAGTTGATGTTGGTGCACCAGTTGGTTCATGAAATCCATTTTCCCTCCATGTTGATGCACCAGTTGGTCCATGAAATCCATTTCTACTTGCTGTTGATGTTGATGCACCAGAATCTCCTCTTGATGTTGATGCACCAGAATCTCCTCTTGATGTTGTTGCACCACTGAATTGAAGGATAAAAGAAAGCTGCAAAAAATATATAAAACTTTAGACCTAACATAAGATCGTATGAACATGCATTGCATTTTGAGTGAATGAAGAAAAGAAGAGAAGAAGAAGATGAAGATGAAGATGAAGATGAAGAAGAAGAATCACTAACCTGCAATGGACGATTCTGAGATTCTACACTGGGAGGAGAAGAATAGTCAGGTGGTGAATAGTTAGGAGAAAAGTCAGAAGATGAATCGGTAATTTCTTGGTATGTAGGGCACATGGTTTCTCTCTTTCTCTCTCTCTGTCTGCTTTTCAACTTCTATTCTTGTTATGTTTGTATAATGTTACTCTTACATTACTACTATATAACTGACTTGTTTCTCATGACAAACTGTAACAGAATTTCAAACGTTTACAAACAAGAATAACGGTAGAACATTCTAGAATAAGTGGTTTGTTACAGATTTAGTTTTCCAGCTCAGCATAACAAACTCGCTAAAATGTAATAAGATTAACTCTAAATGGTAGTATTAAGAATTAACCACAGTTAATGCAATGATTATGTACTATGATAGTGTTATTTTTTATTTGCTTCGGTTACTGATATTTTAATTAAAAAATAAATTATTTGCTTTAGTTTTATTTTAAATTTCAGAAGAGGTAGAAGATTCTAGAATAAGAGGTTTGTTGCATATTTATATCATTACAGCTCAGCATAACAAACTCTTTAAAAAGTAATTGTAGTAGTAAAGTAAAAAAAATATGACAAACTTAACTCTAAGTTGTAGTAATAAAAATTAACTACTGGAAATGCAACGAATGTCTATGGTAATTTTGTAAAATTGGTCTTGGTTGTATTATTTGTGAGACTAACGTGGCCCATGTTTCGATTAATTACTTAATTTAGATGTTTTCATATTTCAGTTAATGGTGTTTATGTACTAATATAATATTAATTTAAATCTGATTTTTTTTTGTAGTATATTAGTATAGTTTAATTTTATCAAACGAAAACAAGTTTACTATGAGATAAAGATGACTTCTAACTTAATTAGAGATTATCGATTTATATCAAATCATATAGTGCAATAATGTTATATTTTTTAAAATGGAATTTTATCGTTATCAATTAAAACTTTTTTGTTTAAAGGATATATATATATATATATATATATATATATATATATATATATATATATATATATATATATATATATATATATATATATATATATATATATATATATATATATATATATATATATGTTGTACCCCAAATTTTGACCTAAGATACCATCTCCCATCTGCATCATTCGCATTGCAAGAGTTTTGACCTATTTTTATCAAATTTTTAAAGCAGTGTAAAAATTCATAACTGTTTCGAGTCGAGAGCTATTTATTTGTTGAACGCTAAATTTATCAACTGATCAAGATTTAAATGACGTTTATTAATTATTTATTATCTTAAATTTAAATAATTGAAATCTATTTTCAATTGTTATATAATTTAAAGACTTATGAATAATGAAATAAACATTTTGAGAATGGGTTTATTAATTGGTCAACAATGATTATTTAATTCTTTATCATTCTAGGTTAAATAATTAAAATTCTATTTTTTTTAATTATTATAATTTAGAATATTATGAATAATGAATTAAATAATTAAAATTGTTAATTGGCCAATGATGTTTATTTATTTGTTTATCATTCTGAATTTAAATGATTGGATTTGATTTTCAGTTATTATATAATTTAAAGAATTATAAACAATAAATAAATAATTGGAAAGAAAAAAGAATTAATTGGGAAATAATAAAATTTTATTCACTTTATTCTATTTATTACAATTATCATTTAAATATTGTGTTATTACAAAATATTTATAATGGCAATTACATAAATGCTCAAAGTAAAATAAAAAAACTATTTTCCTAAATTCTAAATCTTCATCTTCTATCCAATGCCTTTTCGTCTGCTCATTTAATTTTACCTGCAAAAACAATTAAAAGAAAAGTCAGATTTGAATAAATATTTAAAAGCAGAAAATAAATTTAATGTTCATCATTAAAGGCAAACGGCTGGAATCAGTTTGCCCTTTTTTTTTGCAAATCACGGGATTTCTCCCGGTTCACAAAAAAGGGAGGAATTTTATTTCATAAATGAATGCACAATTTTGAAATATGCACAAATTCATTTTGTTTTCAAAACTGCATAATTAAAAATCAATTGCATTTTTAAAAGTCCACAACATATTTCAAAATCAGCATCATATGCATAATTTCAAACAGCACATACAATGTACACAAACCAAGGCCAAAGTGTAACATAAACATGCCTAGAGGTAGGAAGAAGTTAAAAACTTAAGCTCCATGCAGTAGACAAAAGAGAATTATGCAGTTTCAAAACAATGTGCAAGCAACCTATACTTCCTCATTCATCATATTTCAGCCTATGCCTTTTCAGAACAGTGGTACATTATATCATTTTTATATATCAAATATACCCATGAGAGAGAAGAGAGCAAGAAATTGGTTTTGCAGGTTTTGGTTTAGGCAGAAAGAATTATAAGACAAAGCTACTGCAGTATTACAGTAAAAGGAGAAACACAAGAGTAGAATACAAACAAAACTGCTATAACAGTGTGATGCAGAAGGCCAAGAAATTGTAAAAATCTTCAAATCTCCAGCCTGTAACGTAAACAAAAGAAGAGGTGGATATAACATATTGGAATCATTTTCAAACATAGATATCAATCAACCTCCAAGCCTTAGAAAAAGACTTAGAAAAAAAACTGCTGTCAACAAAAAAATATAAACCACAACTGCACAAACTATTCAAAAAGGCCTCAAGTTTTAAAACCTCAATCACCATAAACCTGCATACTGAAAAACCACATAACCTGTCATAAACCATTAGCCTATTGGAGAACAAACCAGTAAACACGGCCAAACCTGCAAGAACCTACTGCAATACTTAAACCAATATCACATAAAACGCTTCCTACTGTCTGAACCATCAAACCTCTACACCATTTCAAAACACTTACTGCATCGAACCGTTTCCAAATCTACTGCATAAACCATCAAACCATATAACCAAGTCATAAACATTATGGCTTAAAAGCATAAAACCTGTAATGGCCTAAACCTCAGGGAATCTGATTGAGCCACAAAAGCCAATATCACCATTTCTAAAACCAAAACCAACGACCAAATACCCAAACCTCAGAATCCATCATAGGCAAATTCCACGAAGCGTACAGAAATCAGAAAAGAAGAAGAAAAAGCGTCAACAGCATCATGCTAGTCAAAAGTAAGCATTTCAACAGCATCAAAGGAAGCATTCAAGACGACATAATGTTCAAAGCAACGCAAAGGGTACAGTGAAAGAGAAGAAAGAAAATCAAGGTATTCAGAAGCTAGGTTTTTCACCCTCATCAAAGCCCAAAGTAAAGAATCAAGAACGAATACCAGGATACCAAGCTGAAGCAAGCATCCTGTGTGTCCCTCGTTACCGTCCGGCCTCCTACGCACCCTCAAACTCCCTCCTCCGTCTCCAAAGGTAATTTCCTTTATCCTTCTTTTCCTTCATAACACTCTCAACAATCATAACATGAAATTAGGATCAGAAAATAAGTAAAATCAAACATGCAGTAGCAAAACCCTTAACGAAATAGAAAACAAATCGTACCGTAAATCCGTCGTTTGCCTTAGCTCGCGTTGGAGGGAAGAGGAAGATTGGGTCACTGGTGGCCATAGGCAGAGGACTATCTCAGAACTCAAGCAAAGAAGATAAACGCGCGAAGACGAAGAAGTTGAAGCGAGAGTGTGTGAGCGCCGTTTCGGCCAAGACCAAAGCCCTAATCCCATTCAGCTAAACATTTGTTTACCCTAAAACCAATTATCATGTTTTGGACCTAAACCGGTTTTCCTGCCTTGAAGCCCAAACGAATCGCTTTTACACCCCCCTGCTTCTATTCTTGTTTGGGCCTTGTCCTGCTTTAAGCCCAGCGTGCTGCTTGTGCACCCCCCCCCCCCCCCCCCCCCCCCCCCCGTTCTATCATTTTCTTTCTTTCCTTTTAGGATTTTAGTTTTGTAATAATTAGCAATTCAATCAAATAGGCATAGTTTAATTTTAGCATTTTAATAATTAATTTTATTAGTTCAACTTTTAGGAGTTAGTTTGATAATTTTTGATAATTCCTTTTTAATTAGAGTTAGGTTAATAACCTTTTTAAGTTTTAATTAATTTAGTATTTTAATAATTCTAAAATAACCTTTTATATTAATATCAAAAACATAAAAATAGAAACATAAAAGCTTAAAAAACATTTTATTCCCTTTAATTAATTCTCTTTGCATTCATCCATATAAAAAATATGTAAAATGGAGAAACAATTAAAACACTTTCTTTTACTAATATTAATCAGAAATCCAAAATGTATTATATCATTTAGTCTATCATTTAATTATTGTACATAATCATGATCCGCATAATTTTTCTGTTTATTTATTTCATATTTATTTGTTTATTCCGTTTACGTTTAAATCCAAAGGAAAAACGATAAATTTGTTGACTTCATGTCCTCAAATCTAATCGCGCGAATATTTGCGTTTTTCATTAAAACTTAGGATAATTTGCCTTCAAGTATTCAATCTTTTCAAAACTTATACCCTTTAAGCAAAAACTTCGACGTTAGGTCGTCGTATCTTCAAAAACCTATCCGTATCCCTTTTCGGCCAAAACGATTTATTTTTATCGAGCAATCAAATTTTGAATAAACAGATATTTCAAAAGGTTCCTATAGAGTACTATAGATGCATTGGGTGCTAATACCTTCCCATTGTATAACCAACCCCCGAACCATAAGATCTCTTTTCAAAAACGCTTTGTATTTTTATTTTTATTTACATTACATATTTAGGGTTTTATTTCGCTCTTTCCCCTTTTCCTTTGGAAACAATAAAGCGCGGCGGCGACTCTTGCTTTTGTGAGACGAATTAATCAATAATTCGATCTCCGATTTACCCCGCTACATTTTTTTATCGCTACAGAATTGGCGACTCTGCTGGGGAATAGATTGACCTCTTGCTGGTCCATCCCTAAGTGGGTTAAGCCTAATTTGTCTTATCTGTTTACTATTATTTGTTTTGTTTGATTATGTGTTTAAATTGGGGTTGTTTGGGTTTTTGCGAAGGACGAATCCTATACCCGGATTAAGTTACACTTAAGGAATAGGACGGGCGGTATAGTCATGTTAACTTTGAGGGAGTAATCCCGAAGAAGGAGGCATGAGATCCCCCACTCAATGGAAGGCCCTCTTGAACTTAATATTTGTTTACCGAGTAATCGGGAAGACATTATTATTTTCGACCTAGGAGCCCGAGAAGTTGAGGACCGTAGAACCCTAACCCATCTTGGCCTTTTTAGGTGTAGCGCGGAGACTATAACGGAGTAATTCGGAAGTAGTTGTTACGCGATGCTACGCTCGGACGAGTTTCTCTTGAGAATATTGCTAATTATTGAGTAATCAAGACGTTGGTAATATCCGAAGGAGGAATGTAGACTCTGGGAACTCTTAGAACCATGTCTTATAGGTGTGATTGAACCGTTAGTACATACCTTTGGGTGGGCTTTACCCTCGACTCCATGCTGAACGTTGAACCCTTGAACCCCATGTTTGCAAGTTTGTGTGTGACTGTTGCATCATCATTCATTCATGCATTCATCAACATCTTTGTATAAAAAAAGAGACTTGTTTTTCAAGGAACTTCGGAATGATTTTTGCAGACATCTTAGGTTATTATGGAACTTGGAAGGAGAAATACTCGAAGCTTTAGTTTCAAGGAGCCTGAGATTGAAGAAATGAAGAGTTTGATTCCGAAGATCGAGAGTCCGACGGATTTTCAGAAGAAATATGGGTCCATCGTACCGCTCATGAAGCCCAAGATGAAGAAAGGCATCCTCAACACGTTGGTTCAGTTCTATGATCCCTTGTACCGATGTTTCACCTTTCCGGATTACCAGTTGATGCCCACTTTAGAGGAGTACTCTTATATTCTTGGTTTGTCGATTGCCGACCATGCTCCCTTCTCTGGGTTAGAAGAAGAGCCCAAATCTCACGAGATAGCAGCTATCACCCACTTAAGGAAGTCAGAGGTAGAGGAGAACATGACTACGAAAGGGGGAATCCGGGGTTTGCCGGCGCAGTTTCTGTTGAAGAAAGCTCGCCATTTTGCTGAGACAAAGGATACTGTTGCTTTCGAAGACGTGTTTGCTTTACTCGCATATGGTCTTTTCTTATTCCCTAACATTGATAAGTTTGTGGATATCAACGCCATCAGAATTTTCCTGATTGGAAATCCGGTCCCTACGCTGCTAGGGGATACATATTACTCCATCCACCTTCGAAACTCTTATCAAGGAGGGATGATTATTTGTTGTGTACCGTTGCTGTATCAGTGGTACGTCTCGCATCTACCTGGGTCTGATGCTTTCTGGGATCTCGAGAAGGAACCGCGTTGGGCGCCAAAGATTATGGCTCTCACTCATTTCGACATTGACTGGTATAATCGAGTTTACCACGACGTGGAGATCATTGATAGCTGTGGTGCTTTTCCTAACGTACCTCTTCTCGGTACGAGGGGCGGAATCAACCACAACCCTGTTCTAGCGCGCCGTCAGTTCGGGTACCCGATGAGAGATAAACCGAACAACATCCATGTGAGTGGTTTCTTTCTTCAGGAAGGACAAGATCATCAGGCTGCTAAGAGGGAGATTGAAGGAGCTTGGCGCCATATCCACAGGAAAGGGAAAAATATGCTGGGACATAGAGGTGCAGTTTCTTTGGAGCCTTACCTACAGTGGGTCCGTGCTAGGGCTTGTGCTCTCAAGATGCCCTATAAACTTGAGAAACCTTTATTCCCTGCCATCGCACCATCATCTGTTGTTATCCCTATCGCGGATGTAGGAGAATATCAAGGAAATCTGGCTAGGATGAAGTCTGAGAGGGATGCTTGGAAGGAAAAGTACCATATGTCTGAGTATGAGAATCGAGTCCTGACTCGACAGTTAAAAGAGAAGGAGGAGTTGCTGCTTATTCAAGACGGCCGGTTCATTGACCACGATGAGAAGCTTCGTCAAAAGGATGCCTTGCTGAAGAAGTATGCGAGTGAAAGGAAGAGAAAAAGGGAAGGTTTGGTAAGCGTGGCTCTCGTTCCTAATCCGCAGGAAGAAATCATCGATCGACTGATAGCTGAGAAGAAAGTGATGGAAGACTTTTACGAAGAAAAGATCAAGAAGCTCCGGTTACAGCTGGTGTTTGGTCCTTCATCTGAGGATTCCGAGTGACCTTTAGCTTTTAGTTTGTTTTATTGATGTCATTTTGTAAAACTATGTAAAAGGGCTTCATGCTCCGAAGTTGTAATTTATTGTTTTATTATGGGCTTCATGCTCCGAAGTTGTAATTTATTGCTTTATTTTAGATTTCATGTTGTAAAATTGTAACTTATCACTTCATTATGGTTTCCACGTTTCGAAGCTGTAATTTATTTCTTTCATTATTGGATTTGTTATCCCAAATTTGTAATTTACTATTTTGATATTCCAAATTGTAAGTTGTAATTTATCGCTTTCGATTAATGGATTGAGTTTTTGTTGTTCCAAATTCCTTTACCATTGATGTGCAAAATTATCAAAGTTCCTTGAAAAACTTTTAAAATGAGTCATCATTTGCATCACCATCATGCATCATTCCATATTCCACTTCACATGTTTTTTAGAGTCTCATCCTTGTTCTTTCTCCACTCAAAGGTTGTCAAGCTGTCTCACCGATACGACACTCGGGCCAATCGTCAAAAGAAAATGGAAGATTTGGAACAGGAAAATCATGAGCTTCGTGGGGAAGTTGCTACACTTCGTGTCGAGATGGAAAAGTTAACTGCGTTAGTAGAAAGTTTGGTGGCTGTTCAGAATCAGCCATCGACTACGGCTGCCGAGATTCAGACTTCAACTCCAGTGGTTTCCGAGATTGTCACAGTTCCTGCCTCCGTGACTCAAATCAACTCTCCGCTTCAACATCAGATGCCGAAAGGTTTTCCGTGGGGAATGCCTTACAACTTTGTGCCAGAGGGGTATCAGCCTGCCGTACAACCTTTATTTCAACCTGCTTTGTCTCTTCCTCAACCAGAGACAACTGCCATGCCGCCAGTAATTCCGTCTGTAACACCTTTTCCGCAACCGATTATGACGACCGTTGCTCCTGTGGTCCACTCCGTGCCTTACTTGAATGAACCTATTTATCCTGCCGAGCCTGCTGAAAGTTTGGGTCTCTTTGATAGAATGGAAGAATTTCAGGATCAGTTCCAGGAAATGCAGAAGGAGCTTAGAGCATTAAAAGGGAAGGATTTGTTTGGGAAGAATACGCATGACCTTTGTTTAGTTCTGAATGTCAAGATTCCAGCAAAATTCAAAGTGCCAGACTTTGAGAGATATAAGGGTGATTCGTGTCCTAGAAGTCATTTGACAATGTACGTGAGGAAGATGTCTACGTACTCCGATGATCATGACTTGTTGATTCATTATTTTCAAGATAGTTTGACGGGTGCTGCTCTAAAGTGGTATATGGGTTTAGACAGTATTCGGATCCGTAACTTTAACGATCTTAGTGAAGCCTTTGTCCATCAGTACAAGTACAACGTTGACATGGCGCCGGACCGGGATCAACTCCGGGCGATGTCACAGAGAGACCGGGAATCTTTTAAGGAGTACGCCCAGAGGTGGCGTGAAATTGCTGCTCAAATCTATCCACCCCTTGAGGAGAAAGAGATGACTAAGATATTTTTGAAGACTTTAGGATGCTTTTACTATGAAAGAATGATAGCCAGCGCACCCAGTGACTTCACCGAAATGGTAAGCATGGGCATGCGATTAGAGGAAGGGATTCGTGAAGGACGTTTGGTTAAAGAAGGGAGTCCGTCTAGCAGTGCGAAGAAGTTTGGAAGTGTTTTCCCGAAAAGAAAAGAGCAGGATGTTAGCGCTTTGTTTCCAGGTAGGCCTAGGAGAGGTTACTCTCACGTTGCGGCAGTCACTCCGGCTGTCCGCCCGACTTTGATGACCCCAGCTCATCAAACTCCACCAACTCAGCAACGACCTTTTCAGCAGCAGCCTCGACAACAGGCTTATCCGTTCAACAATCAGAACCGTTCACCCAGAAAACCGCAGTTCGATGCCATTCCTATGACTTATACTGAATTGTTCCCTGCTCTCATCAGAAAGAATCTCATAACGACAAAGCCTCCTCCTGTCGCACCGAACAGTGCTTCTCCGTGGTACAAGGCGGATCAATTTTGTGAATATCATCAAGGGTCGCCGGGGCACAACCTTGATAATTGCTTTGCTCTGAAGGCGGACGTACAAATATTAATAAAGAATGGTATCTTGTCTTTTAAGGATGTTAATCCAAATGTTAGAGATAATCCTTTGCCTCGACATGGGGCAGCTTCAGTGAATATGGTGGAAGGTTGTCCGGGGAAGTTTCGAGTTTTTCAAGTCGAACATATAAGAGAGTCGTTGATCAGGTTACATCAGAGTTTGAGAAGACTTGCCTTTGTTAGGCACCAGCATGATTATGATGTTTGTGAGTTTTGTTCAAGAGAGGATGATTGTCCTATCGTGAAGGAGGATATTCAAAAGTTGCTAGATCAGAGAGTTATCACTATTACATATGACCGAAATCCGGAGGATGAAGTGAATGTTATCATACCACAATTCAATTTGCCTAAATCAGTAGAGATTGCTTACAATAGTCAGACTGCGCCTGTTGATCCTTTGATTATTTACCCACCTGGCCCTGTGCCTTACAGCTCAGACCAAGCTGTGCCGTACAAGTATAATGCCACAATGATTGAGAATGGGGTAGAAGTCCTCATACCAACAAGACCGTCTTTTGTTAACATTGCTGATGTGAGTAGAGTTACAAGAAGTGGGCGCGTTTTTGCAGCAGTACCTTTGAAGAGACCAGAAGTTCAAGTTAGGAGGCCCATACCGGCGGAGATTCCAGTAAGAAATGTTGAACCAAGGGTTGAGATAGGCCGATCCAGTGAACCTATCCCTCACCCTGAGGATGATGAGATCCTGAAGCTTATCAAGAAAAGTGAATATAAGATTGTGGATCAACTTTTGCAAACACCTTCCAAGATTTCCTTGCTTGCCTTATTGAGAGATTCTGGTGTGCATAGAGAAGCCTTGATGAAGGTCTTGGACCAGGCGTTCGTGGACCATGATGTGACGGTTGACCAGTTCGATGGAATTGTGGGAAATATAACTTCGTGTAACAATCTTGGTTTCAGTGATGAAGAACTCCCGGAGGAGGGGAGAAACCATAATATGGCTTTGCACATCTCAGTAAGTTGCGGAAACGATACCTTATCAAGTGTGTTGGTGGATACAGGCTCGTCGTTGAATGTGATGCCCAAGACTACGTTATCTCGGATTTCGTATCCAGGTTCTCCTATGAGGCCTAGTGGAGTAATTGTTAAAGCGTTTGATGGTTCTAGGAAGACAGTTATTGGTGAAGTGGATCTTCCTATAATGATTGGTCCCCATACTTTTCAAATCAATTTCCAAGTGATGGATATCCGTGCTGCCTACAGCTGTTTATTGGGTCGTCCCTGGATCCATGATGTCGGGGCAGTCACCTCGACGCTTCATCAGAGACTAAAGTTTGTAAGACATGGGAAGCTAGTGATGATTGGGGGAGAGCAGGCTATGGTGGTAAGCCATCTATCATCATTTTCTTTTATTGATGCTGACGAGGATGTGGGGACCCAGTTCCAGGGTCTATCTGTTGCTAGGAATACAGTGAAGAAGCAAGGGGCATCCATCTCTTCTTTTGAGGATGCGCGGCGAGTGGTGGAAAGTGGTTCGGCCGAAGGATGGGGCCAGGTGTTGACGTTACCCGAGAACAAGTCTGGGGAAGGTCTGGGTTTTCATCCAGTATCTGCAAGGGTCAAGAAAGAGGTGGTTGTTCGTCCGATTCAAGAG